>OX941088.1:40854126-41530626 GCA_954870635.1 Arctium minus | reverse complement strand
CCTGTGAGAATTGGAAACATGCATCTGTAGAGAGATGCCTGAGTGGCTGGGGGTGTGCACTTGCGTCGCTAGGTCCATGACGTCTTGTTCAATACCTAGTCCCAACACATGAGACTGGATAGTAGATGTGGCTACCTGGGCGACTATTGGTTGGGGAAGGCTAACTGGAGGTTGATGCCTTATCACACGTGATCTCTCATTGTTTTTTTTAGATCTCCTTTCTCTCAAGCTCACAGTATCTGCATTTTCAATTAAAACTCCCTCCGTTCTTCTTATCTCCCCAATCGTGGCTTGGGGTGGAATAGTAGTGGAGGAGGGTGAATCGGTGACAGTCATAAAGGGCGATGACCAATCTGATTTGGGATTAGACAGAATTGATCGTCATGGTCGTCGGAGCTGTCAGATGTGGAAATGTCATCTCCATCACCCTCGACATTGTCAGGTGTAGTCGCAACATCACTCTCCGTTACAGAGTCAGAAGAAACACTTCTAACATGAACATCATGAAGTGATGGGTTTGTATCTACCTAAGAAGCATGGCTAGCTGAAGCTCTGGAGTCCACGACACCGCCCATGCTAGATCCCCTTACAATGTTTTCTATTTGCGTTCCCCGTCCAGGAACCCCAATATCCTGGACTTGCTCGCCTAGATTTCTAGAACCCTCAATGCGCTCTAGGCGTGCTCCCTGGGAAGGTCCTGTCGGTTCTGGTGGGACCAGAGGAGCATGTATACATTGCCTATGCCTATACGCTAACACACTCGGTGTCATGGGACTTGCATAATCTAGTAGGCCGTCGGGGATGCGCATGATGGGTATGCCCTCGATTTCAGCCTTGTTGGCTAAGTGATGCGTTCTGTGTTCGAGGCATACCGGATGTGATGGTCGTCTAGGAATGGAGCAGTTACCTCGCATGGCGTTGTGGAGAGCTAACCGGAAAAATCGCATGAAAGGAATGAAGTTGCGCCTTTTGGATGTGAAGTTGTCTTGAACATTCTGAAGCAACTCCGTCCATAGAGTTCCAGCATAATCGATGTGACGGTGGTAGGCGACACCATGAAAGAGATGGAGAAAGTTGAGACTGCATTGATCTATTCCTTTGGTCTTTGATGATAGGCAATAGTTGAGAATGGTGAAAAGTATACCATAGAGGCGTCATGTATTGACTTTTGAATGCAGACGCCTTGTTAAGTGCAAGCGAGTACCCGAGTGCTAGCACTTCAGCACACACCTATGATTCCTGCACTATGGGATCATATGATACCCATCCTGGGAAGTCAGTGGCTTTTGGAAGATCCAGGACTCGCTGGAGAATGTCTCGAGTAAGTACGAATGGGGACGTGTCGAGGAGGCCTTCGAGACGATCGCCTTGTATAATGTGAATGGAGTGGCAGACTTGTTGCAGGTAAAGCATGGGCACATTTGCCGTCTCTATGAGTGCGAATCGAAGTGGATGACCGTTGAGAATCTCCATTATGATTGGGTGTCGGCAGTTGAAATATTCGACATCAAGGTGGTAGTTATTGGCAGCTAGGGGCAGAAATTCGTCTGGATGGATGAGTCTCGCATTCATAATCGGATCAATAGGCTCGTCATGCCCAGGTAAGCGTCGGGGAATGTTTTGTTCGACATCAGACATACTGAGTACCTGTAGACATGAAAATGTTAGCCCAAATATAATGAAGAACACCAAACCGGAGCCTAGGTGCATGTCAGTAGAAAATAAACAAACCCGGTTCTGATGCATCAGGGATAGCCCTACCCGGAGTATGATTGTCTCCTGGAGGTGACCTACCCAGGATATGGGTGCAACCGGGTTTGGCCTACCCGGTAAATAGACTTACCCAGGTTTGGCCTACTCGGGAAACGAATGTACCCGGGGCTTCGACCTACCCGGGATAGCATGTACCCAGATTCGGCCTTAGCCGAGAAATAGACGTGCCTGGGAATATCGAGCTTAGCCGGGTAGCGGCGTACATGGTAAACCATAATTATCCGGGAAGTCGGCGTAGACGGGAAATCGCATACTTGGGAAACGACCTACCTAGGGTATATAGCCTGGGAATCGGCGACCACAAAATCTAACAGTAACCAAAATCAATCGATTAAAGGCTCAGACAAAAACCATTGTGAAAGGTAGATAAACTCGAATCTATTTAGATGAGCATCAATTGCTCACATCGACTAGGGAAATCCTAGTCGGCAGCGACAATAGTTGAGGAACCCGAATAGGCATGAATACCAGGATGAAGTCGAGTAATGGTGATGTTCGATTGAGAGAGAGAGAGAGAGAATAATGTCGATCGGAAAAACATACCTGAGATTCCTGATGATTGCGATGAAAGAGTCTGAAAAACTATCGACTAGCGTCGATCAAAAGAGAGAGAAAGAGGATGAGAGAGAAAAATCGATTGGAGACGTGAAGGGAAAGAAACGAAAGGGCTAAAACCCTTTTCTCTACCGCCCGGGAAGTCGGTACCCGGGTAAGGAGGTCGGCCCGGGACCGACCCAATCGGGAAATTTCGGTCCATTCGGAAAACCTGGTCTGATCGGGAACTGGGTTTTATCAAGAACCGGAGTCTATTCGGGATCCATTCAGTATCGGGAAAGGGATTATCCGGGAAAATTAATTTTTGAAAAATTGAACATGATAATCCCAAATATTTCATCAAGTTCTAATCATAAACAGAAATATGATCATGAATCGTAGTCACATGTTATTGATTCAATATTCAACAATTACAAACTCACTTTCTCTCACTACACACTCTCTCTAGAATGATATACAATCAGTTCTTCTCTCTTATGCTCCCGTATACAACTAAATTCTACTTCTGATAGTTGTTCCCATTTACAAAGACTCAAACCTATTTATACCAACTACAAACAACAAGAAAATAAAACAATTACACTTTGACTTTGACTTATTACACAAAGACTTTGACTTTGATACTTGAGAGTTGACTTTCCAGCTTTTGACTTCTTGTACTTTAACCTCTGGTCTTCATGATCTTGTATCCAACATATTTATGCTCTAACAATCTCCCCCTTTGGATTCAAGATCATATTTGAAAGATTTTGCAATTCAGTCTTCTCTTTAGGCTTCATATTTACAATCTCCCCTTTGTAACAAAAATTCTTCTTTAAGCACAAACATTGCAATCTCACCTTTCTTTGACAGTATTCTTCCCAAGTTTGTCTTTGAAAAAATATTAACAATCTCCCCCAAATACGATAGAAACGATTTTCAATAATCTCTTCAAGGTTATAAGAAACTTCTTTCAGACTTCAGAAAGAAATTATCTCCATTTTCAGTTCTGTTTGCTTTAGCAACAAACTATCAAAGAAAATTTCTGTAAAGTCTTAGCACATCTTCAGAACTCTTCAACTTTGCATCCTTCTTTCACAATTAACCTTTGATCTCAAACAATTCTTTAACTTTGAAATTTCTGACTCAGACATTTCTTTAATTCATCTCCCCCTTTTTTGATGAATAGAGCATCTATAGCATCAAAACTTTCACAAGAAATGTCTTTATATGTTCTGACCACTGATCTTACAAATGAAGCCTCTGATTCGTTGCCAATTTGAACAAAGTATTCATCTAGATCTTTTCAAATCCAGACAAATTATGAAAGTAACACCTGATTCAACAAATGAATAAGTTAATATGCCTGTCAGTAACACGAAGTCACTTGTGTAACAAATACACATTGTAAAGGAGCTTTGGTTATGTTCACTCCTCCAGGGCTTCCATTCAATCATCGAAACACCACAAAGAAAATTTCTATGAATGTTATGACAAGAAAACAAATTCCTTGTGTGTTCGTGCAAGTGTAGAAAGAATTAGGCACTTGATGATTGCTTTTATAAGGCTCAACATTGTATAAACCACTGAGACAACAGTAGATAAACACAAACTCAATGTGCATGATTGAAGTGCGAAGGTGGGGCAGACTTCTTTCTTTTTCAATATCCAGATTTTCCAAATGAAAATCAGATAGATTATATGCTGCGTCCCCTTACAAGATGAAACACTTTCTTTTAAAGAAGAAAATGAGTGGCTGGTGGGGTTTTGTCAAGAGTTGGCATGGGCTAGTTGCCTGTTTCAATAATGTTCAAGAGTTGGAATGGTTGCCCGACTCAGAAAGTAGTTGGTGGAGAGTTTGATATTTTTTTACTCTGTTCTCTCACCCTCTTTCTTTTTAAAACAATAAACTCGTTTCTAACCAAAATCTCTTTTTCATTGTACTCGTCACACAAGCCACAGTCATATCTATTTGACTTCTCACACTCAATCACTATGGATTAACTTCTTGGGTAGGAAACACTGGTTAACGTGAATCCATAGAAGTTTCATTTAAGTCATAGCACAAAGAACCTATATTTTCCTATGAAGCATATGTTGCTCAAAATGGTTTAACTTAAACAATTAAAGCTCAAATACAAGTCAGATGTTTGTATGCTCAGAATATAATCATGAAGATATGAGCATTTTAAAACATTGAAGATATTTCAAACAAGTAAATTGAATGAATAAACATGAATGCAAGAGACTTGTTTGAAAATCTGACATTGTATGAAAATGATCAGAAAGAAATGATATAACTGTTTAGGTTTATGGTCAAAAGTAATGTATATTGTCTATATGAAACAAAATATATACATTCTTGAATGGAACGTTTAGAAATGAATTAACGCTCAATATCCATTGATTTTCAAGCGGGGTGTCTTACCATCGAAAAATATGTTTCAAATTTGAAACATGGTAAGAACATTTTGAACAATAAGTCAAACCGGTGTGTGTGAATACTTTAAAGTATATGGAAAAGATAATACACAAGTATTGATCTTTGGAAACACACGGTTTATAAACATGTAAACACAACTAAAAATGAAAACATTTAAAATCACACCTCCAAATTATGAAATCTATTTAAGAATCAGGAAGTGGTTTGAACGTTTAAGAACATGTTTTCTATGATTGAAAGTCGTCCTTCTTTCAACCATGTATGAGATTAAGAATAGAAATAAATCTTTCCGTTCAGTCTTAAATCTCATCAAGTCAAGCTTAAAGTCATAATGATATGATCTTGTAAGCATCCTCTCAATCTGCATCTGTCAAAAAGTCTGTCAAAGCAACTTTATTCACAAATTTATTGAAAAATAAAATGACATAAAGCAGTAAAACATTGAATGTACGAGTTCTGATCTGAAGTAATCAGAAGTCATATACTCCCCTTGAAAATATGCATCTGTAATTTAACAGTGAAAAAGCACATGATAGAGATCTACAACTCCTCCTGAAGTGTAGTTCATCATATCTTCCGAATACATATTTCCAGAAACATATGTACTCCGCCTTGAAGGTTGATATCCTCATCTGAGTATCGGAGTACATCCTCATATCAGCCCGGGAGTATCATTACTTTTGATCTTTGAAGTACGAGTCCTGAACTGATTTATTTAGAAGCCTTGGTTCTTTTACTAGAATGATTACTTTCTCAAAATCTGGAATTTGTTGAGAGAGTTTTGCACATTTCAGCTCAACTGCTTTCTTCTCGTCAGCACATTTTCTGGAAAACTCTGAGAATTTCTTAGCAAATTCTTTCTTCTCTTTCTCAAAGTTTGATCTCTCTTCAGCAATTTGCAATTCTAGCTCAGAAATCTTCTTTATCTGCTCTTCATTAGTACACTCTGTTTGCTGAATCTTGACACTTTGATCTTCTAAGTCTGAGATCTTTCTTTTCAGCTCAGAATTCTCTGTTTTCATATTGTTTCCAGATTTCTCTTTCAGAAGATCTTCATTTATCTTCTTTAAAGCACTAACTTCTTCTTTCTGTAACTGCCTTTCATCATTATATCTTTTTGATCGTTTTGAATAGTA
Organism: Arctium minus; assembly: GCA_954870635.1. Lineage (NCBI taxonomy): Eukaryota > Viridiplantae > Streptophyta > Magnoliopsida > Asterales > Asteraceae > Arctium > Arctium minus. The sequence continues at coordinate 41,524,740 of OX941088.1, read as the reverse complement.
TAAAACTGATGAAGTAAGATTTTTGACCTCTATTTTAAGTTTTGCAATTTCTTCTTCATCATCCGAATAACTCATCATGATTATCTGTTAACAAAAAGAACTTGAATTTGATCGTTAATCCAAAATGAAATCAGAAAAACTTTGAAAGAAAATCAGAAATGAAATTTTCAGAAAAAACTCCAAGTCTAAAATTAGCAAACTACTTAGAAGCACTAAGAATTCGCGAAACAAAGAAATCACACACAAAATTCGCAAGCAACAGAAACACTTCAGAACAAAATCAAAAATTTGTAAACTTAGAATTCGTAAGCAATAGAATTCGTAAGTCAACAAAATTCGCAAGCACAAAATATTTCAGAATTCGCAAGTGAAATAAACAAGGAATTCGCAAGCACTATTAAATCAGAATTCGCAAACATGAAATACTCTTCTGCGAATGCTTGATACGAATTCTGTCCTTGTTAAAAATTTCTAGAAAACACTGCGAATTCTAGACAATTCGCAATAAAGACAATTGCGAATTCTGAACTTAAAACTTTTTCGAATTAATCCTCTGCAAATTCTACGAAATTCGCAAAATACCCAATTCCGAATTCTATGCTTTTCGTAATCCAGAGTACTGCGAATTCCATCCTTGAGAATTTTCAAAAATGACAATGCGAAATCTGAATGATATCAACGAATTCTTAGAGCTCTCTGCGAGTTCTTTTGAATATTACGAATTCTTGACACTCTGCGAGTTCTTGAAATGAGTCTTGCGAGTTCTTCGTGGATTTAGCGAGTTCTTCAGATCTCGAAGAAAAATCAATCTGATCTGCCCAAAGTCCAACTTAGACCTCGAATTTCGAACTCAAACTTTGACAATTTGTTCCCTATTACAACTAGAACATATTACAATCAAAGAATTTCAACAACAATCAACAATCGATACAAATCGATCTCTGATACAGTGTTCAAACTCGTAAACTTCAAAAACAAAAAAATTATCAAATTGATGAGGAAATACAGTGCAATTCGTGAAACAATCTATACAAATTCATTCTAGACACCTATACGAACATAATCCTATCAATTACAACTCAAAATTCGACCAAAAACTCAAAATTCGATTCAAGAACTCAAGAACACAGTGTCGACTCTGAATTTCTCTTGATTTCAATCTGGATCTGCTCTGATACCAATTGATAATCCCAAATATTTCATCAAGTTCTAATCGTAAACAGAAACATGATCATGAATCGTAGTCACATGTTATTGATTCAATATTCAACAATTACAAACTCACTTTCTCTCACTACACTCTCTCTCTAGAATGATATACAATCAGTTCTTCTCTCCTATGCTCCCGTATACAACTGAATTCTACTTCTGATAGTTGTTCCCATTTACAAAGACTCAAACCTATTTATACCAACTACAAACAACAAGAAAATAAAACAATTACACTTTGACTTTGACTTATTACACAAAGACTTTGACTTTGATGCTTGAGAGTTGACTTTCCAACTTTTGACTTCTTGTACTTTGACCTCTGGTCTTCATGATCTTTGTTAAGACACAGTCTCATTGGATTCAAGATCATCAACTGTTGGAGTCGGCATTTGAATTGTAATCTCTTGTTGAATCGGGGCATTTGATTCAATAGGAATATTTGAACTGGTTGGATGAGTAGTCGTTAAGTCTTCCATCCTGTCAACCACAACAGATTTCTTTACATTAGATCCAAGAAATTCATCATAAAACAATTCAAATAATAAATCTAAATCAGATAAATGGTTAGTAGAAGTTGATGCTTCATCTGATTTATTCTGTTGAGACGTAGGTCCTGAACTGAGTTGCCCAGAAGCTAGTATTCCTGTTATAACGGGTTCTGAACGTTGTTGTTCGGAAGACATTTCTTCATCAAATGAGACGTTGATGCTTTCAATCACCGTCTTTGACTTCTTTATATAAACACGGAATGCAGTTGATGTCGAGGAATAGCCAATGAAGATTCCTTCATCCGCTTTAGCACTAAACTTATTTAGACTCTCCCTATCGTTTAGAACGAAACACTTACACCCAAATATATGGAAATATTTGATTGTCGGTGTTCGGTTGTTGATTAACGCATAAGGAGTCTTCTTGAATCTTCGATGTACCATGGAGCGATTCTGTGTGTAGCACGCGGTCGATACAGCTTCTGCCTACAAAAATAGAGGTAAGTCTGATTGACTTAGCATAGTACGAGCAGCCTCGACTAGCGTCCGATTTCTTCTTTCAACCACTCAATTTTTTTGAGGCGTTCGAGCAGCAGAGTATTGATGTGAAATCCTGACAGATTCGAGATATTCTTCAACTTTGTTGTTTTTGAACTCTGTGCCGTTGTCTGTTCGTAGAAACTTGACCGGTTTCTGCAGATTCACCTGGGTCGTCTTTAGGAAAGTGATGAGTACATCTGATGTCTCATCCTTTGAACGTAGAAACTTGACCCATGTGTATCGCGAGTAATCGTCCACGATCACGAGTATGTACTTCTTGCCGCCTAGACTCTGAGTTCGCATCAGACCGCATAGATCCATATGCAATAACTCTAACGGAGCGCTTGTACTTGGTTCAGGCTTTGGTTTATGAGGTGCCCTCTTCATCTTGCCCTTTTCACAAGATGCACAAAGATGTTCTCTTTCATACTTGAGTTCTGGAAGTCCTTTGACGAGCTTTCCACTGACCAGATTGTTGATGTACCGGAAGTTGAGGTGAGAGAGCCTTCGATGCCATAACCAACTTTGTTGCATCGATGCTTTCGTCAGTAGACAAACTTGCTTGTCAGTCTGGACATTTGATAAATTGATTGTGTAGAGGTCGGATTCTCGAGTACCGACCAAGAGTTCTTCGCCTTCTTCATTGCGAACTGAACATCTCTTGGCTTTGAAGTTGACCTCTAAGTCTTTGTCACAAAACTGGCCTATACTGAACAAGTTGTGTCGTAAGCCTTCTACATAGCTCACCTTCTTGATCGTGACATTGTCATGTTGTACATCACCATATCCCATGATTGATGAAAACTGGTCGTTGCCGAATCTGACTGTTCCGCAATATTTGTCTTTAAAATTGGACAGTATCTCTTTTTGTCCTGTCATGTTCTTGGAACATCCGCTGTCCAAGAACCATGTATGACTAGTCTGCATAAGAGAAATTACAAATTTAGATATTCATACGACAACTTTGGAATATTCACTTTGATTATCGAAGTGCGGGTCTTGAACTGATTTGTTCAAAAGCCTGTTTTGACTTTATTGTTCGGGTTTTGAACTGCATTATCCAAAAACCTATTTTGTCATTTGAAGAACGAGTCCTGATCTTTACATAATCAGAAGTCGCTTTCTCTCTAAGCTTTGTGTGCCTGCAACACAGATTTAGCCTTAGGTACCCACTGGAATTTGGGTCCTGCTGTGTTAGCACAAGATTTTGGTACCCATTTCAAATTGGGTCCTCTTTTGTTTTGAAATGTATGAGAAGGATTAGTATGAGATGAATGCACATGAAAATTGCCAAACCAATCTCTAGAATCTTGACAAGAGATTGAAACATGTTTATCATAAATAGAAGACTTTCTAGCAGATAAAGATAACTGAAATAATTGCTTCATTGAGTATTGTTTACGAGAAACAGCAAGTTTTGAGTTTAAAAGAGCAACATCAGCAATTAAGACATCTTTACTAAGCGAAGTCTTACTACAATTAACACTACTAAACGATAAAACGGTCTTGTCAAGCTTCCGTTTCGGTTGCCATTGAGAATTTACTTCTGGCCTTTGCTTGCTCAGATCTGAAACATGTGAAACTGGTGAGTTAGACCTTGGAGCAACAAGCGATTGCTCTTTCTTAGAATTACCAGTAATGTTCGGTTTTTGTGAATGCTGAGATATATTCTTACCTTTAGCACTCTTAGCTTTCACAGAGACTGATTTATCAACGAAAACTTTCGTTGATTTTGCACTATTAACAGGCATACTGGTTTTTCTCAAAGTTTTCTTAACAAAAGATGAATGGTTAGGAAGTTTTGCATTAAAGTCAAATTGTTCAGAACAATTGTCTAAACCACCGTTAGAGTTCAGAAAATCAAATCCTTTATTTGATGAACCAAACATATCTTTAGAGTTTGAAGCCTTAGAAATAACAGAATTTGAAAACACAGTTGAAAACACTTTTTGCTCAATATTCATCAAAAGTCTTTCATCTGACAAAGAATTCTCGAGTTCAGAAATTTTACTTTCTAAAACGAGAGGAGGGACATATAGTTTACCTTGAATAGGCTTCGCCTCCATTTCTTTTTCAGAATAACTTGGAAAGAAATCACTCGAAAGAGTTTTCTTCTTTTGATATATTGGACTTTCATTATAACTATTATTCGTGTTCGCATAATTAAATGGAAGATGAACTTTAGCTGATTTCAACCGTTTTTCCGTTTCATTGGCTTCATCCTCTTTTGACAGTTTAGTCCAGAAAGTTTTAAATTCAGGGATTCTGCGAGCTAATTGCATTGAAAGATGATCATAAAGTCCTGGCACTTCAGACATCCCCTTTTGTAGATAATGAGGATTCTTATAACCGATTCCCCATCTCTCTATTTCCTCTTTGGGTTTGTTCAGAAAAATAGTCTGTTCAGTTTGACCCATTTTATATAACTTCTCTTCCAAACTTTTTAATTTTCCAAGTAAAGAAAAGTTTTCTTTGGTACAAGAAGCATGCAAATTTGTAAGCTCATATAAATCTATTTCACCTTTTAGAAGTTTAGACTTAAGATCAGAATTCTCTTTAAGAATTATTGTCTTTTCCTTAGCGTTGGTGTCATTATCTTTATGTAAAACCTCAATTAATACTTTCTTGTCAGCAATTTCATTGCTAAGTTTCTGTATCAATTGGTTTTTGTCAGTTATGACACCATTTTCTTGCTCAAGATTAGATTCTAACTCTTTTTGTTTTAAACTCATGGCATGCATTTTATTCATGAAATCTAAATCTGATAGATTACATACCTCTTCTTCTTCATTGTCTGAATCAGCTTCAACATCTGATTCTATTTGGCCCATCAAGCACATGTTGACGGCTTCATCTTTTTCTTCATCCTCTTCTTCATCATCTGAGTGATCGAGCCAGTATTCATCCTCAGCCATCAGTGCCTTGCCAGCCTCCTGTTGCTTTGCAAGAAGCATCTTGTTCTTGTAGTAGTCGGAGTTTCTGACTTTTGGCCTTCGGCAGTCTCTGGCATAATGACCTGTTTTGCCACAGTTGTAGCACGTTGGTGGCTCTGTCTGACTGGATCCTTCAGCTTTGTACTTTCTCTCTTCCGGATTTCTCTCCTCTAATCTCTTCCCTTTAGGCTGATACCTTCTCTCTTCAGGCTTCCTTTCCTCTGTTCTCTTCCCTTCAAATCTCTTCCCTTCATATCTGCTTCCTTCAACCCTTTCCTTGTGGATGTAGTTGTTCGGACCAGATGAGTACCTCTGACTGTTTGATGTTGGCTTTTTGTAGAATCTTTTCTGAAAAGCATTTGTCAGCATCATCATTGCTTGCTTCAGCTGATCATTTTCATTTGTGTCAGAGTTTGCATAAGCTTCATCTTCATCTGATTCGTACACAATCGTCTTATTCTTCTTCTTCTTCCTAACAACAAGAGCGACTGTGTCATCAACTGTCTTTCCTCTCTGTCTATTCTCAGCTAGAATTTCATCCACCTCTTCTTCATTCTGACGGAGTGTTTCATACACCTCGTGAAGTGGAATCTCATTCAAGTCTTTGATCTGCTTCATCTGTCTTGCAAATCTTTTCCATTCTGGTTGAAGAATGCTCAGGAACTTGACGTTCAACTCAATTTGAGATTTGTGGACTTTGTTCTTGCTAAGTTCGTTCAGCAAAGTCACAAACCTGTCATAGGTTTCTTCTAAAGTTTCTCCCACTCTGCCTCTAAATTCTTCATAGTTATTTAGGCAGTTGGAGATTTTCAGCTGATTTCCAACTTTTGAACCCAGCATCATCTTTTCAAGCTGATCCCACATTTCTTTGCCGGAGGCCTTGTAGCTGTCAATCTTTACGTATATTTCATTTGGAATTCCTTGTAAAATGTATGACTTAGCTAGTCTGTCGCCTTTGGCTCTTCTAAGGTTATCATCTTGTAGCTCATGAAAATTAAGTTCAACTTCAGTCGGCACATTTCCAACTACACGAGTCGTTATGACTGGTTTCATAACCCCTTCTTCAATAGATGTTCTGATGAAATCACCCAGCTCATGTCTGTCAATGAAGTTCAGAAACCGATCCTTCCACTGTTCGTGTTCTCCTTTGAAGAGAACTGGTGGCTTGGTGTCAGTTCCTATTGCGAGGGCTTCTCTGGATGTCATTCTGTATTGATTATAAGTCCAGATAAAATTTGATCACACAAGAAATTTTGTCCCCCTAGGCAGACTTAGCACGGGGGTCCCCCCTTTGAAGAGTGGACGTGATTCTTGAAACATGACTACACAATAAATGGCAAAGATCACATGTTTCAAGAATCACGTCCACTCTTCAAAGGGGGAGATTGTTAGAAAAAGACATGCTGATTTAAGAGCTAGAGAAAGAGATTGCATCTTCTGAGCTGAACAAGAAGACTGAATTGCTAAAATCATTTTCGTAATGATCTTGATCCAAAGGGGGAGATTGTTAAGACACAGTCTCATTGGATTCAAGATCATCCAATCTGAAGATCGCAATCTGAAGCTAAAGCCGGAACGTCGACTCTCGATATTAAAGTCTGTGTCTATTTGTAATAAATGTCAAAGTAATCAATGTATTTGTTTATTATTGTAAAAGTTAACTTAATATCTAGTTTGTTAGATATTAGTTAACTTAGGTAACTTAGTTAGTTAAGTTAGTTTCTAGTTTGTTTGATATTATCTAGGATAATATCTAGATATTAAAGTATCTAGATATTAAGTTAGGTAGTGTGTAAAACACACCAAGTTAGATTAGTTGTGTATCTAAATCTCTCAATAGATCAGAAAAGGATCACACACAAAAACACACACAAAAAGGTGTAAAATAGATAATACAGAGAACACATTCAAACTTTGAATCTGATCAACCTTGTAACCGTTGTTATATATCAATATAGGTTGGTAATCGATTAATGTGTTGTTTCTAAGAACTTGATATAGTATTGTTGGACCGACAATCTTGTATCCAACAAATTTATGCTCTAACAGAACACCTAAGCTAGTGCTCCCCCTCAACTTATGCAAAAACCAAAAAAAGTTTGAAAATAATGAAAACACGATATTCACACAGAATGACATCCCCTTAACTTATGACCTTAACCTTACTTACAGCAATTACGTGCAATACTCCCCCTGAACACATGAGCACACGTTAAACACAAGATAACTAACAGTCAATGTAATGAAAAGATTAAGAACGAAGAAACGCATAGATAGGAACGAACGTGAAAAACAAAACACGAAAGAAACCTATATTGAAAATATAAAAGTTTAAAATAGTATGAGTACTGTACAATTAGGATGCAGTGAATAGGGAGTGTGATCATTGTTTGGGTCAAAAATCCACGACCACGACGAGTGACATTTAATGCACAACTATTCTTGTATTAAGATAAGGACCTGTCGACCAAACATATTTATAACATCCGTCGACACTTCCGTGAAAGTCGGTCGAGCGTCGTACGACCATCGTAAGATTACTCTCGATCACGATTATACTAACGTACGACTCAACGTTCCTCTCTCGTTTATTTAATGCAGGTTTAATGCCCTTAAAGATCAACGAATATAACTGACCAGAATCATTAAAGCCATTATGGAGCTTCGACCATTACATCGAGAATCAATGACACATTTATGAAGATCAAAGACTATATATACCCAAGATATGCCTTCATTCTAACATATGCACACACACTTTACAAGCTATACAAAGAACATTCAAGAGCTCTCTTACTTATATTATACGACCGAAGTTTTATACGCACGACAAAAGTATTTTACACACAACTAGCACTAATTATTAGTTTCTACACTTGTATTTCATACTTATATTGTACAACGCTGTAATACATAAGGACGTCACCCCTGTTTGGCGATCATAGTGCTCGACGACTCTTCTTTGTCGTCCGCAGTTTTTTCCTCGTTGCGGTTTTTTCCGTGTCACCAAATATTTTGTCTCCTTATTTTGTTTATTGTCGTGCAAATTGTCGTCTGGTTACTTTCTTTAGTTGGATAAATCTCCACACTGACCTTAAATCTTCCAAAGGACGATTTTTGGCATTAACAGTTTGGCGCCCACCGTGGGGCCCCATCTAAAGAAAATCCTTGACAATCGTGTGTCGTACTAAGAATTTATTCGAGTGTTTTTCTTCTACAGGATAATGCAACTCCTCAAGGAACCCAAGAGCAAATCATGGCTCAGATGAACATGGAGTTGACAGCTGCCCGTGCTCGTATCGATGCCTTGACAAATCAACATAGAGAAGCGGTGGAATAGATTGCATCTTTGAGGAATCAGAATGCTAGCAACACAGCAGGACCTTCGCATGGTCCTGGAGGCTTCAGCACGCCTTGGTTGGGACCTCCGCTTCCCAATTATCCAAGACCTCCTTTCCCTGGCATCCCCAGTCAGCCTATGTCAACGATGCCACCGCCGCCCCCACCATTTTTCCCCTCGACGACATCAATCCCCTCGATGCCGCCCATGGCGTCAGTCCCATCATTTTCCCACTCAGCGACACCAATTCCCACAATGCCTCCTACAACATCGATTCCAATGCCAACCTTCCATTATAACGGAGACACTTCTGACTCGTCACATCGGAATGTGTTAGAGCATAAATGTTGTATCCAAGATCATCAAAGATTAAAAGTCAAAGTTCAAGTCAAAGCCTCTCAAGCAAAGTCAAAGTCAAAGCTCAAAAGTCAAAATAAAGTCAACTACTCTTTAGTTTAGATTCCTTTGTAATTGTCTGTAGTATAAATAGGTTTCCTTTTGTAATATTGTGAGTAGTATAACTGAGTAGAAGATCTTAGCCGTGTAAAGACAAAGAGAATCTTAAGAGAGAAAGTAGAGAGAGAAAACATCTTGTGTTTGAATTGTAAACTGTGAAATTGAAGATCAATGACATATGACGATTTGGATTGAACTTATTATTGTTAATCTTGATTAGAACTGTTATTATGGAACATACAATTGGTATCAGAGCAGAAGTTCGATTGAATTTTCAAGAAAAAGTTCTTCACACCCTGTTTACTTGAGTCTTGATCGATTTTTGTGTTTTAGCTTGTAATTGTGAGTTTAATTGAGTATATGATGTTCGTGTGATGTATTAGAAAGATCTTGTATTGGTTTGTATCAAAGTTGCACTGTAATTCATGTTTGATTTGATGTTTTTGTGAATTTTTGGTCGCACGAGTTCTAAGCATTGTTCTTGAATCGAAAGTGTAATTTGGTTGTTTTTGATCGAAATTGAGTCATAAAAGTTTGTTCAAATTGTGTACATGAGCAAATTGATAAAGTTTCAGACTTGAATTCGAAGAAATAATAGGTTTTTGGATCGATTGAAGTGTTTTTGGATCGAACTTGAAGAACTCACATAATCTCTGAAGAACTTGCAAGATCTATGGATTTCGCACGAAGAACTCGCATGATGACCTTGTTGCAAAGGATTCTGTATAAAATTGAATTTGTGAAAAAGTTAAGGGAAGAATTCGCATAAGTGTTGTGTGCAAATTGTACAGATTTCACATACTTCAGTGTACGAGAAGTTGGAAGATTAATTTTCTAAGGACAGATTTCGCATCAAGCTACGTGCGAGAAGATGACTTCGAGGGATGCTCTTGATATTGGAACCGATGTCAAACCACCAGTGTTGTTCAAAGGAGAATACGAACAGTGGAATGACAGATTTCTGGACTTCATTGACAGAAATGAACTTGGTGATTACATCAGACTATATTTGAAAGAAGGAGTGATGAAACCTCCAACAAAGATTCATTCTATAGAAGCTGATGGAGAGGAGGTAGTAAACAAAGAATATCCGATGAATGTAGATGAATTTTCTGAGGAACAGAAGAAGAGACACAAAGCTGATAGACTAGCTAGATCTTTTCTGCTCCAAGGTATTCCCAATGAGATCTATGTGAAGATAGACAACTACAACGCAACTGGTAAACAAATGTGGGATCAACTGGAGAAGATGATGTTAGGATCAAAGATTGGCAATCAGCTGAAAGTTTCAAACTGTCTCAACAACTATGAAGAATTTAAAGCGAAGGAAGGTGAAAACCTAGAGGCTACTTATGACAGATTTGTTACTCTTCTGAATGAGCTGAGCAAGAACAGAGTAAAGAAATATCAGATTGAACTGAACGTGAAGTTTCTAAGTATCTTACAGCCTGAATGGAAAAGATTTACTCGTCAAATGAAGCAAATGAAAGATCTTAATGAGATTCCTTTACATGAAGTTTATGAGACTCTACGTCAGAATGAGGAAGAGGCGGAGGAGATAAGATATGAAAAGAAGAAAGATGAGAAACCTATAGCTGATCCAGTTGCCTTGGAGGTTAAGAGAAAGGAGAAAAGATCAGTCAGTCTGAAGAAGAAGAAGGTGATGGTTTCTGAATCTGATGAAGAGGTTAGTGATGATTCTGATTCTGATGACGGCGAGAACCTGAAGCAAGCAATGCTCCTATTGACCAAGGCTTTCCAGAAGAAATTTTACAAGAAGCCAGGGTCAAACAGTCACCGGTATTCGTCAGGGTCGAAGAATTTTGAGCACAAAGAGAGAGTAGAAAGTAAAAGATTTGAAGAGAAGATGCCTGAAGCAAAGAAGTATGGGAATAGGTATGAGGAGAAGAAAGAGGCTAAACCAATCAAGTTCTATAACTGTGGCAAAGTAGGCCATTTTGCCAAAGATTTCCGGAAGCCAAAAGTTCGTAATTTTGAGTACTACAAGAACAAGATGCTTCTGGCCAAGCAGAAAGAAGCTGGCAAAGCTCTAATGGCTGAAGACGACTATTGGATGGATCATTCTGAACCTCACAGCGACAAGGAAGAAACTGCCCATATGTGCTTCATGGGACAGAAGATAGCTGAAGAAGATTCAGATGAGGAGGATTCTGAAGAGGTATGTGATATGACTGAATCTGATTTCTTAACTCAAATGCAATCCATGATGGTTGAACTTCAGGATTTGCAGTCTAAAGTTAAACGCAAAAAAGGTATCATTGAAAAGAAAAAACAAGCAATACTGAAACTCAACAATGATATTGCTGAGAAGAATGTATTGATTGAGACTTTACATAAAAATATTGATACCAGTGCTAGAGAAAAGACTGTAATCCATAATCAATTATCTGAAACATCTTCAAAATTCAAATTGTGTGAACTTGAGATTAAAGAGGTTGCTAAAAAGTGCTTATCTTTAAAGAAAGAAAACAAATCTTTGGTTGAAAAAGTGAGTGGTTTGGAAGAAAAACTTTATACTAGAGGTCAGACTGAACAAACCATTCATCTTAATAAACCAAAAGAGAGTAGTGATTGTTGGGGTATTGGTTACGATAACCCACATTATTTGAAAAAGGGTATTTCCAAAGTGTCTGCTTTATATGATTTTGGTTTTCTAAAATTGGCACCTAAATATCCTGAACTCAAAGTCAAATGGACAAAATCATCAGATGAGGAAGAAGCTAAGGAAGATGAGAAAAGCAAAAATAAAACTAAAATGCAACTTCCATTTCGTTATGAGAAGAATTCTAGTTACAGTTCCAAACAATCAAAATTTCTTTCTAACGATTATTTTCAAAGCTATTCTATAGAGGAAATGGAGGCAAAACCTATTGAAGGCAAAGTTTATGTTCCTCCACTCATTTTAGAAAGTAAAATTTCTGAACTTGAGAACACTCTTGTAGAAGAGAGAATTTTGATTGGATTGGAACAAATGGTATTTTCAAATGTTTTTGTAAACACTGATTTCTCCGATACTTCCAAAGTTTCTAAATCAAATGATGTTAATGATCTGTTTGATGAAGAGTTTGATTTTCTAAACTCTGATGGTTGTTTTGATAAATGTGTTGATCAATTTGATTTTAATGCAAAACTTCCAGATCATTCTCCATTTATTGTTGCTTCGAAAGATTTACCAAGTGTATATGAAAAAGGTGAATCATCAACGAAAGTTGATAGATCAGTTTCTGTGAGTACCAATCATGTCAAAGGTAAGAAGAGAAATAATAGATATTCACAGAAACAGATTAACACTGGTAAATCTAGGAAAAGACAATCTTTTAAATCTCACAGTTCTAACTTGCAAAATTTATATGTTTCAGATTTGAAAAAGAGAAAGCCTGAAGTGAAATCGGAATGGAGACCAAAGCAGAAAATTGGAGAGACTACAAAATCATTTTCTGATACTGAATGTAATAGGTTAACTATTAGTGATTCTGATGTAATTGGTAATATTGCTTCTCATAAAACAAAACTTGTAACTTCTTACAAGACTTACTCAATAAAGCAATTGCTCCAATTATCTCCTTCTACTAATAAGTCTTCCACATATCGTCGAAATGATTTTGTATCTCGACAATATTCTAATAATTGGTTTGGATCATATCATGTCTATTCTAATAATACTGTTTCAAAAGTTTTTCAAAAGCTCAAAGGGTCCAAGTTCAAATGGATGCCAAAATCTTGTGCTAACTTTCTAGGACCCATCTATAAATGGGTGCCTAAACTTGTTGTTCCTTGATTTCTCTTGTATAGACCCGTCATATGTGGTACTTGGATTCTGGTTGCTCTAAGCATATGACTGGGCAAAAAGATATTTTATCTAATTATACAGAGAAATTATGCGGTAACGTTAGATTTGGGAATGACCAGTTTTCGCCAATCTTAGGATATGGAGACGTAGTACAATAGAACATAACGATAAAGAAGGTGAGCTATGTTGAAGGATTAGGACACAACCTATTCAGCATTGGTCAGTTATGTGACAAGGATTTAGAGGTGAATTTTAAGGCCAAACGATGTCGTGTTAGAACTGAAGATGGTAAAGAACTCTTGGTGGGGACGCGGAAGTCAAACCTCTACACGATCAATCTGTCACAAGTCAAGACTGATAATGCGGTGTCTACTTTCTAAAGCCTCTATGCTACAAAGCTGGTTATGGCATAGAAGTATATCTCATCTCAACTTCAGATACATCAACAAGTTGGTGACTGGTAATTTGGTGAAAGGACTTCCTGAGCTGAAATATGTCAAAGAACATCTGTGTGATGCGTGTGAGAAAGGTATGATGAAAAGAGCTTCTCATAAGCCTAAGCCTGAACCGAGCACAAGTACTCCTTTACTGCTGCATATGGATCTCTGTGGTCCAATGTGAACTCAAAGCATAAACGGCAAGAAATACGTCTTGGTGATTGTGGACGATTATTCAAGATACACTTGGGTCAAATTTCTAAGATCGAAAGATGAGACGCCCGATGTCATCATCTCATTCTTAAAGACCGTTCAAGTGAACTTGTAGAAGACAGTTAAGCTTCTCAAAACTGATAATGACACAAAATTCAAAAACATAATTGTTGATGATTATCTCGCATCGGTTGGGATAACACATCAATTTTCTGCTACCAGAACTCCGGAACAAAATGGGGTAGTTGAACGACGAAATCGGACTCTTGTTGAGGTTGCACGTATGATGCTGAGCCAATCCGATCTACCTTTATTTTTGTGGGCCGAAGCTGTCTCAACTGCATGTTATACACAAAACAGATCAATCATACATCGCCGGTTTGGTAAAACACCATATGCTTTGATAAATAATAGAATACCTAGCATTAAACATTTTCACATTTTTGGATGCAGGTGTTTTGTACTGAACGACAAGGAGAACTTGAACAAGTTCAGTCTGAAAGCTGATGAGGGCATTTTCATTGGATATTCTCAGACATTTGCTGCATATAGAGTTTATTTGAAGAATTCGAAAGTTGTGGTTGAAAGCGTCAACGTCACATTCGATGAAGAGATGGCTCTTGGATAACACAGTTCAAGACCCGTTCCTCAATGTTAAGAAGTTAGACTTCTGAGTAAATCAGCTTAGGACTCGGACTTCAATGTTAAAGAGTTTGACTTCTAAACACAACAGTTTAGGACTCATACTTCAACGATCAAAAGAAAGTGTACTCCGATGCATCAAAAGAGATGATCAACCTTAAAGGGGGAGTATACATATTACCTCTACTGATAATATTGCGAATGCATATTTTCAGGGGGAGTAATTGACTTCTGATTACATCTGATCAGAACTCGTTCTTAAAAGTTTTACTGCTTTTATGTCTTTATTTTTTTCCAATAAAGTTGCTGAATAAGACTTTGTACTTTGACAACTTTTTGACTAAATGCAGAATTTGAGGGGGAGCTTAAATGATCATATCATTCATGACTTTGGAGTTGACTTTATGAGATTTAAGCAGAGTGTAAGGATTATTCTAACATTAATCTCATACATATTTGAAAGATGGACGACTTTCAGATATGAAAACATGTTCTTAAATGTTCAAACCACTTCTTGATTCTAAAACCGTTTTCATGAATTCAGAAGTGTGATTTTTTAAATGTTTTCACCTATGATGAAAGCTCATAAAATGAAATTCTTTAATGTTTAACAAACCGTGTGTTTACAAAGATAAATACTTGTATTATCTTTTCCATATACTGTCAAGTATTCATACACACCGGTTTCATACTTTTATTGACTAAGTTCTTACCATGTCTCAAAATTGAACATAATTTTCAATGGTAAGACACCCCATTTGAGCTTCATTGATATTTGAGCGTTATTTCTTTCTAAACGTTTCTTTCAAGAATGTCTATATTTGATTCGTATAGATAACATCCAATTTTTCATGACCTAAGCTTTTATTGATAAATCATTCATATTTGATTTTTTCATACATTGTCAGATTCTCAAACAAGTCTTTTGTACTCATTTCATTCTTTCAAATATACTTGTTATGAGAAAATCTTCCATGATTTAAAATGCTCAAATCTTCATGATTATCTTACTGAGCATATATATATATATATATATATATATATATATATCTGACGTGTATTTCATATTGTGGTTTAACTGAAAAAGTTAAACCAATTGAGCAACATTTTGTTTATAGGACAAATACATGGGATAAGTGTGAGGAATTAACAACACTTCTATGGATTCATGATAACCAATGTTTCCTACCCAAGAAGTTATTCTAGAGTAATCGAGAGGCGAGGGGTCAATATCTGAGTGTGGTTTTGTGCTGAGATAAAATGAAAAGAGAGTTTGGTTAGCAGTGAGCTTAAACGATTAAAAGAAAGAAGGTGTAAGATCAGAGTAAAATAATATCAAACTCTACACCAACTACTTTCTGAGCCGGACAACCATATTACTGTTGTTTCACAATTTTTTCGTGAACTTCATTGAAGCAGGCAACTAGCCCATGCCAACTCTTACTTTAAACCCCACCAGCTACTCATTTCTTTTTTCAACAAAGAGATGTTTCAATTTTTCTTGGGGACGCAACACATAATCTATCTTGCCTTCATTCGGAAGATATGGATATTGAACAAGAAGTAAGTCTGCCCCACCTTTGCACTTCGATCATGCACAATTGAGTTTGTGTAATACTGTTGTTGTCTCAATGGTTTACACATTTTGAGCCTTTTATAAACATTCATGTTTTAAATTCTTTCATACACAAGCATTTTCACACAGAAAATTTGTTTTTCTGTCAGAACGTTCATAGAATAATCTTGTGTTATTCGATGATTGAATGGAAGACCCGGGGAGTGATCATCAATAAAACTCCTTGTACAGTACATTCGTTGTACTAAGTGACTTTTTGCTTACATACATATTAACTGATTCATTTGTTGATTCAGGGTTACATTCTTATTTGTCTGAATTTGAAAAGATTTGGATGAATCTATTATAAATTGACGGATGTTCAGTGGCTCTTATGGAAAGATCATGGTCAGAAAAGGCTTTATGACATTTCTTGAAGAATTTTTGATGATTTCTATGCTCTACATCATCGGAAAGGGGGAGATGATCAAGAAATATTTGAATATGATGATGTTACATGTTTAGTTTTGGAAGAGATAGTCAAGAAATGATCTATGGGAGAAGTTATTTCAAGAAATATGGTTTAGAGAACAACTAGTATCCGTAATGGGGAGATTATACAAGATTTGAAAGAGAAAGTTCAAAGAATTCGGAAAGTTTGTTAAAGATTTACTGAAATTTTCTTTAAAGTTTGATTGTTGAAGAAAAGTGAGCTAAATCTGATGATAATTTCTTTTCTGAAGTCTGGAAGAGGTTTTATTACCTTGGGGGAGATTCTTAAAGATTCTTGCAAAAGATATTCACAGTGTTTGGAGGAGATTACAGAAGGTCTGAAGACAATTCAAAGAAGAGAAAGATTGATTTTGAACAGATTTACCCAAAAGGAGGAGATTGACTTTTAAAGGAAAATTATTTGTCAAAAACTTAAAGAGGGAGAATGTTCTTGAAAAGGGGAGAACGTGCTTTAAAGATGAAATTCATTTGAAGAGAAGTACAAGTTTATCCGAAAGGGGAGATTGTTTTTTGATGCTGAAATTTAATCTGATTCCAAAAAGGGGAGTTTCAATGCATATCTTTTTGAATATGATCTTGAATCCAAAGGGGGGAGATTGTTAGAGAATAAATTTTGTATCCAAGATCATCAAAGATTAAAAGTCAAAGCTCAAGTCAAAGCCTCTTAAGCAAAGTTAAAGTCAAAGCTTAAAAGTCAAAATAAAGTCAACTAGTCTTTAGTTTAGATTCCTTTGTAATTGTCTATAGTATAAATAGGTTTCCTTTTGTAATCTTGTGAGTAGTAGAACTGAGTAGAAGATCTTAGCCATGTAAAGACAGACAGAATCTTATAGAGAGAAAGTAAAGAGAGAAAACATCATGTGTTTGAATTGTAAACTATGAAATTGAAGATCAATGACATATGACGATTTGGATTTAACTTCTTATTGTTAATCTTGATTAGAACTGTTATTGTGGGATAAATAGAACGGTTTCCAAAACTCTGGGAATGTCCTGGGAGTAACTAAAGGGAATAATCAAGACGACCCCGTTGCTCAGCGACTGAAGATGTTGGATGAGCAGAACGAACGTGTGCTGTCGCTACTTACCAAGTTGCTAGGAGCAGCAGTACCTGTCGACGTCGAGACTCGCACCGGGTTTCAAGCGTCGCCCTTTGTCGATGAGATCGCGACGGTCGACATCCCGAAGAAGTACATCATCCCAACATTCAGACCAAAATATTTTGGCATCACGGATCCTACTGAACACGTCGCACAATACAAGCAGTTGATGTGGACAGTATCAGTCCCGCACTAGTATCAAGAGGTGTACATGTATAAGAGTTTTGGGGCGACCCTCACGGGTGCAACCCTCAAATGGTTGATCGGTCTCAAACCCAAATCTATCAGTTCATTCGCCGAATTGGTGAACCAATTCTCCCAACAATTCACCAGTAGTTGCAAGATGGAGAAGCAGACTAGAGACTTGTATTATGTCGTGCAAAAGGTAGGAGAGTCCATCCGAAGTTACTTCAATCTCTTTAATGCAGAGATGATTAGTGTTTGTAACTGTGACATCAAGACCGCGATTGAGGCTTATAAATGTGGTCTGGACGAGAGTTCGGGTCTATACACCGATCTGACAAAATACCCCGCCAGAGAACTTCGAAGACGTGCGAGCAAAGACTTTGGCCTATATGAGGGTCGAAGACGACACTACATTTCGTCGTAAACACTTTAGCGACAAAAAATTGTTGAGTGTGAAGAAACCTGAATTCAAGGCCAAGGCAGCAGTTAAAGCAGAGCCATCGCGACAAATATCAAACGTCAGGTTCGACAAGAAGAAGGTCTCGACCACGACCAAGTTCCCCCAGTACCCTAAGATTTCCTCCTGGATTCAAGGGGACGTCCAAAGATTTGGTCGAGGTATTGAGAAATGTACAAGCAACCATTCGATGGCCGAGGAAAAGCGACAAAGCTGATGACAAGAAGGATAAGACCAAGTGGTGTGACTTTCACAGTGACCATGGTCATATGACAGATGATTGCATATCCCTCAAGAAGGAGCTTGCTTGTCATGTCTTGAAGGGAAACCTTAAGGATATATTCAACGAATCTGTAACGCTCAATAATGACGTTCGACCACCATCTCCCGTTCATGAAAAAGTTGTGAACTGCATTACGGGATGTTCTGACGTCTGTGGTCTGACATACTCTACGCCGAAAAGGTACACCAGTCAGGGGGCAAGCGACCAGCCAATCCCTCGATCGTCCCGACCAAAGGAAGAACTGGATGGAGTCGATGAAAATAACGTTCGACCAAGATGACCTGGGCGACTTACATAAAAAACATCACGACGGGTTAATCATTCAACTCAAGATTGGTAATTGTTTGACCCGGAGGGTGTTAGTCGATGAAGAAAGCTCATCGAACATAATCTTTCTCGACACTATTAAGGCCATGGGACTCGACAAGCCGGAGATCATTCGACGTTCGACGACCTTGGTTGGTTTCAATGGAGACGCGACAAGCACCTTTGGAGAGATCACTCTGCCAGTCTACGCCAAAGGAATCAACAAGCAGACCAGATTCAACGTCATTGATTGTTCATCAACTTACAACATCATTCTCGGTCGACCCCGAATCCATGACATGAAGGTGGTCCCTTCGACATACCATCAGATGATGAAATTTCCCATGCCGTGGGGAGTCCAAGAGATTAAAAGTGAACCAAAAGTTGCTCGGGATTGCTACAAGACAACGATGAAACCACAACAGCAGTCCATCTAGCAATTACAGAACCAGGATGCTCATGATACTGTCGATGACTATCATTTGGAGGAAGTCATCCTGGACCAAAGCAAGCCGGACCAAGTCATCTTCGTAGGTTCGCCCCTCGATCCCTTCATTAAAAAAGAACTAATCTCTTTTTTGTAGGAACATGCTGACTGTTTCGTTTGGACTCACGAAGACATGGTCGGCATCGACCCTAACGTCATTTCACACAAGTTGAATGTGGATCCATCATTCAAACCCATTAAAAAGAAACGTCGAAAGTTCGCTCCAGAGCGGAACAAGGTAATCAATGACGAAGTCGACAACCTTCTTAAGACCGGGAAAATTCGAGAAGTAAAATATCCCAACTGGTTAGCCAATGTTTTCATGGGAGGCTGTTTTCCAACTTATATTTCTTTAAAATTTCGAAAATGTATTTTGATTAATTAATGAAAATTCCCATTGAAAGTTGTTTAACTTGAAAACCTAGGAAAAAAAATTCATTTCTCCCATCATACTCATTTGAAATTTGGACATCATTAGGGCAGAAAAGTTCTTACAGTATTGAGGGTTAGTAGATTCAAATATTATATCATCTACATAAATCCGTATAAAAATTATATCGTCCTTTTCTTTCTTTATAGACAATGTTGTATCGATCTTACCTTTGGAGAAGTCGGATTTGACTAGAAATTGGGATAATACGTCATACCAGGCCTGAGGTGCTTGCTTGAGACCGTACAAGTCTTTGTCAAGTTTGTATACATGATCGGGCTTGTCTGCATCAACAAAGCCTTCTGGTTGGGACACGTACACCTCTTCTTTTAGGATGCCATTCAGGAACGCTGCCTTCACACCCATTTGAAAGACTATGAAATTCTTGTGAGCAGTGTAGGCGAGAAACATCTTAATGGCTTCAATTCTGGCAAATGGGGAAAACGTCTCGTCATAATCAATGCCTTCTTGCTGTTAGCCACTAGTTCGTGCTTTGTTACGAACCATAATGTCGTCTTCATCTCGTTTGTTCTTGAACACCCATTTGGTACCAATTACTGTCTTGTTTCTTGACCGGAGTACGAGTCGGAAAACTTTGAGACTTTTGAATTGGTTGAGCTCATCTTGCATTGCTATCACACAGTTAGGATCATCAAGAGCTTTGGATACGATCAATGGTTCAACCTTACTCAGTAATATCGAGAACAAGCAATCATTTGTGGACGCGGACCTTGTACGAACTGGAGTAGATGGATCACCAATTATTTGGTGAAGAGGATGGTCCTTCGTCCACCGATGAGAATGCGGAAGCGGTTGATAGTATTTCTGATCTGGAATAGGATCGACATAGCTTCCTGAAGGGATGTCTTGTAACGCCCGTAATTTCGGTAAATCCTCATCTTGCACCTTTCTTATATATTTGCCATCAGTTTAATCCTTAGTTATAATTCTTTTTGGTGTTTTTGGACTTTTTCATAGGGAGCACGTCGAGTTAAAAGCCAAGTTTGGTCCTCGGTACAGCCCGGGAAATTGTTCCTGCGACTGTGACAAAGTGTCACTATCGTGGGGCACTCTCGTAGTGCTTGTACCAAGAGTGGGTGGTAACGGGCGATAGTGCCCGCGATTGTGATAGGATGTCACTCTCGCGGTACTCATACTGATAACGGGGGATGGAGGGCGATTGTGCCCGCGATTATGACAAGATGTCACTCTCGCGGGGCACTGTCGCCGACGAGGTACAGTCTGGTTATTAAATACGATTTTCATTCCATTCTCATTAAAACTCAAACCCTTCTCCCCACTTTCTCTCCCAACCGAATCCTTAGCATTTATTGTTGATTCTGGAGCATTTGAGGCACCAAGACTTGGAATTCCAAATGGTTCTTCATCATCTAGCAAGGTTTTGGAAGTTAGAACTAAGGTCCTCTCATCTCCATCTTCTTCACCAAATTTCTAGGGTTTCATCCAACCCTTTTTACCATTTTGAAGATTGGGAGTTTGTGGCTCATTTTGGTGACCTAGAAGTGTATTGTAGATGGATTCAAGTCATGGTTATGGTAATCTTCTCTTTCCTTCATCTATGGAAAATAGGGTTTTGGTATAAGTTGAGATCTTCATGTAAACTGTTTGGGGGTCGATTCTAAATGGCTGAATTTGAATATTTATGGTTGAAAACTTATGGATCTAGGTTTTTGGAAGATTTGGCTTGAGGATTCAGACTTCTTCAAGGAAGCTCAAGTTGGGGGTAACATTCTAGATTTAGCCTAAATCTAGCAAGGTGAGTTCAAGTTGCTTTGTGAAAACTATGTACATGCCAAAATGTGTATTTTAAAGTAATAATGTGTTTACTTTATATTTATCAAGTGTGTTCAGTATTTGACTAAGTTTCATGATTGGTAAATTTGGGTTGTTAAATCTTATAAAATGTCTATCTGTTGAGTCAGAATTCTATTCAAGATTAAATGAGGGTCTTTTGTGTAAATGTTTGTAAAGTCTAAGTGTTTGAGTTGTAAAGTCAACATGTGTTGACTAGGTATAAATAGTTTGTGTCTTTGTAATTGTTTGTAACTGAGCGCATAATAGAGTGAGCTAACACTGTTGAAAACACACACAGAGAAAACTTAGAGAGAATACGTACAAAAAAAGTATATGGATTTATGGAAGTGTTGTAATCCTTGATCAATCAATAAAAGATCATTTCCTATATGTTTGTGTGATAATCGTGAGTTAGAAATTGGAACTACAATTGGTATCAGAGCCTAATTCGATCAAATTCAACAAGAAATGGACTTTGCACCCTGAGTTTCTTATTTTCGATTGATTTGTGAATTTTAGTTTGTAATTTTATGAATTGGTGTTAGTATGATGATCGATTAGCATCATAGAACAGTTTTGTATTGATTAGATACACTTTTACACTGTAATTTTTCATTCAATTTGGATTTTTGTGATTTTTTTGTTTCACGAGTTCTACGCACTGTTCAATCATGGAATTGTATTTTTGAGTTTATTTTACTGAAATTCCTTGTTTGTAATTGGCTCTAATAGTGATCGTGAACAAATTGGCAAGTCAAAACTTGAAGATTTGATAGGGTTTCGATCGAATTTGAAGGATTTTTCATCGAAAGTTCAAGAACTCACATAATTCCTGAAGAACTCGCAAGATCTGATCTTTTCGCACGAAGAACTCGCATAATGAAAGGATTTCGCATAGCATTTAATTTTTGAAAAAGACAAGTATGGAATTCGCATAAGAGTGTTATACGAAAATCACAGAATTTGCATATAGTCTTATACGAGAAGTTGAAGAATTTGCATATATCTCTCATACGAAAAGTTGGTGGAAATATTTCTAAGGACAAAATTCGCATATGCCTTTATACGAAAAGTGAAGAAATCGCATAAAGAGGCATACGACTTTTTGCATACAAAATTAAAAATTTTCTAAGTACGTAATTCGTATAGATAAGGGAAGTTGAAGTTCAAGGAAATTTTCTGAGAGTAGAATTCGCATCTCCCTGTCATAGGAAAAGTTTATGCGAAAAGCTTGAAGGTCAAATTTTGGTTAAGTCAAGAATTCGCTTATAATCGTGTGTGAATTGTTCAGAATTCGCATACAACGTCGTGCGAATTGCTCAGATTTCTCATATAGCGACGTGCGAATTTCGTAGATTTCGTATACCAAGTCTTGCGAATTGCTTCTTGTGTGCGAACTGTGACATAGTGGTGTGCGAATTCCTCACTTTCTACGAATTCTAATGTTCTTTTTGGTGTGCGAATTGTCTTTAAAACTCAGTGGTGTGAGAATTCTTACCTTAGAAATTTTTGGAAATTTTTTCTGAAATTTTTTAAGTGTTTAAATTGTTGATTATCTTTCGAACTAACGATCATTTCTAGCTCATTTTTCAACAGATTTCAAGATGCCTTACATTGACGAGAAAGGAAATACTGTTTTGACAAAAAGAGATTGTGCTATCGCTTATATGTCAAAGATTCCAATCCTTGAAGCTGAAAATAAGAATCTGAAAATTCAAAATTAATCTCTTCTTGATCAGATCAATAAATTGAAAGAAAATCTAGATTTTTAGAGAAAAGTTTTATTTGCTCAGATTGCATTTCTAACTCCAAAATTAATTTTGCAGGAATAATTGAGTCAAAAGAAAAGGAGATTTCAAATCTTCAATCTAAGTTGAAGAAGTTTGAAGGTCTTAATGCAAATTCCACATGGTCCAAGAAAGAATTAATGCAAAAAGAGCTTGATGATCTCAGAAGAAGAGCAAATATTACTGGAGAGACATATGATGGGATGAAAAAGATAAATTCACAAATATTTTCTGAACGAAATCAGTTAAGAGGTAAAGTGTTTAGTCTTGAAGTTGAGATAAACATGTTGAAAGAAAAAGCCACAAAAGAGTAAACAACTCAAGAACTCAAGAGGAGATAAAGAAGATTGAAAAGAAAAGAAATGATTTGGAAAGAGATAATGTTGTGTTTTAAAGAGGATTGCTGAAATGAAAGAACATATCTCTCAAGATGAAAAGAAGTTAAAGAAAGAAAGAGAAGAGTTTGAAAGAGAAAGAAAATCTTTTGCACAAAAGTTTTCCGATTTCTCAATAAAGTCATTTGAAGAAAAGAAATCAATTGAACTGAAATATGCTAAATTTTCTCAACAAGTGTCAGACTTTGAGAATGTTATCATCATGGAGAGAGACAAATTTGAAAAAGAGAAGAAGAAAGCTGAATAGAAGAATGTTGGTGTGTTTAAGGAGATATCTGAACATAGAAAGAGTGTAGATGTTAGAGTTAAATTGTATTCAAGATTAAAAGAAGGTTCTGAAATGTAATTGTTGTAAAGTGTGTGGGTGTTAATTGTAAATGTTGTAAAGAGTTTACAATTTGATAAGGTCATGTTGACCATATAAATAGCAAAGTCATAGTGTAGTTTGTCATTTATCACACACACGCAGATTGGTAAGACACACTGTCAAACACACACACACAGAGCTTAATTGTCGAATGCACTAAATAGGCATATGAATCTTTGTAATTTGTGTGATCAATAAAAAGATTGTTTTTGATAAATCTTGTGTCGATTAATAGCTAGAAACTGGAACAACATGTGGTATCAGAGCTAAATCTGACAATTTGAGAGAAAAAGAGTTCGTAAACTGTTTCTTGAAGTTCTTGATCGATTTTTGAGTCAAAAAGTGTTTTTGGTAAAATCTTGGATTGGAAAATGCTCGAATTATGTTTTAGAATGATTCTATGTGATTGAATTTCATTGGTAAATCGATTTGGATCATTTAATTTTGATTTTTGAAAAGTTTTGTTCGAACGAGTCGAAGTCACTGTTGGATCACATATTATGGATTTGAGTGTAGTTTTTGTGAAATTGATTGTTTTGGATTGTTTCTCATACTAATCTGATTGTTTCTATGAGTTTACAACTTCCTATTCGAAGATTTGATTGGATTTTTGGACTAGATTGTGACTTTTAGGACCGATACTCGAAGATCTCGCAAGATCTTAACTTTTCGTATGAAGAACTCGCGGACTAGAATTCGCATATATTTTTCTTTGAAAATTTGTTTAAGTGGAGAATTCGCATACACTTATGTACGAAATGTTAGAATTCGCATATGTCCATGATACGAAAATTTGACTTGAAAATTCTAAGGACAAAATTCGTACGTACCTTAATGCGAATTGTGAAGAACTCACATATAGAAGGATATGAATTGTGAGGAATTCGCATATGTGCCTTGTACGAATTCTTGAAGATTTCGCATAAGTTTTTAAAATTTTTTCTAAGTCCAGATTTCGTATCGATGCGAAAAGTTTTTGATATTTGAAAATTTTCTAAGTAAAGAATTCGCACCATCCTGTGATACGAAATCCTTGTGCGAAAACCCTATTTCTCAATTTTTTTAAGGAAGGAATTCGCATAAGAGAATTATACGAATTGTAAAGGATTCACATCTAGCTATATACTAATTCTTAGAATTCGCATACTAGTCCATGCAAATTGTGCTATTTTTTATTATCCCTTGTGTGCGAATTGTGGACTTTGTGCGAGTTCTGATTTCTTTTGTACAAATTCTTCATGTCATACGAATTCTGATACTATCTTTCATGCAAATTGTTCTTTAATCTTCATTCTATACGAATTCTATACTTAGAAGTTTTTGGAAAATTCAGTTTCTGAAAATTTTTAAGTTCTGCTTCTGTTAATTCATTTTGTCGGACTAACGATCAATTCTAGCTAAATTCTTTTTGCAGAGTTATCAGAATGTCTAAAGATCTTCTCTCAATGGGTTCGCAATTAAATCCTCTAGTGTTATTGCTGGAGAGTATGCTCAATGGAAGAAGCGGATGACTCAGTTCCTAAATCACAAGAACAAAGATTACATGAAATCAATAATAGATGGACCAGTGGTTGCTGTAGTTACTGTTCCAGGCCAAGCTGCAACTGAAACCTCTCCTGAAATACCAGTACAATATGTGCCAAAACCTTATCAGTATTATAGCGAGAGAGAGAGAGAAAGAACTGGCCAAGATAGATGAAGAAGCCCTTATATACTTAACCATGGCAATCCCAAACGACATATACAATCGGGTAGACAGTCGTGATTCTGCTAAAGCAATGTGGGATGAACTTGAGAGGCAGTTTTAAGGAACAAAGAGGTCCATCCAAGCTAAACTGAACCAGAGCATAAATGCTTATGAAGGATTTCATGTTGAAGAGGGAGAAGCACTGATAGATAAGTACAACCGATTTAACGTGATCTTGAATGACTTGAGGAGGAACGGGATGAACAAGTTGATTTTAGAGATAAAGTACAAGTTCATCAAGAACTTGAACCCGGAATGGAAAAGCTACGCAATCAACCTCCAGATGACAAAGAACATGGCTTAGGAGGATGTGAATGACATTTTCTCAACTTTATCTCAGCATGAAGATGAAGTGAAATTATTGAATGAGGAGAAGAAGATAGTCAAAGATTCACTGGCTTTGTTGTCTGAAAGGAAGAAGGGTTCCAGTTCTCAGTCCGTTTCTTCATCTAAGTCAAAGCTTAAGAAGTCGAAAGCTTTTCTCACTGAACTAACCTAGTAAAGTTCTGAGTCATCAGCTGATGAAGTTGAGGTACACTCTGATGATGATATCCAGAGATTTGCTGACAATCTTGCCCTCATCACCAAACAGTTTCACAAAAGTTTTGGGAAGAAAAAGTATTCTTCAAAGCCAACATATGAAGGGTACAAGATGGAATGGTCAGAGAAATACAAACCCAGATTTGGAAAGAGAGAAGAGAAGAGAGTAGAGAAGAAGGAAGAGAAGAAAGAGGATAAGATAGATCCTAAGTCTGGTTGGTGCTTTAACTGCGGCAAAGTTGGCCACTTCTCAAAAGATTGCAAGTTTAAGATAGTGAAAAACTCTGAGTATTATGCCAAAAAGTCACTACTTGCAAAGAAGCAAGAAGAAGGGAAAGTCTTGATGGCAGAAGAGGAGAACTGGTTCTACCAAAGCTCAGATGATGAATCAGCTCACTTCACACAAGTTTGTATGATGGAAACAGTTGATGACAATGTTGAAGCCTCTTCTGACCAATCTGATGGTGACTCCGAGGTAAGTAGTAACTTTGAAAACTCTGAACTTGTTGAATCTCTTATGGCACAGATCCAGAACATGGAAAAAGAGTTTGAGACGTTAAAGAGCAAACTTAGCTATGAACGACAAACAATGATGAGTTTTCGTGATGAGAACGCATTATTGAAAGTTGTCGTTGAGGACAAGGAATTTGAAAAAGATGCTTTAAAGAAAGAAAAAGAAACCTTAAAAACGGAGATTTCGGAACTTGAGAGAGACTTAGTTAATTTAAATTCTGAAAAAGGTGAATTCAAAATTAAATTTGAAGCTTTCTTTTAGGAAAAAAATGAAGCTTACTGTAAGATTAAACAACTGGAAGACCTAAATCTGAAAAGAGGACAGACTGAGCAGACATTAAATCTGTTGACAAACAAACTCCAAGACGTCAGATTTTATAATGCTAAAACGGGATTAGGTTTATCTGAAAATGATGTTTTGAAGAAAGCCCCGGAAAACTTGTATAATTTTGATAAATTGGGTTCGAAAGCAAAGAAAATCCCAGATATTCATGACACTTTTGTTAAAGCTGAAACTCCTAAATCTGACACTTCGTACAAAGGTAAAGAGGTAGTGGATGATGATACGTCTAGTTGTGCTGATTCACAAACCAGTTTTAAATATGTTGGATTTCAATACAATGATTTAAACAAGATCTATAAAAATAGAAAACTTGAATTTGTTGAGTTTGAATCATTGTTTTCCACACCATGTTCAACTGAATCAACCAACGATGACAAAATTATTCCTGAGACTGAATGTCAGTACGACGAGTATGATTCGGACACAGATATTGGTGCTCAGACTCATATATCTGAATCCATTATTTATGAATCTTCAAGTGAAGCTAATATGGAAGAGAATTCAAATGTCATGAATTCTAGCATTCAGAAACAGTTTGTTGATAAAATGACTGAGGAGATTTTTGATGATATGATTAATTCCTCAGATCCTGTCCCAATCATGAAGAAGCTTGAATCCAACTCTGTGATTGATCAAACATCTGATTTTGAAAAGCAAATCAAAAGTTTACAAAAGACTCTTGAGGAGTTAGAAGATGAGAATTGTGATCTCAGATTTAAATTAGATAAATCTTTTGAAGAGAACAAAGAGCTTTGAAAAGAGCTTAATGATTTGAAAAATGATTTGTTCAAGAAAAATATGAATGATAAAAAGATGTTTGATGATCAAAAATGGAATGTCAGATCAAATCCAGAGTTTGAGACTTCAATAAAGCCTACAGTTGTTTACTCTGAATGTCCTGAATATTTACCAAGCATTTATGAAAAAGGTGAGACTTCGGGAATTTTGAAAAAGAGTTCATCCTTGAAGAAGAAAATTAATAAAGTTTCCTTTCATGTTTCAGATCTGAGTAAAGGTGATGGTAAAGGAGAATGGAGAAAAAAAGATAGTGCCAAGATAGTTAGTAAAGATCTTGTTGAAAAAGATTGTATTGTTACTAATAGTGTTGATTTGCCATGTAAACGTTCAAATGAAAATAAATGTCAAGATTGTTTGAATAAATGTACTTCTTTTGATAAATCAAAAATATTGACATTTGCTCGTAAGAACTTATTATGCAAGCACTGTGGTGACAATGCTTTTTCACTGTACTCCATTCCTCCCAAGCCAAAAGCTGTTAAAAGAGTTTTTAAAGCTAAAATTGTCCCCAAGTCCTCAACACAACACATTAAAGTGTTTCAAGCTAAGTAGGATAATCTTTCTAAGAAAAAGCAGTTTCATGATTTTAATGTCAAAATGGTCTGGAAATGGATGCCAAAGCCTAAGTATGAATGGAGAGTCAAGGCTAAAATAGATGATGTTAAGAAACTGTATGATGCTATCAAGAAAGGACCCATCTGGATATGGGTACCTAAAAAGAAGTGATTTATTCCTTGCGAAGGCCTGTCATTTGTGGTTCGTTGACTCAGGATGCTCCAGACATATGACAGGATATAAGCATTTATTGCATAATTTTGTTGAAGAACCTGCAGGAACAGTAAGTTTTGCAAATTCTGAGCTTCAAGGATTCATCAATAGATACGGTTCGCTAAAAAACGACACTATAACCATCAAGAAAGTACTATACGTGGAAGGACTCGATCATAACTTGTTTAGTACAAGTCATTTCTGCGATAGTAACTATCAAGTTCGGTTTACAATCAATCACTGTTTTATTGAAGATCCGAACGGTTATGAGATCTTTAGAGTTGAACGATATGGAAATCTTTATGCGGTGAATTTTCCAACGCTTTCGGCTACACGTCCTGTATGCTTACTTGCAAAAGCATCGAAAGCTCAAAGTTGGACATGGCATCAGCACTTGTCTTATCAGAACTTCAAGGCTATTGATAAATTAGCGAGACAAGGAATTGTGAAAGGTCTACCTAAGATGAGGTTTGAGAAGGATTCACTTTGTCCCGCATGTGAGATGGGAAAGATGAAACGAAGTTCACACAAATCAAAGATTGAATCTTCTTTCTCAACACCTTTGAAATTAATTCATATGGACCTTTGTGGCCCTATGCGTACTCAGTCTATTAACGGTAAAAAGTACATTCTTGTGATGATTGATGAGTATTCAAGGTATACTTGGTTGAAATTTCTGCGAAGCAAATCTGATGCACCAGATCTGATCATTGCCTTCATCAAGAAAATCCAAGTTCGCCTTCAATTGCCGATAAAGACATTGCGAAGTGACAACGACACAAAGTTCAAAAATGATACTCTTCAAAGTTATCTCACCTCTGTTGGGATTTCTCATAACTTCTCTGCTGCCTACACTCCACAACAGAATGACGTTGTTGAATGGAAAAATCGAACATTGTTCGAAGCTGCAAGGACCATGTTGGCATATTCTGGTTTACCAATGTACCTATGGGCTGAAGCTGTTGCAACCGCCTGTTTCACTAAAAATCGGACGATTGTGGTTAAAAGATTTAATAAGACAGTTTATGAACTGATTAATAAACGAAAACCGAACATTAAATTTTTGCGTGTCTTTGGTTGCAGGTGCTATATCTTAAATGACCGTAATAATCTTAGGAAGTTTGATAAGAAAGCTGACGAAGGCTACTTTGTAGGTTATTCTCTCACGTCTAAAGCCTATCGTGTATACAATAGACGGACCAAGAGCATCATGGAAAGCGTGAACGTGTCATTTGATGAAAATACTACGTTGACTTCTAAACAAAACAGTTCAGAACTCAAGCTTAATGGAAAGGATCATATTCAAAGCAGAATAGAACCCGAATCTACATAGACTAAGTTTATTAACTCAACAACTGTTACATCTGAGTTAGATTTATTATTTCTTGATGCTTTTATGGACATATGTGCAGATTTTGACAAATCAGGCGCGTCCGCATCAACCTCAGAGGTACCAGTAATTACTGAAGACATATCTGGACCTTCTGAACCAGTCACTACTACAACTTCTTCAGGTATATCTACGCCGAATGTTTCTGATAATACTAATACTGAGTCTGCTTCTGCAGATACACATTCTAGACAAGAAGTCCCAAGCACTTCCTTTGTCGCTCCAGAATTACCTGAATCAGAAACACCTGAACAAGATGTTCCATCTACATCTGAAGTTGTACATGCCGTTCTTGATGAATATAATGAGCACAATACACAAGAATCTGTTCAACCACTTCCGAGCATAAGACGTTGGACGAAAGATCACCCCCTGCACAATATCATTGGAGATATACAAAGCGGTGTTAAAACACGTGCAACATCAACAAACTTTTGCTTATATTCAAGCTTCCTTAGTTCTTTAGAGCCGAAAATGGTCTCTGAAGCTCTACGTGATCCCGATTGGATTCTAGCAATGCAAGACGAGCTTCTACAATTTGAAAGGAATAAGGTTTGGCGATTGATCCCTTTACCGAAAGGTAAATCTGTGATAGGCACAAAGTGGATGTTTAGGAACAAGAGGGATGAGGCTGGAGTCGTAGTAAGGAACAAAGCTCGCCTGGTAGCAAAGGGTTATTGTCAACAGGAAGGCATAGACTACGATCAAACGTTTTCACCTGTTGCCCGGATCGAGGCCATTAGAATTATCCTGTCCTATGCAGCACATAAGAACTTTACTGTCTATGAAATGGACGTAAAGTCAACATTTCTTAATGGAATTCTGCATGAGGAAGTCTATGTGGATCAACTTGAAGGTTTTATTGATCCGAATCACCCTGATCATGTCTACGTTCTAGACAAATCACTTTATGGTTTAAAACATGCACCATGAGCTTGGTATAACATTCTTACTCAGTTCTTACTCGATTCAAGTTTCAAAAAGGGTACAATTGATACAACCCTGTTCCTTAAAAAGCAAGGTGAAGATTTAATTCTAATCTAGATTTATGTGGACGATATTATATTTGGGTCTACTAATCCAAAATTTTGCAAGAACTTTTCCAAAATCATCGAGTCTCGGTTTGAAATGTCAATGATGGGTGAGTTAACATTTTTTCTTGGACTTCAAGTCAAACAGTCACCCGAAGGCATTTTCATAAACCAATCGAAGTATATTCGAGACATTTTGAAAAAGTTCAATATGACTGATAGTTCGGTAATGAAAACGCCTATGGCTACCGGAACACTTTTAGATGTAGATTTGTCCGAAAAATCTGTTGATCAGAAAGTGTACCGAAGTATGATTGGATCATTACTGTATCTAACAACTAGCAGACCTGATATAATGCTTCTGTGCTAGTTATCAGGCAAATCCTAAGGAATCTCACCTAATTGCTGTTAAAAGAATACTTAGATACCTCAAAGGCACTCCCGAGTTAGGCCTTTGGTATCCTAAGGATTTTAGTTTTGAATTAACTACATATACTATGTTGATCATGCAGGTTGCAAACTGGATAGAAAGAGCACTTCTGGTTCATGCCAATTCTTGAGAGATAAATTGGTTAGTTGGACATCCAAGAAACAAAACTATGTTTCTACATCCACTGCTAAGGTAGAATACGTAGTTGCGACTAGCTGTTGTTCGCAAGTCCTCTGGATGAAGACTTAGTTGAAGGTTTTGAATATTCATACAAGCGTGTTCCCATTTATTGTGATTCTAATAGCGCGATTGCCATAATCGCTAATCTAGTCCAACACTCGAAGACAAAGCATATTGATGTGGGCTATCATTTTATCAAAGATTATATGGAAAAGGGGGACATCGAAATGCACTTTGTTCAAACCGACTACCAATTAGGTGATCTTTTCACTAAGCCGTTAGATGAAAAGCGATTCAAATTCTTAATCAGCAAATTAGGTATGTTGAATAAGTCTGCTTAAAAGTTAGTGCATGATCTAAGGGGGAGTGCATCTTAATCTATGTTTATATTGCACGTATCTTTGGAATTTCTGAACAGTTGTTGTTATTCATCGAATATTGACTAAGGCGGAAACATTTTTATAATGATTACCAAAATCT
Source organism: Arctium minus (assembly GCA_954870635.1). Classification (NCBI taxonomy): domain Eukaryota; kingdom Viridiplantae; phylum Streptophyta; class Magnoliopsida; order Asterales; family Asteraceae; genus Arctium; species Arctium minus. The sequence goes on along the minus strand of OX941088.1, from coordinate 41,492,767 downwards.
TTTATTTTGCAGGTTATTTTCAGTGACTATGGCTTCTGAATAATTCTGTTCAGAACCCGGACTTAAGCAGTTTTTCTTTTAAGGATACTTGATAATCCCAAAATCAACCAAATCTTAGAGAGAAAAAGTAGAGAGAGAGAGTTGAAAGCGTAAGAATGAGATATTATTGATTATGCGTTAGTTCCTTTCAAACAACAAAGCCACAAGGGACTTAAATACCCTTGGCTAATACACTGTATACACACTTAAGAACACAGTATTAGACCAAGTTTATAAATACAATGATTACTATAAAATCTGACTTAACAATCTCCCCCTTAGTAATCATTGGCGCTGTGGTCTTAAATATTCATCTTCTAAATCAACACAGACCATCTAAGCGACTTAGCGAAGCTTCTTGACTTTTAAAAAAAAATTCTTCTCAGCATCTTTCAATCTATGTTGCCTTTGCTGCCTTGAAAAGACTGGACCTGTTTGTAATAAGCTTGAAAGAACAATCGGTTCATCAGCTTGTGCTCTAGACAATACATCTCTTTCAAATGTATTCAAATAAGCTGTGGTGGTTGGAGCTGGAACAACAAAAGAATTAGTAGCTAAGAGAATAGAATCTTGAGCGAATCTTGAGCAGCAGATAAACGTTTGAACTCTTTGTCTCTTTATCTTCTCCTTAACTTCTCCCCCTCATGACCTTGATGATCTGGATCAACTTGGTCATGCAAATGTTGAAGACGAGACAGCTTTAGATCTGCAAAATTCAGAATAAAGGAGAAACAAGAAGTTTTGCGCTACATGTTGGTGGCGCAAACTTAGTTTTGCGCTAGAAGAAGGTGGCGCAAAGTTGAGTTTTGCGCTACCAACTGTTGGTGCAAAGCTGACTTGTAATCAGAAAAAAATTTCACCTGTTAAGCTCTTTGACTCCCCCTACACAAATGCACTAAATATGACAATTCAAATTAGCATTTGTATTTGTATAGAAAAACAGATACTCCCCCTCGAAAAGAGATATGATCTTCTCAAAATATTCTCCTTATTCACTCCCCCTTGAAGAATGCACAAACCCATTTACAAAGATATGAGAACACAAGAATTGAAACATCAATGTAGAAAGAAAAATATACTTAATATGTATTTTGAAACAACTAAACAGATATAAATATTTAAACACTAAACAAATTAAATTTTACTTAGTAAAATATAACAGATTAATCCATCAGTTGAAATCAAGTGTATGTTGTTGGATACAAATACAAGTTTCATTGTATATCGAGTTAAGACATGTTCAGTTTCAAAAACTTCCAACAATCTATTCAGTGTGCTAGCATGCGAACTTCGATTAGCTTCAAGAAAATGCAATTCTAAAAATATAATAGAGAACTTTGCATGTACTCACACTAAGCCATCAAAAATTAAGATTTTCACAAATTTATAGGTTTATAGCAACTCAAACATATCACCAAGTATCAAGAGATGTGTGCTCATTGGCATCTTTTAGCATTGTGCACATTGGCATCTTCACATGAGTGTGCTCTTTGGCATCTTTTAAGCTTTTGCACTTTGGCATCTTTTAATCAAAAAGTTTGGTAAGTAAAGAACATGCCGTAAACGTAACTTTCTATCTGATCCTATTGCAGGATTTGGGTTAGCCACTCCCAGACCAGTTGGCCTTAGGGGACTAGGTGTCAAGCACCCCTTGGAACTTACTCTCCCAGATCAGAAAGGCTACATCGACACATCCTAAACCCATTCATACCAGTAGAACATGACTTTCGATCTGATTCTATAGAAGGATTTGGGTTCGATCACTCCCAGACCAATTGACCTTAGGGGACCAGATGACAAGCATCCCACATAACTTACTTTCCCAAACCAGAAAGGTCACAAGTACAAACTTTTAAACTTAGAGATTTCTGTATTATATATATATATAATTCATCTCAATCACCCAGTTTTACATCTAAGTGCTTAGCCCATATTTTCATTACGATCCATAATTCTGACTTTTTAGGATTTCTAATCATTGTAAACTATAAATATTCTGAATCACATAACTTTAAAGCAGCATCAAAAGCTTCAAGCATGTTGCTGACTTTTCGACTTTTGTAAGACTTGAAAGTTGAACATATAAAACTTTGATATAAACAAAGCAACTTGAAAATTTATCCTAGACACACATTTTATTCAAAAGAAAGAAAACCTGTAAAGCTTTTACTTTATAGAATAAAATTTGTAAATATTTAAACTTTTAAATTCAACATGCCGAGTTTTGAAAGCAAAAAATTAAAACGTTTTTCATCTAAAGCTTTTGTAAAAATATCAGCAAGTTGATATTCAGTTGAAACAAAATATAATTCAATAGTACCTTCTTCCACATGATGCTTTATGAAGTGGTACCTCATATCGATGTGTTTGGTCTTTGTGTGCTGGACCGGATTGACTGATATCGCGATCGCGGATTTGCTGTCACAGTAGATTGGAACTGTTTTGTATAGCATCCTGTAGTCACGAAGTTGTGTCTTTATCCATAAAACTTGTGCACAACAACTAGCTGCGGCGACGTATTCTGCTTCTGCAGTTGAGATAGAAACACAGTTCTGCTTCTTCGACGCCTAACTTATCAGTCTATCACCAAGAAATTGAAGGTGACCTGAAGTACTTTTCCGGTCCAATTGATTTCCACCAAAATCTGCATCAGAATAAGCAATTAGTTTATAATCAGAACTCTTAGGATACCACAAACCTAAGTACGGGGTTCCTTTGATGTAACGAAAAATTCGCTTGACTGCTAAGAGATGCGATTCCTTTGGCTTTGCTTGAAATCTGGCACATAAGCAGGTAAAGAACATGATATCCGGCCGACTTGCAGTTAAGTACATGAGTGATCCAATCATTCCTCGATATGTCTTGACGTCCACAGCTTTTCCATCCGGATCAAGTCCAATTTTAGCACCATGAGCCATAGGCGTGCCAATTGAAGAAGATTTGTCCATCTTGAATTTCTTCAAGATGTCAAACACATACTTTGACTGATTAATGAATATTCCATCTGGAAGCTGTTTCACTTGTAAGCCGAGGAAGAAATTAATTTCTCCCATCATGCTCATTTGAAACCTGGGGGTCATGAGATCAGAAAACCAAGTACATAAAGATTGATTAGTCGCACCAAATATAATATCACCTACGTATATTTGAACTAAGAAGATATCCAAGTTAGAACGGTAAATAAAAAGAGTGGTATCTATGGATCCTTTGGTAAACCCGGATTTGATCAGAAAGGCCGACAACTCATCATACCACGCCCTCAGTGCTTGTTTCAAGCCATATAGTGCTTTATCAAGAAAGTATACATGATCAGGATGGTCTTTGTCAACAAACCCCTCTGGTTGAGAAACATAAACTTCTTCCTTCAGTTTCCCATTGAGAAAGGCTGTTTTTACATCCATCTGATACACGGTAAAATTGCGATAAGCAGCAAAAGCGAGAAACATTCGAATAGCTTCTAATCTTGCAACCGACGCGAAAGTTTCATCGTAGTTGATTCCTTCTTCTTGTCGATAACCCTTGGCAACCAATCGAGCTTTGTTGCGAACGAAGATACCATCTTTATCTTTCTTGTTCTTGAATATCCAATTTGTGCCAATAATGCCTTTTCCTTTTGGCCTTGGAACAAGTCTCCAAACTTTTAATGCGTCAAATTGATTGAGTTCCTCTTGCATCGCTATTATCCAATCCGGATCCTCCAACGCTTCAGATACTTTGGTTGGTTCAATCTTGCTTAGAAAGCAAGTGAATAGACATTCGTTTGGAGTTGCCGTCTTAGAACGAGTAGATACGCTTGCTTGAGGATCACCAATAATCTGATGAATAGGATGAAATCTTGTCCATTTGGTGGTATGAGGGAGAGGATCAATAACTTCTTGAACAACCTCTAATTGTTGAGAGAGAGCTTCAGTTACGTCTATGTCAGATGAAGAAACATCAACAGTTTCAACTGAAGGAGGAGGTAACTGAACAACATCAGAATCAGACTCTGGAATTGTTGGTTGAATAGCAGCAGTTTGTCCTTCTTCTTGAACTGGTTCAGCTTGAACATATTTTTCTTGAACAGGTTCTTCTTGAATAGATCCTTCTTGAACAGATTCAGTATTTATTTGTTCAGGTTCTAATTGAGCTGGATGAAGTTCAGAAAGAATGTTTTGAGATTCAGAAGGTATTGGAACAACATCAGTTTCAGAGATAGATGCAGCGGAATTGGAAGTATATGCGCTCACAGATTCCTGATTCAAAACATTTGAAGCATTTTCAGTGTTAGATTTAGGCACATCATCATAAAAATGCTCAAAAAGAAAATCAAGATCAGTAAGATTAAGCAAAGAAGAAGATGGATCCTGATTTGTCTGTTGTAGTGCTGGTTCTGAACTGGCTTGTCCAGAAACTAAATTCCCTGAAAATGCGAGTTCTGGACCTGTTTGGCCAGAAACCAAATCTGCAGCTTCGTCAAATTTAACATTGACACTCTCTATCACTTTTCTGACTGAAGTAAGAAATACTCGGTAAGCCGCAGAAGTAGAAGAATAACCCAGAAAAATACCCTCATATGCCTTTGGACTAAACTTGTTCAGATTGTCGCGGTCATTCAGAACATAACACTTACACCCAAAAGATTTGAAATATTTGACATTCGGTTTGATACCATTCATAAGCTCATAAGGTGTTTTGTTGAATCTTCTATGTAAAATGGATCTGTTGTGAGTATGACACGCAGTTGAGACAGCTTCAGCCCAATGAGACAAAGGAAGACCGGAATATGCAAGCATTGATCTGGCAGCCTCGACAAGCGTTCTATTTCTTCATTCAACAACCCCATTCTGTTGCGGTGTTCGAGCAGCAGAAAATTGTTGTTGAATGCCTTGATCTTCGTAGAATGCTTGAAGAGTGCTGTTCTTGAATTCTGTACCATTGTCTGATCTGACAACTTTGACCGCCTTTTGCTTGTTGGTCTGAATCCTTTTGATTAGGTTGATGAGAATGTCGGGAGTCTCATCTTTGGACTTGAGAAACTTGACCCATGTATAGCGTGAATAATCATCAATAACGACTAAAACGTATCTTTTCTTTCCGATGCTCTTTGTCTTCATTGGTCCACATAAGTCAACATGTAGAATATCAAGAATGTCCGAAGTGCAGGCTTCGGGTTTTGGCTTATGCGGAACTTTCTTCATATTTCCTTTCTCACAGTCTTGACAAAGGTGGTCTTTCTGAAATTGGAGTATTGGGAGACCTCGTACGGAATCATTCTTGACAAGGCGATCCATGTATTTGAAGTTGAGCTGAGCTAGTCGTCGGTGCCATATCCAGCTTTCATGAACAGAGGCTTTAGATAACAAGCAAATATCTGATGGAATTGTAACCTTGGAAAGATCAATTGTGTATAAATTTGATCTTCTCTTTCCGACAAGTAAATCCCGGCCACTGTCATTCTTTACTGCAATTCGTTTGGATTTGAAGCTGACTTCAAGATCTTTGTCGCAAAATTGCCCGATGCTGAATAAATTGTGGCTAAGACCTTCAACATAGCTAACTCGCTTGACAGTAATATTTCCTTGAACAAGATCACCATAGCCTAAAATAGGAGCAGTCTCGCAGTTTCCAAACTTAACACGACCGCAACATTTTTCTTTAAAATTTGAAAGTAATGATTTGTTGCCCGTCATGTGTTTGGAACACCCCGAATCCAGATACCATAATTGACTAAGCTGCACATTTAGAAATTACACAGATTTAGGTACCCATATGCTTATGGGTCCCTTCTTGTTAGTCTTTTGCCTTTTATTTTTCAAAAAACTCTTTTTAGAAAAATTTTGAACGCAATCATTTATGGAAGAAAAATCACAATCATCTGAATCAGAACTAGAAGAGTAATATGAGACATTCTTTGCAATTTGAATCATTTGCTTTATTGAATATTTTGTGTTTTTATTACAAAATGCAAATGTATCCGTTTTACAAAGACAATCTACACATTTCTCCTCTAAAGTGTCAGATTCTGTTGATTTCTTCTTGACTCTCCATATCTGCCTTGTTGACTTGTTCAAAGTCCGATCTGAAACAGTAGAATCAGAAGAATTAGAATTTTCAGAAATGACATTATCTTTCTTCTTTGACTTCTTTTACCTTCTTCTTTTACGCTTTGGTTTATAATAATCATCATTTAGCGTAAAAGATTCATCAAGAATTTTCGATTTAAGAATTGAATCAGAAGAAGCAATTTTACCTAAGAAGCCAAACTGATCAGACATTAAATCTGAACTTACCTCGGAGTCAGAAAATTTTTGAGAAAAGATTTCAGATTTTAGAAATTCCTTTTTGTTTTCTTTAAAATTAGAAGAAAGGCCAGAAACAGAATCTTGTTTTTGAGAAATTAAGTTTTCTTCAAGACTTGAAGTTATAAAAGAAAGAATAACATCAGATTCAATATTTCTTTGAATATTTTGATCTTCCATTTTATCTTCAAGGTCAATGATTTTGCCTTCTAATACTAATGGATGAGTATATCTCTTAGAATCATAAAAGATTGGAGAGATATTTTCCTTATCAGATTTAGTGGCATATATATCAACATAATCATCAGACACTGAAGACTTGATGGGAGATATGTCATTTAAACTTTTTCTGCCCTTCTTTGATTTGTCAGGAAAATATTTGGCATTTTCGCGCGTGTAAACAAAAGAAATTTCCTTTTTCTTGTTATTCATCCTTTTCTCATTTTTGATTTCTAACACGTGTTTTTCATTCATCCAATCAATTTTAAATTGAGGAGCATATTTAACAAGAGTTAGATAATCGAATTTATATAAAGTAGGGGATTTTTCGATCGCATTGTTTAAACAATGTGGATTTTCAAAACCAAGTCCCCATTTTTCTTTTATAGACTCATAACTCCGCGGTTTGTTCAAATAAATAGTTTGTTCAGTTTGATTCCTTCGATATAATTTTTCTTCCAACTCATTTATTTTATCTGAAAAGTTTTCTTTTTGTTTGGTCATTTCAGTCAAAGAATCAAGATAAGTCATATTTGATTTTTCTAAATCATCCAATTTCTTTTGAAAGATTTCTTTTGTTTGAACCAAAATAGAATTTTCATCTTTCAAAGAAATTTGTAATTTATCAATCAAATTTGGCTTTTCTGAATTTAATTGTTTTTCAGATAATAACTTTGAGCGAAGATCATGTAAAGCAGTTATAATAATGTTCATCTGTGAAGAAATAAAATTATAATCAAACTCATAAATTACCTCATCTTCATCAGTGGAATCATCATCACTCTGATCATCTCCGATGAAGCACATTTGAGCAGTCTCCACATTATCAACTTCGTCTTTAGAGTGATCTAGCCAAAATTCTTCTTCAGCTAACAAAGCAGTTCCATTCTCTCTCTTTTCGTCCAGTTCCATTTTCTTCCGATAATATGCCGAATCCCGAACTTTCTTCACTCGACACTCCTTAGCAATGTGACCCGTCTTTCCACAGTTAAAGCATGCATCTGCTTTCTTAACCTCGGGCACTTTGACATTCTTAGATCCAGAAGTGAAGCGAAGATTGTTGGAATCCGAACGAGGTTGGAACTTTTTGTTGTAGTGTTGAGAGAGAAGGATCATAGCTTTCTGAAGTGCCTCACCATCATCATCAGTTGCACCATCATAAGCATTTTCGGATAATGCTTGTTCAGACAGTTTGCTTGTGAGTAGTGCTACTGTGTCCACTGTCTTCTTGTTTTTCTTCTCAAGTTTGGCTTTCTTCTCTGTGACTATGCACTCATCTGTCAGCAATATTTCATACATCTCTTGGATTTGCATGGTAGATATTCTGACATCATTCCTCAAGCGATGGAAAGATTTATTCCATTCTGGTTGCAAAGCATTGAGGAACTTCAGATTTGTCTCCAGCTCAGTCTTTTCCACTTTTATTTTTCTCAGATCATTTATTACCGCACAGAATCTGTCATAAACATTTTTCAGTGACTCCCCATCTTTGGCTTTGAATTCTTCAAAGTTGTTCATGTAGCGTGTATGCCGAAGTTGTGTTGCAACTTTAGACCCAAGCATAATCTTCTCTAGCTGTGCCCACATTAGTTTAGGATTGTTTTTGAAGCAATCAATCCTGTTGTAGATAGAATTTGGCTAAGCTAACATCAGATTAGCCTTTACATCACTATCGACTTTATATTGTACCAACTCAACGGGTGTGTACTCAGCGGTAGGCTTTGATAATCCAGAAGCAAGAGTGGGTTTTACAAAAGATCCTTCAGATAAAATCTTCATCATGTCATCTCCGTTCTTTTGACGTACAATGAAATTCAGAAACCGATCTTGCCACTGAGTGAACTCATTCTCATCAACCAGAACTGGAGGACGAGTTTCTGTGCCCAAGGACATCATGAGATCACTTTTGTATAACTGAGCTTGAAACGCAAACTTTTCAGAATCCATAGAGAAAAACTTCAGAAAAATGCTGTCTGAAAACAGAGGATCTGGCGCAAACTTGAGTTTTGCGTGAACAGCGACTAGCGCAAACTTTCTTTTACGCTTGATGAAGATGGCACAAACTTAGATTTGCGTTAGACTAAGATGGCGCAAACTGAGTGTTTCGCGATAAGACTGTAACGCAAATTAGACTTTGCGTGAAGCGATAGAGACACAAACTATACTTGTGCGAAACAAACTTTGCGTGAAACAAACTTTGCGTGAAACAATTGTGGCGCAAACAAAGATTTTGTTTGAAGCGTTGCTGGAACAAAATTTAACTTTGCGTGACACAAGGTTGGCGCAAAAATAACTTGCACAAGAATTAAACTTCTCGTGAGATGTAGGTGGCGCAAGCTGATCTTTGCGTGAGATGATGTTGACGAGAACCTCTATTTGATTGAGCAGAATGGTGATGCAAAGGTAACTTGCGCTAGTAAGAGATGGCGCAAAGAAAGATTCTCGTGAGACTAAGATGGCGCAAAAATATTTTACGCGAGACAGAGTTGGCGCAAAGATAACTATGCGCAAGAAGCTGATGAAGAGAACTTGGACTTTTCGAGAGATGAGGATGGCGCAAACTTTACTTTGCGCGATGTGTTGATAGAGAAAACTTGTACTTTTTGTGAACTTGATCTTTTCTGAAGAAACTAGCGCAAAGCATAGGAAGAACTGGCGAAACCTGAGATGAACTGGCGCAAATATCAGATCTGGCGCAAAACTCACAGAATCAAGAAATATCTTCTAAAATCGATTACAGATATGAAATTAAAGAAAATTTCTCACACAGAAGGGATAGAAAACAATTTCTAACAACTTTGATTCAAACAAATCGATCAAAAACCACAAAATCAAGAATTCGAAATAAGAACAATACGTTTTAACGACTTTTTCCACAAACTCAAAAAAATTCAAAATTGAAGATCAAATACTGATTTTCTTGCAAATCGATGTGAATCAATAGTATTCAGCTATTAAAATCGGATCCACCGAACCAAAATTCAAGAAAATTCGATCACAAACGAGTTCGAATTTGATGAAAAATCAAAAAATGAGATTTTCTTGAAAAAATCAAGAAAATCGATCAAATTTTCTGATTAAACCCCAAATTCAGAATCGAAAAACGTTTCTCTCAATTCTCTCAGATTTAGAATGGCTCTGATACCAATTGATAATCCCAAAATCAACTAAATCTTAGAGAGAGAAAGTAGAGAGAGAGAGAGTTGAAAGCGCAAGAATGAGATATTATTGATTATGCGTTAGTTCCTTTCAAACAACAAAGCCACAAGGGACTTAAATACCCTTGGCTAATACACAATATACACACTTAAGAACACAGTATTAGACCAAGTTTATAAATATAATGATTACTATAAAATCTGACTTAACAATACTGATTAGATAACATCTTTATAAGAAGGTTTTACTTTGAGGGGGAGTTTATGAAATCTTAACTGTTATATCTTTAAGGGGGAGTAGAGAAAAGTTAATTACACTTTGATTGTCATATTTCTCTAATGAGTTGACTTTTTACAGATACCGAGGGAGAATATCTGATGTTTTGTCAAGGATGCTTATAAGATATTATTCATTTTAGGGGGAGTTAAGATTTCTACATTGCAGGTATATATTTCTGAATCTTAAACTCTACCATACTTTGAAAGACGGACAACTTTCAAGTGTGAAAATTGGTTTCTTAAATATTCAAACCACTTCCTATTCTTAAAATGTTTTCATGAATTGAGAAGTGTGATTTTAAATGTTTTTCATTTGGATACTTTGATGATTATTTGACCGTGTGTTTCTCAAAGATAAATACTTGTGTATTATCTTGTCTATATACTGTCAAGTATTCTTACACACATCGGTTCAGTACATTATTTTTGACTTTGTTATTACCATGTCTCAAAAAGGATAAATCTTTCGATGGTAATACTCTCGTTTGAAACTCAATGTTGTTTGAGATCAGACGTCATTTCTATTTTAAATGTGCTTTCATTGCTAAATTTGTTTATATTTCGTTCATATAAACAACATTCGTTCTTTGATACCCAATTATATTTTTCTTCATGATATTTGATCTGATTAAATCATTGTCAGATTCTCAAACCCATGAAATTGAATGATCTTAAATGTTCAAAGTTTTGAGAGATCTTAAATGTTTCAATTGCCCAAATTTCATTCTTATCATTCTTGAGCATACTTACACTGACTATGATTTCTTGTGCTTAATTGTCAAGATAATCATTGAGCAACACATTCTTTTAGGATAAATACATGGGATTCAGTGTGAGTGCTTAAATGACTTCCATGGATTCACGTTAACCAGTGTTTCCTACCCCGGAAGTAATACTTGAGTGATTGAGGGTAGAGGGGTCAAAAGATTGAGCGTGGGTGTGTGCTGAGGTAAAATGTAAAAGAGAGATTGGTTAGAAGCGAGCTCAAATGTTAAAAAGAAAGAGGGTGAGAGATCAGAGTAAAAGAATATCAAACTCTGCACCAAACTTTTTCTGAGTCGGGCAGCCGCATAATCTGTTGATTCACAATTCTTCATGAACGATATTGAAATAGGCAACTAGCCCATGCCACCTCTTGCATATAACCCCACCTGCTACTTATTCTTTTCTCAACAAAAGAATGTTTCAATTTCAAGGAGAAGCAACACATAATCTATTTGATCTTCATTTGGAAGACTCGAATATTGAAAAAGAAGGAAAGTTGCCCCACCTTCGACAATTTCTCATGCACATCGAGTCTATGTATAACTATTGATGTCTCAATGGTTTACATTATTTTGAGCCTTATAAAAAGCAATCATTATGCTTAATTCTTTCATACACACGCACGAGCTCACAGAAAATCTGTTTTTCTGTCAGAACGTTCATAGATTAACCTTGTGTTTTTCAATGATTAAATGGAAGTTCTGGGGAGTGAACATCACACAAGATCCTTATATAGTACATTCATTGTACTCAGTAACTTTGTGTTACTAACAAACATTTTAATTGTTTTCATTCGTTGATTCAGGGTTACCATTCTTAATTTGTCTGAATTTGAAAAGATTCGGATGAATACATTTATGAATTGACGACAGAAACTTAATATCAGATCAGATTAGGGAGATTGTCTATTTTCCTATATGGGGGAGATTGTTTCTGTTCATCATGAAGACTATGCTTATTTGATCATACTGGGGAGATAATTCAATGACAAAACTAACCTTGAAATGTTTTGATGATTATGATTCTCACAAATCATCAAAAGGGGGAAAATTTCAAGATTTCAAAGTCAGATTAAAGTTGATCTTATCAGAAAGGGGGAGATAAAGTCAGATCAGTTTCAACGCGAAAGCTATGACAAGCAAGTTATGTTTAAAAAGCGGGAGATACTAAAGTCAGATTGCTGTCAAGAGATAAAAGTTAAAGCGAAGTCTGAAGATTACTTTGTTAAAGAGGTTTTTCTGAAGAGCTTGTTGCACGTTTACATCAAATGGAGAAGTTTGTTAAAGTTAAAAAGTAATTTAAAGGAGGAGATTGGTTTAAAGTTGTCAAAAGAACTTTCAACACATCAAAGATTTGAAGATTTCAATGTTCGAAAGATTTTAAAGAATTGAAGATGTCAAAGTCGTAAAAGATTATTTGTTGAAGATTTTTATGAAGAAAAGAAGACCTGAAGATTCGTGTCAAAATTTTTTTTAATCTTGAATCCAAAGGGGGAGATTGTTAGAGCTAAATTGTATTCAAGATTAAAAGGAAGGTCTGAAATGTAATTGTTGTAAAGTGTGAGGGTGTTAATTGTAAATGTTGTAAAGAGTTGACAATTTGCTAAGGTCATGTTGACCATATAAATAGCAAAGTCACAGTGTAGTTTGTCATATATCACACACGCGTAGATTGGTTAGGCACACTGTCAAACACACACACACACACACAAAGCTTAATTGTCGAATGCACTAAATAGGGATATGAATCTTTGTAAGTTGTGTGATCAATAAAAAGATTGTTTTTGATAAATCTTGTGTCGATTAATAACTAGAAACTGGAACAACAGTAGAGAAAGATTTTAAGGAAGAAAGAAAAGTTTTTTAGACTGAGATAAACAAGCTGACAAGAAGACTATCTGAGCTATCAACTACTGTTCTGAAGGAGAAGAATGCGAAGTCTGAATTGCACAAGAAGTTTGATCTACTTTCAAAGGAAAGAAACATTTTATCTTCAAAGATCAAAGAACTTGAAGAGATTATGTTCAAGGTGAAGTTGACTGAGCAAAAGACGCCAGATACAATTGCTTAATCACCCTTGAACGATTCAGCTGCATCAGAATGTTCATTTGAATAAACTACAAGTTCAATTTTTGCAAATGTTTCTAACAATCCTTTATTTGTTGATTCAGATGATATTGTGTCAAAGCAAGAAGATCAGATTCATCCTACTAATATTTTCTATGTCAAATCTCTTGATGGTTCTGGTACTATCAGAAAGAACAAGTCTCAACAGAAAATCGTTTGGAGAAGGAAAGATGAGAAAGATAATTCAAAGTCATTTGTTCCTACACCTAAATTGAACAAAAAGAACAATGCTCCGCAAGGAAAATCTTTTGCTAAACCTGATTTTGTTTATTATGTAAACCATTTAACCAGGCAAGCACAAAAGAAACTTTGTTGTTCTTACTGTGGAACTGATGATTTTGTTAATAAGTGTATTGTCATCTTATTTACATTGTTATCTGGGATAACAATTGGTATCAGAGCCAATCAAGATTCAGAAATTGGATTGAATTCAAGATTTTTTGGTCGATATATCAAGAACTCGCAAGTCGATCTGTTCAGATTCAATTTCACGATTCAATGATGTTTTGGATCTAAATTTGGTGATATAGTGCTCGATTCTTCATCTAGAACACATTTGATTTGTACTATTTCATCTACTTCACATCCAATTAATGTGAATTTTGATTTGTGAAAGTTTTCTGTTCGAAGTTCGTAATTGTACTGAGTCGTGATCAAATTGTAATTTTTGTTTTATTAGTTTGAAATTCTTTGCTAGTAATCTGATCGAAAGGTGTAATAGAAGTGATCTGCAAAGTTTCAGGCTGATTGGAAAAGTATTCAATCAAAATCAGATGGAAAAATGAAGTTTTCGAAAGTTAAGCAAAGAACTCGCTAGATCTCAAGAACTCGCAGAGGAAGAACACGCAAGGAAATAACTCGCAAAATTTGAAAAACACGCAAGCAGTTATATGCCAGAAGATGAAACTCGCAAAACCTTGATTGCACGTTTTTATTGTTCATCATTTTCAGTGTGCGCGAAGTGAAGTTTTGCGTGAAATTGACATGCACGAAGTAGTTTGCGAGTTTGCATTCAGCGCGAAGTGAAGATTGGAAAACTCTAAGTCCTAAACTCGCAAAGGAATTGCGAGAAGTGATTTTGGAGAAACATGCAAGGCATTGCCTGCGAGAAGTTCAAGAACTCGCACGTAGTAGTGTGCTCGAACCATAAACTCACACAAGCCAGTGTGCGAGAAGCTGAATTCACGCATCTCTCTTGGTGCGTGAAGTACAAACGCGCATAAAGCTTCTTGCACGAAGTATCATTTTTTCTGTGTTTTGCGCGTTTTACACTCAGAATTTTTTCTGAGTTTTTCCAGATTTGACCAAGTTTCATTTTGTAGATTCAGTTTATTTCTGAATTTTGACGATCAGTTTCAAGCAGTGTAAAGACAAAGATGACTTCCAAAGATGCTCTCGCTATCGGCACGGATGTCAAACCACCTGTTCTATTCAAGGGAGAATACGAACAGTGGAAAGACCGGTTCCTCGACTTCATTGACAGACATGCCAACGGGGAAAATATTCTACTGTCAATTATGGAAGGTCTGATGGTACCTTTTACCATTGAAATACCTGATGATGAATCCTCGGATAGCGAAGATGGAAATGTAGACAGAGCTCAAAAGACAAAGATTGTTCCAAAAGACCTTTCCCAATATACTGAAGAACAAAAGAACATATACAAAGTCGATAAGCAAGCTAGATCTCTGCTCTTACAAAGCATATCAAAATCAACAGCTACAAGGCAAACACAAAGATGTGGGATCAACTCCAAAAGATGATGATGGGATCAAAGGTTGGAAATCAGATGAAGGTTGCCAACTACATAAACAGCTACGAGGAATTCAAGGCTAAGGAGAATGAGAGCCTTGAGGAAACATATGAGAGATTTGTTCTACTGCTTAATGAGCTTGCCAAAAACAAAGTGAAGAAGAAGCAGATAGAAAACAATGTCAAGTTCCTCAGCATCCTTCAACCTGAGTGGAAAAAGCAAACGAGAAAAATGAAACAAATGAAAGACCTTAGTGACATTCCTTTGCACGAGGTATATGAAACATTGAGACAAAATGAGGAGGAGGTAGAAGAGAAAAGAAGTGAGAAGAAAAAGGTTGAGAAAGTAGTTGACCCCATAGCTTTAGTGGCTGGTCAGAAAGAGAAAGAGAAGGAAAAGAAGAAGAAAAAGAAAATGGTGATTCCAAGTTCTGATGAGTCCGATAATGCTGATTCTGACACTGATGACGGAGAGAATCTCAAGAAGCCATGTTACTGTTGACCCGTGCCTTTCAAAAGAAGTTCTATAAGGAGTCGGGTTCAAATACTCAAAGATACTCATCAGGGTCTAAGAATCACGAGCATAGAGAAAGAGTAGAAGGAAGAACATATGAGGAAAGAAAATTTGTGGAGAGAAAGCCAGAAGAGAAGAAGAAGTATGTTAATGATTATGGCAGTGAGAAGAAGACTGATGAACTGATAAAGTGCTACAATTGTGGCAAAGTGGGTCATTTTGCCAAAGACTGTCGGAAGCCTACAGTCAGAAACTCTGACTACTATAAGCACAAGATGCTTTTGGATAAGCAGAAGGAAGCGAGTAAGGATTTAATGGCAGAAGACGAGTTTTGGCTTGACCACTCCGATGAGGAAGAAAAAGAAGAAACAACACACATGTGTTTGATGGGAAAAGAGGTGAAGTATGATGAGTCAAATGAAGAAACATCTGATGAGGTACTAAACTTTTCTGAATCTGATTTTATAAATAAAATGGAAGCCATGATGATTGAGCTTCAAGACCTTCAAGCCAAATTGAAAAAGGAAAAGAGCAGAGTTGCAAAGAAACGTCAAACTATTTTTTGATCTCAACAAGGAACTTGTTGGGAACAAAAGTCTGATTGACTCTCTAAACAAATCTGCTTCTAAATTTAAACTTCAAAAAGATTGTTTTGAAAATAAGATTTCTAAAATTGTTTCTAAACTTTCAAAGTCTGATATTGAGAAACAAGAATGTGTTCTGAAAGCTCATAAACTGCAGGTTGAAAACAAGAGTTTGGAGAAAAAAGTAAATGGTTTGGAAGCTAAATTATATGCTAGAGGACAAACAGATCAAACCATTTTTTTAAATACACCAAATGAGGAATCTAATGTTAAAGAGAAGTGGGGACTTGGTTACGATAACCCTCACTACTTAAAGAAAGCAACCAGAAAACAACCAGCATTGTATAACTTTGATTTTCTACAAGCGGCTACAAAACATCCTCATTTGAAACCCAAATTTGTTACCAAAATCACCTGATGATGTAGAGGCCAAAGAAGACGAAAATAGAAAGAACACAACGAAAATGCAACTACCATTCTGCTATCAAAAGCTGAATGATAGTTATCTTTCAGAACAACCAAAGTTTCTTTCAAATGACTATTTTAATAGCTATTCTACTACAGAGTTGGAGGCAAAACCGATTAAAGCAAAAATTTATGTTCCTCCACTTGTTTTAGAAAGCAAAATAATTGATCTTGAAAATGTTTTATCTGACGAAAGAATTTTGGTTAATATTGAACAAGTTGTATTTTCTACTGTAATGAAGAGCACTGTTTTTAAATCTGAATCCAAAGAGTGTTCACCATCTTCTAAGGCACCTCAAACTTCGAAAGATGATATTGATGACTTATTTGCGTGTGCAAATGATTTTCTAAATTCTGATGATGGGTGTGTTAATGAAATTGATATGTTTGACTTCAATGCTAAACTTCTAGATCATTCTGCTTTATCATTAACTCTGAAGTTTTACCTAGTGTGTATGAAGTAGGTGAATCATCAACCAAGGTTGGTGAATCAGTTTCTGTGAGTACAGACTACTATGAAAAAGGTAAGAAGCAAAAGAAACGGCGCTCACAAGAAATGAACCAACACTGGTAAGCTTAAGAAAAGACAAACTCAGAAATCTCATTTTCCTAACAAATCTAAATCTTTTGTTTCAAAGTTGAAAAAGAAAAGGTCTGAAGAACGAACTGAGTGGCGACCAAAACAGAAGATTGATGAGAAAGCATAATCATGTCCTGATATTGTTTGTAATAGAACGACTGATAGTATTTCTGATATAGTTGGTACTGTTGCTTCTAATAAACAAAAACTTGTAATTCCTTACAAGAAATATTCAATAAAGCAATTACTCCGATTATCTCGGTCTATTACTAAGTCTTCTAAATATAGACGTAATGATTTTGTTTCTCGCCAATATTCTGATGATTGATTTGGTTCTTATCATGTTTATCATTCTAAAGCTTCTCATGATTTTCAAAATAAAAGCGAACTCAAATTCAAATGGGTGCCAAAATCTTGCGCTAATCTGAAAGGACCCATATATAAATGGGTACCTAAAGTTGTTGTTTCCTGATTTCTCCTATGCAGACCCATCATATGTGGTACTTGGATTTTGGTTGCTCCAAGCATATGACTGGGCAGAAAGATATCTTGTCTAATTATACAGAGAAATACTGCGGGAACGTGCGCTTCAGGAACGACCAGTTTTCACCAATTTTGGGCTATGGTGACGTTATTCAAGACAACGTAACGATTACGAAGGTGAGCTACGTTGAAGGTTTAGGACATAACCTCTTTAGCATTGGAAAGTTCAGTGACAAAGACCTAGAGGTTAGTTTAAAGACCAAGAGATGATGTGTACGTACTGAAGATGGTAAAGAACTCTTGGTCGGCACGAGAAAGTCAAACCTCTACACGATCAACTTGAAGTCAAGACTGACAATGAGGTGTGTCTACTATCAAAATCCTCGCTGCAATAAAGCTGGTTATGGCATCGAAGGCTTTCTCACCTGAATTTTCGTTACATCAACAAACTGGTCACGAGAAACTTAGTAAAAGGACTTCCAGAGCTTAAGTATGTGAAAGAACATCTGTGCACAGCGTGTGAGAAGGGCAAGATGAAGAGAGCCGCTCATAAGCCAAAGCCTGAGCCTAGTACAAGTTCTCCACTTGAATTGTTGCATATGGATCTCTGTGGTCCAATGCGTACACAAAGTATAAACGGCAAGAAGTACGTATTAGTGATTGTGGACGATTACTCGCGGTATACTTGGGTCAAATTTTTGAGATCAAAAGATGAGACGCCCGAAGTCATCATCACATTCTTAAAAACTACGCAAGTGAATCTGCAAAAGACAGTCAAGCTTCTACGAACAGACAACGACACAAAATTCAAGAACAGAACTGTAGAAGATTATCCTGAATCGGTCAGGATATCACATCAGTTTTCTGCTGCCAGAACGCCTGAACAGAATGAAGTTGTAGAAAGACATAACATAACGCTAGTCGAGGCTGCTCGATCTATGCTAAGTCAATAAGATCTACCTCTATTTCTATGGGCAGAAGCTGTATCGACTGCTTGCTACACGCAGAATCGATCTATAATCCACCGCCAGTTTGGTAAAACACCATAAGCTTTAATAAATAACCGTACACCTAACATTAAGCATTTTCATATTTTTGGATGCAGGTGATTCGTACTAAACGACAAAGAGAACTTGAACAAGTTCAGTCCGAAAGCTGAAGAAGGCATCTTCATCGGCTACTCCCAAACATCTGCTGCATACAGAGTCTATTTAAAGAAGTCAAAGATCGTGGTTGAAAGCGTCAACGTCACATTTGATGAGGAGTTGGATTCTAAACAAAGCAGTTCAGGACCCGTACTTACTGGAGTGCTAGCTTCTGGACAAATCAGTCCAAAACCTGTAGTTAATGCGACTAATTCTGATAAACCATCTACTTCTACATCTCATTTATCAAAATTAGATTTATTGTTTGAATTCTTTTACGATGAGTTTCTTGGTTCTAAATTGTCTAAACCTGTTGTGATTGACAGACCTGAAGAGTCAAGCAGTCATCATCCAATCACTTTAGATGTGTCTACTGAATTCATTCCTCCGGTTCAGCAAGAAACTTTGATTCAAACACCTACTCCTTCGGTTGAAGCTATACATGAAATTCCCGAGATATAAGTTGCTGACTCAGTTGGTTGTACTGTAATGACTAATCAACAGCCAAATAATGCTATACCAACTGAAACTTCTGCACAAAATACTTTAACCGAACCCCTCCTTAAATAAGAAGAAGATAGTGGATTCTTAGATGAACATCACAATCAACCTACATCAAATCTACTCCCTCATGAACACAAGTGGACCAAAGAGCACCCGATACATCAGATCATAGGAGATCCATCTAAACCGGTGCAAACTAGGTCTGCTATACTTAATCAATGTATGCATGACTCATTCCTGAGCAAGATAGAGCCAACACGTGTATCTGAAGCTCTATCCGACTCAGACTGGGTAACTGCGATGCAAGACGAGCTGAATTAGTTTGAAGCACTCAAAGTCTGGAGACTAGTGCCTAAGCCTGAAGGTAAAACTATTATTGGCACAAAATAGGTTTTCAAGAATAAGAAAGACGAAGATGGTATCGTGATCAGAAACAAAGCAAGAATAGTGGATAAAGGATATAGGCAAGAGGAAGGTATTGACTATGACGAGAATTATGCTCCAGTTGCGAACATCGAAGCTATTAGAATGTTTCTTGCATATGTCGCCCACAAGAACTTCACAGTATACCAAATGGACGTGAAGACTGCCTTTCTCAATGACATCTTAAAGGAAGAAGCGTACGTCTCTCAGCCTGAAGGCTTTGTCAATCCAGAGAAACCAAATCACGTATACATTCTGGACAAAGCTCTTTACAGTCTGAAGCAAGCCCCTCGAGCCTGGTATGAAGTGTTATCCAAATTTTTAGTCAAGTCGGGCTTCTCTAAAGGTAAAATCGATACTACTCTTTTTATCAAAAAGGAAAAATCCGATATCATTTTAATTCAGATTTATGTGGATGATATCATATTTGGCTCAACTAATGGAAAATACTGTAAGAATTTTTCTAACCTCATGGTGTCCAGATTTCAGATGAGTATGATGGGAGAGATGAATTTCTTTCTCGGATTACAATTCAAACAATTTTCAATGGGGCTTTTTATCAATCAAACTAAGTACATTTTCGATATTCTTAGAAAATTCAAAATGGAAAATTGTACACCTATTGGAACCCCGATGACACCGGGAACTAAGATCGGCGCTGATCCTTCGGGAAAAGTTGTCGATGTTAGAACCTACCGAGGGATGATTGGTTCTTTAATGTATTTAACATCTAGTAGGCCAAATATTATGTTCTCTACATGTTTATGTGCTAGATATCAGGACTCTCCAAAAGAATCCCATTTGTCTGCAATTAAATGTATTTTTAGATATCTGAAGGGCACTG
This sequence comes from Arctium minus, assembly GCA_954870635.1. Taxonomy (NCBI): domain Eukaryota; kingdom Viridiplantae; phylum Streptophyta; class Magnoliopsida; order Asterales; family Asteraceae; genus Arctium; species Arctium minus. The sequence goes on along the minus strand of OX941088.1, from coordinate 41,472,606 downwards.
CAGATCTTGGTCTGTGGTATCCCAAGGATATAGGTTTTGAACTGACAGCATATTCAGATGCATACCATGCAGGTTGTATGCTTGATAGGAAAAGTACATCGGGGCACATACAATTTCTGGGCGATAAACTCGTGACTTGGGCTTCAAAGAAACAACTATGTGTATCTACATCAACAACTGAGGCAAAGTACGTCGCTACGGCGAGCTGCTGTTCTCAAGTGTTGTGGATGAGAACGCAACTTCAAGATTATGGCTTCAAATTCAACAAGATCCCGATCTACTGTGATTCGAAGAACGCGATTGCCATATCTGCGAATCCTGTTCAACATACAAAGACCAAACACATTGATGTCAGATATCATTTTATCAAAGACAATGTAGAAAAAGGTACAATCGAACTTTATTTTGTAAACACAGACTACCAACTTGCTGATTTATTTACCAAACCTCTTGATGAAAAGAGATTTAATTTTCTCGTTTCAAAACTTGGTATGTTAAATCTCAAGACTTAATCTGTGATTACCTACTAAAGTTTTGTTATTGTTATTTTTCTTCATTTCTTTATTATTATTCTGAAAAGATATCTGCACTGAAAGGTGTTCATGATCTCAGGGGGGGGGGGTTGTGAGACGATGATAAGAGAATCTACATTTGAGGGGGAGTTAAAGAATTTTGCATATGTTTATCACTGATAAATTTTCTGATGCATAATTTCAGGGGGAGTAAGAGTTAAGGAGTATGGAATATGACTTTTGATTACATCTGATCAGAACTCGTACTTTCAAAGTTTTATTGCTTTATGTCATTTTATTTTCAATAAATTTTGTGATTAAAGCTTTGTACTTTGACAGACTTGTGATTTTTGCAGAATTGAGAGAGAGCTTACATGATCATATCATATAAGATTTAGAGCTGATTTGATGAGATTTAAGACTGAGCAAAAGGTTTATTTCTAATCTTAATCTCATACGTATCTGAAAGAAGAACAATTTTCAGATATGAAAACACGTTCTTAAATGTTCAAACCACTTCTGATTCTTAAAAGATCTCATGGATATAGAATTGTGATTTTAAATGTTTTCATGTTATATGTGCTTCAATGTTTAACAAACCGTGTGTTTCCAAAGATAAATACTTGTGTTTTATCTTTTCCATATACTGTAAAGTATTCACACACACCGGTTTAACTTTTTGGTGAATATGTTATCATCATGTCTCAAATTGAACAAAATTTTCGATGGTGATACACCCCGCTTGATATTCAAAGTTTGAGTGTGATTTCATTTCAAAATGTTTCTTTCAAGAATGTCTATATATTGATTCGTATAGACAAAATTCCAATTTTTTCTTGACCTAAACCTTAATTGCTAAGATCAAATATGAATGATTAAATATGTTAGATTTTGATCTTTTCATACAATGTCAGATTTTCAAACAAGTTTCTTGTATTCATTTAATTCATTCAATATACTTGTTTTGAATAATCTTCAATGTTTAAAAATGCTCAAATCTTCATGATTATCTCATTGAGCATACAAACATCTTACTTGTATTTTGTGCTTTAACTGAAAAGTTAAACCACTTGAGCAACATGTTCTTATAGGACAACATGGGTTCATTGTGTGAGGACTTAACTGAACTTCTATAGATTCATGTTAACCAGTGTTTCCTACCCAAGAAGTTAATCCTTGAGTGATCAAGTGTGAGGAGTCAACAACATCTGAGTGTGGGTTCTGTGATGAGGTAAAATGTAAAAGTGAGTTTGGTTAGAAGTGAGCTCAATGATTAAAAGAAAGAGGGTGAGAGAACAGAGTAAAAGAATATCAAACTCTGCACCAACTTTTTCTGAGTCGGACAGCCACATTACTGTTGTTTCACAATTCTTTGGTGAACATCATTGAAACAAGCAATTAGCCCATGCCAACTCTTGATAAAACCCCCACCAATTACTCATCTTTTTCTCAAAAAGATGTTTCATATTCCAAGGGGACGCAACACATAATCTATCTGGTTTTCATTTGGAAAATCTGGATATTGAAAAAGAAGGAAGTCTGCCTCACCTTCGCACTTCGATCATGTACAATCGAGTTTGTGTTATACTGTTGTTGTCTCAATGGTTTACACAATTTTGAGCCTAACAAAAGCAATCATCAGTGCTTCATTCTTTCAAACACAAGCACGAGCACACAAGAATTTTTTTTTTCTGTTTAAACGTTCATAGTTTAACCTTGTGTTATTCGATGATTAAATGGAAGACCTGGGGGAGTGAACATCAAAAATCTCCTTTCCAATGTGTATTCGTTACACACAGTGACTTCGTGTTACTGACAGGCACTTTTAACTGATTCATTTGTTGATTCAGGTGTTACACTTATATTTTGTCTAACTTTGCAAAGATTTGGATGAATATCATTATGAATTGACGGAGAATCAATGGCTCAGTGGGAAATATCAATGAATAGAAAGGATCAATGACATTTCTTGTGAAAGTTTTGATGATGTCAATGCCATTTCATCAAAAGGGGGGAGATGATCAAGAAATGTGGGAAATGATAAAGAAATGTTGGAGAAGATAATCAAGAAATGAATATGGAAAAAGGTCAAGAACTGCTTGTGAAAGAAAGTTGTTGAAGTTTGTTCAGAATTGTAAGAGCAAATTCAAAGAATTCTGAAGGCGAGCTAAATTTTTCTGAAATTATCTTTGAAGATAACTTGCTGAAGCAAACTGAGCGAAACCTGAAGAAGTGTATATAACCTTGGGAGAGATTGTTACTATTCTTGAAGACAGACTTTGGGGGAGATTGTATTTCAATGCTTATTTTTCTGGAGATGATATTTGGTGAAAGAAATCAGTCAAAGGGGGAGATAATTTGTTTTGTACACAAAGGAGGAGATTGTATTGCAAAATCTTTCAGAGATGATCTTGAATCCGAAGGGGGAGATTGTTAGGGCATATATCTATTGGATACAAGATCATGAAGACTGAAGACAGAAAGTCAATCAAGTCAAAGCAAAAGTCAAACTCTCAAGTAAAGTCAAAGTCTTGTGTAATAAAAGTCAAAGTCAAGCATTGTAAACGTCATGTGTTGTGAGTGTTTTGTAGTGTGTGAGTTTGTGTGATGTGAGAGTTTCTGTCCTTAGTATATAAGGATTTCTTGAAATAGGTATATGAGTAGTTGAGTCAGATAAGTGTTGTATGCGTTCCTTGTTTTAGAGAGAGAGAAAAGAGAGCTTCACTGTAATCGTTTGAGATCAATACAAATTGGAAGTTCAAATATTGTTAAATTGTGTTTGTCATCTTGTTTACATTGTTATCTGGGATAACAATAAGTATTCTGCTCATAATTGGTATGGAACTTACAGAATCACTTCTCAACAAAATGAAATTAAAAGATTTAAATCTAATGAGAAGTGGATTCCAAAATCTAACCACTCTGGACCCAAATACATGTGGGTACCAAAACCTGTCAAATCTGTTTTACATGTACCACATGTTTAGGGGGAGTAAGAGCATTGGTTTATGATTACACCAGATCAGAACCAGGTCTTCAATGTTTAAGAGCATTGGCTTTTGAACAAAGCAGTTCAAGATCCGATCTTCAATGATAAAGATGAAGGAGATTAAAAGATAAATTCATTATTACTTTTAGGGGGAGTTACTATTCTCACCGGAGAATTTGTAACAATGGCTTCTGAATATTTCTGTTCCGAACCCGCTCTTAAGTGTTTTTCTTCTTAAGGATGCTAAAATGTTACATCGTTTTAAGGATTTTTTACTGTTTCTTTGAGGGGGAGTTTGTTTAAATTTTCATTGTCATATTTTTCATGGGGGAGATAATAGAAAAGAGGAATGAAATTAATTGTTATATTGATATTGTTTTCTACTAATAACTTGATTTTTTTTACAGATACAGTGGAAGAGTATCTGAGGTTTTTGTCAAAGGAACCTTAAATGTTACATATTCATTTTAGGGGGAGTTAAGATTTCTACACTAAAGGTATATTATTCTGAATCTTAAACTCTATCATATTTGAAAGAAGAACGACGTTCGGATGTGAAAAATATTTTTTTAAACGTTCAAACCACTTCGTCTTCTCAAAAGTTTTATGAATTTCGAAGTGTGATTTTAAATGTTTTTCATATCAACTACTTTCATGATCAACTGACCATGTGTTTCTAAAAGGCTAATACTTGTGTATTATCTTGTCTATACACTGTCAAGTATTCTTACACACATTAGTTCAGTACATTTTTATTGACTTTGTTATTACCATGTCTCAAAAAGATTAATCTTTCGATGGTAATACTCCCGTTTGTATTCTACATTGTTTGAAATCAAACGTCATTTCTTGATAATTGTGCTTTCATTGATACTATGTTTATATCTTGTTCATATAAACAAATATTCGTTCTTTGATATCCCAAAATATTTTTCTTCATGATAGTTGATCTGATCAAATCATTGTCAGATTCTCAAAACATTTCACTTGGATTCGGTTCATTCATTCCATTGTTTTGAGAAATCTTAAATGTTCAAAATGCTCAAATCTCATTTTTATTTTTGATGAGCATACATTTTCTGATAATGATATCTTGTACTTATCTGTCAAGATAACTGTTGAGCAACAATTTCTTTTTAGAACAAAATACATGAGATTCAGTGTGAGTGCTTAAAAGACTTCCATGGATTCACGATAACCAGTGTTTCCTACCCCGGAAGTAATCCTTGAGTGATTGAGGGGAGAAGGGTCAAAAGAATAGAGTGTGGGAGTGTGCTGAGGTAAAATGGAAAATAGAGATTTGGTTAGAAATAGGCAAACATTATCTGTTGGTTAGAAATAGGCAAACATTATCTGTTGGTTAGAAAATAGAGATTTGGTTAGAAATAGTAAAAGAATATCAAACTTTGCACCAAACTTTTTCTGAGCCGGACAACCACATTATCTGTTGTTTCACAGTTTTTCGTGACCGTCAATGAAATAGGCAACTAGTCCATGCCAACTCTTGCATTAAAACCCCACAAGCTACTCATCTTTTTCTTAACAAAAAGATGTTTCGTATTTTAAAGGGGAAGCGACACATAATCTATCTGATCTTCATTCGGATGATTCGGATATTGAAAATAAAGGAAACTTGCCCCACCTTCGACCCTTTTTCATTGTCGGTCCACAATATTATCAAGTTCTTATCAATAACAACACATATACGATTACCAACCTGTTTGATTAATAATCACAGAATACAGATGGTTGATAGATTTCTCTTTAAAATCTCTCTCTGTGTTTTTACACCTTTTTTTGTGTGTGTTGTGTGTTCTATCTTATTTCTTGAGTTAGCTTCTAAGACACACTAAACAACCAACTTGCAAAACAACTAAATATCTAACTAAAACTAATATCTAAACTAATATATAGATATTTAGGAATATTAATAAAATACTAAAAACAATACTTTGACATTTATTACAAACTACATTAGACTTATATTAAGAGTTGACTTTCCGGCTTTAGCTTCAGATTGGATCTTCAGATTGGATGATCTTGAATCCAATAGATCTGTGCGCTAACAATCTCCCCCTTTGGATCAAGATCATTACTAAAAAGATTTTAGCAATTCAGTCTTCTTTTTCAGCTCAGAAGATGCAATCTCATTCTCTGTCTTCCATATGTAATAATCTCCAGGTTTTAGCTCAAAATGCTTTAGCAAAGTATCTTCAAAGAAAATTTCTCTAAAATCAGCATGTCTTCAGAATACTTTGAACTATCGCATTTCTTGGTTAGTTATTCTCTTTTCCAGTCTTGTAATGTACTGAACATTTCTTCAAGCTTTAGGTTCTCCCCCTTTTTGATGAATAGAGAAACGATCTCATCAAAACTCTGCGTAAGAAATGTCTGTCATTTGGAGCTTCTTATCCGTCAATTCAAAAGATATTCATCCAGATCTTTGCAAATCCAGACAAAATAATCGTGTAACACCTGAATCAACAAATGAATCAGTTAAAATGCCTGTCAGTAACACTAAGTCACTGTGTGTAACGAATACACATTGGAAAGGAGCTTTTTGATGTTCACTCCCCCAGGGCTTCCATTCAATCATCGAAACACCACAAAGGTAAATTCTATGAACGTTATGACAAAGCAACAAATTCCTTGTGTGTTCGTGCAAGTGATAGAAAGAATTAAGTACTTGATGATTGCTTATTAGGCTCAATATTGTGTAAACCACCGAGACAACAGTAAGTTAAACACAAACTCAATGTGCATGATTGAAGTGCGAAGGTGGGGCAGACTTCCTTCTTTTCAATATCCAGATTTTCCAAATGAAAATCAGATAGTAAATGTGTTGCTTCCCCTTTGAAAATGTGAAACACTTTCTATTTGAGTAGAAAATGAGTAGCTGGTGGGGTTAATCAAGAGTTGGCATGGGCTAGTTGCCTGTTTCAATAATGTTCACCAAAGAAATGAGAAATACTAGAAATGTGGTTGCCCGGCTCAGAAAGTAGTTGGTGCAGAGTTCTGATATTCTTTTAACTCTGTTCTCACACCCTTTTTCTTTTAAACATTTAGCTTACTTCTAACCGAACTCTCGTTTGCATTATATCTCTTCACACATCCCACACTCATTTCTTTTGATTTCTCACACTCAATCACTATGGATTAACCTCTTGGGTAGAAATCACTGGTTAACATGATTCCATAGAAGTTGTGTTAAGTCCTAGCACAATGAAATCCGATGTTTTCCTAGAAAGCATATGATGCTCAAAATGGTTTAACTATATTAGTTAAAGCACAAAGTAGATCTTGAAAACATTTAAAGTCACACTTCCAATTCATGAAATTGGTTTGAGATTCGGGAAGTGGTTTGAACTTTTAAGAACATGTTTTCAATGATTGAAAGTTATCCTTCTTTCAACCATATATGAGATTAAGATAAAGGATTATACCTTTACGTGCGATCTTACATCTCATGAAGCTAAGCTTAAAGTCATATAGATATGATCTTGTAAGCATCTCTCAAAAACTGCAAAAGTCTTATGTCATAGTCAAAGCAAATTTATTTACTTAAATTAAAATGACAAAAAGCAGAAAACAATGAAAGTACGAGTTCTGATCACAAATAATCAGAAGTCATATCCATACTCCTTTGATTTGAAAAGCTCCCCCTAAAATCATGCATTACAAAAAATTTGACATAAAAGGTAAATGCAAAAAATTTATGAGCTCCCCCTCAAAATAACAATGATTATCTTTGGAGTTCTTCCCACACTCCCCCTTTGATCATGAACGGATTGTTAATGTGCAGATATCATGCGGAAATGAAATCAACGGATTTACCTGGGTCGTCTTTAGGAATGTAATGAGAACATCTGGTGTCTCATCTTTTGAACGTAGAAATTTGACCCAAGTGTATCGCGAGTAATCGTCCACAATAACTAGTATGTACTTCTTTCCGCCTAGACTTTGCGTTCGCATCGGACCGCATAAGTCCATATGCAACAACTTTAACAGAGAGCTTGTACTCGGTTCATGCTTTGGTTTATGTGGAGCTCTCTTCATCTTTCCCTTTTCACACGCTGCACACAGATGTTATTTTTCGTACTTCAGCTCTGGAAGTCCTTTTACTAAGTTTCCACTGACCAGCTTGTTGATGTACCTAAAGTTGAGGTGAGAGAGTCGTCGATGCCATAGCCAGCTCTGTTGCATCGAGGCTTTAGATAGTAGACAAACCTGCTTGTCAGTCTGGACGTTTGACAAATTGATTGTGTAGTGGTCGGACTTTCTCGTGCTGACCAAGAGTTCCTCCCCTTCTTCAGTGCGAACAGAACACCTCTTAGCTTTGAAATTGACCTCTAAGCCTTTGTCACAGAACTGGCCTATACTGAACAGGTTGTGTCCTAAGCCTTCAACATAACTCACCTTCTTGATCGTGACTTTGTCATGTACCATATCACCATATCCTAGTATTGGTGAAAACTGATCGTTGCCGAATCTAACTGTTCCGCAATACTTCTCTGTAAAGTTGGTCAACATACCTTTTTGTCCAGTCATATACTTGGAACATCCGCTATCCAAGTACCACATATGACGGATCTGCACAAGGGAAATTACAAAACAAGAGATTTATATATCCATAAAACAAAATTTGAAGTAAAGACTTTTGAGTATTGAACTGCGGGTCTTGAACTGATTTATTCAAGAGCCATTGTTCTTGACATTTAAGTCCGGGTTTTGAACTGATTTGTTCAAAAGCCTATGTTCTATGCTCCCTCTTAAACTTTAAGTTCCTGCAACACAGATTTAGCTTTTGGTACCCATTGGAATTTGGGTCCAACTGTGTTAGCACAAGATTTTGGTACCCATTGAAATTTGGGTCCGTTTTTCATTTGAAATTCATTGGAAGCATTAGAATGATAAGAGTGCACATTATAAGTTCCAAACCAAACATCAGAATCTTTACGAGAAGCATAAACATGTTTATCATAATTGGAAGACTTTCTAGCAGATAAAGATAACTCGAATAATTGCTTCATATAATATTTCTTGCGATAAACGACAAGTTTTGGTTTCAAAATAGTAGCAACATTCGCATTCAAAACATCTTTACTAGGCATAGTCTTATTACAATTAACACTTGAAAAAGATTTTGCATTCTCGTCTATCTTCTGTTTTGGTTTCCATTCAGACTTAACTCCCTGCCTTTTCTGGCTCAAATCTGAAACATTTGAAACTTGTGAGTTAGACTTTTGAGCAACAACTGAATGCATCTTCTTTGGGTTACCAGTAGTGATCGGTTTCTGTGAATGCTGAGATTTCTTCTTACCTTTCGCATTCTTAGCTTTCACAGAAGCTGATTTATCAACTTTCGTTGATGATTACCTTTTTCAGACATACTGGTTGATCCAAAGGATTTTACAACAAAAGATGAATGGTTAGGAAGTTTGGCATGAAAATCAAATTGATTAATACACTCATCTAAAACACCATCGGAGTTTAGAAAATCAAACCCGTCATCAGTTGAACCAAACATGTCATCAGATTTTGAAGCCTTTGATGATTTAGAAAGAACAGTACTCTTTAGCACAGTTGAAAAAACTTTTTGTTCAATATCAATCAAAAGTCTTTCTTCTGTTAAAGAAGTCTCAAGTTCAGAAATTTTACTTTCCAACACGAGAGGAGGGACATATAGTTTACCTTGAATAGGCTTCACCTCCATTTCTTTGACAGAATAACTCTGAAAGAAGTCATTTGAAAGAGATTTCTTTTGATATATTGGATCATCATTATAACTATTATTCAACTTCGCATAACGAAATGGAAGTTGAACATTAGATGTGTTCTTTCGTTTTTCTGTTTCCTTAGCTTCATCTTCTTTTGACAGTCCAGTCCAGAAAACTTTAAGCTCAGGGAATCGACGAGCTAGTTTCATAAAGGCAAAATCATAAAGTGCAGGCACTTCAGATTTAGCATTTTTAAGGTAATGAGGATTCTCATATCCGAGTCCCCAACTCTCTATTTCCTCTTTGGGTTTGTTCAGATGAATGGTTTGTTCAGTTTGACCCATTTTGTATAACTTCTCTTTCAAAGCTTTTAATTTTGCAAGTAAAGATTCATTCTCTTTGGAACATGAAGAGTACATTTTCGTAAGCTCTCTGAAATCAAACTCACTTTTTCTCAATTTAGAATTTGTTTCAGTTATTTCTTTGAGAATTATTGCCTTTTCTTTAGCGAAGTTATCAAAGTTTTTATGCATTGTCTCAATCAATACATTCTTCTCAGCAATATCGTCGCTAAGTTTCTGTATTGATTGGTTTTTGTCATTGATAACTCCTTTTTCTCGCTTAAGCTTTGACTCTAACTCTTCGAGTTTAGTCAACATGGCATGCATTTGATATAAGAAATCTGAATGAGTTAAATCACATACCTCATTTTCCTCATCATCAGAATCAGCTTCAGCTTCTGATTCCTGCTTGGCCATTAAGCACATGTGAGTTGTTTCATCCTTCTCTTCATTCTCATCATTTGATTGATCAAGCCAGTACTCATCTTCTGCCATCAATGCCTTTCCAGTCTCCTATTGCTTGGCTAGAAGCATTTTATTCTTGTAGTAGTATGAGTTTCTAACTTTGGGTCTTCGGCAGTCTCTGGCAAAGTGACCTATTTTGCCATAGTTGTAGCACGTTGGAGGTTCTGACTGACTAGATCCTTCAGCTTGATACCGTCTTTCTTCCGGCTTCCTTTCCTCTATTCTCTTTCCTTCAAATCTCTTTCCTTCAACCCTCTCCTTGTGAACATAGTTGCTCGGACTAGAAGAATACCTCTGACTATTTGAACTTGACTTCTTGTAGAACTTCTTCTGAAAAGCCTTTGTCAGCATAAGCATTGCCTGCTTCAGTTGTTCACAGTCATCCGAGTCAGAGTTCGCTTCATTTTCAACCTCTTCTGGTTCAGACATAAGTGTCTTCTTTTTCTTCTTTTTCACAACAAGAGCAACTGAGTCAGCAACTGTCTTCTCACCCTGTCTCTTTTCATTCAAGATTTCATCCACCACTTCTTCATTTTGTTTGAGGGTTTCATACACCTCATGAAGTGGAATCTCGTTTAGATCTTTGATTTGCTTCATTTGTCTGGCAAATCTCTTCCATTCAGGCTGGAGAATGCTGAGGAATTTGACATTCAGCTCTATCTGTGATTTATTGAGCTTGTTCTTGCTTAGTTCATTCAGCAAGGCCACAAACCTGTCATAAGTTTCTGCTAGTGTTTCTCCAACTCTGCCTTTGAATTCTTCATAGTTTTTTAGGAAGTTGGATATCTTCAGCTGGTTCCTAACCTTTGAACCTAGCATCATCTTCTCTACCTGATCCCACATCTGTTTGCCTTAGGCCTTATAGCTGTCTATCTTCACGTATATTTCATTTGGAATGCCTTGAAGAATATAAGACTTGGCTAATCTATCACCTTTTGCTCTTCTAAGGTTATCACCTTCTAGTTCATGATACTTAAGTTCAAACTCTGTTGCCACAGTTCCTTCCGTACGAGTCTCATAAACTGGTGCCATAACTCCCTTTTCTATTGATTTCCTGATGAATTCACCCAACTCATGTCTTTCAATGAAGTCCATGAACCGATCTTTCCACTGTTCATACTCTCCCCTGAAGAGTACAGGTGGCTTTGAGTCAGTTCCGATCGCTAAAGCTTCTCTTGAAGTAATTCTTTTTGAAAAAGACTAAGTCAAGATTCTGGCACAATTTGTGCTATTAGAAGGTGGCGCAAAAGTCAGGTTTGCGCTAGACAAAGGTGGCGCAAAACACAACTTGCGCTATGAGAGGCTGGCGCACAACAGGTTTGTGCGAGGTTTGAGTGGCGTGAAGTAATACTTTGCGTGAGAAGACACTGGCGCAAAAGTAAGTTGCATTGTAGGAACTCGCTTTCTTGAGATTTGCGCAAATTGAGGTTGGCGCAAGTAGAACGAAGTGTTGATGGCGAGAAATGAACTTTGCGCGAGTAACGGATAGCGCAAAAGTAACTTTGCGCGATCAACGGTTAGCGCAAAAGTAACATTGCGCGAATAACTTTCTTTTGAATCTGGCGCAAATTTGCTATGAACTGGCGCAAACTTAAACTTTGCGCGAGTTCGTCCCTCAACTTCGAAAATCGATTAAAAACCTATCTAGACTTCGAATTAGTAGTCCCAAATTTTGGCAAATCGACCTCTAACAGTTCTAGAACAGACAACAAGCCTTAGATCTAAATAAAAATCACTTTTTGAAAAACCAATCGATGGAACAGTGAAGATGAAGACGTGAACTGTTTTGCAAAATTTGAATCGATTGAAGTTCTATACTGAAATCAAACAACACCAACTCGATCTAGCACCCTATTCGATCGCAACCTGATCGATTTCAACCCCAAAAACACACTAAATCACGAAAATGATTTTGAAATGAAGAACACAGAGTTGTTTTTCTATAAACTTGATTTGAATCTGTTTTTCAAGCTCTGATACCAATTGTCGGTCCACAATATTATCAAGTTCTTATCAATAACAACACATATACGATTACCAACTTGTTTGATTAATAATCACGGAATACAGATGGTTGATAGATTTATCTTTAAAAGCTCTCTCTGTGTTTTTACACCTTTTTTTGTGTGTGTTGTGTGTTCTATCTTATTTCTTGAGTTAGCTTCTAAGACACACTAAACAACCAACTTGCAAAACAACTAAATATCTAACTAAAACTAATATCTAAACTAATATCTAGATATTTAGGAATATTAATAAAATACTAAAAACAATACTTTGACATTTATTACAAACTACATTAGACTTATATTAAGAGTTGACTTTCCGGCTTTAGCTTCAGATTGGATCTTCAGATTGGATGATCTTGAATCCAATAGATCTGGGCGCTAACACTCATGCACATTGAGTCTATGTAATATCTGTTGCTGTCTCAATGGTTTACATACTTTGAGCATGTTCAAGCTTTAATTGCTTCAATCATTGCTACACTTGCACGAGCACACAAGGAATAAGTTTTCTTGTCATAACATTCATAGAAAATTCCTTTGTGGTTTTTCAATGATTGAATGGAAGCCCTGGGGGAGTGAACATCAAAAAGCTCATTTCCCATGTACATTCGTTGTACACAGTGGCTTTGTGCTACTGACAGACATGATAACTGATTCATCCGTTGATTCAGGTTTACAAATCCTAATTTGTCTGAATTTGAAAAGATTCGGATGAATACATTTATGAATTGACGACAGAATGTTCTTATCAGATCAGACGGCGTTCATATTTTCTTTGGGGGAGATTGTTTATTTTTCCAAAGAGGGAGAATATATGTATTTCTCATGAAGACTGTGCTTACATTGCTATTTGGCGGAGATAATTTCAAAGACATAATTGAAATTGATAATGCTTTGATGATTCTGATTCTCAAAATTCATCAAAAAGGGGGAGAGTTTTCAATGATCAATTTCAAAGAAAAAGCAAAGTCAAGTAAGAGTGATAAAGGGGGAGAAAATAAAGTCAGATTGTTGATTATTCAAAAGGAAGAAAAGTTTGTAGAAGAGATGATTCAAAGAAGAGATCAAAATCAACAGGAAGTTGAAAAGCTAAAGATGTTTGTACTTCAAGTCAAAGCAAGTTCAGATTATTGTTGTGTTAAAGAAATTTTCTGAGAACTTGTTGCATGTTTGTAACAAGTGGGGAAGATTGTTGAAGATATTAGAGTTTTGAAGATTTCAAAGTTTTGTAAAGAAAGTTAAAGCTGCTCAAGATTCAAAGCTGTTAGAGATTCTTTGTTTAAGAATTTTCAAGTGAAAGAAGACCTGAACATTATTGCCAAAAAAAATTTAATCTTGAATCCAAAGGGGGAGAATGTTGAGTCAGAATTGTATTCAAGATTAAATGAGGGTCTTTTGTGTAAATGTTTGTAAAGTCTAAGTGTTTGAGTTGTAAAGTCAACATGTGTTGACTAGGTATAAATAGCTTGTGTCTTTGTAATTGTTTGTAACTGAGCGCATAATAGAGAGAGTTAACACTGTTGAAAACACATACACAGAGAACTTAGAGAGAATACACACAAAATAGGTATATGGCTTTACGGAAGTGTTGTAATCCTTGATCAATCAATAAAATATCATTTCCTATATGTTTGTGTGATAATCGTGAGTTAGAAACTGGAACTCCACTATCATTGGTTTTCGGGTATTTTGATGTGTAAACCTCAAACATATATTCTTTTGGTGATTTATTGCACAAATGAAAGCTATTTGGCGTTAATGTGATTTTGGTGTATTTGGTTTATAAATCATTTGGAAATCGCACGTCAGCATGTCATGGAATATTTTGGGAGTATAATGAGGATTTTTAATTTGAAAAATGATTTGTCCCAACCAATTTCGGTTTTAAGTTGATATTGTAATTGAAGAATGTATTGCATAAATGTCATTTAAATGTGTTTTATTATTTGGGGACCGTTATTTGTTGGTCAAAAAGATTTCGAGCGATTTAGCTCGGTTTTGACTTAAAAGAGTCTTGGGGACATTTTTCCGGTTTTAATGGCTCAATGTAGAGCCCCATTTATGATTTTCATCTTAATGCATCTTGTTGCATATTAATGATAATTACATGCTCGAGTGCGTTGGTCATTCCTGTGTAGTCATATAATGTTAGATTGTGTTGCATTGGATCCATAAGCACGTAAGTCAGTCTTTATTTGATGGTCAATTAGGTATTGCGGGGTTGGACTCTGGGACCCATGTTTTATGACCTGAACCTTTCAAGTGTACTGAAGAGCCAAGATCACAAGATCGTAGAGAGAGAATCTAGAGAGAGAAAGTGTGCTCCAAAATGTAACAGTATATTCCAATCAAACAGTGTACGGTTCTTACAAAACTAACAAGCCAAGGGGACTTAAATACCCCAAGGCACTAACAAAACAGAAAATACTACTGAAAGCAGTAAAATAAATACAATGATTACTATAAAATCAGATCTAACAATCTCCCCCTTAGTAATCATTGGCGCCGAGGTCTTAAAAAAAAACTTCAAAAGCAGCATTGACCATCTAGACGACTTTGAAGGATCATTGACGTTCTTCTCGTTGACGTAGTCTGTTCAGCCCAACTAACACTTCCAATCGTCGCAGAGTTGAACGGAGATTCAGTCTGTCTTGAATATTGTCCAAAGATCTACGGACCAGACGAATTTCATCGTTTTCAAACAGATATGACTCTTTTCTTGTTTCCAAAAACTTTCTTCTAGCCTCTTGCAGACGATGCTCCAACTGAAGTTTGATCACCTTTAGAGTTCCATCAGAGTAATATCCAACTTCATCAAATCGTAGAAAGCATTTTTCACTTGAGTTGTTCTTGTAAACTATTCCGTATGGATCTTTGATAATGGTGAATAACTAATAAGATTCTATATTCTGCAAACTCCGGTTGGGTCTTTCAAGATTAACCACAGGCTGAAAACTTTCGACGGCCATCTGAAAGTCAAAAACACGATAAAATCGGATCTGTCGTCGAATGAATCGTTTAAGAACATAAAGAGTTTGAGAAACATCCTGAGTCCGGTGACAAAGGTTCCTGAAGTGATCATATAGGAATTCTATATCATCAATTGAAAGATCAACGAAATCAGCCTCTGAAAAGATGTACCGCTTGCAGTCTCTTCTTTCTACTTCAAGATTTGGATACCAAATGTTCATAAACTTACAAATTGTGACACTGAGAATTCGAACTATTAGATGAGGAGAAGCAACAACGTTATTCTTTTTGCGCTGGCATTTGATAAATGCTAAATACTCACGCTGATAAGCTTCTGATTCTTTCTCTACTCCAAGAATGGCATATAAATTGAGTGTTCTTCTTCTAGAAACAAAGATGTTGCTTTGGATATCTTCAAGAAAAGCAGTTCTGAGTCTAGAAGCCATATATCTTTGCTGTAGATTTCTCTGCCTTTGCTGTCTAGATAAAGCTTCTCCTTCTTCTAGAAGAGATGGAGGAATTACCGGTTCAGAAGAAGGAATAACTGCTTGAGCTCTAGACGACTCACCAACTTCAAATGCACTTGACTGAACATTGATTGTCGGAGCAGAACTAGTTACTGGAGTAGATGAAGGTTGATCAACTTCTGGAATCTCACCTTGACTCGGAAGATCAGCATATAACAATTCAGCCTCTTTTGTATCTGATGCATCCATGAAAATAGTATCATCCTCTGTATCAGATAAAATGATGATATTGTTGCAATCTTCTTCTTTAACTTGAGAAACTTTCTCAAATCTAACTTCTTCATCATCATCTGAATTTATCTCAATGAAGTTCGCGAAGAAAGATCTCATATCATTTGCTGCTTCTGACTCTTCAACCTCATGAGCTCTACCTGAGATATCTGGATCCACATAAACTACAATCTTCATATTATTAAAATTTGCTTCAGACAAATTAAATTCATTATGCAAAGCAGTTACATCAGCATTGTCAATCAGGACATCCATTAAGTCTTGGATACTGTAGTCTTGAACTGTATCAGCATTCTTTTCTCTATCTCTAGCCACTTCTTCTTGAACAACTTCTCGTGCTTCAGAAGACCCTTCTGTTCTTTGTCTCTTTGCCATATCCCCCTCATGGCCTTGATGATCGGGATCATCTTGGTCATGTTTTCGTTTAAGAGACGGACCGGCTTCAGTTCTGCAGCTTTGTTCATGAATATCAAGCCTGGAAGATAAATCAAAGAAAGTTTGAGATATAAACGATTTGAGATTAGCAAAACTTGATTGAACTTCCGATCTGAATGCTTGAAACTCAGTAGATGAAACATAGATCCTGTCAGATTCAGATGAAGAAACTGGAGGCGTAGGTTGGAAGTTCCGAAGCAGAGAAAGAAGATCTTGATCCTGACGTTCTGGTGGCGACATAGAAGGAAGTCGAGCATAGAGCAAATCTGTCAACTCTGAAATAGGAAGATCTGATACTGGAGTGCTAGAAGAAGACACAGGTATACGAGTAGATGAAGAAACACCAGTTGACTGAGTAAACAATGGAGGTAGAGGAATAGACATGATCGCTAGAGCAGAAGATTGAACAGCAGAAGACGACTCTCTTAGAACAACCCCAGATGAGCGTCTGAACGGAATCTCTGTAGGAATCACTGAAGTATCAATCTCAGGCATCTTCCCTTTGAATAAAGCTTTTAACTTCAGAATTTGTGCTTCCTTTTCAGCATCCATTCTCTCCGATAACTGCCGAATTACATCATTCAAAGTAGAGAATTTGTCAGTTGAAACTCGAGCTTGATCAGAAGTAAGCTCTACAGCTGATGAAGTAGACTGAATAACTGCAAGTGTAGTTGCTGGAGCTTGACTTTGAACCGAAGCTGTGGCTTGATCAAAAGCTGTATCCAATTCATCTACTTGAAGATGTGCAACTGAAGGATTAACTGGAACTGAATCATCATCAGAGATAACTTCTGTTGAGACAACCACTTCCGGAGTTCTTACTTTCCGTTCATACACTTTCATGTTCGATTGATCAGCATCATCATCACCATCATCTGAATCACTTGTCGTATTTTCACCATCATCAGAAAACTCAACATTTGTCTCATCATCATCAGCAACTCTAGTTTCATCAGGATTAGCATCTTTTCTATCATCAGCAGTAACAGTAGTTGCTTCAGCTTCAATATCAGCAATGACAGATTCAACGCGATGAGTAGCAACATCTTGTGGTGTTGCAGAAAGATCAACAACTGTCTCTATTACCTGAGTATTTGCTTCAACTTGCTCTTCATGAGTAGTACCGACTGGAGTGCCATGAGAAGGTTCTTCCTGTTCAGCCTCTTCAAAGTCATTTTCTAAACAATAATCAATGACACTGGGATCGGTCATCTCAGCATAATTGGAAATAAGACCATAAGGAATGGTCATAGAAAAAGTGAAAGACTTCTTCTGTTTCTGAAGAAAAAGCATCTCAGTATCCTGAACTTGCGGCCAGGATAATCTTCGTGGAATTGCCGGATTGCTTCGAAACATGCTTCTAATAATCAACTTGAGAAACCTGATAAAAGGAATGAACTTTCTTCGCTTGTTGGTAAACTTGTCTTGCACTATTTCGGAAAGCTCGGTCCAGAAAATGATCATATAGTCGACATGCAGGTCATAGACTACTGCATGGAACAGTCGAAGATAGTGAAGACTAGAACTATCTGTGCCAGTATGTTTAGACGTTAAACACCTGTTGATGACAGAAAATAAAGAATACCAGACAGGAGGAAGGTTAGACTTGTCAAAGTCTACAACCTTGTTCAGTGGACCAACATAGCTTAGTCGTTTGATGCCTTCAAACACTTCTTCTTCAGATGGAAACTGATCATATGTTGTCCTTCCAGGTCTAGAAGTAGGCTCAGGAAGCTCAAGAATCAACCGTAAACGCTTGTAAGAAAGATATGAATCAAATTGATCAATTTGGAGATCAAATCGATGAGGACGTGCCAGTTCGTTCTTTGTGATGGTGTGCCAAACTTGCTGAACGTAGACTTCCGGAACATCGGCAACTGAACAGAGAGCTTGAGAGAGCGGATGTCCACGAAGAATAGTGCGTATGACAGGATGAATCTTGATGCGATCAAAGTCAACAAAGTAGTTATTACGCTTATAAGGCATGTACATGACGTTAGGAAACACATCATTTGGAGATCGTCTAGATATAGAAAGATCAGCCCCAACAGACGGAACAGACGGCATAGGTGTATCATGAGATGCCTGATCAGCCGGATCCTGAAGAACGACATTTTCATCTTGAATCATTGGATCAGTATTTGTTTGAGAAGTCATGATAACCTGAAACAAAACACAGTTAAATATTTAACAGAAAACACGAAAAAATATTCCAAGTATGAAATGCGGGTCCTGAAGGAAACGCATATGAGGTATGCGTGTCCTGAAGGGAACGCATTATGAGAAATGCGTGTCCTGAAGGGAACGCATTATGAGGAATGCGTGTCCTGAATGAAACGCATTGAAGGAAATGCGTGTCCTTAATGGAACGCATAGCATACTTAGAAATAACGAAAAAACACAACAGAGTTTGCGTGTCACTAAGGATACGCACAATAGAGTATGCGTGTTCTTAGTGATACGTAAACTACACATAAAAAACGAAACAAACTAAAAGAATGCGGGTCTCGGGTTAAAAGCATAATTCACTATGCGGGTCACAAGTGAAACGCATAGTTGACTATGCGGGTCACAAGTGAAACGCATACTTGACTATGCGGGTCACAGGTGAAACGCATACTTGACTATGCGGGTCACAGGTGAAACGCATAGTTCACTTATGTGTGTCACAGGTGAAACGCATAGTTCACTTATTTTGAACCAAAACCCTAGAATACGGCTATTCGAACCCGAAATCCACAAAAACTAAAATTAGAAGCACAAAACACGAAATTAAAGTAAAAGAAAACATACCTGATAGTCGATTATAAGGTCTAAACAAAACCCAATACGCAAATCGATCTAAATCAACTTGAATCTGAGTTTTAGAAATCGATGAACAGTGAAATAATCACACATCAGTTAAAACGCACAATAATAGAACAAGAAAGAAATCAAAACAAAGTAAACGAACACTAAACAATCTACAAAACATATAATGAAAAACAAAAACATACCTGAATTTTCCAAAATCACAATCTGAAATGAACAGTAAAGAACTCAAGAAGAATAGTACGCAGAGAGAATGGAGGGAAGGAGAATAGTCAAACAAGTTCAAAGATAATAAAGAAAAGAAAAAAAAACACACAATCACTTCTATATATATTCTAAAAAACAAAATACAAAAAAAATAATAACTAAAAAAAAATACCTGATAAGCCCCCATTACTCCCCCTACACAAATGCACAAAATTTAACAAATTAGTTTAGCATTTGCATAGTAATTTCAGAAATACTTACCTTATGAATTTCTAATCAGCATAGGAAGAAATTAATCAGCAATATTCACTCCCCCTCAAAAACAGAATAGTCTCAGATATAGAAACCAGATATACACTCCCCCTCAAAAAATGCACAAACCATATGACAAAAACACAGACGACAATCATAAAGACATCAAAATTAAAGATTATCATATTGAATATAAATTTTGTAACAACTGAATATATAAACTTTTAAACACTAAACAAATTAAAGTCTACTCAGTAGAATATCCCAGATTTATCAATCAGTTGAAATCAAACGGGAGTTGTTGGATACAAAAACATGTTTCATTGTATATCAAGTTAAGACATGTTCAGAGTCAAACACTTGCAGGTATCTATTCAGTGTGCTCGCATGCGATCTCTGATTAGCTTCAAGAAAAATGTAACTCTAAACATAAAATGAAGAACTTTGCATGTACAGACACTAAGTCATCAAGAATTAAGATTTTCACAAATTTACAGGTTTATCGCAACTCAAAATATATCACCAAGTATCAAGAGATGTGTGCTCATTGGCATCTTTTAGCTGTGTGCTCATTGGCATCTTCACATGAGTGTGATCTTTGGCATCTTTTAAGTGATGTGCACTTTGGCATCTTTTAATCAAAGAGTTCATTAAGTAAAGAACATGTCGTAAACGTAACTTTCTATCTGATCCTATTGCAGGATTTAGGTCAGCCGCTCCCAGACCAGTTGACCTTAGGGGACTAGGTGTCAAGCACCCCTTGGAACTTACTTTCCCGGATCAGAAAGGCTACATCGACATATCCTAAACCCATTCATACCAGTAGAACATGACTTTCGATCTGGTTCTATTGCAGGATTTCTGTTCGATCACTCCCAGATCAATTGACCTTAGGGGACCAGATGTCGAGCATCCCTCGGAACTTACTTTCCCAAACCAGAAAGGTCACAGGTACAAGCTTTTAAACTCAAGGATTTCTGTATTTTAAATGCTTAAAAAAATCATCTCAATAACTCAGATCTATACCGAATAGCTTAGCCCATATTTTCATTATGATCTACAATTTTGATCACTTAGGTTGTTCAAGCAAAGTAAACCATAAATATGCCGACTCACATATCTTTAAAGCAGTATCTAAAGCGTCAAACATGTTGCTGACTTTTCGATGTTTGAAAGATTTGAACGTTGAACATATGAAACTTTAAATATAAACAAGGCAACTTGTCAAAGATCCTAGACACACATTTTATTCAACTAAAAGAAAATTTGAAATATTAAACTTTATAGAATAAAATTTGGAAAGATTTAAACTTTTAAATTCAACATGCCAAGTTTTGAAAGCAGAAAGTTAAATCGTTTTTCATCTAAAGCTTTTGTAAATATATCAACAAGTTGATATTCAGTTGGTACAAAATATAACTCAATAGTACCTTCTTCCACGTGATGCTTTATAAAATGATATCGCATGTTTATGTGCTTGGTCTTGGTGTGCTGGACAGGATTGACCGATATCGCAATCGCGGACTTGCTGTTACAATATATTGGCACAGTATTGTATAACATCCCGTAATCGTGAAGTTGCGTTTTCATCCAGAGCACTTGAGCACAGAAACTAGCTACAGCGACATATTCAGCTTCGGCTGTTGATATTGAAACGCAGTTTTGCTTTTTCGACGCCCAGCTTATCAGTCTGTCACCCAAAAACTGAAGATGACCAGAAGTATTTTTCCTGTCCAATTGATTACCACCATAATCTGCATCAGAATAAGCAATCAAACTATAATCAGAACTTTTAGGATACCATAATCCTAAATAAGGAGTTCCTTTAATATATCTAAAGATGCGTTTGACTGCTAAAAGATGAGATTCTTTTGGTTTTGCTTGAAAGCGGGCACACAGGCACGTTGAAAACATTATGTCTGGGCGACTTGCAGTAAGATACATCAGTGATCCGATCATCCCTCTGTATGTCTTTTGATCCACAGCTTTTCCATCTGGATCCATTTCGAGTTTGGCACCGTGAGCCATAGGCGTGCCGATTGAGGTAGACTTGTCCATTTTGAATTTCTTCAAAATGTCAAAGACGTACTTTGACTGATTGATGAATATTCCATCTGGAAGCTGCTTCACTTGTAAGCCGAGGAAGAAGTTGATTTCTCCCATCATGCTCATCTGAAATCTAGAGGTCATTCAATCAGAAAACCAAGTACACAAAGATTTGTTAGTCGCACCGAAAATAATATCATCTACGTATATTTGTACTAAGCATATATCAAGATTAGTTCTATAAATGAAAAGAGTAGTATCGATCGAGCCTTTGGTGAAGCCGGATTTGACCAAGAAAGCTGACAACTCGTCATACCATGCCCGTGGAGCTTGTTTCAGACCATACAAAGCTTTATCAAGAAAATAAACATAATCAGGACGATCTTTGTCAACAAATCCCTCTGGCTGAGATACATATACTTCTTCTTTCAATTTTCCATTGAGAAATGCTGTCTTGACATCCATTTGATATACAGTGAAGTTACGATAAACAACAAAGGCCAGAAACATCCGAATAGCTTCCAATCTGGCGACAGGTGCAAATGTTTCGTCATAGTCAATACCTTCTTCTTGTCGATATCCTTTGGCTACTAACCTTGCTTTGTTCCGAACGACGATACCATCTTTGTCCTTTTTATTCTTGAATATCCACTTTGTACCAATGATGCTTTTACCCTTTGGCCGTGGTACAAGTTTCCACACTTTGAGCGCGTCAAACTGATTGAGCTCCTCTTGCATTGCTAAAATCCAGTCTGGATCTTCCAACGCTTCAGAAACTTTGGTAGGTTCAATCTTGCTTAGGAAGCAAGTGTACAAACATTCGTTGGAAGAAGCTGTTCTGGAGCGAGTAGAAACACTTGCTTGAGGATCCCCAATAATTTGATGGATTGGATGAGATCTTGTCCATTTTGTTGTATGAGGAAGAGGATCAATAACTTCTTGAACCACTTCTATTTGTTGAGGAGGATCTTCAGAAGAAATAATGTCAGAAGATGATACATATATGATTTCAACTGGAGAAGGAGGTATTTCCATGACATCAGATTCAGGCTCTTGTTGACCAGACGTAGCTTGTACTTCTTGTTGAACATTTTCTTCTAGAAAAGCTTCATCTTCTACAGATTCCTCATGGACAGTTTCAACAATTTCTGGTTCAGAAATGACTTGATCAAGATGATGTTCAGAAGGTATGGCTTGAATTTTAGGAGATACTGAAGCAGCATCAGGTTCAGAGGTTGATGCAGCGGAATTAGGATTAGATGCACTCACAGATTCCTGATTCAAGACATTTGACACATTATCAGTGTTTGATTTAGAAACATCATCATAAAAATTTTCAAACAAAAAATCAAGATCAAAAAGATTAGACAGAGAAGTAGAAGGATTTTGATTTGTCGACTGAAGTGCAGGTTCTGAACTAATTTGTTTAGAAGTTGAGTTTCCAGTAATAGCGGGTTCTAAACTGTGTTGTCCAGAAGCCAAATCGGCAGCTTCATAAAATTTGACATTCACTGACTCTATCACTTTTCTTGCAGAGAGAAGAAAAACTCTGTAAGCCGCAGAGTTAGAAGAATAGCCCAGAAATACACCTTCATCTGCCTTTGGACTAAATTTGTTCAGATTATCTCTGTCATTCAAAACATAGCATTTACACCCGAAAGACTTGAAATATTTGATGTTGGGTTTGATACTGTTCATCAATTCATATGGAGTTTTGTTGAACCGGCGGTGTAGAATTGATCTGTTTTGAGTATGACAGGCAGTTGATATGGCTTCAGCCCAGTGAGACAAAGGAAGACTTGAATAAGCAAGCATAGATCTAGCAGCTTCCACAAGCGTTCTGTTTCTTCTTTCAACAACTCCATTCTGTTGCGGTGTTCTTGCAGCAGAAAACTATTGTTGTATACCTTGATCTTCATAGAATGCTTGAAGAGTTGAATTCTTGAATTCTGTACCATTATCTGATCTTACAACTTTGACGTGTTCTTGCTTATTTGTCTGAATAGTTTTGATGAGGTTGATGAGAATTTCGGGTGTCTCGTCTTTAGATTTGAGAAATTTCACCCATGTATATATGGAGTAATCATCAACAACAACCAAAACATACTTCTTCTTCCCAATACTCTTTGTCTTCATTGGTCCGCACAAATCAACGTGAATTAGATCTATAATGTCCGTAGTGCAATGTTCAGGCTTTGGTTTATGAGATGCTTTCTTCATCTTTCCTTTCTCGCAGTCCTGACAGAGATGGTCTTTCTGGAAACGGAAGATTGGAAGACATCTCACGGAATCATTTTTGACGAAGCGATCCATATATTTGAAATTAAGATGAGCTAGTCAACGGTGCCACACCCAGCTTTCATGAATAGAGGCTTTTGATAGAAGACAAATATCTGATGGAACCTTTACTTCGGAAAGATTAATGGTATAAAGATTTGATCGTCTCTTTCCAACAAGTAAGTCCATGCCGCTATTATTCTTTACAACAACTCTTTTAGACTTGAAACTGACTTCAAGATCTTTATCGCAGAACTTTCCTATGCTGAATAGATTGTGACTTAAACCTTCGACATAGCTTACTCTTTTAACAGTTATGTTACCTTGAACAAAATCACCATAACCAAGAATGGGAGCAGTCTCGCAGTTTCCAAATTTGACACGACCACAACATTTTTCTTTAAAATTTGTAAGAAGAGATTTGTTGCCAGTCATGTGTTTGGAACACCCCGAATCCAGATACCATAATTGATTTAGCTGCACAATCAACAATTACTGAGATTTAGGTCCCCATATAAATATGGGTCCCTTCTTGTTAGTCCTTTCCTTTTTCTTTTTCAAAAATTTATTTTTCCATAACATCTGAGATTGATCTAATAAAGCATGAACATCATCACATATTAAAGAAGAAACACAATCATCAGAATCATAATCAGAACTAGAGAGACAATATGAGATATTCTTTGAAATTTGAAACATTTGCTCAACAGAATATTTTGTAGATTTATTACAAAAGGCAAATGAGTCTTGTTTACAAAGAAAATCTACACATTTATTCTCTACAGAAACAATTTATTCAGATCTCTGTTTCTTTTGCCAAACAGACTTCACAGACTTCTTCAAAGGCCTATCTGAAATAGATGAATCAGAAAAATTAGAATTTTCAGAAATATCAAACTCTTTCTTCTTTTTCTTCTTTGACCTTCTTCTTTTACGCTTTGTTTTATAGAAATGATCATTTAGCGTAAAAGTGTCATCAACAATTTTAGATAATATATTTAATTTAGAAGAGAAAGTTTTATCAATAAAATCAAACTGATCAGTTATTTTATTTGGATAAACCTCAGAGCAAGAAACATCAGATGAACACAAGTTGATGGAAGATTTGATAAGACCAAAATTATTTTCTTTAAAACTCGATGTCATAAACGAAAAAATAACATCATTTTCAATTTTTCTCAAAATCTCTTGTTCTTCCAATTGTTCTTCTAGATCAAAGATTTGGCATTCTAATACTAATGGAGGTATATATCTCTTAGTATCATAAGGTACTGGAGATATATTGTCCTTATTAGGATTAGCTTCATTTAAATCAAAGAAGTCATTTGTTCTAGAAGATTTAGTAGAAGAAACAATGTTTAACTTTTGTCTTTTCTTCTTTATTTTTTCAGGAAAATATTTTGCATTTTCTTGAGTGTAAACGAAAGGAACTTCCATTCTCTTGTTGTTTATCCGTTTCTTATCTTCCTCAATTGTAGACTCTTTAGCACTTGTCCAAAAAGGTTTGTATTGAGAACCATATTTTGAAAGACCAAGGCAGTCGTAATCATAGAAATTGGGAATCTCAATTTTAGCTTTCTTTAAAAACTGAGGATTTTTAAATCCAAGACCCCAATTTTCTTTTAACGACTCAAAGCTCCTTGGTTTATGCATATGTATTGTTTGTTCAGTTTGATTTTGTTTATATAACTTTTCTTCTAATTCAAATATTTTATCCGAAAACTCTTGATTTAAAATTGACAAATCAGACAAAGAATCATGAGAAGTCTGTTTTTCAATTTCTAAATCTTCTATTCTCTATTGAAATTTCTCTTTTGTAAATTTTAAAATAGCTTTTTCATCTCTCAGAGAAATCTTCAACTTTTCAATTTGAACAAACTTTTCTTGATTTTCGCGTTTTTCGGATATAAGCTTTGAACGAAAGTCATGTAAAGCATTTGTGATGACATTCATTTGCGAAGAAATGAAATTAAAATCAAACTCAGATGGTACCTCAGATTCATCGGTTGAAGTCTCCTCATCCTCATCATCACTGTTGTCGTCTCCAATAAAACACATAGCAGCAGTCTCAACATTGTCAGCTTCGTTATCTGAGTGGTCCAACCAATATTCCTCCTCAGCCAACAAAATTGTTCCACTTGCTTTCTTCTCAGCCAAAGCTAATTTCTTTTTATAGAAATCAACATCTTTCACAATCTTCGTTCTGCATTCCTTTGAAATATGCCCGAGTTTGCCACAGTTGTAGCAAGTCACAACCTTCTTATCTTCTTTCTTTGGTTCAGCTGCTGTAGGAGGCTCATATTTGGGAAAGATAGGCTTTGATGCAGAACTGGGTTCTACCTTCTTTGATCCAGAAGAGAAACGAAGATTGTTTGAACCTGACCGTGTCTGATATTTCTTTTGATAGTGCTGACTTAGAAGAATCATGGCTTTTTCCAATGCTTCGCCATCATCATCTGTTGACCCATCGTAAGCAGACTCTGTCAAGGCTTGTTCAGCCATTTGACTAGCTAAAAGAGCGATTGGATCCACAGTCTTTGGCTTCTGCTTATCCAGCTTAACTTTCTTCTTCATTACCATGGCTTCATCAGACATCAGAATTTCGAACATTTCCTGAATGGGCATTTTGGAAATTCTGGGATCATTTCTCATCCGATGACAAGATTTTTCCCATTCAGGTTTGAGTGCATTGAGAAACTTCAGATTTGTCTCAAGATCATTCTTTGTTACCTTGATCTTATACAGATCATTTATAACAGTCCAAAACCTGTCGAAGACACTTTTTAGACTTTCCCCATCTTTAGCTTTGAATTCTTCAAAGTTGTTCATGTATCTTGTCTGACGAAGTTGGGTAGACATAGCAGTACCAAACATGATTTTCTCCAGTTGTGTCCACATCATCATAGGATTGTGTTTGAAACAATCGATTCTGTTATAGATGGAATTTGGTAGAGCAAGAATCAAATTTGACTTGGCCTGATTGTCAGCTTGGTATCTTAGAAGTTCATCAGCATCATATTCTATCAGTGCTTTTTCTACATCAGTAGCTGGAGTGTTTCCAACAGCTGGTATCACTTTCCTTGGCTTGACCATGGGACCTTCAGTCAAAGCTTTCATTATATTTTCCCCATTTGATTGTCTTTCGATGAAATTAATAAACCGGTCCTGCCATTGTTCAAATTCGTTCTCATTTATTAGCACAGGCGGACGAGTATCAGACCCCAACGACATCATGAGGTCATTCTTGTAAAGTTGAGCTTGTAGAGACATTTTGATGAAATATGGAATTCAGAAAATTGACTAAGTCTTGAAGACCCGCACACCTAAGAAATACGTGTTCAGAGAGAAACTGTTCGGGTCCTTGATGATACGCACACCCAAGAAATGCGTGTTCAGAGAGAAACTGTTCGGGTCCTTGATGATACGTACACCCAAGAAATGCGTGTTCAGAGATATGCGTGTCTAGAAGAGCAATGCGGGTCCAGATATGCGTGTTAAGACAAACATGTACTTTGAAGAAATGCGTGTTAAGACGGACACGCACTTTGAAGAAATGCGTGTTAAGGCAGACACGCACTTTGAAGATATGCGTTTCCAAAAGAGAGCAACCTGAGAAAAACACTAACACTTAAAAGTTAGTTTCACAATGAAGATATGATGGAAGCGCATTCTAATAATATGAATATGAATAACCCGCATACTTCATTAAACACACGCATACTTCAAAATCTATGACAAACATGCAAACTATAATATCGACCCGCACAATATATGAATCATACTCATAATAGGATGAATGACCCGCATTTCAGGATGAATAACCCGCACATCAGGATGAATGACCCGCATACCAACAAACAACTATAAATCTGCTAATTCGATCATATCAATGAATTAAATCCAAACAAATTGCACAAATTTGATCGAAAACAAGATTTTAATACAATTCAATTAACAAATTCGATCAAAACACTCTAAATCTAAAAAAAAACTCAAATAGAACAGACAACAGAACTCTTCCTTTTTCAGAATATATTCAAACTCAAAATCGAAGCACCAAATCACGTTTTTATGCAAATCAACAAGAAACAGACTAGATCGACTAACTAAAACGCATTTAAAAACATCAAATTCAATGCAATACGATCAGAAAACAGACTGAAATTGGTGAAAATCCAGAAAACGAGATTTTTCTTCAAAAAACAACAAAAATCAATCAAATTTTCGAATTAAACACACAATTCAGTAACAAAATTACACTAATCTCAATTCTCTCAAGATCTTGAAGGCTCTGATACCAATTGAAGAGCCAAGATCACAAGATCGTAGAGATAGAATCTAGAGATAGAATCTAGAGAGAGAAAGTGTGCTCCAAAATGTAACAGTATATTCCAATCAAACAGTGTACGGTTCTTACAAAACTAACAAGCCAAGGGGACTTAAATACCCCAAGGCACTAACAAAACAGAAAATACTACTGAAAGCAGTAAAATAAATACAATGATTACTATAAAATCAGATCTAACATGTACACTAGGAGGGCTGAGCCCGGTTGTGCCATTGTGTTGAAGGGCGTTTGGGGCCTTCGTCGCTTGAAGGTAATGCCTTGGAGGTAGTCCTTAAGTGTACCGGGCCTTCGGGGTGGAATTCACGGTAATGTTCACCAAGGTTAGTTGTCTCTTTGGGTGTAGCTTGAAAGGAGTCGTAGGGGCACTTGGGCTTTTGTGTTCCTCCACTCTCAATGGATATGGGTCTCCCCCATTGTCGGCCAAAAGTATTTTGGATATTATAATGTCCATGCTTTGATATTTGGATTTCATTCCATTTTATGGTCGCGTGAGTATTGGGTTTTAGTTCCATGTTTTCGGCGGCATATTATATTTATATGAATTATTTTCCCATGAACTATGGGTTGCGTTTTTATGAATTATTCGTGTTTGGATGTCTTGCATAATCGATTTTTATTACCGTTTACATTATTTGGAAGTTTGATACATTTTCACGTTTTGAGTGAGTTTTGGGTTGTGTCACTTCATAAAGGAATGTTTTGTATTAGGGTGTTCATCTTTAAAAATGTGTGTGGTTGGAAAACGAGTCGTTTTCATATTTAAAATAAATCGTGTTGAAAGATTATGATTTAAGTTGCATTCTTTTCTTTTAAAGATATATTTATTCACATTGAAAACTCTTGAACTCACTAGGCGTTAGCCTAACCTTTTATTTGTTGGCATGTGCATCAGGTCCCAGTTGAGGTATGGTACTAGCGACACCGTGAAGAGATGAGTTCTAGATTTATGCGAGGGTGAGTAACTTGGTGAAGCTTTCCGCAATAATCTTGGAAATAGCAATTTGTATTTGGGTTTAGTAACACCCGACCTTTAATTAGTTTTTACGTAAGTCTCTATTCATCTTGTTGATGGTTAATTGTGGAATCATATTTCAAGTATGGACTTGTCGCAAGAGATTTTATCTTTTTGAGGTATTATTGAAAATTTTAAATTAGTCGCTCTTTCCAAATTTGAGGGTGTTACATGTCTTGAATGGATTTCAGTGTTGGTTGTGAACCTGAGGGAACACAGACAAGATTCACCGGGGGAGGAACTTCCTCTTGTGATGGAGATGGTTGTACCATAGAGGTATCTGAGGAAGATGTGCTTGCCACGACTTCAGGGAACTTGGAGTCGGGTGACTCATCAGTTGAGGATGAAGTCCGTCTACCATCGGAACCATCAATAGAGGATGATGTTCCTTGACCATTGTGTGTCCCTGTGATTCACGTTCCAATCAAGCAAAACAATCAAACAATAATGAATAAGCAAACCTGATATTGAATTAGCAATCGAATCAAATGGTTACAAGGCTTGTTTCTCAATGAAGCTCTCTATCTCTCTCTGCCGCCGTCTCTCCTCTGTCTTTCTCTCTCTCAATCAATGTACGGCGCACACACACTCACGAGATACAACAAAACAAAACCTAAAAACCTAATTAAACCATAAACCTATTTTAAAGGAAAAGGACTAAAAACGAAAATACAAAAAATAACTTTGACAATTTATTACAAAGGACCTAGACTATTTGTTGAGAGCAGACTTTTCCAGCTTTTGACTTCAGAATTCCATCTTCAGAAATTGATGATCTTGAATCCAATAAAACTGTGCTCTAACAATCTCCCCCTTTGGATCAAGATCATTACAAAAAGGATTTAGCAATTCAATCTTCTCTTTAAAGCTCAGAAGATGCAATCTCCCTCTTTGTCTTCGGAAAGTAGCAATCTCCTCAAACGATGAGAATAAAATCTCTTGGAAAGAAATTATCTCCAGTTTTAACTCAGAATGCTTTAGCAAATCATCTTTAAGAAAACTTTCTTCAATACAACATAACTTCAGAAATTCTTTCAAAAACTTGTGTTCTCCCCATTTCTTGGTTAACTCTTCTCCCCTTTTTTGATGAAAAGAGCAACGAGTTCATCAAAACTCTTCGTCAAGAAATGTCTTCCACCACTGAGTTTGCATACAGAACCTCTGATTATCCGTCAATTCATAAAGAAGTGCATCCAGATCTTTGCAAATCCAGACAAAATTAGGAATGTAACTCCTGAATCAATAGATGAATCAGTTAAAAATGTCTGTCAGTAACACGAAGTCACTGTGTGTAACGAATACACATTGGAAATGAGCTTTTTGATGTTCACTCCCCCAGGGCTTCCATTCAATCATCGAAACACCACAAAGGCAATTTCTATGAACGTTATGACAAAGAAACAAATTCTTTGTGTGTTCGTGCAAGTGATAGAAGTAATTAAGCATGGATGATTGCTTATAAGGCTCAAAATGTGTAAACCACTGAGACAACAGTTAGTTAAACACAGACTCAATGTGCATGATTGAAGTGCGAAGGTGGGGTAGACTTCCTTCTGTTCAATATCCAGATTTTCCAAATGAAAACCAGATAGTATATGTGTTGCGTCCCCTTTGAAAATGAAACATTTTCTTGTTAAGAAGAAAGTGAGTAGCTGGTGGGGTAATGGCAAGAGTTGGCATGAGCTAGTTGCTAGTTTCAATAACATTCACCAAAGAATTGTGAAACATTAGACATGTGGCTGCCCGACTCAGAAAGTAGTTGGTGCAGAGTTCTGATATTCTTTTAACTCTGTTCTCACACCCTGTTTCTTTTATTCATTTAGCTCACTACTAACCAAACTCTCTTTTTCACTTTCTCTCATCACACATCCCACACTCATTTTTTTGGACTCCTCACACTCAATCACTAAAGATTTACTTCTTGGGTAGGAGACACTGGTTAACGTGAATCCGTAGAAGTTCATGTAAGTCCTAGCACACTGATCCCATGTTATCCTATAAAGCATATGTCGCTCAGATGATTTAACTTGAACAGTTAAAGCTCAAAGATGAAGCAGAAAAACATTTAAAATCACACTTCCAATTCAAGAAATCTGTTTGAGAATCGGGAAGTGGTTTGAACAATTAAGAACATGTTTTCTTATGATTGAAAGTTGTCCTTCTTTCAACCATAGAGGAGATGAAGATAAAGAATTACACCTTTTTCATGCAGTCTTACATCTCATGAAGTCAAGCTTAAAGTCATAAATATATGATCTTGTAAGCATCTCTCGAACTGCAAAAGTCTAAAGGTCATAGTCAAAGAAACTTTATTCACTGAAAATAAAATGACCTAAAGCAATAAAACAATTAAAGTACGAATTCTGATCAGAAATAATCAGAAGTCATAGCCATACTCCTTTGACTTGTACGCTCCCCCTAAAATCATGCATCACTAACAAGTTATCAGTAATCACAATGCATACATTAGATGTGCTCCCCCTAAAAATAACATTGACCATCTATGAGGTACTTCTCACACTCCCCCTGAGAACATGAACAGACTGTTAAAGTGCAGATATCTGTCAGAAATAATGATAAAGAAATGATAAAAAAAATTTACAATAAGAAAGCTTTAATAGGTAACCACTGATTATGTCTTAAGATTTAGCATACCAAGCCTAGAGACAAGAAAATTGAATCTCTTTTCGTCTAAGGGTTTGGTAAACAAATCTGCAAGCTGATAATCCGTTTTTACAAAGTAAAGTTCAATTGTTCCTTTTTCTACATTATCTTTTATAAAGTGATACCTGACATCTATGTGTTTGGTCTTAGTATGCTGGACAGGATTAGCTGAAATCGCGATAGCGCTCTTCGAGTCACAATACATCGGGATTCTATTGAAATGGAAACCATAATCTCGCAGTTGTGTTCGCATCCACAAGACCTGAGAACAGCAGCTAGCAGCAGCGACATATTCTGCTTCGGCCGTTGATGTAGAGACACATAATTGCTTCTTCGATGCCCAACTGACGAGTTTATCAGCGAGGAATTGTATATGACCCGAGGTGCTCTTCCTGTCTAACATGCAACCAGCATGATCTGCGTCTGAATAAGTTGTTAGTTCAAAGCTTGTATCTTTAGGATACCACAGACCAAGGTCTGCAGTCCCCTTCAGATACCTGAAAATCCGCTTAACTGCAGACAAATGGGATTCTTTAGGATTGGCCTGATATCTAGCACATAAGCATGTAGAAAACATTATATCCGGCCTACTGGAAGTAAGATACATTAAAGAACCTATCATCCCTCTATAAGTCCTAACATCAACATCCTTTTCCGAAGGATCGGTGCCAATCTTAGTACCAGGTGCCATCGGGGTACCAATCGGTTTACAATTTTCCATTTTGAACTTCCGAAGAATATCAAGAATGTATTTAGATTGATTGATAAAAATCCCCGTTGAAAATTGTTTGACTTGCAATCCGAGAAAGAAGTTCATCTCTCCCATCATACTCATCTGAAAACGTGACACCATGAGGTTTGCAAAATTCTTAAAGTACTTAGGATTTGTAGAGCCAAAAATAATATCATCCACATATATTTGAATAAGAATGATATCGCCTTTTTCCTTTTTAATGAATAAAGTGGTATCCACCGTACCTTTTGTAAAACCTGACTTGACCAAGAACTGAGATAAGTTATCATACCAGGCGCGAGGAGTTTGTTTCAGTCCGTAAAGATCTTTATCCAGGATTTAAACGTGATTAGGCTTATCTGGATTCACAAATCCTTCTGGTTGTGAGACATAGACTTCCTTCTTTAGTACACCATTCAGAAAAGCTGTCTTCACGTCCATTTGATTGACGGTGAAGTTCTTGTGGGCTGCGTAGGCTAAGAACATCTGAATTGCCTCTATACGCGTCACTGGAGCATAAGTCTCATCATAGTCTATCCCTTCCTCTTGCCTATATCCCTTGGCAACAAGTCGTGCTTTATTTCTGATAACGGTACCATCTTCATCTTTCTTGTTTTTGAACACCCATTTCGTTCCAATGATGGTTTTACCTTCAGGTTTGGGTACGAGTCTCCAGACTTTAAGTGTTTCAAACTGATTCAACTCATCTTGCATCGCAGTTACCCAATCTGAATCGGCAAGGGCCTCAGATACGCGAGTAGGCTCGATCTTGCTCAGAAAGGATTCATGCATACATAGATTCAAAGTGGCAGACCTAGTTTGCACCGGTTTGGATGGATCTCCAATAACTTGGCTTATCGGGTGCTCTTTGGTCCACTTGTGTTCATGAGGGAGTGGATTAGATGTAGATTGATCATGTTCAGCATCTAGGAATCCACTGTTATCTTCTTCAGATGGTTCAGAATGAATGGAGGTTTCAGTTGAAGTAGTAGTTGCAGAAGTTGCAGTAGGTACAACTTGGTCAGCCTATTGATCAGTCCTTACAGTACATCCTACTGAGTCAGCTACTTCTGTCTCTTCAGTGTTGGTCACAACTTTAACTGTCGGAGTAGGCATTTGAACTGGAACTTCTTGCCGAATCGGGGAGTTGGATTCAGTAGAGATATCCGAAGTGGTTGGATGAGTAGTCATCGAGTCTTCCATCCTCTCAACCACAACAGATTTAGGCACATTAGATCCAAGAAATTCATCATAAAACAGTTCAAATAATAAATCCAAATCAGATAATTTAGAAGTAGACGATGAAGCGCCATCTGATTTGTTCTTTTGAGGTGCAGGTCCTGTACTGGTTGGCCTAGAAGCTAGTCTCCGGTTATTACGGGTTCTAAACTGACGTGCTCAGAAGCCATTTCCTCATCGAATGTAACGTTGACGCTCTCGATCACAGTCTTCGACTTCTTCATGTAAACACGGTATGCAGTAGATGTAGAGGAATAGCCAACGAAGATGTCCTCATCCGCCTTAGCACTGTACTTGTTCAGATTCTCTCTGTCGTTTAGAACATAACACTTACACCAAAATATATGAAAATATTTTATTGTAGGTTTCCGGTTGTTGATTAACGCATACGGAGTCTTCTGAAATCTGCGGTGTATCATGGAGCGATTCTGAGTGTGACACGCAGTCGATACAGCTACATCCCACAGAAATAGAGGTAAGTCAGATTGGCTGAGCATAGTTCGAGCAGCCTCGACAAGCGTACGGTTTCGCCTTTAAACGAATCCATTCTGTTGAGGCGTACATGCAACAGAGTATTGATGTGATATCCTGACCGATTCGAGATATTCTTCAACTATTTTGTTCTTGAACTTTGTGCCGTTGTCAGTTATGAGAATCTTGACTTGTTTCTGCAGATTGACTTGGGTCTTCTTCAGAAATGTAATTAGAACTTCGGACGTCTCATCTTTAGACCGTAGAAACTTGACCCAAGTGTATCGCGTATAGTCGTCCACGATAACTAACACGTACTTCTTTCCGCCTAAGCTTTGCGTTCGCATAGGACCGCATAAATCCATATGCAACAACTCTAATGGAGAGCTGGTACTTGG
The DNA here is from genome assembly GCA_954870635.1 of Arctium minus. Classification (NCBI taxonomy): domain Eukaryota; kingdom Viridiplantae; phylum Streptophyta; class Magnoliopsida; order Asterales; family Asteraceae; genus Arctium; species Arctium minus. The sequence goes on along the minus strand of OX941088.1, from coordinate 41,437,952 downwards.
TTCAGGCTTTGGTTTGTGTGGAGCTCTCTTCATCTTTCCCTTTTCACACGCTGCACACAAGTGTTCTTTTTCATACTTCAGCTCAGGAAGTCCTTTCACTAGCTTTCCACTAACCAGTTTGTTGATGTATCGAAAGTTGAGGTGAGAGAGTCGTCAATGCCATAACCAGTTTTGTTGCATCGAGGCCTTTGATAATAGACATACCTGGTTGTCAGCCTGGACCTTTGACAAGTTGATGGTGTATAAGTTTGACTTGCGAGTGCCGACCAAGAGTTCTTTCCCGTCTTCAGTGCGTACCGAACATTTCTTGGCCTTGAAATGCACCTCTAATTCTTTGTCACAGAACTGGCCAATACTGAATAGGTTGTGTCCTAAGCCTTCAACGTAGCTCACCTTCTTAATCATGACATTTTCGTGTACAACATCACCATATCCCAGAATTGGTGAAAATTGATCATTTCCAAAACGAACTGTGCCGCAATATTTGTCTGTATAATTAGACAACATACTCTTCAGCCCGGTCATATGCTTGGAACACCCGCTATCCAAGTACCACATATGACGGGTCTGCATAAAACAAATCAGGAAATAAGAGGTTTAGGTACCCATTTATAAATGGGACCTACAGTGTCAGTACATGATTTTGGCACCCATTTAAGTTTAGGCCCGCTTTGTCTTTGAAAACCATATGAATGATAAGATGAATGATAACGAAAATAGGAAACACTATATGAGCCATACCAAACATCAGAATATTTACGAGAAGCATAATCATATCCACCAAAATTTGAAAACTTTTTATTAGATGGAGTTAACTGGAATAATTGCTTTATGGAATATTTCTTGCGAGAATCAACAAGATTAGATTTAGAAGTAGCAACATTCACAATCAATTCATCTTTACTAGAAGTCTTTTTATTCAAATTAAAACTAGAACTCGATTTAGCAGTCTCGTCAATCTCCTGTTTTGGTTGCCACACCAACTTAACTTCATGCCTTTGCTTTCTCACATCTGAAACATTTGAAACTTTTGGGTTAGAATTGTGAATTCACTTTTGGCTTACCAGTTTCTTCTTTGGCTTACCAGTTGTGATCGGTTTCTGTGAATACTGAGATTTTCTTTTCTTACCTTTTGCATTTTTCAAATTCACATAAACTGATTTATCAACTTTCGTTGATGTTTCACCCTTTTCAAACACACTGGGTGAACCGAAAGAATTATCAACACAAGATGAATGATCAGGAAGTTTGGTAGTAAATTCAAATTGAGCAACACATTCATATAAAACACCATCAGAGTTTAAGAAATTAAGCTCATTATCAAGTAATCCAGATCTATCATCAGATTTTAAAGCCTTGGAGAATTTAGAAAACTCAGTATTTTTGAACACTGTAGAAAATATAGTTTGTTCTAAGTCCATCAAAATTCTTTCTTCTGTAAGAGTATTCTCGAGTTCAGAAATTTTACTTTCCAAAACTAGAGGAGGGACGTAAAGCTTACCTTCGATGGGCTTGGCCTCCATTTCTTTTACAGAATAACTATCAAAATAGCCATTTGAAAGAAATTTTGATTTATCAGAACTATAACTATTATTCAACTTCTCATAAAGAAACAGAAGTTGAACTTTAGCTGTGTTCTTTCTTTTAGCATATTCCTTGGCTTTATCCTCTTCAGACAAACTAGTCTAGAAAGCTTTGAGTTCAGGGTATTGAGGTGCCAGTTTCATAAATCCAAAATCATAAAGAGCAGGCACTTCTGATATACCCTTTTTGAGGTGGTGTGGGTTCTTGTAACCAAGTCCCCAACACTCAGGTTTCTCTTTAGGTTTGTTCAAATGAATAGTGTGTTCAGTTTTACCTAAAGTATATAATTTCTCTTCCAAAGCATTCACTTTGTCAATTAAAGATTTCTTTTCTTTTGAAGTCGAAGAGTACATTTTAAAAGCTCTTTAGACTTAAACTCACACTCTCTATATTTTGAAACAGTTTCAGATAACTCTTTATGAATTATAGTCTTCTCTTTCGCGCTGGTGTCAATGTTTTTATGCAAAGTTTCAATTAATACATTTTTCTCAGCAATATCATTGCTAAGTTTATGCATAGATTGATTTTTCTCATTAATGACACCTCTCTCACGCTTAAGTTTAGACTCTAATTCTTGGAGCTTAGACATCATAGCATGCATTTGATCCAGAAAATCAGATTCAGTTAAGTCACATACCTCTTCATTATCTCCTTCATCAGAATCAGCTGCATCTTATAACTGCTGCTTACCCATCAAGCACAGATGTGCTGTCTCGTCCTTCTCTCCTTCTTCAGAATCTTGGTCCGAATAGTCGAGCCAGTATTCATCCTCGGCCATTAATGCCTTTCCAGCCTCATGTTGCTTGGCTAGAAGCATCTTATTCTTGTAGTCGGAGTTCCGGACTTTAGGTTTTCGGTAATCCTTGGAAAAGTGACCGAGTTTGCCACAGTTGTAGCAATTTGTCGGTTCTTCCTGCTTGGGCTCTTCGGCTCTATACTTCTTCTTCTCTTATGATCTCTTTTCTTCAACTTTCTCCTTGTGTTTGTAGTTATTTGGACCAGACGAGTACCTCTGACTGTTGGAGCTAGACTTTTTATAGAACTTCTTTTGGAAGGCCTTGGTTAACATTAGCATAGTTTCCTTCAGATTTTCACAATCGTCAGAGTCAGAATTCGCCTCACTATCAGCCTCTTCTGATTCAGATGCTATCATCTTCTTCTTAGACTTCTTCTTGACCACAAGTGCAACTGGATCAGCAACTGCTTTGTCAGCCTTTTTCATCTCAGCCTTGATCTCATCCACCTCTTCCTCATTTTGTCTGAGGATTTCATAGACTTCATGAAGTGGAATGTCGTTCAGATCTTTCATTTGCCTCATCTGTCTGGTGAATCTCTTCCATTCAGGCTGGAGGTTGCTGAGAAATTTTACATTCAGCTCAACTTGAGATTTGTTGATCTTGTTCTTGCTTAGCTCGTTCAGCAATGTCACAAATCTGTCATAGGTGGCTTCTAGTGATTCTCCAACTTTAGATTTGAATTCTTCATAATTGTTCAGGCAGTTGGATACTTTGAGTTGGTTGCCGACTTTAGATCCGATCATCATCTTCTCCAATTGATCCCACATTTGCTTGCCGGTAGCGTTGTAGCTATCAATCTTGACATAAATTTCATTCGGTATGCCTTGGAGAATGAATGATTTTGCCAATTTGTCACCCTTGTGTCTTCTCTTCTGCTCATCAGAGTATTCATCAAGCGGTAATCGATACTCTCTCTGTTCTTCTTGTCCGTTCTCTCCAGCTACAGTGAGTACCTTGGTTGGAGGTGTCATGATTCCTTCCTTTAGGGATTTTCTGATGTAATCTCCCAAATCATTTCGATTGATGAAGTCCAAGAATTTGTCCTTCCATTGCTCGTACTCCCCCTTGAAGAGTACTGGTGGCTTCACATCGGTTCCGATAGCAAGAGCTTCCCGAGATGACATCCTTACTGATATTGAATTATAATATGCAATAAGAAACTTGAAAAATGATCGTTAGTCCAGATAAAATCAAGTAAATTCAGATTAATAATGAAAAAGAGAATCTGGAGCACAAGGCAGAAATGCGCCAAAAGGCAGTGGCGCAAAAGGAAGGTTTTGCGTTAATAGAGTATGGCGCAAAATGAAATTTTGCGTTAGCAGCAGGTGGCGCGAACCAACACTTTGCGCGAAGATAAGTTGGCGCAAAAGAAACTTTGCGCTAAGTCACCCTTGAGAAACTTTTGCGCGAGTAACGTATGGCGCAAACCGTGTTTTGCGCGAGAAGAAGGTCGCGAGAGTTGGAGTTTTGCGCGAAGAACTGTTGGCGAGAATCTGATGAGAAATCCTTTGCGTGAAGAGCCTGTAGCGCAAACTGATCTTTGCGCGAGAAGAGGGTCATGCAAATCAAAGACCGAGAGGAAGATCGCGAGAAGTGAAACTTTGCGCAAGTAACTTATGGCGAGAAACTGGTGAGTGACTTTGCGCGAAAAGTCTGTGGCACAAACTGATCTTTGTGTGTGATGAAGGTCGCGCAAAAGAAACTTCGCGCTAGTAGGCAACGGCGCAAAAGTCAACTTTGCGCTAAACACTTGAAGTTCTTGAATCTGGCGAGAAATGCACTATGAACTAGCGAAAAGTATATGAACTGGCGCAAATTCGCTGTTCTTCCCTGTACTTCGAAAAACGACTCTGAAAAATCTAAATACCAATCTAGACTTTGATTTACACCACGAAACTTTTTCAATTAACTTGCCTAATCATCTATAGCAGATTACAATCAAGTAATTTCACAAATAAACGCTCTAAAAAAGATTTTGATCTAAGAACCAGTGCACAGACCCGTGAAACCAAAAACAGCAAAAAATCATCAAATAGACAATCGATTAATGTGAAATACTCAAATATACCAATACCAATTCAATAGTATAAGAAAATCGACTAAAACTCAATCAAAAACAACTTGAAAGAACAATCACACAATAAAAATTAAATCTTGACAGATGAAACAGTACCGAAAAGAAAAAAAATTTCTTTTTGATTTCAATCTGTTAGGCTCTGATACCAATTGTGTGTCCCTGTGATTCACGTTCCAATCAAGCAAAACAATTAAACAATAATGAATAAGCAAACCTGATATTGAATTAGCAATCGAATCAAATGGTTACAAGGCTTGTTTCTCAATGAAGCTCTCTATCTCTCTCTGCCGCCGTCTCTCTCTCAGTATTTCTCTCTCTCAATCAATGTACGGCGTGCACACACTCACGAGATACAACAAAACAAAACCTAAAAACCTAATTAAACCATAAACCTATTTTAAAGGAAAAGGACTAAAAACGAAAATACAAAAAATAAACTTTGACAATTTATTACAAAAGACCTAGACTATTTGTTGAGAGCAGACCTTTCCAGCTTTTGACTTCAGAATTCCATCTTCAGAAATTGATGATCTTGAATCCAATAAAACTGTGCTCTAACAACCATCTTCTGGAGGAGTTGCAGTAGTCGATGAGTTTTCTGTTGTGGTCGTTCCTTGAGAGTTAGAAGGTCCTGATAGAGAGAGAGAGAGAGAGATAGGCTTCCACTCTTGCTTCTCCGACACTGTTTGGAATAAGAGATTGAGGCTTAGATGATCCGAAATATTCATTATAAAAATATTCAAATAATAAATCCAAATCATTCGAAATAGATTTTGATGTAGAAGCTAATACACTAGTTAAAGCATGTTCTAAACTGAAGTGTTCAGAAGCCAAATCAGCTAATTCAGCAAAGGATACATTTATGCTCTCAGTGACAGATTTGGTTCTTTTGTTGTAAACTCAGTATGCAGGTGATTCTGAGGAGTAATCGATGAAGATAACTTCATATGCTTTAGGATTGAGCTTTCTAAGATCCTCCTTGTCGTTAAGTACAAGCACCTGCATCCAAAAGCATGAAAGAATTTGATATTAGGGACGCGGTTATTGATAATCTCATATGGAGTTTTACCAAACCGTTTGTTGACGATTGATCGATTCTGAGTAAAACAGGCTATGGCAACGGCTTCAGCCCAAAGGAACAAGGGAAGCTTGGACTGAGTCAGCATGGTACGAGCAACTTCCATTAAGGTTCGATTTCTTCTTTCGACTACTCCATTCTGTTGAGGAGTGCGAGCCGCTGAATAGGTATGATTAATACCTATAAAGTCTAGGTATGGACCCAAGACTATGTTCTTGAACTCAATGTCGTTGTCGGTCCGTATGGATTCTGCAGTCAGCTAAAGGTTGACCTGAACACTCTTAAGAAAAGAGATAATAAGCTCCGGGGTATCGTCTTTGGTTCGGAGAAACTTGACTCATGTGTATCGTGAGAAATCATCAACCATGACAAGAACATATTTCTTGTCGTTGATGCTCTGAATGCGCATAGGGCCACACAAATCCATATGAATCATCTTGAGTGATCTCGTTGTGCTTGGAACTGCCTTCAGCTTATGCATTGCTTTCTTCATTTTCCCCATTTCACAGGTCGCACACAAATGTTCCTTTTCGAACTTGAGCTCTGGCAATCCTTTGACTAACCCTCTGATGACCAACTTGTTGATATTCTTGAAGTTTAGGTGGGAGAGTCGACGATGCCGTAACCAATTCTACTGCATTGATGCCTTTGACAGTAGACACACGACCTTTTCATTCTTCAAGGACGCCAAATCAATGGTGTACAAATTGACTGTCGTGTCCCAGCTAGTAATTCCTTTCCATCCTCAGTTCGGACACTGCATCTTCTGGCCTTAAATTTGACTTGTAGATTCTTGTCCTAGAAATGGCAAATGCTGAACAAATTATGTCCTAAACCCTCCACATCAGAAACTTTCTTGATGGTGATATTCTCTCGCACTATGTCACCATACCCCATAATTGGTGAAAAATGGTCATTGTCGAATCGAACCACCCCCACATTATTTATCAGTGAAGTTTGTGAGAAGCTCATTTCTTCTAGTCATGTGTTTGGAGCAACCATAATCTAATTACCACACAATCACATGACTGGTCTGCAAAACAAATTAATGAGATTTAGGTATCCATTCGTAAATGGGTTCTTTTGGGTTACGTGAAACACCAGATTTAGGCACCTATTTATAAACAGAGACTTTGTGTTTAGGTGGTGTGAAAGAATTTGAATACTGATTAGATTCATCATACATGCCAAACCAATCAGATGCAACATACTTATCGACAAAGTCATTCATTCCACACACAGAACAACATATATTATCATAGGCAAGATAAATAAAGTGCTTAATTGAATTAACTTTGCAAGGAAATGGAAATCTCTGTCCAACAGTAGCAACCTTATTAAAAACACCATGACAAAATTTGTTTTTCCTAACATTAGAAGTTGAATTAAATGACTTTTGCTTGTCTTTCAAAGTTTGCTTTGCTACCCAGACTTGCTTAACTCCTTTTTGGTAGAAATGCTTATCTGAAAAATCAGTAAACCTTAGATCAGAAGAGTGGAACTGAGAAGTACGTGGATTGTGTGATTTACCAGTTTTTCTTCGTTTCTATGAACGCCTTTTGGATTTAGTCTTTGACTGAGAGGATTTCACAGGAGCGTTTTGAGAAACAGATTAGAGCATATGCCCTCATAAAGTATATCTGGAATCACTTTTTCCTTGCCTTTATCATGAAACTCAACATGACTTGGTTATTTAGGATCAAAGTAAAACTTGTTCACTTCATCATTTGAATATTCCTTAGAATTCATTAAGGCAGAAAACTCAAGTTCTTCGTTAGTTTTCATGTCCTCGGCTGAGGTTGGCGAGACACAGGGGGTTTCAGGAATTTCAAAGGAGATATCTGTTACCCCCATGAAGGCTTTGCATGAGGATGCTTCTGATTTCATAGAAAATGTTTCAAAAAAGCTCACTTCTGGTTCAGAAGTATCCTCACACTTAGCTGGGTTTTAAACTTAAGTTCCTATATTTTGGAAAATAGCAATCTTCTCTCTTCGTCAAACGAACTCTTGGCTACTTCAAAATCCTTTTTAAGCTAAACTATTTTCTTTTCTAAAACCAAAGTTGGAACATCTAATAAGTTTTTTTAGTAAAGATTAAAATTGATAAAAAAAATAAGTTCAAAAGTAAATTTCAAGGTTCATTAGTAGATTTTGGGTTAAACAGGTTTTGAGTAAATCTCCTCATTTGAGTAGCTTTGAAAGTAATCATTAGACATAGTAAGCTCTCTCGTACGATAGCTTGCATTGAGCTGGTCGTACACAAAGAGAAGTTGCATTCTATCAGTCCTTTTTCTATTAATGTCCTTCTATGCCTCAACCTCCTCAGGAGATTTCATGAATTGTATTTGATATTCTGGACCAAGATCCAGAAAATCAAATTTGTTCAAAGTAGGGGTTTCTGACAAAGCCTTTGCAAGATAGCCAGGATTATCATATCCTAGGCTTTCTTTTGGATTATAAAATTTGAATTCTTTAGGATTATTCAAGTGAATGGTGTGATAAGTTTGACCAAATTTGTACAGTTTGAGTTCAAGATCTTTCAACTTTTCAAGAAAATCATTTTTCTGAGTGGGGACAAATTCATATTTGTTCACATGTTCTACAGTCTCACTCTCAGATTTTTTTTCAGTTTAGCAGATAAATAAGATAATTGCTCTTTTAAAGACTCATTAGTTTTAGAAAGTTAGTTCTTTTCTTGTTGCAAACTCTTTGCCCAACTTAGATTGTCAGCACATTCACCGTTTACATGCAAAAGAACGTTTTGATTATTTTCTAAACATGTTTCTAAGGTGGCAACAAGAGTTTGTTTAACTTGCAACCTATCTTTCAAGTCTTGTAGTTTCAACATCATTATTTGAATCTAATCAAGTAAAGCATTGTAAGTCGAGTGACATACCTCAGAGTCGGATTCAAAGGAGTTGGGTACACGGTCATCATTATCTAAGTTGTAGTTCTCAGAATTGTCAACCATGAAACACAGGTTAGCTTAAGCATCTTCTTCATCTTCATAATTGGTAAGAGTCAACCAGTGATCATCCTCAGCCATAAGAGCTTTCCCCGCTTCTTTCTACTTAGCGAGGAGCATTTTATTGTTGTAGTAATCTGAGTTCCCGACTACTGCTTTTCTGCATTCTCTGGCAAATGACCTGTTTTGCCACAATTGTAGCATTTAATTGGCTCATCACCGCCCTTGATCTCTATCTTTGCTTTACTTAGACTTTTGATGTCAAACCTTTTCTTCCCCTAGACGCATACTTCTGATTATTGGAAGTGGGCTTCTTATAGAATTTCTTCTGAACAACCTTAGTGAGTCACACTATGGCCTGTTTGATCTCTTGAAGTTCAGGTCTACATCACTATCGTTCTCTTCTCCTTCTGATTCACTGATTTCCTTTTCTTTTCTAGAAGTATGGGAATACGGCCTCTCTCTTCTTTCCACAACCAAGGCAAGGGGGTCTGCAAGCTTCTCAACTTTCCACTTCGTTTCAACAAGTTCTGTAACACCCTGATTTCGAAAAGGTATCGTTTCAAGTTAATACAGAAATAGGTAATTTTAAGGGAAAAATAAGATATAGGATTTTGGACTTGAATTCTAGATTTTATAGTCTTGTTGGATGAAGGATTCAATTACGAGTCCAACGGTTCTTTCCTGAGCAAAATCGGAGCTATAACGAAGAAGTTACGGCCAAAACAGTGAACGAGAAAAAAACCGAGCGGACAGTGCACTACGCGACTTATGCCGTGACTTAGGGAAGTGGGCGACTTATGCCGCGACTTATGGTCGCATGCTAAGTCGCGAAACGCCCTGTCGAGCATAAAACCCGATTTTCAGCCCTAGAACTTTATTTCTTCATAACTTTTGCATCACAACTCCGATTTTGGTGATTCAAGTTGCCATTGTTTCATTTTTGAGAGCTCTTCAAGGATTTATCAAAGATTGGAAGTCTATTAGAGTATACAAGAGTATTTTTTGGTGGTAAGCTCCTCATCTCTCTCAATGTTAAGCTAGGGTTTGATGATTTCATCCTTTTCCCTTTCATCCTTCATCTTGGGTTTGATTTTGATGACTTGTGTGGTGAAGGTGATCTTGTAGATGTGTTGGATCTAAGATCTAGGGAGGTTTCTTGGTGGTTCAAGCCTTAATCAATGGTGATTCAAGTTTTGGGGGTAAAACCTAGATTTAGCCTAAATCTAGCAAGGTCAATTCAAGTTGATTTGTGAATATAAGGGTATAAGTTCAGTAGTTAAACCATGAAATGCATATTATTGTGTTATGAGGCATTTTGGAAATATAAGGGTATAAGTTCATTTGGAAAATGGGTTGCCTCAACCAATGATGAGTTTTGAGCTAATCTTATTTTTGGTCGTTGTGTTTGAATATCCGTTGGTCAAACGTGTTTTAATGTTTACAATGGCTTTCATTGGAGATTTAAGTAAATTGTTGAGCCTTTGGCTCGGTTTTGACTAAAATGAGTATTCAGGACATTTGTCCGGTTTAATAGCCCGTTGTGGAGTTTTGAGTATGATGGTGGTTAATGCGCATCATTTTGAGTGCATTGGTCATTCAATTGGAGTCATGTACTGTTTTAGACTATAATGCAGTGTATCCATAAGCATATGAGTCGGTCTTTATTTTTTAAAAAGGAAAAAGGGCTATTATTTATATGTTGGGACCAGAATTAGTTATGGGATTTCGAGGATAATACGGTGGGGGCTCGTGGAGTCCAATCCCCGGATGACAGGATCAAATTCTTAACAAGAATAAATTCTCAGAAACTAATATCAAAGAAGTTTGCGGAATAACACTTTGATATTCAATAAAACAGTAAACCAAAACAGTATATAATCAACAACTTGTAAACTTGTATTGAATGCTTGAAGTTACAAGATTAAACACACAACCTCAATATTGATGAACAGACTCACCAATACGAATTCTACTTCTCTAGAATTAGGATCTATGCCTTGAGGTTGATTTTCTCTAAAAACTTAGAATGAATAAATTAATCTTTTTCTAAACTATTCTATCAAATCTGTACATATACTGAATAAAAAGATAATTATAATAAATAAAATATCTTCAGTATATCTTCCATCATTATCTTCAAGCCTTCCATGAATATCTTGATTCTTTCCAGCTGTCATCCTTTCCATCCGGTTCTTTAAGTCATAAGCAGTACTAACTATGCTCAGCAGCATTAATTTCTTCTAGCAGCATTAACTTGGTCTTAGCAGCATTAACTACTAAGCAGTACTAACCACTAGCAGTACTAACTAGTTAAGCAGTACTAACTTTGTTCAAGCAGCACTAACTTTGACTAGCAGTATTAATTCTACTAGCAGTAGTAATACTCAGCAGTATTAACTTTGAAGTCCTCTGGCAGTAGTAATTCTGAACTAGCAGCATTAAAGACTTGTTCACATCTTCAGTTCCCAACAATCTCCCCCTAACTTGACTTTTAGAAAGAGAAGTCAAGTTCTTCAAATGCTTCCAAAATCTTCATTGATCTACTCCAATGTTAGGATCCAGTCCCATGCTCTGATTAATAGTTCTTTGAATTAAGTACTTTGCCATTTCTGAATTTGGTGTACAACTCAACTTCTTATTTAACATGGCATGAAGCTTCAGATTTGTATGGTTGTATACCCTATCCACCAAGTAATACTCCCTGTGAAAAGTATCCAATGCTAGTTCGTAGACTCCACTCCTTTTATATAGAGTCCATCCTCTAACAGTCTTAAATACATCTTTTATCAAATGCTTTACTGCTTCTGGTTTGAACGACATGCACAAATATTCCATAACTAGCTTCACAATTGGTAACCCTGGAGCTGTCAACTGATCTGCATGAACTTTCATCCCCACTGCAAACATTTCTTCCAAATCAGATCTTGAACACTCTCTGACAATTTTGCTCCAGGTGTTGTAGACTTCATACCTCTCATCCTTTCTTTTCAATCTGATGTACTCTTTACCATCCACCTCTACAGTATCCCAGAGGATAACTTCAGGAGGTTTGAATCCAACAGGTTCAGCTGAAATAGGCTTTGGAATTTTATCCATTACCACCATGTACATGTTTACATCTGAACTCTGTGGTATTTCTTCCTGAGATTCAACTTTCTTTTCTTCTTCTACTCTAGACTTCTTTTCAACTTTCTTTCTGTTGGCCATCATCTTGGTTCTCTTCAGTATCCTTTGCCCTTGTCCTATAGTAGCTTCTTTCTTCTTTTCTTCCTTTTTCCTTTCTTCTGATCTAGGATCTTTAGAAGCAATAGACTTAACTCTTTTTATCTTCTTGATCTTCTGAGCTAGAGTCTCTTCTTCCTTAATCTCTACCTTTTTCTTTGTTGGAGTTCCCTCTTCACTTTCAGGGAAGGGTTTATTGATATTCACATCATGCCTCTCCTTAGCTTTCTTTTCAAACTCCACTCTGTCCTTTTCATTACTCTTCAGCTTCCCCATTTCTTTCTCATATAGCTCCTTGATTTGATCAAAATTCATCTTCACAAACATTTCTTTCTTTACACCAATTGCACTCCTCAAGAAAGTTATCATTTTGTTTCTTTCCTGAGTGGCAAGGTAAGTTTGTGAAGGTCTTCTCTTCTTAGCACTTGTTCTTGCCATCATAGCCTTTTTCAAGCACATTGCTCTTTGCTTAGCTTTCTCTGTTTCCAGCCCTTTCTGAAATGCTTCATTTAACTCATTTGCAAGTGCTCTGGCCATTTCTCTGTCTTTTTCAACCTGTTCCTTTTCTGCTAGATCTAACTCCTCTTGCATTTTCTTTGCTAATGCTTCATCTGACTCAATCATCTTTTGCTTTTTAGATGGTTGATCAGATTCTATCATCTTTGCTTTTCCCTTTTTCCTTGTATCTGCACCCATTTCTTTCTTCTCTATTTTCTCTGCTCCCCCTTCATTTATGACTACTCCCTTTGGTTTGGGAGTGTCATTCTTTGCTTTGATGAGCATTTCAGCTACTTCAATTTCTGTTGGTGTTAACTCTGGTACTGCTGCTTGTGAAGTTTCAGCAGCACTAACAGTTTCTGCTGCTTGTTTTGGCTTAGCTGTAGTAACAGTTTCTGCTGCTGGGGTTGTTACTGCTGCTGGTGTTGTTTCTGCTGCTGCCTTTTCTTCAACAAATTCAGCCCTTTCTTCAACAAACTCCCCCTCAAACTGTTGATCTATCTGTTCTGAGCTTGAATTCTCCCCCTTTTTGGAAGCATTTTTCTTATGTGACCTCTTCTTTAAAACAAATTGTTTTCTCCTCTGCTTATGCACCAATCTTGTCACCATTTTCTTTAATTTGGCAATCTGGATTTGTTGTGACAGGATGACCATCTTCATCTCTTCAATTTCTTTTCCTTGTTTGAGAACATCTTGGTTGATGTTCCCCATTGTTTCCATCAATTCATAGTAAGTATATCTGTCCTCACCCTCTCCAGAAGTGTTACCCTCTTTTGAAGGATCATTGGATCTTTTTGTAGTGGAAGTCTTCTGCCTAGCAGAAGCACTATCCACCCCCTTGGTTTCTTGGCACCGGGGACCTTTGAATGATTGCTCATTCAAAGTTGCCATGGGTAAGGTCTTATGGATGTTACCACTGACCTCCTCTGAGCTAGCAGGAGTAGTGGCAGCCTTCTCTCCCATATGCTCTTCCTCCTCCTCAGAGAGCACCTCCTTTGGGTTGGGAGACACCCTTGTGGGTTCCCTGTAGATATTCTCTACTGGAGAATGCTCCAATAGAGGGCTTTGAGGCTCTTGGTTAATAGTAGGTACACCAAGGGAAGGAGCCTTGTGTACCTTTCTCTTGACATAGGTCTTGGATATTATGGGAGTGGGTTTAGCAGCAAAGGACTGAGGGAAAATTTGAGAGATGGAAGGTTGGGATTGGCTAGCAGTGGGTTGGTCTAATGGGGGCCTTGACCCTGCTACCATACCTTCATTAGTTTGGGACACCACCATCATTGTAGAGAACAATGGGGTGTCTACTCCTTCCGAGTCCCCAGCAGATCTTCTCATATTTGAGAAAACCTTGCCTTTAGGGGTTTTGGTACATATATTCCATCAGAATGAGGAATATCCGTCAATTCATGGTTGATTACTGCTTGAACAAACCTGGGATACATATAAAAGCTCTTTTTGTTTCCCATGTTTGAGACAAGATCATTGAAAATCATTTGTGAAAAATTGTACCTTCTGGCAGTGGCCAAACAGACCAAAGCATAAGCAATGGGACTGTTGAACTCACTCCATCCAGTGGTCTTTTTAGAAATGCAGTGCATCAAGGTATGAACAAGAAAACGCCATTGGGGTGAGAATTTAGCTTTTGAGAACTTAAAAACACCCAATGGGCCTCTATACCCCATTCTTGTAAGAGTAGAAAACAGTTCATCATTAGTGATAGAAGTTATACCAGAGGCATCGTCTAGACGTAGACTGATGCGAATTACTTCTTCAGTAACTGTCAATGGCTTGCCACATACTGTCGTCTTGATCATTTGCACACCATCCTCAGTAACAATGGTGGCATGTGCCCAGAATTGCCTCTGATGCCCTATGAAGATAGTAGGAGACATAGTGAGAGCATGGGCAATGTGGCTAGACTTCAGAAAGTCGACTATCTGATGAAAACCTTCAGCTTGCTTTGGCTTTTGGAGCATCGCAATTTCATTGTGCTCGTCAATGAACGCCATTGATGCCATTGACCTTGAAGATTCTTGCCTGAAAACTTTGAACTTTGAGAGAGAAAGGGTTTAGAGCGCAAGTGAACAGTATGCAAAGAGTCGTTATGAGCTTTTAGGCGGGCAAAGAGTATTTATAGTATTCGAGACATAAGCAGTATTAACCTAGAGCAGTATTAACTGAAAGCAATATTAACTACTAGCAGTATTAACTAACTAGCAGTATTAACTGAGAGCAGTATTAACTACTAGCAGTATTAACTGAAAGCAGTATTAACTACTAGCAGTATTAACTGAGAGCAGTATTAACTACTAGCAGTATTAACTGAGAGCAGTATTAACTACTAGCAGTATTAACTGAGAGCAGTATTAACTACTAGCAGTATTAACTGAGAGCAGTATTAACTACTAGCAGTATTAACTGAAAGCAGTATTAACTACTAGCAGTATTAACTACTAGCAGTATTAACTGAAAGCAGTATTAACTACTAGCAGTATTAACTGAAAGCAGTATTAACTACTAGCAGTATTAACTGAACTTACTCCTTTAAACTTGCGAAACACTGAGTACTGCTATACATATCCTGAAAAAGAAGATTAGTAACACCAAGAATAAACAATATACAGGTATAGAACCACTTTTTGAGAAGGGGCTTATTCAGAGTTGATCATTCCCACACTTGTTACCAAGAAAGTGAATCTACCCACATCAAAAGCTTTAGTGAATAGATCAGCAAACTGATTATCAGTGTGAACTTTTACAACTTGAATAAGTTTCTTTTCATTACAGTCTCTTATGAAGTGATACCTGATTTCAATGTGCTTTGTCTTTGAGTGCTTGACAGGATTATTCACAATGCTAATAGCACTACTGTTATCAATAAAGATTGGAGAGTGTAGAAAGGTTACCCCATAATCCAACATTTGATTCTGAATCCATAAGACTTGAGAACAGCAACTTGCAACTGCTATGTACTCTGCCTCTGTTGTAGATGTGGATACTGTGGTTTGTTTCTTGCACTGCCAAGACACTAGTCTTGCACCCAAAAACTGACATCCTCCAGAAGTAGATTTTCTGTCCAAGTTTGCTCCACCTAGATCACTATCTGAGTATGCAAGTAGGTCAAAGGATGAGTCATGAGGATACCAAAGTCCTAATCTGGGTTGCCCTTTGAGATATCTGAATATCCTCTTAACAGCTTGATAGTGAGATTGCTTTGGCCTAACTTGGAATCTTGCACACACACAGACTGGAAACATTATATCTGGCCTAGAGGCTGTAAGATACATGAGAGAGCCAATCATGGATCTATAATGATGAACATCCATATCCTCCCCCTCAAGATCTGCTGTTATCTGCTTGTGTGTCTCCATAGGTGTGCTTGCAGGTTTTGAATCTGAGAAACCAAACTTGGTTAGAATGTCCTGCACATACTTGGACTGACATATGAAGATTCCATCTGTCTTCTGTTGAACTTGGAGTCCAAGGAAGAAAGTAAGTTCCCCCATGGAACTCATTTTGAACCTTTGATGCATTAGTTCCTCAAACTCCTTGCACATGTTGTCTCTTGTTGATCCAAAGATAATATCATCAACATAGATTTGGACCAGCAAGATATCCTTCTTCTTTCTCTTGATAAATAGAGTCTTATCAATGACTCCTCTTTCAAAGCCATTTTCCAAGAGATAGGATGACAGAGTGTCATACCATGCTCTTGGAGCTTGATGTAGTCCATAAAGTGCTTTCTTCAATTTGTATACTCTGTCTGGATAGCTTGGGTTTTCAAACCCTGGTGGTTGACAGACATATACTTCTTCTTCAATTGAACCATAAAGAAATGCACTTTTCACATCCATCTGATAGACTTTGAATTTCATGTAGGAAGCATAAGCCAAGAATAATCTAATTGCTTCTATCCTGGCCACAGGTGAAAATACTTCTTCATAGTCTATTCCTTCTTCTTGTGTATACCCTTGAGCCACCAGCCTTGCTTTATTCCTTATCACTATACCTCTTTCATCTCTCTTATTCCTGAAGACCCATTTTGTTCCTATTGCCCTTTGGCCTTTAGGAAGGTCTACCAGATCCCAAACATCTTGCAGCTTGAACTGCAGTAGTTCTTCTTGCATGGCTTCTATCCAACTGGATTCTTTCATAGCATCATGTGCCTTTTTAGGCTCAAGCTGGGATAAAAAGCAAGAAAGCACTGTGTGTTGTTGATCTTGGATTTCTTGAAGTTTACTTTGATTTCTAGTCATCATAGGAGAGGATATATCTCCTATTACCAGCTGTGGAGGATGATTCTTTTGTATTCTGGTGTGATGACTAGGTTCTTCATTAAGTCCCAACTCTAGATTAGAGTCATTTAACTCAACTGAAGTGTTTTCAGTAGCCACTTCTGGTTCTTTATTTTCTTGAGTCTCCTCATCTCTACTTTCTTCTTCACCTTTACTTGGTCCAGTAGATGGTTCCTTATCACAATCTTCAACAGGATTCACTGTGGGTATGGGAAATATCACAGATTGAGATATACTTTCTGAGACTTGTGTAGTCCCTGATTCTCCACTCCCTGTTCCTGCATAATCATCACTACTGAAACCAAAAGAGTTAGTTAGTGAGTCAATGTCAAATAGCCACTGAGGACCAGACCCAATTGGATTTGGTGTGTTCTCATTGCATTTGACATTGTCACTTTCTTCAATTATTCTGGAAGAAGAGTTAAAGACTCTGTAAGCCTTACTCTAAGATGAGTATCCAACAAGAAATCCATCATCTGCTTGCTATCAAACTTACCTAAGTAAGATTTGGTATTGAGAATAGTACAAGGACACCCAAAAGGTTTGAAAAATCCAATAAATGGTTTTCTTTTATTTAAAAGCTCATAAGGAGTCTTGTTCTTTTGCTTGACCACTAGAACTCTGTTTTGGACATAACAAGCAGTATTAACTGCTTCAGCCCAGAAGGTAATTGGCAATTTTGAATCAACCAACAGAGATCTAGCAGCCTCTATTAGTGTCCTATTTCTCCTTTCAGCAACTCCATTCTGTTGAGGAGTCCTAGGAGCACTATATTGTCTCTCAATACCTTTCTCTTCACAAAAGGTGTTTAGATCAAGATTTTTAAACTCAGTTCCATTATCTGATCTAATGACTTTTACTCTTTGATTAGTTTGGTTTTCAATTCTTAGAATAAAGGATTTGATAAGTCCACTTGTCTCATCCTTAGTCCTTAGAAAATATACCCAAGTAAATCTGGAGTAATCATCAACAATAACCAAGCAGTAAGATTTCTTGCCTATACTCATAACATTTGTAGGACCAAACAGATCCATATGCAGTAACTGGAGACAAGAAGAAATAGAATTTAACTCTTTGGTCTTATGAGAAGTTTTGTGCTGTTTGCCTTTAAGACAAGCAACACAATGATCATCACATGAAAAGACTTTTGAAGGTAAACCTCTTACAAGGTTGTTTTTAACAAGTTTGTTCATAGTCTTGAAATTCATGTGACACATCCTTCTGTGCCATAGAGAGGATTCATCCACAGAAGCTTTTGAAACAAGACAGTTCAGGGATGAATCACTATTAACATTGTCCATATCTAGACAATAAACATTGTCCTTTCTTGGAGTTCTAAGTAGTATCATGCTTTCATCAACTACTTTGAACCCTGGAGCAAGGATCATACACTCTGTGTTTGTAAATAATATGCTATGTTATTTGTCACAAACCTGTGATACACTTAACAGGTTGTACTTCAATTGATCAACATAGTAGACATCCTCAAATGTCATCTTACCTTTTGTGACATTACCTTTGCCACTTATTTTACCACCAGTAAGATCATTTCCAAAAGCAACATGTCCTCCATTGATATGCTTGAAATCCTAAAGGCATGACATGTTACCTGTCATGTGCCTAGAGCAACCACTATCAACATGCCAAATGCTCTTTCCCTTGAGCTGTTGATTGCCCTGCACATTAGATAAATCAGTTAGTTTGAATAAGGAACCCAAGCCAAAGTGGTCTTGGGTACCCCTTTCTCATCAAAATACTTGCATTCTTTCTTGACAAGATTTTTAAACTTTGACTCCTCATGCTTGGAGTATTTTGTCACAATAATAGGCTTGGACACATTTTTGCTAGAAGCAATACTGGTTTTAGAAGTACTAACTGCCTTAGCAGCACTTGCATGCTTAGCAGTACTAACCTTGTTAGCAGTAGTAACTATGTTAGCAGTATTAATATTTTCAGCAGTACTAACACTGTTAGTAGTAGTAACTATGTTAGCAGCACTAATATTTTCAGCAGTACTAACACTGTTAGCAGTAGTAACTGTGTTAGCAGTACTAATATTTTTAGCAGTACTACCACTGTTAGTACTTCTAGGTACCCATAGTAAAATACTTTCTTTTAAAACCTTATTTTTGATAGGGCCTTTACTTTCAACAAATTTCTTCATCACATGTTTCTTTCCAGCCTTCCTATAACCAACAGGTTTTTGCACAAATCTTTGAAAGTTTATCTGTTGATTAATAGGGTTAAAGAAGCAATACTTAGCCAAATGATTCAACTTGCCACATATGAAACAAGGTTTTGGTCTATTGATTTTATTCAGATCAACTCCTTGTTTCTGAGCCCATTGATTATTCCAGTTTCTTTGATTACCTCTTTTTATACCAGAATTTAGGCTCTTAGCTTTATTGCAAGCACACTGTTTACAAGATCCAGGATTCACAACCGTGGTTTGTTTGTAATGGACCTTGTTATCCTTTCCTTTGGTCTTCTCTATCTCCTTGGACTTGACCCAGATTTTCCCACATCCCTCATTGGTGATAATATTGTTTTCTAATGGTATCTTTTTACTCACAGTATTATCCCGATTCTTACTAGCTTCTTTCTCAGTCAAATCCTTAACTACTACCTCATCCAAAGGATCTATCTTAAGAGCTTCCTCAGACAAGTCCTTTTTCTCCTTGGTTTCTAACAAGTCTGAAGTAGGAGAGATATAGTTTTTGTTGTAAGGAGGAGGTGTATTGTTGTATCCAATACCAGGCTTCATCTTATCATGAATCTGAGCCTTTAGAAGAGAATCCATTGCTTTTGAAGCATATGAAAACTTTTCTTTGTCAAGCTTAACTTTAGACAGTTCCTTTTTCAGCCTATCATTCTCTTCTAAGGACTTAGACAGTTTAGTCTCTAACTCATTCTTTTCCCACTTCCAATAGTTTGTGTCATAAGAATGTTGAAGTTCATTAGCTTGAAAGCCTTTGATTTGCTCTTCAAATCTCTCTACTATCAACACATAATCTCTTCTGTCCTTTTCTAATCTTTTGAGGTCATCACACATACTTTGATTGTGATCCCTGTATCTTTTGACAGTGTCTATGCAAGATTTAGTGCAAAGATTAGAAATTACCTCAGAGGGGAGATCAGACACTTCTGCCATAAGAGCTTGATTCTGAATGGCTTCCTCAGCTTGATCACTCCAGTCAAATCCCATTCCTTGTTGAGAAACAAGGGCTTGAGCAGGATTCTTGTTTTGATTGTAGCCTCCATTCTGAGCTTGTTGGTGGTTGTTGTTTGGAACAACATTCCTGCATTCTCTAGCAAAGTGTCCTTTCATGTGACACTTATAGCATTCCACCTTAGTCTTGTCAAAACCAGCTCCATCTTCTCTTCTTTGAGAGAAGTTGTTCCTTCCTGTTCTTTTAATAAACTTCTTCACTCTCATAGATAACATGGCCATCTGCCATTTAATGTCCATCTCCTCCAGGTCATCAGGGTGAAGTTGATCTAGATCATCATTAATCAATGAATTGTTGCTATGACTGGACAAAAAGGCTTCAAAGATAGTTCCAGTGCCTTTTTCTGAATTTACTCCACTGGCAGTACTAACTGCTTCAGGGTTAGCAGTAGTATCAGTAGATGTTGAAAGAAGTGCAGCATTGTGGATATAACCAGTGGGATTCTTCTTGGATTCTACCTCAGTTTCAAAAACTCTTAGATCATTATATAGATCATCAAGTTCCTTCTCTTCCAGATTGTCACTCTGTCTATATGAGACAGTGTACATAGTCCATTCATCCCCAAGAGATCTGAGGAACTTTCTGTTGATATCATCTTGTTCCATCTTCACTCCTACAGTAGCCAGTTCACCAATGAGCTTGTTGAATCTATCAAAAGTTTGAGTCATAGACTCATTCTTTGAAGAAGTGAAATTCTCATACTGCTGCTTTAGAACATCTCTTTGATTTCTTTTGATACTTTTAGTTCCAGCAAATCTTTTCTCTAGAGCATTCCAGAGAATCTGAGCATCAGTGCAGTTGCAAAATTGATGCTGATATTCATTGGGAATGGCCAAGAGCAGAGTGCTCAAGGCCTTCATCTCTGTCTGTCTGATCTTCCTCTCACCATCTGTCTTTGGTGGAGGTCTTTTCCCATCTGGTCCTATCTTTCCTGCTTCAGAAGGACCATTCTCAATGATATCCCACATTGAGTAGTCAGTGAGAAGAATGAATTGTCTAATTCTGATCTTCCACATGTCAAACTCACTGGGTTTGAGCATTGGAACCTTAGAGACCAGAGTACTGTTTGATTCTGCAAGGTTTTCCATGATGAATGAATAGATGTTTCTGAGGGAGTTAGGCTCTGATACCACTTGACAGGATCGAATTCTTAACAAGAATAAATTCTCAGAAACTAATATCAAAGAAGTTTGCGGAATAACACTTTGATATTCAATAAAACAGTAAACCAAAACAGTATATAATCAACAACTTGTAAACTTGTATTGAATGCTTGAAGTTACAAGATTAAACACACAACCTCAATATTGATGAACAGACTCACCAATATGAATTCTACTTCTCTAGAATTAGGATCTATGCCTTGAGGTTGATTTTCTCTAAAAACTTAGAATGAATAAATTAATCTTTTTCTAAACTATTCTATCAAATCTGTACATATACTGAATAAAAAGATAATTATAATAAATAAAATATCTTCAGTATATCTTCCATCATTATCTTCAAGCATTCCATGAATATCTTGATTCTTTCCAGCTGTCATCCTTTCCATCCGGTTCTTTAAGTCATAAGCAGTACTAACTATGCTCAGCAGCATTAATTTCTTCTAGCAGCATTAACTTGGTCTTAGCAGCATTAACTACTAAGCAGTACTAACCACTAGCAGTACTAACTAGTTAAGCAGTACTAACTTTGTTCAAGCAGCACTAACTTTGACTAGCAGTATTAATTCTACTAGCAGTAGTAATACTCAGCAGTATTAACTTTGAAGTCCTCTGGAAGTAGTAATTCTGAACTAGCAGCATTAAAGACTTGTTCACATCTTCAGTTCCCAACACCGGACCTGCATCCGTGATTTAATTTCTGAGTCTGTTTTTATGGGATAGTCACTTCCCATTTGTATCTAGTTGAGACATTGGGTCCTCGGAGGCTACTTGGTACGGTTATGTGGGACCGGTTACTAGCCATGGGCCATAAATGTAATACTAGCGAATGAGCATGATTAGGTAATCCTCGGGTGCCCCCCCCCCACATCTTAGTACGAGTCGGCGAGTTCGTGGCCATGGGTTCCTAGTATGGTGAGCTCAGTAACTTGGAATGTGGCTTACTTTTGTGTTCCGCCACTAGCCTTGGAATTCGGGATTCCCCCATCACCGAGAGGTGTTGTTTTGAGGTATTTAGTTTTGTCCTTGTTTTCAGTGACGCTTTGAGTTTGACTTATCTCCCTTATGCTATAATTTTGGAAACTTGAGTTTACTCATATTTTGGTCATTTGTTTTATAAAGTTTACTAAAATTTCATTATTTGAGCATTACCATTATTCTCGTTTTGAGTAAGTGTTGGATTCCATTATTTCATGAAAGAATGTTTTGGCGTTGAGGCGTCCATCTATAAAATGCATATTGTTGGTAAATGAGTTGTTCTCTTATTTTTTTTAAGTAAATCATTTAAAGGATCATGATTGTAAGATACAATATGTCCATTTTACGTTTTCCTTTATAATCTTGATATAAAACTCTTGAACTCACTAGGCGCTAGCCTAACCTTTTTATTTGTCGGCATGTGCATCAGGTTCCACTTCGAGATTAGTTCTAGCGTCACTGTGAAGCGATGAGTGCTAGTTGGGTGCTCGAAGAGGTGATTAGCTTGATGAAGTCTTCCACATTTATATTTTGAGATAGCAATTGTTTTTGGGTTATAGTAACACTCGACTTTAGTTAGTCTTTATGTAAGACTTTAATTATTTGTTGATGGTTCAACCTAGAAATGTATTTAAATTATGGACTATTAGTAAGAGATTTTATTATCCTTTAAGGTATTTTTGAAAGTTTTTAATTAGTAGCTCTTTCCAAATCTGAGGGTGTTACAAGTTGGTATCAGAGAATAAGTTTGAGAGAATTAGGTGTTGATTTTGGATGCCTAGACTCAAACTAGCATTAATTTAAGTGATTGAAAGTAAAGTTGCACCAATAGGCACTTTAAGATTGGATGATTCGAGGTGGTTGGAGTCACAAGGAACGGGAAACACGCCGAAGGTGGCAAGGATGATCATGTACAGTACGTTCATAATAGCACCTGGCCAGTGTTATGGTGAACCTACGAGCTACATGTGTATGCTTGAACTGCCTTAGTATGATGACGGTTGGGGTAGTGAAGAGATTTCTAAATGGGTAGCCATTAGAAGAAGTTGATGATTTTATTATTCGTTCCTTGGAGTGACGGTAAGCACGGTGATTACATTACGTGGACCGTGTCGGGTCGGATTGATTGGTTGGATTAGAACCATAGACATTTGGAACCAATGTATTTCGAGGAGAAATTGTGAAGTGAACCTATGAAATCTTTGATCTTTGCCTTAAGATGTTTGAGCATCCGGTTGACGATAGTGTGACTAAGAAATCGAGGAGCGTGGTTTCGAGGTGTTGAGTGCCGATCAAATTCATGCACGAGTTATATTTCTGAAATAAATTGCATCGATTATTTCTCATGTTTCCAAAATCACCATGTGGATCATACCACGAAATCTTGAAATGTTTAACACACACAAGTTTTAGACCATGATCTTAAACATACATAAAATTATTTTATTGCATATGGTTGCAGGCTTTGTTGAGACTTTATTTATTCTCATTGCTGCCTAACGCTATTTTCGAATATGGTAATGTTCGTATTTTGACGTTGCGTAGAGTCTTGGACAAGTAACTACGGCTTATGACCTTAATATCGGATCTCCTCCACATATGTTAAGACCTTGGACGAAGAGTTGTCTTCCACTATTTTAATGTTTGAGTTTCTTGAGTATTATGTTCTGTGTGAGTTTTGCTAAGTTTAATGGAGTATTGTTTTACGACGTTCGCGACATTATGGGTGAACCTTGAAATGCACAGTCTAAGTTCTTTGCGTGCGTTGTTTTATAGGAAATTTTGGAACTTGATTTCGTAGATTTCTCCTTCTGGAGCTTATACTAACATTTGTTGCACTCCGCTTTAGTGCGGGAAATCATTTTACATACATAACATGAAGTGTTGCATATTCGGACCATAACGGTCCATTTGAAAAGGTTGTTGCGCATATTATATGATTGTCGTTATTAGCGTCAGTAATGATCAAATAATTTGGAAATATTTTCTTATTTGTGTGACGTTGAGACCACTTTGTACACCTACCGAGTAAACAGTAGTAGATTTTATTCGTATGATTAATCGTTATCAATCTTTTACATTTAGAGGTTTTATAAAAGTTCAAATTGGCATAGTAGTGTGAAAAACCTTGAACTCATTAAAGCTATAGATGTAAGTCCCTCGTGTTAGAGGTCGAGATTAAGGACTAAAAGAGTCCTCGGAGTTTGAGGCGTTAGACCTATGTTTTCTCCCAATTAGTTAAGTGATGATCTTTATGCTTCGATAAACCTGCGGGTTAAAACCGTGTACGGTCGTTTGGGTATGGTTGGTTTTGAATTTGTAGGTTATTGGTACGACGACATACTAATTATCGGTGGTGTGCCACCTTATTAGGTATTGGTGAATAATGATGATATTATGGTTGGTTAATAAAGCGGTATGATTTGGGGTTTAATGTCCATGAGTAGGTGTCAATTTTATTCGACATTGCAACTCGGGAGCGAAATATTTGGTGGTATGCACACGTTTGCAAAATGGCCATTCCGAGGATAGGTGTCAACACTCTATTTTGAGGACAATAATTGTTGGTGTGCTTCAGTGCACTTCCGTTAGATCTGGTGTGTTTGTAGGTCAAGCGGTAACCTTAAGGAGTTTAGATGTTGATAATTAAGAATCAATCATTGGTGTTTCGATAATTGTCAAGACGTTCGCTGATTTGGCAATCGATGCTTGAGTGTATGATGGGAGTCGTGTAACCTTGGAGTTCGAGATAAGCGACTATCCGTAGGATGTGATGGTACGTTTCTGGGTGAAACATCAGACCGATGCTTTGATTAAGGGAAGTTTGGGAACCCTTACAGATGTTGCGCCTTGGGAAAACAAATTTATCTTTGTGTTGGATCAGACCGAGCTGGTGTTAAGAATTTCGTCAAGGAAGGGATGATGAAATCTTTTATGGTATTGTTTATTGGAGACATTTGGTGAGAATTTCGAGGTAGACTTTAAGTACGAATCAATTATTGAGGAGATATTGATGCGTGGTATTTAGAGGTATCTAAGGGAAAGGTTTGCTTTGGGGTATTCTTGGTGGAAAGGACTGAATAAGGTCATGAGTTACTCTTGAGGCAGTATGAGAAACATAAGGTTGGGAGGCAACCGAGATTTAATGTTAAGAAAGTGATTAAGCCAAGACTCAACGTTCATCCCGACTTGGGTGAGGTATATGGAAAGTTGAGGTTGAGTTTGCGATGGCTCGTTATGAGAAACGCAGCGACAACCTCAACCGAGATGTAATCGGGTTCGTATATGAGGTAAGGTTTCTTGAAGGGATTCCTTTTTTGTTAGGAAATCAATCAATCTTTCCAAGTGCAACGTTGGGTACTCAGTTGGTGCCATATTTCGAGGATGAAATCTGTTTTAAGGTTGGGATGATTGTAACACCCCGATTTCGAAAAGGTATCGTTTCAAGTTAATACAAAAATCGGTAATTTTAAGGGAAAAATAAGATATATGATTTTGTACTTGAATCCTAGATTTTATAGTCTTGTTGGATGAAGGATTCAATTACGAGTCCGACGGTTCTTTCCGGAGCAAAATCGGAGCTATAAAGAAAAAGTTACGGCCAAAACAGTGAACGAGAAGAAAACCGAGCGGACAGTGCACTACGCGACTTATGCCGCGACTTAGGGGAAGCGTGCGACTTATGTCGCGACTTATGGTCGCGTGGTAAGTCGTGAAACGCCCTGTCGAGCATAAAACCCGATTTTCAGCCCTAGAACTTCATTTCTTCATAACTTTTGCATCACAACTCCGATTTTGGTGATTCAAGTTGCCATTGTTTCGTTTTTGAGAGCTCTTCAAGGATTTAGCAAAGATTGGAAGTCTATTGGAGTATACAAGAGTATTTTGTGGTGGTAAGCTCCTCATCTCTCTCAATGTTAAGCTAGGGTTTGATGATTTCATCCTTTTCCCTTTCATCCTTCATCTTGGGTTTGATTTTGATGACTTGTGTGGTGAAGGTGATCTTGTAGATGTGTTGGATCTAATATATAGGGAGGTTTCTTGGGGGTTTAAGCCTTCATCAATGGTGATTCAAGTTTAGGGGGTAAAACCTAGATTTAGCCTAAATCTAGCAAGGTCAGTTCAAGTTGATTTGTGAAAACGTTGTACATGCCAAAACTTCCATTTTAAAGTGTTTATGTGTTTTACATGAAATTATCAAATGTTGGATTATTTGGTAATCTTTGATTATTTAGAGTATTTAACTTTATAAACTTTGTAAAACGCCCACATTTGGGATTTTTGGGCATTTTGATAAAGGTGTCACAAATGAATATATTTTGATGATTTATTGCATAAATAGATCTTTGGTCAAAGAAATACACTTTTAAATGTTTGTCGGGCTTTATGCATCATTCATGAAATGGGATGTTTTATAACGTACTACTTGCACATTTATGTGAGGTACTTGAAAGAATGTATATAGTCTCATTTAATGATTTTCATTCTTATCAGCAGTTAAACCTGGAAATGCATATAATTGTGTTATGAGGCATTTTGAAAATATAAGGGTATAAGTTCATTTGGAAAATGGGTTGCCTCAACCAATGATGAGTTTTGAGCTAATCTTATTTTTGGTCATTGTGTTTGCATATTCGTTGGTCAAACGTGTTTTAATGTTTACACTAGCTTTCATTGGAGCTTTAAGTAAATTGTTGAGCCTTTAGCTCGGTTTTGACTAAAATGAGTCTTGAGGACATTTGTCCGGTTTAATAGCCTGTTGTGGAGTTTTGAGCATGATGGCGGTTAATGCGCATCATTTGAGAATTACATGTTTTGGGTGCGTTGGTCATTCAATTGGAGTCATATACTGTTTTAGACTGTAATGCAGTGGATCCATAGGCATATGAGTCGGTCTTTATTTTTTAAAAAGGAAAAAGGGCTATTATTTATATGTTGGGACCAGAATTAGTTATGGGATTTCGAGGATAATACGGTGAGGGCTAGTGGAGTCCAGTCCCCGGACCTGCATCCGTGATTTAATTTCTGAGTCTGTTTTTATGGGATAGTCACTTCCCATTTGTATCTAGTTGAGACATTGGGTCCTCGGAGGCCACTTGGTACGGTTATGTGGGACCGGTTACTAGCCATGGGCCATAAATGTAATACTAGCGAATGAGCATGATAAGGTATTTTTTAAAGTTTTTAATTAGTCACTCTTTCCAAATTTGAGGGTGTTACAAGTTCTATCACTTCTTCCTCATTCTGCTTCAAGATCTTGTACACCTCATGCAACCTAATTTTCTAAGGCTTTGTTTTGCCATATCTGAGAGGTAAATCATTTTCATTTTGGTTGCAGATTGTTGAGAAACTTCACGTTGTTCTCAATGACTGTCTTTTTGATCTTGTTCTTGCTGATCTCGTTCAACAAAAGAAAAAAGCGGTCATAAGTCTCTTCGAGTGATTCACCTTCTCTGGCCTTAAAGTCTTCATAACTGTTGATGTAGTTGGTAACCTTAAGTTGATTTCCAACCTTGGTTCCCATCATCATTTTCTCAATTTGTTTCCACATACCTTTGGCAGTCTCTTTTCGTCAATGGTTGGTAACCTTAGTCAATGGTTGTGTAGATGTCGTTTGGAAGACTTTGGAGCATGTAAGACTTAGCAAGTTGATCACCTTTGACACGTCTCTTTTCGTCGTTGGAGTAATTTTCCTTTTCTTTGATCTTTCTTCGTGCTGGAACAGGTGGATCGACATTTGGTAGAGGAGGCATATCTGTGCAGAAAACAACAAGCCCTTCTCTGAGTGTGGCAAGTATCTGTTCACTGTAATTGTGTCTCTCATTAAAGTCTAGGAACAGAACCGGAGGTCTAAAATCTGTACCTATAGCTAAATCTTCTCATGTAGACATTTGCAAACACTTGTGTGATCGTAAGACAATTTAGTTTTGATCCAAAGATGGTAAATAGATGAGAGAGAGAAAACTTGATATTGTAAACAATCAAAAACTGACTGAAGTGACCTTGAAGGAAACAGAACAAACCCGGATGAGATGAAATCCGAATGAAATGAGATCCGGATGGGGAGAACCCGGGTAAGTGAAGTGTCCAGTTAACTAAACCCGGATGTTTGGAGTTCCGGGTAAGAGAATTCCCAGCCAAGTCCCGGAGAGCTATCCGGGTATGGCATTCATGGGTGAGTCTAGGTAGGATTTTCCCGGGCGTGAACTTCTGGGTGGGTTCCCCGGGTTTGGCGTTTCCTGACCGGAGAAGCGTTTCCCAGTTGGCAACTGGGTTTAGTAACGTCGGATATTAATTTCCTGGTAAATCAACCGGATTTTTTGAATCCCAGTATAGAAACCGGATAATAAGGAATCCAGGAAAGATGGTTTACCGAGTATAGGGGAATCCGGGTAACAAGAACACTCGGGAAGCAGAGACTTACCGGGAAAGCAAGTTGTTCAATTTTATCAGATCTAATGCTCAATCGCAGATGAAAGATGATGATTTATGGATATCCAAATCAATGTAGAAACACCAATAACACCAAATCCAACTCGATTTAAGCCAAAAATATATAATCTTTCAAAAAATCACCAGATTTTGAAGAACGGGGAACAAAAGCTTAAAGATCATTTTTTCAAAATTTATGCTCAAGAATTTTGATTTTGATTACGAAACTTTTCCAAAAGCACTCAATGACTCAAAAAAATATAATGGAACCACTAGCGATCAACAATTCAAGCAAAAATCAAAACACAAACCTAGTGAGGCGCCGTTCGACAGAATTGAAGAGAAATCAATTACCTTTTGAATCAAAATCTTTGTCTCTCTACTCTGATATCAATTGTAATTCCCGATAACAAGTGTTTATGTCAATATCGATCAATAACACAAAGAATTAACCATCAAATCTGTTCATACGATTGATTAGAAAAGCAGAGAGTTTTTCGCACGTACAAAGCAAGCGATTAAAACTAATTAACTCTCTTAGGGTTAAACCCTAATTACAAAACAATTTATACCCTTTGAGGTATTTACATAATCAGCCCCTAACTTCTATTCACCATTAACAATTAACCCTAACAGAATGAGATGCACCAGATTAATTCCTTTCTAAGGCGCAATTCATGGGAGGACATGAGATTAAAAGTAATCAGCGGTTCAGATTCACTTCTCACGTTTCTCACGTTAACCTCAACTTCTCACATATATATATTCCAAATATATTCTCCAATTTATCATATCATCACCAATGTGGGATGACCAAAACTAAGGGGGTGTTTGGTTCGTTTTAAGGAATGAAAATGGGAATGATAATGAAAATGAAAATGAGGTAGAATGGGAATGATTATTTTTATTTCATTATATTATATTATCATGGATTCCCTTATATTCCCAATGTCAAAAAAAATTCCAAACTTCATCTTCATCAAAATCTCCATCAGAACATGAAGTCATGAACATCCAATTCCTCTGCACATCCATCTTCAACAACAAATCAAGCATCTCCAACTCATAAGCATCTCCAAGACAACCAACATCTCCGACTCTCCATCATCATCTTTTTTTATTATTTCATCTCTATTTTTTTATTTCCTTTTCTTAACTTTCATCTCCATTTTTTTATTTCATCTTCTTGATTTTCATCTCCAAACATAAAATCGAAAACCATCAAAGAGAAATATCTCTAGAGAAAGACGATGAGGGAACCCAGATCTGTCAAAGAAAGCACCCGGATTTCCATCTTCATATTCTTGATTTCATCCACAGATTGAAAAGTACATAATGAAAACAAGGTCCAGATCAAAATCATCTTAAAAAAAACGAAAAGGGAACCATAGTTGTCAAAGTGGCGCTAAAGATCTCCATCTTCATCTTCTTGATTTCTTTGTGTTTAGAGGTGCTATGTTATGGGTGGGGCTAGGGTTCATGATTGAAGACTGGAAAAGGCAAACATGAAAAGGGGGTTTCTTTTAAAGAGACGTGAAAAGTTTTTATTCCCCCCAATTTGGGGAGGAATGATTTTTACCTAAATCTATTATAATGATTGATTAATTATGTGAAACCAAACACCATTTTTCATTTCATTTTCATTCATTGTTTGAACCAAACATTATCAAAGGGTATCATTTTCATTCCTTACCTCCTAATACCCCCAACCAAACACCCCCTAAGCTATAAATCAAGATTTTATTTAATCAAATCAAATAATTGTTCTGCCATGAAGAGTTTAAGATGCACCATTAATTAAAAAAAATTAGGCTATTTAGAACTCAAATAACATTTTCCACGATATTACCTCATACATCTACTGTGATAATTTATTTTATGCTTACTCTTTATTAGAGGTGTACGCGAGTTAGGTTGGGCGGTTTTTTACATTTTTACAACCAAACCCAATTTACAGTGGTTTGAAAATTCTCAACCCTACCCAACCCATTCAAAAGCATAACCCAACCCAACCTAACCCTTGTGGATTAGGGCGGGTTGGGTTGGGTTGGCGAGTTAGAAATATTCATAAAGTTGATAAATGAAATACGATAAATAATACTTATAATATACCCAACAAAGTTATTAGTTATTACAATCATCCAAATATATATAAAAATCCTTAAATCTTAGAAATAAAATTCAAATATTTGAATGATAGCATCGATTCAAATCATCAATCAAATACGATCGTGTTGGACCTATCCGACTCCAATTAGTTGTTGAACATATTCTTTGTTCGACCTTTGTTAACTCTTTCTTCAATTTAATCCTTTCATCGCAAAACAACCGATAAATAGGATAAAAAAATATAAAGTAAAAACCTACGTGAAACATATGAGATTTCTTTACGCAATGAAAAGCAAACTTCTAATAACATCAATGCAATGAAAAATTAAATTTATGGTTCCAACTTCTAGTTTGAAACATACTGAGTATATATTCATACTTCAAATTTGAAATCTATTGTTTAAATTTTATTTCATATGTTCATTTATGCAATGAAAACAATATGTACTCGTGCATTCGTGTTTATTGAGAAGTATCGATCGACCAAGTTGAATTAATTCGGGCCTTGACCTAGTTGGATTAATTTCGGGCTTTGGGTTGTAGATTGGACTAATATATGTATATATTTTTTGTGTTGTAAATTAGACTAATATATGTATATATTTTTTTGGGTTGTAAATTTAAATGATTGTAAATATTATATATATATATATATATATAATTTTATCGAGACTATATATATTAGTGGCGGGTTGGCGGTTTGGGTTGGGTTGTGTTATACTAACCCAATTTCAACCCTCCTAATTAGCGATTTGACGGGTTGGCGGGTTGGGTTTAATTGGGTTGGTAGCGGGCTGGGTTGGGCGGGTTCGCGGGTTGACGGTTTTTGTACAACCCTAATTGGAACTTCGTTTGAAAATTATCTTAATAATTTGCAAAAAAGTTTGGAAAGATGCAAAAAACATGACTTGAATTTTAAATTGGGAAAATGTCAATTTATGGTCCAAGAAGGAATAACATTTGATTTATCCACGAGGTTTGGAAGTCGACAAAGCAAAACTAGAAGTTATAATGCAATTTCCCGAGCCTTCCTTGGTCAAAGGCATTAGAAGCTTCTTGGGTCATGTCGGGTTTTACCGAAGGTTTATTAAAGATTTTTCAATATTTGCAAAACCTTTGTGTAACTTGTTGCATAATGACCAAGTTTTTGATTTTAATTCGGAATGTAAAACGACTTTTGCAAAAATCAAAACCGCAATTATTTCGGTCCCAATTGTCGTAGCTCCGGATTGGACATTACCTTTTAAGGTTATGTGCGATGCAAGTGACTAGGCCGTTGGTGCCGTCCTCGGTCAAAAGCGGGGTAAAAAATTTTCACCCAATTTATTACACAAGCAAAACATTGATCAATGCTCAAATTAATTATACCACCACCGAAAAAGAATTGTCTGCCGTAGTATTCGCTTTTGACCGATTCCAATCATATCTCATGGGCACCAATGTCATTGTTCATACCGACTACTCGACGATTAAAAATCTCATCAACAAGGCCGATGCCAAGCCTCGGCTCATACATTGGGTCTTACTCCTACAAGAGTTTGATCTTGAGATAGTTGATCGAAAATTGGTCGAAAATCAAGTGGCAGGTCACCTCTCTCTATTGGAAGGTGTAATTTCAAGTGGAGAAAACCATGAAATCAATGAAATTTTTCCCGATAAACAAATCTTGGCAATTCAACACTTTCCTGGAGAACACATCCATGGTATGCGGACATAGCAAACTACTTAGCTAGTGGATTACGACCGTATAATCTCACCACGCAACAATTTAAAAAGTTTCTCCATGATTGTAAGCATTATTTGTGGGACGATCCCCTCCTCTTTAAACTGGGAGCGGATCAAGTGTTGAGACGTTGTGTACCAGAGTCCGAAATGCAAAGCATTTTGCAAAAATGTCATGCATCATTGTATGGTGGTCACTTTGGTGGCCAACAAACGACAGCTAAAATTTTGCAAAGTGGATATTTTTGGCCAACAATCTTTTAAAGATTCATTCGAATTTGTAAAAAGATGCGATCGTTGTCAGAGGACCGGAAATGTGTCTCAAAGAAATGAAATGCCCCTTAACAATCTTTTAAAAGTGGAAAATTTTGATGTTTGGGGTATTGATTTTATGGGACCATTTCTAATGTCCTTTAAATATTAGTTGTAGTTGACTATGTGTCAAAATGGGTTGAAGTAATTGTGTGTCCCCACAATGACGCTAATACAGTAATTAACTTCTTGCACAAAAACATTTTTACCCATTTTGGAAGACCTCGAGCTTTAATTAGCGACGAGGGAACTCATTTCATCAATAAAATGTTAAATGTTGTTCTTAGCAAGTACAACATCCAACATCGTATGGCAGCCACTTACCATCCGCACATGAATGGACTTGCTGAGCTTTCGAATCGTGAAATTAAAACAATTTTAGAAAAAGTCGTCAAGACCCCGTAAGGATGGGTCACTAAAGTTAGATGATGCACTTTGGGCTTATTGCACATCCTTCAAGACCCTGTTGGACATATCGCCATATCGGCTTGTTTTCGGTAAAGCTTGTCACCTCCCGTTAGAACTGGAGTATAAAGCGTTTTGGGCCACCAAAGAATTAAACATGGCAGAGGATATTGCAGGAAATAAGTGAAAGCTCCAACTTGTTGAACTTGAGGAATTGTGGCACAATGCGTACAAAATGCCAAAATTTACAAGGAAAAACTAAAATATGGCATGATCGTAGAATTAATCAAAGAAATATTTCAGAAGGTCAACAAGTGTTGCTTTTAAATTCTCGTTTAAAATTGTTCTCGGGTAAACTCAAATCCCGTTGGTCCAGACCATTCAAATTGCCAAAGTTAGCCCATTTGGTACGGTGGATTTGATAAATCCTCAAGATGGCAGCACTTTCCGAGTAAATGGCCATCACGTTAAGCACTACGTTCCCGAGGAAGTGCCTTACGAAACTGCATACTCCATTTGAGATTTGGGGTTGGTTGTAACTCATATAAATATTAGGATCTAGTTGTTTTTTATTCTTTTACTACAGTACTTTTATTTCATTTTTTGGAGTGAAAAAAATTATGTGTTGCAGTTGTGGCCATAGTGTCACCACTGTGGTTGGCTCCACCCAATGGTCCCAACCATGAACCAGGCACAAGCATATCTGGGGGGTAATAGAATGTCCATGAAAAAGACTGAAAATTTTATGTTCCCCAAGTCGTTAAACACTTTAATGATGCATCCTACCTAACTTTTTGCTAAAAAATTGACTTTTCATAAAAATACATTTTGTCTTTTTGTTTAGTCAAAAAGCAACCCTCCATTCCTTTTCCCCATACCCGGCCTAGAACCCTATACCATCACCTTTTTCTTTTTCAAATCCCATCAACCTTTTCGTTTCAAATTATAATTTAAAAAAAAAACGAAAAATCTCATCATCTTCCTCCTTTCCCACTCCCCAAGACCGAACCCCCTAAACCCTCTCATCCCAATTACTTTTCTCTTTTCATCTCTCTCTCTCTAAAAGCGACCCAACCCATGGATTTTCCCTCTCTAACCCTTCATCTTCCCACAAAAACCACTCACCATTTCTCTCACACTCTCCATGGCTCGCCAAAAAATACTAACCTCCGGCCCTAACCCTTCTCATCGCCCCATCGGCCGACCTACGACCATTGCTTGCCGTTCGTCGAGCGGCGGTGGCAACCCTCCTACTGATCGTTCACCGACGACGTCCACTACCACCACCACCACCATACTCGCCGTTGCTACCTCCGCCGGAGAACCCTTCACCAACCCGCCCCAGCATGTCGCCCGACACCCTAGATACGTCGTTCACCGTTCAGTGGTTGTCGAGGCCAAGCCTCCTGCCAACGACCCACCATCTTCCACCTACTCTTCCAACCGACGCCAAAACGCCGCTCTCGATGCACCACACGACGGGGAGGCCGCCGTGACCCCCGTCACTACCGGCGTTGTTCCACCCACCGCCTCCCTTTCTGTCGTCGAGGTCCACAACACCTCCGCCTCTTCTGCTGCCGCTCTCCACCCCACTACCGCCGCTGGAACCGACAATGCTCCACCCTCCAATCTTCGGGATACGGTAAGCACTTTCCCTTTCCTTAATGTTCATATCCCCACCTCCATCTTACCACGTCTGATAGTCTCCTCCGGGAATAACGACCCTCACCCTCCCTACATTATCACCGAGGAGGACACCCACGTTACCATCACCTATTTCCACTCCACTCTCACTCACCCACCGATAACCACCATATCTACCATCCCCAACCATACTCGCTACCAACACCGAATCACTACCCACCCCCACAACCGAACTGCCACTCCTCCCCACTCATACCACCATTCCTTTTAGCCCACCCAAAACCATTCCTGATGTTCGGGATTTTGATTTAAACCAAATGGGGGATACCGAACTCCCAAGATACGAAACCGACATTGGTCGGTATTTTATGGATGACACCCCCGGGGAGGTTTTAGTGGAAAAAGATGTGGGAACTGATAAAGGAAAGGGGTCATGCCTCTTGATTCACCAAAACATATGACTCGAAGTGCCACCTTTGTGGTGAGTGGCCACAGTGGCAGCAATGTGGCCACAAATGTTAGCAGCGACCAACCTGGATTTGACTCCATATCCACCGAGGTTCTGCCTGATGTAGACACCACAGCCTGACGGGTCACCACACGATAGTCCCGAAAGCGAACCTCAGAAGATCGAGAATATCACCCCGAGGACGAAGTGCTCCAGCCGCATGTCTCACACCCTTCCCGTCGACGACGTTTCATCCGTTCTATCTCCCCACCGTCTTTCCAAGCCAGGTATCATGTTGTCGCCTAAAATCAATTGTTAGTTGATAGAGGTTTTCACATCTCATTAGTTCAGAAATTCGACTTTATACAAACCCACTTAACCACCCATGGGTGGTCGGGGGTACCTCGGTCGTGTGAGGTTAACCTCACGTTAGTTCGAGAATTTTATGCCGCCATATGCAGTATGAGAAGCGATGTGCTCCACATACGGGGTACTCGGGTGGTCTTTGATGGCGCTTCCATCAATGCCACTTTGGGTTTGACACCACCTCCCGTTTGCGATTAAGCACGTTTGGCACATCGCACGACTATCGAGGAGGACGATGATATTGCTTTGACTTTGACCATTCCGGGTTTTGGATGGACGATGGACAATAACCGTGCCATCATTCGATTCGGCCATCTCACTACTGAGGCGAGTCTCTGGATTCAATTCCTTTGACACAACATAATGCCCACACTACATGATAGCACACTCTCCCGGGATAAGAGCATTATATTGTATTTTATTTTGAGGGACCTTCCAGTTGATCTTGGTCCCGCTTATTTGGGGGATGTTATGAGAGGTCGCGGCCCGCGTAAGTTCTCGTCTTATTTTCCCCAATTTGATTACTCGGTTATTGAAGCATTATGAAGTACAGGTTGACAATGAAGATGATACGCAGTTTTATACCTCCAGTATTGATCAGGGGATCATTGACCGTATGAAATGGTCCTTTCGTTACTCGGGGCATAAAAATCCACAGGTACACCCCCACCCCCCCCCCCCCACCCCCCCGCGCTCCATACCCTGTAGCTTAGGTAAGGTGGAGGATTAATTTCAATTAACTTTCGCCTTATCTATAGGGGAGGTGAACTGAGTGAGGGCAGGCCCTCGTCCATGTAGCTGAATGGCTTTGTGTTCCAGTTAGGCTATAACGATATTATGAAGTAACCCACTGAGAGGTCTTTTAAGGTCCCTAAACCCCTGTAAAACAGGTTTTAAGAATTTTCAAAAAAAAACTATAGATATGATCTTTTATCATATAAATATATTCATTCTGAAACTAAGAAGAACTCCTATATTTATAGATCATCATTAGAAACAAATAAGAACCAAGAAAATTCCACCAGAAATAAAGAAAATTTTTTTAGCCTCATCCTCAAGTGTTCCTCCTCGCGCACTGTCACCGCCACAGCAGGTTCCCGATGACGTTTACGGCAATGAGACATGGCTGACTATTCTTATAGGACAGCTTGAGGAAAACATGCTTGCCATTTGCGGGCTCCATGAGTTTCTAGTTGTTGTTCATTCTCTCCTTGGGAGACTCGAGTCGCATTCCGCAGCTTACTGGGCGTATGCTCATGACCGCGACCGCTTGATCGCCCACCACCTTTTGGATCCAGCCATTGCTGCCACCTTCCCGACATTCCTGAATATTTTTGATGCTCTTGCAGGTACCTCTGCCACAGCCGCTACGCCGATCCACCATCGCATAGTGCTAATGATGACCACAGTAGCCAGCTGCCAAACCCTTGACATCTTAGTTATTTTCGATCTCTTGCAACATTCTTTTGTCTTATCTCCCTTGTTGTTATTTTCTTTTGGGGTACTCTTTTGTTATGTTTTGCTACTATCTTTTGACCGCACCTTGAACCCTATTTTGTGATATTTGCATGGTTGAATTTGCGTTTTCTTTTGCGCTAACGGTTTATGTACAGGTGCATTTTGCTCTTTCGTTTGAGTGTTCCGACGTTTGAAAGAACGTAGGCCTTATTTTTTTACTTCTTGGTTCATACATGCCCTTTTTGTAGCCTAGCCAATATGCAATCCGCGACACCTTCCCTGCAATGAGGACATTGTCGATTTCTAAAGTTTGCGGAGGAGGCCTTAATAAAAAAAAGATATATATATATATATATATATATATATATATATATATATATAGTTTACAATTTTAAAAGCCAAAGAAAAAGCCACATTAGGCAATTGTAAACTATTTTTTTTGGGTTCACTTTCGACATGGCGGTTACAATCAATCAAAGGAAGTAAAAATGGGAAAATCAAGCCCACACAAAAAGCCAAAACACTCCTTTTGATTAACCCCACAAAAAAATACTAAGTTTGGGGAAAAGGGTAAACCCAAGAATCGAGCATACACATACCCTCAAAAAGCCCTATTGATCAAACGGAGCAACACAACGACGGAAAAAAAGAGTGCATCGTCAAATTCCAAAGGTAACGCATCATTATCTCCAACTCTACCATCGCAAAATAATTCGTTTCTTTTGGGCTAAAAATTTCAGTCTATTCATTTTTCCATTTTTTTTTACTTGAGGACAAGTAATATCTCAAGTTTGGGGATGTGATATCCCTCAATTTTTAGAGTTAATTGTCACTCTTTTTAAAACCCTTTTTAACCTTTTTCGTAACCATTTGAACTTTTCTTATTCTTTTGGTCTAAAATGTTCCAATATATTCAAAATAACTGAAGAGATCAAAAAGTCACATTTTTATGTGCCATACTACACCATGTTTTCTGCAGATTTTTTATGGCCATTTTGGTGAAAGTGGAATGCATGCTTGTTAGAGTCAAAGCTGAACCTTGTGCAAAAAAGGAGGAAAGATGAGCACAAAGCACATGAAGCCAAAAGTATGGGAACAAAGCAACATGAGAGGTCGCTCTCATGTTACTATTCACCCCTCTCCCTCCTTCACTATAAATACCAAGGTTGGCTTGGCTTTGAAGATCATTTTTTCATATCTCAAACATTTAGAATCAGCTGAAGTTGGTAGTAGAGTTTTATTTCAAGTTCTTGTAGTTTCATTTCTTTAGTTTTATTTACTTTCTGTCCACCACTGTGGTGAACTTGTGGCCACATTGGTACGTTTACGTTCAATGCAATTTCAGTTTACATCTTTCTTTTTCTTTATTATGTCTTCTATTTTTATGAGTAGCTAAACCCCCCTTTGGGTGTGGGTGTAAGCCAAACCCGAGAGGTTAAAATGTAACACTTGGTGTTACTGCATTGGCTAACTTATCGGTTTGGTCATCCAAGTTAAAGCTTCATATCAACGCGAACACGTCCATCACTTGTGTGTGTTAATATTAGATCTTAGACCTCGAGAGGGGCAGATCCGAATACGTCTTGGGTGATGCAAGGAGGTTTGAGAAAATCTTCAATAATCGCATAGAGATATGGATTTTTGCATAATCAAACTAAGGTCCAGATGTCGGTCGAGTTGGTGTGTCATAGAGATATGCGCATCTCTCCATACTAACGGGGCTAAGATCTTTGAGATCTACCTAGTGAGATTGGTAAACCGAAAGTTGTCACTTGTGGTAATTTTATAATAAAACCGTTATTGCAACCTATACGACGGAGCTTCGAGAGGAGGAAATTGTGTAGGGTCTCATTGTGACCGGTTTTGTTAACCATTTAAGTTATTAAAATACTCTCGGGGAAAACTTACACACGTACCCGATTTTTTTTATCTTGTTAAATTTAATATTTAATATTTTGCTATAAATCAACCAATCAATTTTATAAAAATCTAACTTTGCATCGAAAGTTCATGAAAATCTCAGATTCTTAGTAATTCAATCCTCGTGGATACAATATTTTGTCTGTACCATTATATTACTTGTGAAGCGAACACAATATTTGGTGTATATTTGCGCCACTATTGTGCCACATTTTACACGTGTGCATTTTGCTATCAAACTACTGCAATATGATAATGTTTTTCGAAGAAACATCTCTATCTCTTACTCTCTCACTCTATCAATCTCCTTAGGGGGTTGTTTGGTTCATGGATTTTGAAGGAATTGGAATGGATAATTCCTTTGACCAAATTCCAAATCCTATGTTTGGTTCACATGTTGAAAATGATGGAATACTTTGAATTCCATTGAATTCTACAAATTAAGGAATTCATCATTCCTTAGCTTAAGCGAAAAAATTGAATTCCATCCAATTCCTACCAACTAAACTCGTGGTCAAATTCCATCAAATTCAATTTCAATTCCTTCAAAGTCAAATCCATTCGATGGATTCCAATTCCATCAAATTTCATTCTGCAAAACAAACACACCCTTAGTCTCTCACTAAAGTGCATAATCCTTGTTTGATTTTTTCTCCTTTGGCCACAGGTTCCCATAGCCTCTCCTCTCGTCTTTCCATCCTTTCCCTTGTCACCATCATCTTTCCTAGTTTGTCTCCAGTCCCCTCATTCCCGTCCTTTTCCTTTGCTAGTTTATGCTTCCCTCTACCAACTCCAGCTTAGGGGTCATTTACCAAACGCTTACCCGGGTAAGCACTTACCAAGCTTACCAAGTTATAATACCTTACCCGATAAATATGACAATTACCAATAATCTTATCCGGTAAGAGCGAAAACAATGGTCGAGAGTTTTACCCGGTAAGTGAGTGCGACGACTCTTATCCGGTTAGTTCTTACTGATAAATATTTGCCCACGATACCATTTGAATAGACTAAAATCTTACCAATAAGGTAAATGATAGATTGAATTTAACCGGTAAGTGCTTACCGGGTAAGTGTTCGAGTAAAAGGACCCTTACATCCACTTATCTCACCTTTCCTCCACCTTCTCTGTTGAACTCCCAATTCATTCACTTTCTATGATACATCTAGAGCATGCCTAGAGTGCCCCTTTTCACCTATCTCCTTCCCTAAACAAATTGTTAGAAACTAGGATTTGGAAATGATTAGAGGACTCGATAATCTGATTTTTCTCTCTCGAAACACTCTCGACTCTCTTAGGGATTAAAAACAACAAGTTCCTAACACAAAAATCCATAATTTAGAAACCACAATCGACTATGGGGCGACTTTTACTTACCGAAAATTCGGGTGTGTACATCCGCCATTGTGACACATGAATAGTTATTTTATACAACTTTTGATGCTATCTCTAGCCCATGCTATTGGATCAATAAAGTCTAGCTTGTCCATTTTTCCCTAATTCTTCCTCGACTGTTATTTATTTATTTATTTTGAAAGATAATGTAATCACAAGATGTCTTGCATCCTACCTTTTTCTAGATGATTTAAATCTAGGGATTGCATATTTTTATGAACTTCTGTTTGGTGATCAATTTTGAGTCCTTATATGCACAAAACAACACTTCCAATCACCGAAAAATCATCCATAAACACTTCCATGGTGTCTTCAGTCATATCCGAAAATATAGACATCATACACCGTTGGAAATTTGCGGGTGCATCACATAGACCAAAGGGGTTTCTTCGAAAAGCAAATGTACCATACGGACAAGTGAAGGTAGTTTTCTCTTGATCCTCGGGTGCAATGTGGATTTGATTATACCCTGAGTACCCATCTAGGAAGCAAAAAAATCCTTTCCCAGTAACATATCGAGCATTTGGTCTATGAATGGTAATGGAAAATGATCTTTATTGGTTTCTAAATTTAATTGCCTATAATCCATGCAAATACACCAACCGGTCATGGTCCTCATTGGGATGAGCTCATTTTTGTCATTGATGATCACCGTGGTGCCACCTTTTTTTGGAACACGTTGAACCGGGCTCACCCAACTACTACTAGATATCGGGTAAATTATACCTGCATCTAACCACTTTAAGATCTCCTTTTTCACCAATTCCTTCATAATTGACCTGATTTTTGTCTCTTGCTCTTGGTTCAATTTAGATGAAATGATTATGGGTAACTTTTCATCTTTCATAAGATAAGCATACTTGAGGTGACTAGGTAAAGGTTTCAATTCCAAATCGGGTGGTTAGACTGTGGATGGGTGTTGGGTGGTTTTATCCTTAAAATCCAGCTGCTCAAGAACTGCCAAATCTTCCAAAAATTTATTGTCAAAAATCAGGTCATCGTCTATCACCACAATGGTGATGTTGTGCCCACAATCACCAGGTTTAAACTTAGATCATCACTAATGGTCGAACAGTCCTCTAGCTCTCCATGAAACTTAAGGGTTTTAAAACATTGAATGTTACTTGTGGTTCATTCATCCTCATTGTGAGTTCACCTTTTTGGACATCGATTAAAGTTCTTCCCGTGGTGAGAAAAAGCCGACCCAAGATGATTGGGACGTTTTTGTCGGCTTCATAGTCTAAAATTAAGAAGTCCGTCGGGAAGATAAATTTATCAACTTTAACCAATATGTCCTTAATTTTACCCTTCAGATAAGCCAAGGATTTATCTGCCAATTGTAATGTCAAGGTGGTAGGACGAACTTCCTCGATTCCTAACTTGTTAAAAATGTACAAAGGCATGAGGTTGATGCTTGCACCTAAGTCGCACAAAGCATGTCCTACTTCTTGGCCTCCTATGGAACATGGGATGGTAAAACTTCTCGGGTCTTTGAGTTTGGGAAGAATCATATAAGTAAGGAGGGCACTACATTCCTTTGTCAAACCTACAGTCTCATACTCACTTAACCGTCTCTTCTTACTTAGGATGTCCTTGAGGAATTTAACATAGTTTGGCATTTGCTCGAGAGCTTTTACCAAAGGTATGTTAATGTGGAGTTTTTTAAAGATGTCCAAGAACTTCGTAAACTGATCATCCACATTCTTTTGTTTCATCCTACCAGGAAAGGGGAGGTCCCTAAGGTTTGGTTCCACAGGCTTCGGAGTTGTTGACTTTTTTTCCCGATTTGTGGTCACAGTTTCACAACTATGGTAAAAAATAACCGGTGATACTTCAGGTACAGCAGGCTCAACCACAACTGGGGTAACTTGAGTTGTTGGGATCACAAAAGTTGGAGAGAACAAATCCGGAAAATTATGTTTGTCAAAAGTGTGTGTTGTTCCCCCTTCTTCTTGCATAATCGGGATGTCTACTAGGTCGTTACTACTTCTTAGTGTGATGACTTTTACAAGCTCTTTGGAGATGATCTTAGGGGGTTCAGTATCGCTTGGTCTTTGTTCGATTTTGTATACCCTCAAAAGGCTATAGCAACTGGCAAATCATACAAGTATACATGGCTCACTAGTATCGTCCAAAGCAAAGTAATAATGGTAAGTAAATACCAGATATCATAGCACAGGGATTTTAAAAGCAAGAAGAGTAACCAAAAGTCAACTTTAAAACAAGATTTCAAGAGTAAAAACTAAGCAATATCTTTGGAGAGTTGGTAACTACAGTACTTGAAATGTAACAGTAAGTAAAAGATAGTATGGGTGTAAGTTCAGATTGGATTTCAGCTAACAGAGTACAGTGAACATTGCTACAGCATCACAAGGGTGTTGTAGCAATAGCTCTAGGATCTACCCAATGACCATTATAGTTTGAAATATTTTCTAGAATGTCATAGCCATCATTATAGGTACTAGCAGTAAAGGCTCCACCTGCTGTAGCATCAAGCATATGTTTTGCAGTGGTATCAAGACCATCATAAAAAGTCTCAAGCTGTATGCAGTATGGAATGCCATGATGTGGGCATTTCCTTAACAACTCCTTGTACCTCTCCCAAGCATCAGGAACTGCCTCATCCTCAAGTTGTTTAAAAAGACAAATTTCATTTCTGAATTTGGCATTCATGGTTGGTGGGAAATGGTTTTTTAAAAACTTTTCAGCCATGTCATTCCAGGTTGTTACTGAATCTGGTTGTAAAAAATTGTACCAAGACTTAGATCTATCCCTCAAAGAGAATGGAAATAACTTCAGCCTTAAGGTTTCATCAGTCACTCCTTCAAGGTGAAAAGAGTATGTGATTTCCATAAAGGACTTAAGATGTAAGTGTGGGTCCTCTGATGGTAATCCA
Source organism: Arctium minus (assembly GCA_954870635.1). Lineage (NCBI taxonomy): Eukaryota > Viridiplantae > Streptophyta > Magnoliopsida > Asterales > Asteraceae > Arctium > Arctium minus. The sequence goes on along the minus strand of OX941088.1, from coordinate 41,394,954 downwards.
GCATATTGACCATTTGTTTGTAACATGTGAAACATTATAGGCTTGAACTCAAAATGATCAGCTTCAATGGTGGGCCACGTATCCCTGTGTGCAACTGGTTGAACACAGGAATAGCATATCTCATGATGCCTTCATTTCTAGAGTTAGCAAATTTGATAACTTCTTCCTCAAGGTTGGGCCTGAGAGTAGGTCCAAAATGAGCATCCATGGAAGGAGAGGTTAAATCTGAGAGAAATTTTCTTTGTACCCTCCTTCTTCTTCTTAATGTTCTCTCAATATCACGATTGTCGGTCCACAATACTATCAAGTTCTTATCAACAATAACACATAAACGATTACCAACCTGTTTGATTAATAACAAACGATTACAGGATTGATCGATTTCTCTCTTTGAAAGCTCTCTATGTTTTACACCTTTTGTGTGTGTTCTCTTGTGTGTGATCTATTATCTGATCTCTCACTTCGCTTCTCTAACACACTGACATACCAACTTGCAAGACAACTTGCAAGATATACAACTAATTAAAACTAATATCTAATCTAAATAAACTAATATAATAACTAACTTAATATCTAGATATTATCTAGATATTATCTAATAAACTAACTTAAACATAATAAAGTACAATAAACAAGTTTGACATTTTATTACAAACGACATTAGACTAATATTTAAGAGTCGACTTTCCTGCATTAGCTTCAGATTGCGATCTTCAGATTGGATGATCTTGAATCCAATGAGACTGTGCTCTAACAAGGATCTAACTCAAAAACTTCCTCGTAAGGTAATCTTGGCATAGACCACTAAAAACACAAAGATGGTAGAAAAATCAAATTTTAAAATGACTTAAGAAAAACTCTTTTTGGCAAAAATCCCCGGCAACGACACCAAAAACTTGTTTGTTTGATTTTGTATACCCTCAAAAGGCTATAGCAACTAGCAAATCATGCAATTATACATGGCTCTCTTTAAGGCTATAGCCCCTCTTTCCATATAGTTTTGTAACCCATAAGGTTGTTGCAACTCTCTGTAGCCTCTATAACACAACTAGTTGAAAACATTTGCGTTGTCTTAATTTTAAGGTCCAACTCATCTAGGTAAAATAATATGAGTCACTTTGTCAAAGATTACCAGATGAAATGTTTTATACCACTTGTGAATAGTGAATAAATTGCTATTAGCAAACAAATAGCCACTAACACTTTGGCTTAATCTCACAACCTTCCCTTACACCCACGCTAAGGTTTTTAGCCTAGCATGGCTGAAAGTAAAGACATAAAAGTAAATGACATGAAAATAGAAGACATGAATGTAAAAGACTTAATGTAAATGACTTAATGTAAATGACTTGAAAAGTAACTTGCAAGAAAAGTAAATGAAGTTCTATAAAGGTTGTTGTAGCAACTGACAGAAAGTAAGAACAATATTCAAAAGATTGCAATATATTAAAAACTAGAGTACAAAGCTTGTAAGAGAATCAAAAGATGCTTAACAAGTACAAAAGGCAATTGTCCATTGGTTATTAACCAAGCATAATAAGTACAATAATTAAAAAGTAAATATGCTTAAAGAGACTAAGCAAGGCATCTTCAGGGCATCTTCTATCACCATCCTCCAGACTTGTACTACAAAGATGCCTTCAAAGCCTTTCCCTCCAAAAGAAAATCTTCAAATGATTGAGTCATCTGTTGCCAATATCAGTGTTGTAGCAGTACCTGCTGCAGCAACAATCACTAAGCATTGTTTTCACCAAAAAATATAGAACATTACCACTTTCTGCATCCTAGCTCCAATAAAACTAAAAGTGTAAAATAAGATAAAAAAAAAGACTCAATATGGTGTTGGGAAAAATGTAAAATAGGCTAAAATGAGGTCCTAAAAAAGTGCTAAAGTGTATACTTTTTTACACTCATCACATCTCCACACTTAAAATTGTTGCTTGTCCCCAAGCAACTAAAATGACAACTAAACATGACAACTAAAAATGACTCAATTTTCAGAAACTAAAAACAATTTGAAGGGTGAAATAATAAATCAATTAATGAGATTAAAGACTACAACATAACCATATCCATGCATAATTTTGTGTTCCATTTTTTTCATTGTATGTCCATAGGCCGAATACACACTTCTTATTGTAAGGCTTTGATCATACCAAGATTCTAGGATCCTTAGGACTTTTTGAAGGTTTTGATCTTTTGGGCACATTGGTTTTCTTTCATCTTTTAGACTTGCATTCTATGACTCATATTTTAAAATTTTTGAACAATTTGCAGCCCTATGGACTTTTGTACAATTGTTGCAGGCTCATGAGTCCTTATGATCCCCCCATCTCCACACTTAGAATTGGTCGATGTCCTCATTGACACAGTAGAATGTTTTGGCTTTAAGCGATCAAAGGGAAAAATGTATTGTGTATATGAAAGAATGGCCTAAATCACTTCCCAAAATCATGATATGAAAGTTTGTTTGCTTCCCAGGTGGGTATGCATGGTTCTGGCTTAAACTTAGAACAACAAAATTACTTGGGATGTGGACTGTAAATGCCTAATCTCAGTATCTATAAAAGAAACAAAAAAATTCCCAGACTCGTGTGTATAAAAACCGTAAAAATAAAAACTAAAAACCTATGGAGCTAAGGGTAGAGAAATGGACTTGCCCTACTCTTTGGGAGTAGGTGTTGCTGCAGCAATGGACAAGAACTCCTCTGCTTCAGTGATAAGCTCATGTGGGTAGGCTCCAATACTAGCATACTCATTTGGGTGCTTGTTTGCCCATTCCAACTCCATCACAGCTTCTCTCTTCATCTGGTAGTCTCTATGGAAGGCAGTGAGCCTTCTGACTTTTTGCACAGCCTTATCCTGCTCTTTCAAGCAGGCCAGCAACTTGTTCTCACTTGCCTAGGGCTGGCAATGGATAAGGGTAAACCCTTTACCCGTTATGTTTCGACCCGTTGGATAAGGGTATGGATAAAGAAATTTTTATCCATTTATCCACTCACCCATTACCCGTTTAACCGAAATTTTAGTGGGTAGGATATGGATAAACGGTTTTTCGTTATCCATTACCCGTTATCCGTTACGATATAATATATATATATATATATATATATATATATATGTATGTATTGATAATTATATAAAATTAAATATTAGTGTATATATACATAATTATATTAAGTTAATTATTAATATTTTTAATAATGTTGTCGTATATTAACGTGTACTTTAATTTATTTTTATATTTATCGAGTAAAAGATTCATGCTGATTAAATGAGAAACATGACGGATTTAGAAAAATAAATACAACTAAAAGTGTTAGTCTTACACTTTTTAAATTGTTTTTAAAATATTATACTACGATTATATTTATATTAATAAGATGTTTACTACAACAAATTAGATATAAAATAATGACTATAGTTATGAACTTATGTTTTACTTATATGTTTGAGGTTTAACAATATCAATTGTAGTTCAAAATGAAATTTTGTTTTACCATTTATCCATTACCCGTTTCGTTATCCGCTACTTTTAATGGGTAGGGTAGGATACAGATAAAGGTTTTATGAGATGGATAATTACCCATTTCGTTATCCGCTATTTTAAATGGATTGGATAACGGATTAACCCTTACCCTACCCATACCCTACCCGTTGCCAACCCTACACTTGCCTGGATCTTTCCCTCCATCTCCTGCTTCTGCTTCTCTATTCTTACCATCCACAAATGGCATCTCTCTCTTCCAATCTCTTCATCAGGATCTCCTGGTTCCTTTCTAGAACCTTAACCAGGTAGACAAAAGAGTTGGTCTCCAATCTAGACTATGGTGGTGGCATAGGTACAGACTGTTGTTGGTTTACAGGTTGAGAAGTGTCAGCATATGTTGCTGCAGCACCAACAATAGTTGCTGCAGCATTGGCCTTTCTTCTCATTGCCTTCTCAACATTCTTTTTGACTCTTCTTACTGTTTGAGTCTCTATCCCAGCTTTTCCTAAAACTACCTCATCAGTAGGCAGGGACCTCACCTTGGCTTTAGTGAGTAAGGCATGGATAACAACATCCTCATCCATAGAATCATCATCCTCAGAACTGTCTTCTTCACTCTCCCCCTCCTCACTGCTTTCCTCTCTAATTCCCTTCTCTTTGTGATCAATCTTTGTACCTCTGCTACTATCTCCACAGTGACAGTCACAGACTCATGATCTAGAGGTTGTGATTGTCCAGCCATCACTGCTTCAGGGTTTGATGGTTGTGTATCATGGGTGTCTAAGACAGAATTAGGTGTAGGAAGAATTGTATGGATTTGTGCTGGTGGTGGGAGTGGAATGGTGGTGCTGACAGTAGGTATCAAAGGGGGTGTTATGTTTGTTTCTCCTAAAATGAAGGCCATGGCAGCCTCAGCCTCATCAAGGGGATTAGTTTGGCTAAGATTTTGGGTGTTGTGGGATGGTGTTTCAGAGTGGTTTGCTGAGTTTTCAATTGTTTGTGGGCTTGGGGTTAATGGGAACTTTCCACCAAGCAATAGTACTTGTGGTGGATCATTCTGTGGTGAGGATGGTTCTTTGTTGATGTCTATGTTGAGTGATTTGTGGCTAGATGACGCAGAGGAAACAAGGTTGGAAGAGGTTTGGGTTGTGGTTGCCATGGCTTTGGCTTTCTCTCCTTCCCCTGTTTTCTGCTTCTTCAATGGAGGCTTGGCTGTCGAAGATGGCATTGCCACAGCCTTTCCCTTTGATTCTTGGTTCTTTTCCTCCATTCTTTCTTCTTCTTTTTGTTTTCTTGTGCTCCTTCTTGTCACACGATCAACCCTTGTTTTTGTTTCTTTCTTTTTTTGAGACTTCACCCTCTTCATGATTCTCTTAATAGAACAAAAGCAGAGCACTGTTCTAGCGACCCTATCTCTTCCAAGAAATGTTAAAATAATCAAGTGTGAGGTAGTTAAGGGTTGTGATCGTGGGTATTTAGTTGAAGAAACCAAATGGGATGGGAGTTAAAAAAGATTTAGTTCAAAATCAACTAAAGGGTTAATAGGTGATTTGAAAAGGTTTGTACAGATGATGCCTTTTTATTGGAACTTAAAATTGGTAATAACTTTTCCCTGCAAAAACTAGAGTAGAAAGGCATCTTGCAGTTTTTTTCTGAGCAGTTTTCAGCTGAAAAGACTGTTAGGGTATTGTGCAAATTGCTGCAACAACACACAGATTGCTATAGCAACCTGTAGATTTCTCCCAAAATCCTTTAATTCTTAAAAGCTCTTTTTTCAACTGAAATTTAAAATCTAACTACTGTATGTACATATTTACATTCTCAAAGGCTGTAATAGCCTTCCAAACCATGTTCTCAAGTTGGATTGAGGTGTACCACAGATATGGTACATGTGGTTGTTGCAGCATCATTGTAAGATTTTACTCTTTGACCATTTACTTGGAAAATGGATCCATTGTTGGGGTCAATGAGTTCAACAACCCCATAGTGATGGACTTTGTGTACTACAAATGGCCCTGTCCATTTGGATCTTAGTTTACCTGGAAATAGTTTGAGTCTAGAGTTAAAGAGTAACACCTTTTGTCCAGCCACAAAATCCCTTTGTGAAATCCTCTTATCATGCCACTTTTTGGTTTTATCTTTATAAATTTTGGCATTCTCATAAGATTGATCTCTTAATTCCTCAAGTTCATGGATTTGTAGCTTTCTTCTTTCTCCTTTAGCATTTAGACACATGTTTAGTTCCTTCAAAGCCCAAAAAGATTTGTGCTCAAGTTCAAGTGGTAAGTGACAAGCTTTTCCAAATACTAGCTTGTAGGATTCCAATGGGTGTTTTGAAGGTTGTCCTATAGGCCCATAAAGCATCATCAAGATTAAAGGACGAACCCTTCCTTGTTGGTTTCACCACTTTCTCTAGAATGCTTCTGATATCCCTATTTGAGAGTTCTGCTAAGCCATTGGTTTGAGGGTGATATGCAGTAGCCACCCTATGGCTTATGTTATACTTCTCAAGAACTCCTTTCATCATGTTATTTACAAAATGGGTACCCTCATCACTAATCATAGCTCTGGGAGTACCAAACCTTGTGAAAATGTTTTTATGCAAGAATTTCACTACTATTTTTGCATCATTTGTGTGGCATATTGCAACCTCTACCTATTTAGAGACATAATCCACAGCTACCAATATGTATTGATAATTTCTAGACATAGGAAAGGGTCCCATGAAGTCTATATCCCACACATCAAATAGTTCTACTTCAAGAATGCCATTGAGGGGCATTTCATGTCTTTAGGAGATGGATCCAACCCTTTGACACTCATTGCACCTTTTCACAAAACCATCTGCATCTTGAAATAGGGTAGGCCAAAAAAATCAGGATTGAAGAACCTTGGCTGCAGTTTTTTGGCCACCATATGTTGCAGCATGACAATGTTGTAGCACTGCAGGCACTTCTTCTTGAGGTATGCACCTCCTAAGGATCTGGTCAGCCCCTAATTTGAATAAAAATGGGTCATCCCCTAGATAACTCTGTGAATCATGAATCAGTTTATTTCTTTGATTTTTGTTTAGTTCAGGTGGTATAATCCCAACAGCCAAGTAGTTTGCAATGTCTGCAAACCATGGGGTTGTATGATGCTGCAGCATTAAAAGCTGCTCATCTAGGAATTTCTTATTGATTTCACTAGAACTAGATTCTCCTTTTTCTAATCTTGACAAGTGATCTGCAACTTGGTTGTTTATGCCTTTCCTATCTACTATCTCAATATCAAACTCTTTTAACAAAAGAACTACCTTATTAACCTTGGCTTGGCATCTTTTTTGGCAATCAAATACTTGATGGCAGCACGGTCAGTGTGAACAATGACCCTTGTACCCATCAAGTAAGATCTAAAATTTTCAAATGCAAATACCACAGCCAAAAGTTCCTTTTCAGTGGTTGTGTAGTTTATTTGAGCATCATTAAGAGTCTTACTGGAATAGTAGATTGGGTGAAAAATCTTTCCTTTTACTTGGCCTAAAACAGCACCAACTGCCTAATCACTTTGTTAGAGCATAAATATGTTGGATTCAAGATCATAAAGATTGAATATGAAAGTTCAAGAAGTCAAAGCTGGAAAGTCAACTCTCATGGAAAGTCAAAGTCATTTTGTAATAAAAGTCAAAGTAATCATATTGTATTTGTTTGTTTCTTTGTATTTGTATGAGGGTTTAAATACCTTTGAAGTCTTTGTAAGTTGTAAGTGAGTTGTAGCAAATCAATCAGAAGTAGAGTGAGCAGATTAGAGAAGAGGTTCCTTGATATATCATTCTAGTGAGAGAGTATAGAGAGAGAAAGTGAGATTTGTAATCCTTGTGATTAAATCAAAGACTTGTGATTACGAATTGATTCATCTTGATTGTTTGTACATTTAGAACTTGATTTTGGGAATAACAATTGGTATCAGCGCAAATTAGAATTCAGAAAATAGATCGAATTTGGAGAATTTTTTTTTTCGAACGAGAAAGTTTCTGTTTGATTTCTATTTTTCTTGTTCTTGCACAATTAAATCAAGAATTTGATTTAATTGTGTGCGGTTTATCAATAGGATCAAGTTTCGTTCAGATCACATAGGAAAATTTCAACTCTAGATTGATTAACTTGATCAAATTGTGTTTTTCGTGAAACTCGAAGTCGAACACTGTAATTGCACTTGAACACTGTATTTTTCGATTGTTTTTGTAAATTCAGTATTGTAATTGTGTTTAGTATGGCTTCGTGAAGATATTGTACAAGTTTTAGATTCATAAATCAAGATTTACTTGATTTTTGATTGATCAGACCAAGAACACGCAAAGAAAACCCAAGAACGCGCAAGATCTGTGAAACGCGCAAGTTCTTCGAAAGAACGCGCAAGTTGAAGAATTTGGTCTCAAACGCGCAAGGCGTTATTAGCGAGTTCATAAAACGCGCAAGGCGTTTTCTGCGAGTTCTATAAACGCGCAGATCGAAGCCTGCGAGTTTGAAGATTGGGAAAATTTTTCTATGTATTGAAACGCGCAAGTAGGCATTTGCGAGTTCAGGAAACGCGCATGCCTCTATCTGCGAGTTTATTCGATCTGCGAGTTCTCAAAACACGCAACCCTTTGTTTGCGAGTTTCCCAAACGTGCATGTCTCAGCCTGCGTGTTTCTTAGTGAATAGTGATCTGCGAGTTTAGGCGTCTGCGAGTTTCAAGTCTTCTTTAGTGATCTGCGAGTTTCCATAATTAGAATATTTTCTGAGAAATTTTCAAAACTGTAATATGGCTTTTAATAGTGAAATTTTTTTCTTATTATGATCAAAGTTTCTGAATTTCTTATAACGATCATTTTTCAAGTTCTTTTTGTAACAGATAATTCAAGATGGGATATTTTTCTGATGATGATGAAACAAAGATTGAAAAGCTCAAATTAGAGAACACAAATCTTGCTTCATCTGTTGAATTCTACTCAAAGAGATCAAAGAGATATTCTGATGAAAGGAAGATACTGAGAGAAGAAGTTAGTGCATTAAAGACTGTTAATGAAGATCTTATGAAACAGACTTCTGGGATGAATGATGAAAAGATACTGAGTCTAGAAGCTGAGAATAAAGAGCTGAAAAGAAAGATTTCAGACTTTGAAGATCAAATTGCCCAGATTCAGCAAGCATCTGTTGAAAATTATGAGAAGAAAGCTAAGGATTTAGAAAGTTTGAATGAAGAACTGAATAGAAATATTTATGTTCTGGAGAAAAAGATGGTTGCAGAAAGATCTAATTTTGAGACTGAAAAAAAAGGGTTTGCAAAGAAATTTTCTAATTTTTCAAGAAAATGTGTTGAAGAGAAGAAAGCAGTTGAGCTTAAATGTATAAAACTTTCTCAACAAATTTTTGATTTTGAGAAATTCATCATTTTGGAAAGAGAGAAGTTTGAAAAAGAAAAGAAGTTTATTGATCAAAAGAACGTTGGTTTCTTTAAAGAGATATCTGATGAAAGAAAGAATGCTGAGAATGGATTTGAGGAAGAAAGAAGTATGTTTGAAGAAGAAAGTAAGAAGCTTAATGACAAGTTATCTGAACTATCAGAGAATGTACTGAAAGAACAGAAAGCGAAGTCTGAATTCAAGAAAGAGATTGACCTGCTTGTCCAAGAAAGAAACAGTTTATCTTCAAAGATAAAAAAAGCTTGAGGACATTGTTTCAAAGGTGGTGGTGACTGAGCAAACGACTCCAGAGTCACAAATCCACACATCTAGAAATGATTCAGTTGACTTCAAAAAGAAAGCTGCAAGCTCAAATCAGAAAACTGTTTCTTCAAAAAGGTCAGTTTACTCATTTGATATTTTCTTTGATGAAAATGTAGATGGTTCAGATACATACAAAAGAAGAAGAAGAAGGAGATACAAAGAAGAAGAACTGGTCTGGAAGAAGAAACCAGTTGAAGATGAAAAGAAAGATGAGAAGAAGAATGAGCTGAAAGAAAAAAAATCATGTGTACATGAGACAAAAGCAAAGAAATACAAAGCTAGTAAAGGTAAACCTGATCATATATACACGAAAAATCAGTTAATCAGGTTATCAGGTAAGAAATACTATTGTTCTTATTGTTGTACACATGATCCTGTTCGTAAAACTAGTGATCATTTCTGGTATGGTTCTTACTCAGCTACACCTATTCGAACTGCAACTAACACATATGGACCCAAATACCAGTGGGTACCAAAACCAAAGACTGATTTTGTGTTGCAGGCACCTACTGTCAAGGGGGAGTAAGAGAACCAAGGCTTCTAAGTATATCAGCTTAGAACCCGTGCTTCAACGGAGTTTGACTTCAAAACACAACAGTTTAGGACTCGTACTTCAGTGATCAAAAGATGTGATACTCCCGGGCTGATATGAAGATGTACTCCGTTACTCAGATGACGAAATCAACCTTCAAGGGGGGGTACATATGTTTCTGGAAATATGTATTCGGAAGATATGACGAACTACCCTTCAGAAGGAGTTGTAGATCTCTATCATGTGCTTTTAATGACAAATTTCAGATGCATATTTTCAGGGGGAGTAAAAGAATATGATTTCTGATTATTTCAGATCAGAACTCGTACTTTAATCGTTTTACTGCTTTATGTCTTTTACTTTTCAATAATTTTTTGTGAATAAAATTTGCTTTGACATGACTTTGAGACTTGTGCAGGTTGAGAGAAGCTATCAAGATCATATCTTTATGATTTCAGCTGACTTCATGAGATTTAAGACAAAACGATAAAGGTTAAATTTCTTATCTTAATCTCATATATGGTTGAAAGAAGGACAACTTTCAATCATAGAAAACATGTTCGTAAATGTTCAAACCACTTCCCGATTCTTAAACAGATTTCATGAATTTAAAATGTGATTTTAAATGTTTTCATTTTATTTGTGTTTAAATGAATACAAAACCGTGTGTTTCCAAAGATAATTACTTGTGTATTGTCTTTTCTATATACTTTCAAGTATTCACACACACCGGTTTGAATTTTTGTTCAAGTTGTTCTTACCATGTCTCATATTGAAACTTATTTTTCGATGGTAAGACACCCCGCTTGTACTTCAAAGAATTTTGAGCGTAATTTCATTTCGAAGCGTTTCATTCAAGAATGTCTATATTTTGGTTCATATAGACAATATCCATTATTCTTGACCATAAGCTTTGATTGTTATATCATTCATTTCTGATCATTTTCATACAATGTCAGTTTTTCAAACAAGTCTTTTGCATTCATGTTCATTCATTCAATATACTTGTTTGAAAATACTTTATTGTCTAAAAATGCTCATATCTTCATGATTATATTTCTGAGCATATACATATCTGACTTGTATTTGAGTTTTAACTGATAAAGTTAAACCATATTGAGCAACATTATGCTTTATAGGAAATATGGGTTCTTTGTGCTAGGACTTAAATGAAACTTCTATGGAATCACGTTAACCAGTGATTTCTACCCAAGAAGTTAATCCATAGTGATTGAGTGTGAGGAGTCAAAAAGAAATGAGTGTGGGTTGTGCGTTGAGGTAAAATGGAAAAGAGAGTTTGGTTAGATGTGAGCTTATTGAATTAAAGAAAGAGGGTGTGAGATCAGAGTAAAAGAATATCAAACTCTGCACCAACTACTTTCTGAGTCGGGCAGCCACATTACTAATGTTTCACAATTCTTGGTGAACATTATTGAAACAGGCAAATAGCCCATGCCAACTCTTGACAAAACCCCACCATCCACTCATTTTCTTCTTAAAAAGAAAATGTTTCATATTTTTAAGGGGACGCAGCACATAATCTATCTGATTTTCATTTGGAAAATCTGGATATTGAAAAAGAAGGAAGTCTGCCCCACCTTCGCACTTCAATCATGCACATTGACTCTGTGTTTATCTACTGTTGTCTCATTGGTTTACACAATTTTGAGCCTTTTATAAGCAATCATTCGTGCTTAATTCTTTCTACACTTGCACGAACACACAAGGAATTTGTTTTCTTGTCATAACATTCATAGAAATTGTCTTTGTGGTGTTTTGATGATTGGATGGAAGCCCTGGGGGAGTGAACATCTAAAAGCTCCTTTATAATGTGTATTCGTTACACACAGTAACTTCATGTTACTGACAGGCGTATTAACTGATTCATTTGTTGATTCAGGTGTTACATTCCTATTTTGTCTAGATTTAAAAAGATCTGGATGAATACATTGTTCGAATTGGCAAAGAATCAGTGGCTCATGAACAGATTAGTATGGTCAACGACATTTCTTGAAGAAGTTTTGATGATATCTATGCGCAAATCATCAAAAAGGGGGAGATGGTATCAAGAAATGTTAGAGTTAAGAGAAGTGTTCAAGAAATGATGTTTGAAAAGAAAAGTTTGAATCAGATATGGGGAGAAGAGTTAAAGAAGAGTAATTTCTCAAGATTGATTGAAAGCTGAAAGACTTTGAAGATTTTGCTGACATTTGGTTTGTGAAAGAGGTTTTATAACCTTGTGAGAGAATCGGATTTTGAGAAAAGATTGTTGAAAGTTTTTGAAGAGATAGAGCTTATCAGAGAAGGGGAGAATGTAAATATTTCATACTAATAGGGGGAGTATGTGAGTTGATTGAGAAAATCATTTTTGTATCAAAGGGGGAGTTATTTCAATCAAGCTTAAAGAGAGAAGATCGCATTGCTAAATCTTTTTAGTAATGATCTTGATCCAAAGGGGGAGATTGTTAGAGCATAAATATGTTGGATGCAATATCATAAAGATTGAAGATGAAAGTTCAAGAAGTCAAAGCTGGAAAGTCAACTCTCATGGAAAGTCAAAGTCATTTTTTAATAAAAGTCAAAGTCATCATATTGTATTTGTTTGTTTTTTTGTATTTGTATGGGGGTATAAATACCTTTGAAGTCTTTGTAAGTTGTAAGTGAGTTGTAGCAAATCAATCAGAAGTAGAGTAAGCAGATTAGAGAAGAGGTTCGTTGATATATCATTCTAGTGAGAGAGTATAGAGAGAGAAAGTGAGATTTGTAATCCTTGTGATTAAATCAAAGACTTGTGATTACGAATTGATTCATCTTGATTGTTTGTACATTTAGAACTTGATTTTGGGAATAACACACTTGCATCACATATTAATTCAAAATGTTGTGTCCAATCTGGTGTTACAACAATAGGGGTAGAAATCAAGGTTGTCTTCAAAGTTTCAAAAGCTGATTTGCACTCCTTGTTGAAATCAAATGGTTTGTCATGCTGCAGAAATATACAGAGAGGTTTAGAAATTTTGGAAAAATCTTTTATGAACCTTCTGTAGAAACCAGCATGACCAAGAAAGCTTCTTATGCCTTTTACATATATGGGTTCAGGTAAACTTGTTATGACCTCTAACTTGGCTTTGTCTACCTTTATCCCTCTTTTAGATATTACATGGCCTAACACAATCCACCCCCCCCCCCTTAACCATGAAATGGCATTTCTCCCAATTCAGAACCAAATCAGTCTCCTCACATCTTTTGAGACTTTGTTCTAAATTTTTCAAACATTCCTCATAGGAGCATCCATAGACAGAAAAGTCATCCATGAATATTTATATAGAAGTTTCTAACATATCAGAGAAAATGGACATCATGCATCTCTGAAAGGAAGCAGGAGCATTGCATAGTCCAAAAGGCATCCTTCTAAAAGCAAAAGTACCAAAAGGGCAAGTGAAAGTAGTTTTCTTTTGATCTTCTGGTGCTATAGCAATCTGGTTATAACCTGAATAGCCATCTAAAAAGCAATAGAATTCTTTCCCAGCTAACCTATCCAACATTTGGTCAATGAAAGGCAAAGGAAAATGGTCTTTTTGGGTTGCTTTGTTAAGCCTTCTATAGTCCATACAAATTCTCCATCCTGTCACTACCCTGGTTGGGATTAGCTCATTCTTCTCATTTTCTACTACAGTCACACCTCCCTTCTTAGGTACACACTGAACAGGACTTACCCAAGAGCTACTAGCTATAGGGTAAATGATTCCAACATCTAACCATTTAAGGATCTCTTTCTTAACCACTTATTTCATCACAGGGTTTAATCTCCTTTGTGGTTCAATTGAGGTAAAGTCCTTATTTTTCAAAATGATTTTGTGTTGACAAATTGATGGACTTATACCCTTTAAATCAGAGATGGTCCATCCTATGGCTTTTTTGTGTGCTTAAAGCATTTTCACTAACTGTTTCTCTTGTTCTTCTAAGGAAGCTGAAATGATCACAGGTAGTTTACTGTCATCTCCCAAGAAAGCATACTTAAGATGGGCAGGTAATTGCTTCAATTCCATTTCTGGTGGTGACTCTATGGATGGTAATGGGGTCTGCTTGGGCTCATTTTCCAGCAACTCATATGCTGCAGCAGCATGCTACAGCAACTCACTGTTGTCAAAGGCTTCACTAGTCTCATCATCACTATCCTCACTATCATATAAATGCTCAATCTTTCCACCTAGCATGTCTACTAGGGCTTCTTCATGACACAATGATTCAATGGTGCTTAAAACAAAACACTCATCTTTCTCCTCAGGGTATTTCATTGAGTCAAAAACATTAAAAATGACATTTTGATCTTGCACTCTCATTGTCAACTCTCACTTATGGACATCTATTATTGTCCTACTTGTGGCAAGAAAGAGTCTTCCTAAAAGGATAGGAGAATCTTTATGTAACACCCTAAAATTTAGGTAAATAAAAACTTGAAATTTTGGCAATATGACGGCTAAAAATAAAGATTTAGGACCTGTAAAAATGTAAACAACCAAAACCCAACGACATGGTTTAGTTTGTAACAATAATAGTAGCGACATAGATGAAACATAAAACTTAACAACCTAATTAACCTAGTCTAACAAAATTCGACTAGATTAAACGTGGGTGTTGCTATGTCTCTCAAAACGCTATTTCCTCAATTCCCAAAAATGCCCGGTCCGCGGGAGATCCTAGGTGTGCCTCCGGCGAATCAAGGTGCCCTATGCACACCACTAGCAGAACCTGAGAGACAAAGAAACACAAACCCAAGTGTTAGGCCTAAGACTAGAGGGTAGCAGACTCATAACATTTTATAATGTAAGTATGAACAGTATAATTATTTGTTACCGAAAGACCCATGGATTGAACCAATGCCAATACTCCTAAATCGGGATAATATTCCGTTCCTGTAAAAATATAATAGAGATAGCTCTTGAAAAACGGGGGAGATCAATAGTGACCATTAAAGTCAATGATCTTGTAGTTGGATTGCAATAAATGAAGGAAGATGATGGATGGAGGATGAGAACTTACCAAAAACCTAGAGGAAAATCGAGCTCCAAGTTTGGTTGCAAGAAATGAATGAACTCCAACAAAGAAATTTTATTTAATGGCCCTGCCTACCCGACGGCGAGATTGCCACGCGAGAGTGACCAGGGCACTTTCGCCGGGCACTCTCGCCAAGCTTGTACCACGGCTCCATCCAGAGCGTCCCACTAGGCTTCCACAATTGTGACAATACGAGAGTGCCCCTAGCACTTTCGCCGAGATTATACCGAAGGCTCCCCTTGCCTTCGGCGATTTTGACACCGCGAGAGTGACACTGGCACTCTCGCCAAGGTCCTCTTTTTTTCCAAAAATTGACATGTTTCGATCCCGAAATCGCGACTGATTTAAGATGCCTTCACATTAGCGATAAATATTAAATTATGAATACGAAATAATTAAATGTCCAAAATTCGGGGTGTTACAATCCTCCACCCCTTAGAATAGATTTCGTCCTCAAAATCTCAACTAGTCAAATAGGTGCAGATATCGCCTCTTCATGTCCTCTTCCGACTCCCAAGTCACGTTGGCTCCCCAATGGTGTTTCCATTGAACCTTCACCATAACCACCTCCTTGTGTCGTAGTCTCTTAGCCTTCTTTTCTATAATGGTTTCGGGCTCTTCCACACATCGGTCGTTGTCCACCCTAATTTTTGACAACGAAATAACGCTTTCTTCTTCGGCTAGACACCTTCTCAAGTAGCATGCATGAAAAGTAGGGTGAATCCCATCCATTTCGGGCGGAAGGTCCAACTTGTAAGCTTGAAGCCCGACGCGCTCGATGATGGTGAAAGGTCTAAGGAAACGGGGACTAAGCTTCCCACGCTTTCCGAACCTAATTATCCCCTTCCATGGGGAAACTTTCAACATAACTCTTTCCCCTACTTGGAACTCGACCGGTCTTCTCTTCTTGTTTGCGTAGCTCTTTTGACGGTCTTGGGTTGCCTTCAACCGTTCTCTAATGCTTTTCACCTTGTCGGTCATTTTTTGTACGATCTCCGGTCCTACAAACTGTTTTTCCCCCGCTTCTAGACAACATACGGGAGTCTTACACTTTCTTCCGTACAATGCCTCGAACGGCGCCATACCAATACTCGAATGGTAACCGTTGTTGTAGGTGAATTCCACTAACGGAAGATGTGAATCCCAGCTTCCCCCGAAGTCAATGACACATGACCTCAACATGTCTTCGAGGGTTTGGATAGTTCTCTTGCTCTCTCCGTCTGTCTGCGGGTGGTAAGCGGTACTCAGTTTGATTCTAGTGCCCAACTCCTTTTGTAGACTATCCCAAAAGTGAGAAGTAAATCGACTATCCCGGTCGGATACTATAGAAAGTGGCACTCCGTGCCTCGAGATCACTTCATCTATATAAAGTTTCGCTAGCTTGTCCATTGGTAGGGTCTCTCGCATAGGCAAGAAGTGCGCGCTCTTCATCAATCGGTCCACTATTAGCCAAATGGTGTCGTGGTTTCTCAAGGTCTTTGGTAGCTTGGTTACAAAATCCATAATGATGTGTTCCCATTTCCATTCTGGTATCTCTACGGATTGAAGACTACCGTATGGGCGTTGATGTTCCGCCTTCACTTGTAGGCAAGTTATGCATCTCTCCACATAATTAGCTACATCCAACTTCATTACCAGCCACCAATAGATAAGCTACAAATCTCGATACATCTTTGTACTTCCCGGGTGGATAGAGTATTTGGATTTGTGTGCGTCTTCCAACAATAGCTCTCGACATTCTCCGATCTTCGGCACCCAGATGCGACCTTGGAATAGCTTTAAACCTCTCCCATCCTCGGTCAATTGGAGATGTTGCTTCACCATAGTTTCACTTTTGAGATTTACTTCATGAAGTGATTCCTCTTGGGACATCTTGATTCGGTCAATTAGGCTTGAAACGATCTCCACCCTTGCAAAAATGGCTTGAACGCTACAACCATACTCCTTTCGGCTCAACGTGTCCGCCACGACATTGGCCTTGTCGGGGTGATAAAGAAGCTCACAATCATAGTCTTTGAGTAACTCAAGCCATCTTCGTTGCCTCATATTCAACTCCTTCTGGTCAAAGACATATTTGAGACTTTTATGGTCGGTAAAGAGAGTGCACTTTGTACCGTACAGGTAGTGTCGCCATAACTTCAATGCGAACGCCATCGCCGCTAGTTCGAGAACGTGGGTTCGGTAGTTTTTTTCATGCTCCTTCAGCTGCCTCGATGCATAGCGATTACCTTGCCCCTTTGCATCAACACACACCCTAAACCCATCTTAGACGCATCGTTGTAGACCACAAAATCCTTCGTTCCCTCTGGTGGGGACAAAATTGGCGCCTTGCACAACTTCTTTTGTAGCGTCCGGAAGGCCTGCTCTTGACTCTCAGTTCAAAGAAACTTCACATTTTTCCTTGTCAGAGACGTCAGTGGTGAGGCGATCTTGGAAAAATCTTGAATGAATCTTCGATAGTAACCGGCTAGACCCAAGAAGCTCCGAATTTCCGTGGGACTCTTTGGTGGTTTCCAATTCGTCATGGCTTCAATCTTTGACGGATCTACTTTTACTCCTTCACTTGTCACCACGTGACCCAAAAACTGAACCTCTCGCAGCCAAAACTCACACTTGGAAAATTGGCGTAGAGCTTCTCATCTCTCAACACTTCTAACACTTCTCTGAGATGTCGCTCGTGCTCTTCTTCATTCCTTGAATACACCAAGATATCGTCGATGAACACAATAATCGACTTGTCTAAAAAAGGTCGGCAAACCCGGTTCATCAAGTCCATAAATATGGCTGGCGCGTTAGTTAGCCCAAAAGGCATAACTAAAAACTCGTAGTGACCATAACGGGTTCTGAAGGCGGTCTTGTAAACGTCTTCTTCTCTAACATTCACTTGGTGGTAGCCCGACTTGAGGTTGATCTTGGAGAAACATCTGGCTCCTTGAAATTGATCGAAGAGGTCGTCTATTCGGGGTAGCGGGTACTTGTTCTTTAAGGTTACTTTTTTCAACTCCCGATAGTCGATGCACATCCGCATCGACCCATCCTTCTTCTTGACGAAAAGTACCGGAGCTCCCCAAGGCGAAGATTTCGGCCTCACGAATCCCTTCTCTAGTAATTCTTGAAATTGCGACATCATCTCTTGAATTTTGGTCGAAGCTAGGCGGTAGGGTGCACGGGCAATCGGTGCCGCTCCCGGTACTAGATCGATCTGAAACTCCACTTGGCGGTCGGTCGGCAAACCCGGAAGGTCGTCGGGAAATACATCCGGATATTCGTTGACGATCCGCACGTATTCAAGCTTCTTCTTTTCCGTCTTGGCATCCAATACGTAAGCGAGGAACGACGGACATTTCTTCACTAAACACCTCCTCGCTTTGATAGATGAGATGAGAATCACCTCACCATTACGCTTCTCCCCGTACACAAAGACGAAGTCCCCGCTCGCAGTCGGCAATCTAATGAGCTTTTTCGAACATAAAATCTCTGCTTTGTGTTGGGACAACCAATCCATCCCGATCACCATGTCGAAACTCCCGATTGCCAAGGGAATTAGGTTCACCTAGAAGAGTTCACCACTAATTTTTAAGTGACATGTTTCCAACATTTCACGTAACACCACTTGCTCCCCATTCGCTACTTCTACTATTAAAAGGTAACTAAGGGTACGAGTAGGCACATTCAAAGCTTTGCAAAACGCAAGGGATACAAAAGAGAAATTTGCACCGGAATCAAATAACAACCTAGCGGTAAGAGATTTGAGTAAGAACGTACCCGACACCACATCGGTGGTCTCCTTCGCCTCTTCCCTTGTCATTTGGAAGGCCCTCCCTTGAGATTTAGGGGTGGCTTCCTTCTTGGGTTGTACCGATGAGTTCCCTCCTCTTGCTCCTCCCTTTAGCTTGGGGCAATCCCTCTTCACGTGCCCCGCTTCCTTACATTCATAACATATTGTCCCGGGCATAGGACAGTTCGTACTTGTGTGGCCCGGCTTGCCACACTTGAAACATGAGACGGGGTTGGGATTTGAGTTGCATGAACCAAAGTGTTTGCTTTTTCACTTGGAACACCATTTCGCCTCTCGGCGACTATCAAAGCTTCTAGCATTCGGTTGGAATTTTGGTTTCTTGAATGAACTTGGTGGGCTCTCCCACTTTCTATTTTCTACGACCCTAGATTTCTCCTCTTTGTATTTCTCATAGACTTTTTCCATGGCTTTGGCTTCCTCTATCATTTCTCGAAGATTTATAGCTTTCGAGTTGCGGACTCTTGACCCCATATCCGCGGGTAGACCATTCAGATAGGCCTTCACTCTTTCCTTCTCGGTTGGAGCTACATGCCCCACCAGATTCAACTTTTCCATGAAAGGTCGGGTATATTCTTTTACTGACAAATCTCCTTTTTTCAACGCTCGGAACTCCTTTTCTATCAAATCCATCTCTTGTTCGTTGCAATATTCGTCCAAAACCTTTTTCTTGAATATTGCCCAAGACATCTTTGCTAAAACCGACTCCTCCATAGTTGCGGTGTAAACATCCCACCAAATTAAAGTCGCACCTCGTAGAATCTAAGAGCTGAAATTCACCTTCTGACTCTCTTCACAGCCGCATGCCCTAAAGGCATGCTCGATTTCTCTTAACCACTTCATGCAAGCCACGGGATCATCAGCCCCGACAAATTCTGGAGGCTTGCAACCCATGAACGACTTATAGGAACAACTCTTCCCTGGTTGCCTTGTCTCTAAGGTCACCAACCCATCCGTACGAATCTCTCCTCCGGTACCACTCGAACCGGATACCGCGTTCTCCTCAACCCCTTCTGGTCTCCGGAGACTAGCATCCCTCTCTTCTAACATCTTCGTAAAGACTTCTTGTTGCTTTTCCATGGCCTATGTCACCATTTGCATAACACTGGCCATCATATCGGCTTGAGGGTTGGCCTCTTGAAGGATCGGGTTCGAGGGCGCCAAATCCACCCTTGGTACTTGCTCCACCACTCCGGTGAATATCGGTGGCATATTGGGAGGAACAACAGCCGCCGCCTTGTCCATTGGATTCGGGTTGGACGAACTAACATCATGCATTTCTCCTTCGATTAACGGCCGACTCCGAGTATTTACCATTTCGGTCTGTCACACAATCGAGAGAGAGTGAGAGCTAGGTAACACAAGATTTACACAAAAACATACTAATATGGTTCATTGATAATTATAATCATAGTAATTCAAGCATATTCACGTAACCATACATTCATAATAACAGTAGCTATTTGAAATTATGAACATACACTACATAAAGATTCTCGCTATCACTTTTACAATTTTCAACGACGTAGTTTCTGTTGACTCTAAGGTCGTCCCATCTTAGAAGTTCTACCCAAATCTCACAATCCATGACTAATGGTCTCAGCTTAAGTCTAGGCATCGAGTTTACATACCTAATTCACTTAAACTAGAGCTCTGAAACCAACTTGTAACACCCTAAAATTTAGGTAAATAAAAACTTGAAATTTTGGCAATATGACGGCTAAAAATAAAGATTTAGGACCTGTAAAAATATAAACAACTAAAACCCAACGACATGGTTTAGTTTGTAACAATAATAGTAGCGACATAGATGAAACATAAAACTTAACAACCTAATTAACCTAGTCTAACAAAATTCGACTAGATTAAACGTGGGTGTTGCTATGTCTCTCAAAACGCTCTTTCCTCAATTCCCAAAAATGCCCGGTCCGCGGGAGATCCTAGGTGTGCCTCCGGCGAATCAAGGTGCCCTATGCACACCACTAGCAGAACCTGAGAGACAAAGAAACACAAACCCAAGTGTTAGGCCTAAGACTAGAGGGTAGCAGACTCATAACAGTTTATAATGTAAGTATGAACAGTATGATTATTTGTTACCGAAAGACCCATGGATTGAACCAATGCCAATACTCCTAAATCGGGATAATATTCCGTTCCTGTAAAAATATAATAGAGATAGCTCTTGAAAAACGGGGGAGACCCGTTACCATCTTGGGTGATGAGAACACGTGAATGGGTCACCCGTGGTGTTATTGGATTTCACCACAAATCCCAGTTCTAGTTCGCATGCCATGCCAGACATCACAATCCTCAAACCGCTTATGCCTCTAGAGCTTACTTCGTCGAGTTACACCTCAAGTACTTACAGACAAGGGTGCCTATCCAATCTAGCCGAGTTCCAACTCAAGGACTTACGCCCCCTATTGTCTACCCGCTAGTGCCCAATGGCCAACAATTATACCAGTTATAAGCATGCTATCTAAATCATCGTGCACAAGGAGATAGAAATAAAACTCGTCATTTAGATCATGATCAAGTATGGTTATAAATTTTCATGCAAGGCACATTTCATACAAATAACATAATCATGCCCATTACATATTCATCCTCATGCCACAATGCCCATTTAACCACATGTTAATCCTAAACCAATGTAATGACCCCAACTACTGATAAGAATACTTGTAAATAATTCTAACATGTAGAGGGGTGGTCCTTCATTGTAAATTAATTTTATTCCATATTTCAAACATAAAGGAACCCACAAACATATTCTAATGTTTCCCCAACCCCAAATTTCTTATACATGAAGGATATGCAAAACCCTAGTTTTAGGTTAACATTCAACATTTCTTAAGTTTCACATAAACAAGTAATAGTGCAAGTATGGGTAGATAAGGGTTAAGAAAACTTACTTAGAGGTTCAATAGACAAACCCTAGAAATGGAGAAGATGACTTGAACTTTTCCCAAAGATGGTAGCTAAAACCCTAGAACCCTAGAGATCAATAGTGACCATTAAAGTCAATGATCTTGTAGTTGGATTGCAATAAATGAAGGAAGATGATGGATGGAGGATGAGAACTTACTAAAAACCTAGAGGAAAATCGAGCTCCAAGTTTGGTTGCAAGAAATGAATGAACTCCAACAAATAAATTTCATTTAATGGCCCTGCCTCCCCGACGACGAGATTGCCACGCGAGAGTGACCAGGGCACTTTTGTCGGTCACTCTCGCCAAGCTTATACCGTGGCTCCAGCCTGAGCGCCCCACTGGGCTTCCGCGATTGTGACAACACGAGAGTGCCCCTGGCACTTTCGTCGGGCACTTTCTCCGAGATTGTACTGAATGCTCCCCTTGCCTTTGGCGATTTTGACACCACGAGAGTGACACTGGCACTCTCGTCAGGCACTCTCGTCGAGGTCCTCTTTTTTTTCCAAAAGTTGACATGTTTCGATCCCGAAATCGCGACTGATTTAAGATGTCTTCACATTAGCGAGAAATACGAAATAAATAAATGTCTAAAATTCGGGGTGTTACACTTTATCTGCCTCAAAATCAAGAATTATAAAATCAGCTGGAAATATGAACTTGTCTACTTGGACCAAAATATCCTCTATCTTGCCCTTAGAAAATTCTATGGATTTGTCAGCTAATTGTAAGGTGACAGTAGTTGGTCTGGCCTCTCCTACACCTAAGTTGTTGAAAACTGATAAGGGCATTAGGTTAATGCTAGCACCAAGGTCATATAGATCCTTTCCTACATGTTTTCCACCTATAGAACAAGGGATTGTGAAACACCTAGGGTCTTTAAGCTTAGGGGGAATTTTCTTTGACAAAAGGGCACTACACTCTTCAGTAATGGAAACTGTCTCAAACTCAGTCAATTTCTTTTTCTTACTCAAAATTAGGGGTGTAAATAGGTCGGGTTGGGTTGGGTTCGGGTTCAACCCATTTATTAATTGGGTTGAAAATCTCAACCCAACCCAACCTGTTTAATTAAATGGGTTGAGATTTTCAACCCAACCCAACCTATTGGGTTGATGGGTTGGTAGCGGGTTGACCTGCTTATGATTATCTCAACCCAACCTGTTAAATAAATGGGTTGAACCTGGGTTGACCCATTTAATTTTAAAATTGTAAATGAAATAAAAATACTTAAACTACTTCATTCCACGACAATGGAACTGAAGTCGATTAAGTTAAGATTATAAATATATATAAGTAACAATGGAACAATGGAACTGAAGTCGATCAAGTTAAGATTATAAATATATTATCAAGTTAAGAACTGAAGTCGAACAATGGAACTGAAGTCGATCAAGTTAAGATTACAAGTTTACCATGAACAATAGAACTGAACTCGTCGTGAAGTCGTGGAACAAAGGGAGAGGAGAGGAGTCGCTGGTGAAGAGGGAGGAAGATATGTGCCGACGGCGTATGAGGGAAGAGGGAGGAGAGGAGGTTGGAGGCGTATGGCGTTTCAAATTAGGAATAAGATTTACAGATTTAGTCGATTAGGGTTTTCAGCTTTCAAATTTCAATATAGAACTTATTTTTTAATCTTTAAGAATTATATTAAAATATTAATTGTATTAAATATTGATTAATAATTAAAAATAAAATATTAGGTAATATTATAAATGGGTTAGAAACGGGTTGTAAATGGGTCAAAATCAGGTTGTAAATGGGTCGAAATCAGGTTGAAAATTTCAACCCAACCCAAACCCAATTAATAAATGGGTTAGGCGGATTGACCTATTTAACTAAAATGGGTTGAAGTTCTCAACCCAACCTTCTAATTTTGGGTTGGGTTCGGGTTAGGTCACTTTTTTCCACCCCTACTAAAAATGTCTTTCAGAAATTTGGCATAGCTGGGCATATTCTCAATAGCCTCAATAAGTGAGATGTTGATGTGCAATTGCTTGAATACATCCAAGAATTTTTTGAACTGAATGTCCTCCTTTTGGTTCCTCAACCTCTGTGGGTAAGGAATGTATGGAGGAACAGGGTTTATTTCTGAAGATTTGGGATTGGGAGTTGCTTGAACAGTAGAGGTTCCTATGTCTGCTATTTTGGATGGTGCTGCAGCAACCTGATCTGTGTGTGGTAGATCTATGGCAACATCATCCTTACTTCACTTTGTGGTTTTTGGTTCTGGTTCACTTGGAGAAAGTGAAGGAAAGTCAAACTTGTTGGGTTGGGTATGGTCACAGACTGTTGAGGTGCTACTTGTTCAAGAACAACAGCAGGGGTTGTTGCAGCAACAAGTGGAGTTGCTACAACAGGCATCTCAGTCACAGATTGTGAAACATTCATGGACTTCTTTGGGTTATTGTCAACTAAGTCCTTTCCACTTCTTAAACTAACTGCTTTCACATGTTCTTTGGTCAAGTTCCTAGGGATCTCAGTATCACTAGGGAGTGTTCCAACAGTTCTATTTCTCAACTCAATGGCCATTGGTCCAATTTGTGTTTCCAAACTCCTAATGGTAGCATTTTGATGACTCATTGCTGAAGCAGTTTGATTTATAAACCCCTTTAACATGTTTTCAAGGGAAGGTGATGAGTCACTTTGCTGGTTAGGATTTTTCTGTCTGATTTTGTTGAAAATGTTGTTGGTTTTGAGAGCTACTTGGTTGAAAGTTTTGCCTTGGTTCCTTTACAATAGGAGGATTCAAACATGGACTATTCCAAGAAAAGTTGGGATGGTTTCTAACTTGAGTTGTAAGTGTTTGAAAAATGAGCAGGTCTATTGTGCACATAGTTAACAGATTCAGAGTTTAGGTTGCATTGGTCAAAAGTATGACCTTCACCACAGCACACACTGGATAGGCAAGGATTCAGAGACAGATGTTGCAGCAACAGTGTTTGCAGCAGGGACAACTAAGTTTTTCAACAAGCTAGACATAACTGAAAGCTATGCAGTGATAGCAGTATATGGATCTATCTCATGAACTCCTGAAGCCTTCCTAGGTAGTATTGCTCTAGGATCTGCCCAATGACCATTGTTGTTTGAAATCTTTTCTAGAATGTCATAGACATCATTATAGGTACTAGCAGTAAAGGCTCCACCTGTTGTAGCATCAAGCATCTGTTTTGCAGTGGTATCAAAACCATTGTAAAAAGTCTCAAGCTGTATGCAGTATGGAATGCCATGATGTGGGCATTTCCTTAACAACTCCTTGTGCCTCTCCCAAGCATCAGGAACTGCCTCATCCTCAAGTTATTTAAAAAGACAAATTTCATTTCTAAATTTGGCATTCCTAGTTGGTGGGAAGTATTTTTTTTTAAAAGTTTTCAGCCATGTCATTCCAGGTTGTTAATGAATCTGGTTGTAAAGAATTGTACCAAGACTTTGCTCTATCCCTCAAAGAGAATGGAAATAACTTCATCCTTAAGGCTTCATCAGTCACTCCTTGGAGGTGAAAAGTATGTGATTTCCATAAAGGACTTAAGATGTAAGTGTGGGTCCTCTGATGGTAATCCAGCATATTAACCATTTGTTTGTAACATGTGAAACATTATGGGCTTGAACTCAAAATGATCAGCTTCAATGGTGGGCCTACGTATCCCTGTGTGCAACTGGTTGAACACATGAATAGCATAGCTCATGATGCCTTCATTTTTAGAGTTAGCAAATCTGATAACTTCTTCCTCAGGGTTGGGCTTGGGAGCAGGTCCAAAATGAGCATCCATGGAAGGAGAGGTTAAATCTGAGAGTAAATTTCTTTGCACCCTCCTTCTTCTTCTGAATGTTCTCTCAATATCAGGATCTAACTCAAAAACTTCCCTGTGAGGTATTCTTGGCTTAAACCACTAAAAAAACAAAGATGGTAGAAAAATCAAATTTTAAATTGACTTAAGAAAAACTCTTTTTGGAAAAAATTCCCCGGCAACGACGCTAAAAACTTGTTTGTTCGATTTTGTATACCCTCAAAAGGCTATAGCAACTGGCAAATCATGCAAGTATACATGGCTCACTAGTATCGTCCAAAGAAAGTAATAATGGTAAGTAAATACCAGATATCGTACCACAGGGATTTTAAAAAAGCAAGAAGAGTAACCAAAAGTCAGCTTTAAAACAAGATTTCGAGAGTAAAAACGAAGCAATATCTTTGGAGAGTTGGTAACTACAGTACTTGAAATGTAACAGTAAGTAAATGATAGTATGGGTGTAATTCAGATTGGATTTCAGCTAATAGAGTGTAATGAACATTGCTACAGCATCACAAAGGTGTTGCAACAATAGCTCTCTACAAACACTACTGGATTGAGCGGCCTTCCAAGGAAGTGCATATTAGACCATATGTTGGCAGTGCACATGGTGATGCATCAAGAACCAAACTAGTACAGATCTTGCCCCTCTTTCCATATAGTTTCGCAACCCATAAGGTTGTTGCAGCTCTCTGTAGCCTCTATAACACAACCAGTAGAAAACATTTGCGTTGTTTTAATTTTAAGGCCTAACTCATCTAAGTAAAATAACATGTGTCACTTTGTCAAACATTACCAGATGAAATGTTTTATGCCACTTGTGAATAGTGAAGTAAATTGCTATTAGCAATAAAATATCCACCAACACTTTGGCTTAATCTCACAACCTTCCCTTACACCCACACTAAGGTTTTTAGCCTAACATGGCTGAAAGTAAAGAGATAAAAGTAAATGACATAAAAATAGAAGACATGAATGTAAATGACTTAATGTAAATGACTTAATGTAAATGACTTAATGTAAATGACTTGAAAAGTAACTTGCAAGAAAAGTAAATGAAGTGTTATAAAGGTTGTTGTAGCAACTGACAGAAAGTAAGAACAATATTCAAAAGATTGCAATATATTAAAAACTAGAGTATAAATCTTGTAAGAAGCTTTGTTTCAGAAAATCTATGCCTAAGCACAGAGTAGGATCGGATTGGGTTTGATGATCTTAACCTCAACATCCCTCCTACTTATACTAAACTAAGAGAATCAAAAGATGCTTAACAAGTACAAAAGGCAATTGTCCATTGGTTATTAACCAAGCATAATAAGTACAATAATTAAAAAGTAAATATGTTCAAAGAGACTAAGCAAGGCATCTTCAGGGCATCTTCTATCATCCTCCTCCAGACTTGTTCTACAAAGATGCCTTCAAAGCCTTTCCCTCCAAAAGAAAATCTTCAAATGATTGAGCCATCTGCTGCCAATATCAGTGTTGTAGCAGTACCTGCTGCAGCAACAATCAGTAAGCATTGTTTTCACCAAAAAATATATAACATTACCACTTTCTACATCCTAGCTCCAATAAAACTAAAAGTGTAAAATAAGATATAAAAAAAATACTCAAGATGGTGTTGGGAAAGATGTAAAATAGGCTAAAATGAGGTCCTAAAAGAGTGCTAAAGTGTATACTTTTATACACTCATCACATGGCAAAGTACATGGTTGTCGTCCCCTTAACTCGGATGCAAATTGACCGAGTTGAGTTTCAAAACCTCTCAATGTGGCATTAGTTTGGTTGATGAACCCTTAAGTAATGATTCCAAAGAACCGTTATCCTTTGAGCTTTGTTGCCTAGAAGCTTGAGGAAATGAATCTTGACTATTGTTGTGAGATGTGAGGATTGCCCGCTGCTGTGAGGATATGGGGACTGTCCATTGTGGTGGGAATGTGGGGACTGCCCACTGTGGTGAAATCCCCGAGGATTTTGAGGTCGGTTTTGTCTAGAACCTACCCTAAGGGGTTGTTTCTTGGATTTCGTACCCATGAAAAGTTGAGGTAGTTTCGCCAGTTCGGGTTGTAAGTCTGAGAAGACGGACTATTCCTTGAGTGATTTCCTACATAGTTAACTGAGATGGGGTTACCTGTACAGTTTTCATAAGAATGGTTCACATCACAAAATGCACAAGTTTCACTTGACAAATTAGCGTTCATTGTATCACTTGGTTTTTCTCTCTTAAGTTCAAGTTATTTTTACCAAGTTTCTGGTGATAGCGTCTACTTCACGAACTCCCGATGCATTTTTTTGGAGGAAGTGCACGAGGGTTCGACCACTCAATATTATTGTTGGCAACCTTCTCAAGAATGATGTATCCTTCGTTATATGTCTTGGCGGTAAATTCACCACCAGTTGTAGCATCAAGGACAATTTTTGTAGCGTTAGAAAGTCCATTATAAAATGTTTCCAATCGGATGCAATGGGGGATTCCATGGTGAGGGCATTTTCGAAGAAGTTCTTTGAACCTCTCTCAAGCATCTGACACTGCTTCGTTGTCCCCTTGTTGAAACAGTAAAATTTCGTTTCTGAGTTTTACATTCCTTGTTGGAGGAAAGTATATTTTCAGAAATTTTTCCGCAATCTCTAAAAATGTGAAGAGCATTATCCTTAAGGCATCTTGAGGAACTCCTTGAACTTTAAAAGCGTCTGCAATCTCTAAAAAATGATTTTAAATGCAAATGCGGATCTTCCAATGGTAATCCTCTAAATTAACCCATTGTTTGGATCATTTGGAACATTAACGGTTTTAACTTAAAGTTTGTTGCAGTAATATCGGGTCTAAGAATTCCCGAATTTAATTGAGCAAATTCGGGAGTAGCATAGTCCCTTATTCCTCGATCTTTGTCATCAGCAATCTTTACCGTACTTTCCACAATAGGTAGAGGTGGTGGATCTTGGGGTCCTCCTCGAGCGTCACCCATAGTGTTATTAACGGGAGGTTGTCGATTACCTCTTCCTCTTCTACCTCGTTGACTATCTTAGGATAAAAAATCGTCCCAATCCCCGACAACGGCGCCAAAAACTTGATAGCAAAAATGCACACGTGTAAAATGTGGCACAATAATGGCGCAAATATACACCAAATATCGCGTTCGCTTCACAAGTAATATAATGGTAAGGACCAAATATCGTATACACGGGGATTGGACTACTAAGAATCTGAGATTTTACGAACTTCCGGTGCAAAGTTAGATTTTTATAAAATTGATTGGTTGATTTATAGCAAAATATTAAATATTAAATTTAACAAGATAATAAAAAGCGGGTACAGGTGTAAGTTTTTCCCGGGAATATTTTAATAACTTAAATGGTTAACAAAACCGGTCACAATGAGACCCCACACGATTTCCTCCACTCGAAGCTCCGTCGTATAGGTTGCGATAACGGTTTTATTATAAAATTACCTGTCAGGATCGAATTCTTAACAAGAATAAAGTCTCAGAAACAATATCAAAGAAGTTGCGGAATAACACTTTGATATTCAATATAACAGTAAACAAACAGTATATGATTAACAACTTGTAAACTTGTATTCATTGATCAAATCACAAGATTACACACTCAACCTCAATCTTGAAGAA
The DNA here is from genome assembly GCA_954870635.1 of Arctium minus. Classification (NCBI taxonomy): domain Eukaryota; kingdom Viridiplantae; phylum Streptophyta; class Magnoliopsida; order Asterales; family Asteraceae; genus Arctium; species Arctium minus. Next base: position 41,365,990 of record OX941088.1, on the reverse strand, counting down.
CAGACTCTTTCAAGACGAATTCTACTTCTCTAGAATTAGGATCTATACCTTGAGGTTGATTCTCTCTAGAATAAAAACATATATTTTTAAATCTCTGTTAAAACTATTCTGTCAAAACTATATATATACTGAACAAAAAGATAATTACAATAAATAGAATATCTTCAGTATATCTTCCATGAATATCTTCAGAATATCCAGCTGTCATTCTTCTAATTCAAATCTTCATCTTATAAGCAGCACTAATCGGCTTGGCAGTATTAACTACTAAGCAGCACTAACCACTAGCAGCACTAACTAGCTAAGCAGTACTAACTTTGTTCAAGCAGCACTAACTTTGACTAACAGTATTAATTCTACTAGCAGTAGTAATACTCAGCAGTATTAACTATTGAAGTCCTCTGGCAGTAGTAATCTTGTACTGGCAGCATTAACCATACTTGGTAAATTCTTCAGTTCCCAACAATCTCCCCCTAACTTGACTTTTAGGAAGAGAAGTCAAGTTCTTCAGATCTGATCTTCAAGATGCTTTCAACACCTCAGGTTCAGTTTCCCAAATTTGGATCTAGCCCCAGACTTTGATTTACAGTTCTTCTTACCACAATTTTAGCCATCTCTGAATCCTTTGTGCATACCAGTGTAGCTTTAAGCATCCCTTCTAGCTTTTCCTTGCTATGCTCATAGATTGTGTCCACCAGGTAGTATTCATGATAACAGTTGTCAATAGTAATCATGTATACTCCACAGTTTTCAAATAGTATCCATTTATCAATCTTCTTGAATATAAACTCATGATTATGATCTTTAATCCTATAAGCCACTCTTTCTGGATCAAACATCATACACAAGTATTCCATTGTTACCTTGAGAAGATTTTCTTCAGTACCTTTCAACACAGGCTCATAGAGTTTCATCCCCACTTTGTACAATTCTTCTATATCAGCTCTTGAACAACTTCTGATAACTCTCCCCCATGTTGAATATGCTTCAAATGAACCATCAGCTCTCTTGATTCTGAAGAAATTCTTTCCACTATCTCTTAGAATGTCCCAGAAAATGATCTCTGGAGCTTGTATAGAGATTGGAACAGCCTTCAAAGGTTCTACTATTGTCATGTAGAGATCCATACCCTCATCAGTTTGCTTATTGAACTGTTCTGGAATTTGTACTGATTCTGTTAAAGGTACATCTGAAGGCTCTGCTGCATATTCTGCTGTTTCTTCCACTCTAGGCCTTTTAGACTGCTTTTTGGAAGCAATTGTCTTCACCCTCTTCCCAGATTTAGCTTCTACACCAACACCCTCATGTTCTTCCTTCATTTCTTCAGCTTCATCTTTTGAAGGTGTGGTCTCCTCAGGAAATGGTTTCTGAATATTCAGATCATGCCTTTCCTTCATTCTTCTCTCAGCCTCTTTCCTTTGAACTGAATCCCCTTGAAGCTTAGACCTCTCTTTCTGGTACAACTCTTCAACCTGAGTGTATGCCATGTTGGTGAACATCTCCCCCTTAACACCAATTGCACCTTTCAGGAAATTTATCATCCTTCTTCTTTCCTGATTGGCCAAAAATGTTTTGGAAGGTTGTCTTTTCTGTTTTTGAATTGGCATCTTTTTGACTTGAAGTTTCTTGGCTTGAGCTGCTTCTTTTATGCTTTTCTGATATTCTGCATTCAACTTTCTGGCCATGATCTTTGCCAGTTCTCTATCTGTTTCTGTTTGAATCTGCTCCTCCTTTTCCAATTGATCTTAAAGCTGCTTTGTTATTGCCTCATCTATTTCAATCTGAGTCTTCTTCTTTGCAGGCAGTTCAGCTTCTTCAACCATCTTTTCCTTTCCTTTTCCCTTTATATTCTTCAAGACTTCCTTCTCTTTTTCCTTCTTTGAGATCCCTCCTTCATTGATGACTACTCCCTTGGCCTTTTGAGTAGCCTTAGGAGTATCATTTTTGGCTTTAACCAAAGTTTCTGCTATCTCCATTTCCTCTAAAGAGAGCCCTGTTTCTTCTGCTTCTGTTTCTGCTGCTTCTTGTATTTTAGCAGCATTAACTGTTTCTTCTGTTGTAGCAGCATTAACAGTTTCTGCTGTTGTTCCATGTTCTGTCTCCCCCTCAACTTCAACTTCCTTTACAGCTGAGCTTTCTTTCTCTGTTTCTCCCTCTGGCTTCTCCCCCTTGTTGAAAGTATCTTGAACATTTGCCCTCTTCTTCAGCACAAATTGCTTCTTTTTCTTTTTAAGTACCAACCTCTTCACCAGCTTCTTGAGTTTGGTAATTTGCACTTGTTGGGACAAAATTACCAGCTTCATTTCTTCTATTTCTTTCCCTTGTTTAAGAACATCTTGGTTGATGTTGCCCATTGTTTCCATCAATTCATAGTAGTTATATATGTCCTCACCTTCTCCAGAAGTGTTACCCTCTATTGAAGGATCATGGGATCTTTTAGTAGTGGAAGTCTTCTACCTAGCAGAAGCACTATCCACCCCCTTGGTTTCTTGGCACCTGGGACCTTTGAATGATTGCTCATTCAAAGTTTCCATGGGGGAGGTCTTATTTATGTTACCACTGTCCTTCTCTGTGATAGCAGAAGTAGTGGCAGCCTGCTCACCCATATGTTCATCCTCCTCCTCAGAGAGCACCTCCTTGGGGTTGGGAGACACCCCTGTGGTTTCCCTGAAGATATTCTCTAAGGGATAATCTTCCCTTAGAGGGCTTAAAGGCTTAGAGGGTGAAGGTAAAAGAAGGGAAGGAGCCTTTTTTGCCTGTTTCCTTTTGTATGTTTGGGTGATTGGTGAAGTTGGTTTATCAAGAAGAGACTGGGGAATGGATTTAGAGTGGGAAGGTTGGGATTGGCTATCAGTGGGATGGTCTAATGGGGGCCTTGACCCTGCTGCCATACCTTCTTCAGTGTGGGACACCACCATCATTGTAGAGAACAATGAGGTGTCAACTCCTTCCGAGTCCAAAGGGGATCTTTTCATGTTTGAAAAGACCTTACCTTTGGGGATTTTTGGTACATATACCCCATCAAAATGAGGTATATCCGTCAATTCATGGGTTATTACTTCTTGTACAAACCTAGGGTACATATAAAAACTCTTTTTACTTCCCAGGTTTGAGACAAGATCATTAAAAATCATTTGGGAAAAATTATACTTTCTGGCAGTGGCTAAGCATACCAAAGCATTAGCAATGGTGCTACTGAACTCACTCCAGCCAGTAGTCTTTTTAGAGATACAGTGCATAAGGGTATGGACAAAGAAACGCCATTGAGGTGAAAATTTTGCTTTTGAGAACTTGAACACACCCAATGGGCCTCCATACCCCATTCTTGTAAGAGTAGAAAACAGTTCATCATTAGAGATAGAAGTTATACCAGAGGCATCGTCTAGACGTAGACTGATGCGAATTACCTCTTCAGTAACTGTCAAGGGTTTGTCACACACCCTTGTCTTGATCATTTGCACACCGTTCTCAGTAACAATGGTGGCATTTGCCCAGAATTGCCTTTGATGCTCGATATAGATGGATGGCGATACAGTGAGAGCATGGGCAATATGGCTTGTCTTGAGGAAATCCACAATCTGGTGGAAACCAGCAGCCTGTTTGGGCTTTTGTAGCATCGCGATTTCATTGTGCTCGTCTATAAATGCCATTGATGCCATTGATCTTGAAGTTTCTTGCCTGAAAACTTTGAACTTGAGAGAGAAGGGTTAGAGCGCAAGTGAACAGTAGGCAAAGAGTCGTTATGAACTTTTTAGGCGGGGAAAGGGTATTTATAGTATACGGGACATAAGCAGTATTAACCTAGAGCAGTATTAACGGACAAGCAGTATTAACTGAAAGCAGTATTAACTAACTAGCAGTATTAACCACTAGCAGTATTAACTAACTAGCAGTATTAACTGAGAGCAGTATTAACTGAAAGCAGTATTAACTGAGCGCAGTATTAACCACTAGCAGTATTAACTAACTAGCAGTATTAACCACTAGCAGTATTAACTAACTAGCAATATTAACTACTTAGCAGTATTAACTGTGCACTGGCAGTATTAAAAATGCACTGGCTGTATTAACAATGCACTGGCAGTATTAAAACTGCACTGGCAGCATTTACTATACTTACACTTTTTGACACCATCCTTTTACTCATACTTTTTATTGCTTTGTTCATCCCCTGATCCTTTTCTTCTTGATCCTTCATGATCATTACTCCCTCTGGAGTATTACTAACTTCAACCTGAAACACTTAAACACACAGGTTAGTAGTATCATGCTCAATGAAATCTTCCAAGGGCAACTTATCTTTTAACTCATGCCCTGAGCATTTATTATTACTTCCCTCTGAATCAAATGCAACATGTCCTCCATCAAATCTTTTGAAGAATTTGAAGGCAGTCCATGTTACCTGTTGTGTGCCAAGAGCAACCACTATCTGCATTCCAAATGCTCTTCCTCTTGAGCTTTTGGTTGCCCTGCACACTTGATAAATCAGTTAGTCTTGGATGGAACCCAAGCCAAAGTGGTCTTGGGTTGTCCTTTCTCATTTATATAATTTGTCAGTTTGGTCTGGATGAGTTGTTTAGGAATCTCATGGCTGGAATACTTTGTCAAGATTATAGGCTTTGCAACATTAATACTAGTAGAAGCACTATCCTTGTTAGCAGTAGTATTGGTTGCAGCAGCACTATTTCTGTTAGCAGTACTATCTGGGATAGCAGTACTAACAGGTTTCTTTACAATTGGAACCCAAACTTGAACAAAGTTGTTTGCTTTCTTTGTCTTTAAATTACTCCTTGGCTTATTTGGAGTATTTTTCTTTGGTTTAGCAAACTTGTTCTGAGCATGTGATCTTATAGGTGCTCTGTTCTCAGCCATATGATTCCTTCTCTGATTCCTATAACCAAAAGAGTTTTGTGGTTGTCTTTGAAAAGTGACTCTTTGGTTAATGGGATTGAAATAACAGTATTTGGCAAGGTGATTCAGCTTTCCACAAATAAAACAAGGTTTTGGTCTATTGATTTTACTCAGATCAACCCCTTGTTTTTGTGCCCACTGGTTATTCCAATTTCTCTGATTTCCCCTTGGTTTATCATGTTTTTGGGACTCAGATTTATTGCAAGCACACTGTTTGCAAGGGACAGGATTCACAACTGTGGTTTGCTTATAATGGACCTTCTCAGACTTTCCCTCAGTCTTCTCTATGTCCTTAGATTTGACCCATGTCTTTCCACATCCCTCATTGGTGATAATATGATTTTCTAGAGGAATCTCACCACATACAGTGTTCTCCTTACTCTTATCATTAGAGTTCTCTTCTTCAAAGTCTTTTTCAACCATCATTTTTTCTAATGGATCTACCTTAGTGGCTCCATCAGGTAATTCCTTCCTATCCTTGGTCTCTAGCAAGTCTGATATAGGAGGAATGTAATTGTTGTTGTATGGTGGTGGTGTGGTGTTATAGCCTATTCCTCTTCTAAGTTTGTCATGGATTTGAGTTTGGAGCAAAGAGTCCATTGCTTTAGAAGCATTGGAAAATTTCTCAATATCCAGCTTGGCTTTCTCAAACTCCCTCTTTATCTTCTCATTCTCCTCTTCTTTCTGTTTAAGCTTAAATTCATACTGATCTTTCTCCCACTTCCAGTAGTTTGTGTCATAAGAGTGTTGAAGCTCATTGGCTTGGAAACTCTTAATCTGTTCCTCAAAACTCTCAACAATTCTTACATAGTCTTTTATATCTCTCTCTAATCTTTTAAGGTCATCACTCATTGTCTGGTTGTGATCCCTGTACCTTGTAACAGTTTCAATACAGGATTTAGAACAAAGATTAGATGTTACCTCAGTGGGAATGGCAGTGCTTGTCGATTCTGATTCTTTAGCCATGATGATTGATGTTGAATGAATGTTTCTGAGAATACTAGCTCTGATACCACTTGTCAGGATCGAATTCTTAACAAGAATAAAGTCTCAGAAACAATATCAAAGAAGTTGCGGAATAACACTTTGATATTCAATATAACAGTAAACAAACAGTATATGATTAACAACTTGTAAACTTGTATTCATTGATCAAATCACAAGATTACACACTCAACCTCAATCTTGAAGAACAGACTCTTTCAAGACGAATTCTACTTCTCTAGAATTAGGATCTATAGCTTGAGGTTGATTCTCTCTAGAATAAAAACATATATTTTTAAATCTCTGTTAAAACTATTCTGTCAAAACTATATATATACTGAACAAAAAGATAATTACAATAAATAGAATATCTTCAGTATATCTTCCATGAATATCTTCAGAATATCCAGCTGTCATTCTTCTAATTCAAATCTTCATCTTATAAGCAGCACTAATCGGCTTGGCAGTATTAACTACTAAGCAGCACTAACCACTAGCAGCACTAACTAGCTAAGCAGTACTAACTTTGTTCAAGCAGCACTAACTTTGACTAGCAGTATTAATTCTACTAGCAGTAGTAATACTCAGCAGTATTAACTATTGAAGTCCTCTGGCAGTAGTAATCTTGTATTGGCAGCATTAACCATACTTGGTAAGTTCTTCAGTTCCCAACATTACCAGAAGTGCCAACTTTCTGTTTACCAATCTCACTAAGTAGATCTCGAAGATCTTAGCCCCGACAGTATGGAGAGATGCGCATATCTCTATGATACACCAACTCGACCGATAAATGGACCTTAGTTTGATTATGCAAAAATCCATATCTCTATGCGATTATTGGAGATTTTCTCAAACCTCCTTGCATCACCCAAGCCGTATTCGGATATGCCCCTCTCGAGGTCTAAGATCTAATATTAACACATACAAATGACCGTCTTGTCCGTATTGAGATGAAGCTTCAACTTGGATGACCAAACCGAGAAGTTAGCCAACTGCGGTAACACCCAAGTGTTACATTTTAACCTCTCGGGTTTGGCTTACACCCACACCCAAGGGGGGGTTTAGCTACTTATAAAAATAGAAGACATAATAAAGAAAAAGAATGACGTAAACTGAAATTGCATTAAACGTAAACGTACCACTGTGGCCACAAATTCACCACAGTGGTGGACAGAAAGTAAATAAAACTAAAGAAATGAAACCACAAGAACTTGAAATAAAACTTTACTACTAACTTCAGCTAATTCTAAATGTTTGAGATATGAAAATATGATCTTCAAAGCTAAGCCAACCTTGGTATTTATAGGGAAGGAGGGAGAGGGGTGAGTAGTAACATGAGAGTGACCTCCCATGTTGTTTTGTTCCCTTACTTTTGGCTTCATGTGCTTTGTCCTCATCTTGCCTCCTCTTTTGCACAAGGTTCAGCTTTGACTCTAACAATCATGCATTCGACTTTCACCAAAATGGCCTTCAAAAATCTTTAGAAAATTGTGGCGCATTACTCACCACAGTGGTGACATTGTGGCCACAATGGCGCACAAAAATATGACTTTTTGATCTCTTCAGTTATTTTGAATACCTTGGAACATTTTAGACCAAAAGAATAAGAAAAGTTCAAATGGATACAAAAAAGGTTTAAAATGGGTTTAAAAAGAGTGACAATTAATTCTAAAAATTGAGGGATATCATAGTCCAATACATAAAAATATAACTTTTGTCACCATAAATACTTTTTGTAGGGAAAAGATACTAGGTAATTTGGTATCTGGACAAGACATTAGTAAAGTAAGAACATAAAAATGACGTGGAAAAAAATTAGATGATCAGAAAATACGGACGTGACTGATTTCTTATGTTTACTATTTTATATTTTCTATTAAAATTCAAAACGTTTGTTGGAGATTTTAGTGCATTTTACTATAGTTGTGATTTATTCATATATATATAGAGATATAGATATAGATATATAGAGAGAGAGTGAGGAACTTTTGTTAACCATAAAAATGTTATTAACTTTGTGAACCTAAACTAGCCAATATGAATGCATCTTAGGTTGTTGTAGTGATTGTGTGTATAATTAATGATAAAAGATAGAAAGGGAAATCCTAATTTGGACAATATTTGATCTATTTATGTTATTAACTTTGTGAACCTAAACTAGCCAATGGGAATTCATCTTAGGGTGTTGTTGTGATTGTGTGTATAATTTATGATAAAGGGTAGAAAGGGAAATCATAATTTGGACAATATTTGATCTAGTTATTTGGGAGTTACAAAAATCAATGTTCCATGATTCTAGCTAGTGGTTTGATTTCAAAATTTTGTCCATAATCAATTACATGCTAAAATCATATGAACATCCCAATAATCCAAGTACCTAGTGGTTTGTTTTCAAATATTTGTCCATATTCATCTTAATTCCCAAATCTCATGAACATCACAACAAATGAACGCCACAACATTCACCGACATTTTATGAATTATGGGCTCCTTAACAACGTCGATAGAGGTGCGTTTGTTGAAAATTTATCATCTATGGAAACAACAACATTAGATGAAGCCAATGAAAAACAACTCAATAGGAATGAGCACCAAAACGAAAGCAGCGGTAATTGCAATGTGGATATAGTCGAACCGAATAACAAATTTTGTGTTGGTAAGTGTTTTTGAATGATTTCGAGTTATTTTGATTATTTAGTTTTATGATGTTTTCATTAAAAAATCCCAACCATTAATGAACATATGGGAACAAATAATAAGCATCCCATAAGATTTGTGTCTCCATTGTTGATCACATATGTTCATATGTAAAATATATTTTTACATTTTATAGAGGAGTTAGGTGTGTGTAGTGTTCATCCATGTGTTCATTAACATATGGGAAACAACTGCACACATTGAACATGTGTGAACACTACTTAAATGGACGTATCAAACCATTCTTCTTCACATGGTTTCATGGCTATTTTTTTACTTTTTTGGTTATTGATATTGTGATTTTGTTTAGGGAACCAACATTTTTGAAAACATACATGATGCAAGTTGTTTCATGCATGTTCATTACCCAACTGGGTGATATTCGTAATTTGTCAACTTACTAATCATTGTTGAACCAATATTAGACATCGTTTATTAAGGCAATGTTCTGCTTGTTCATCCATGTCTTTAACAAATTATGTTCATCCATGTGTTCATCCTCGTATGGGAACACCCATGATTATAAGCTAATTCCCAGTGTATATTGAATTCCTATGAAACTTATCTTGAAGTTTAAGAACATTGGGTGTTTATTGTTCATGTGTGTTCATGTTATCAGCTTGGGTGTTTTAGAACATTACGTTACGAATCGTGGAACAATCGGCGGTTACGAATCTTTTGGAAGAGACATTAATGGAGAAGAATAATGACATAAGATTTATTGATATTTTTTCCTAAACTACCCTTTATCACTATGGTTCACTCCCAATTATTCATTAATTCTACATTTAATAAAGCTTTTCAAAAATATTCAATATCAACCGTTGATTTCCAAGATCAATGGCTTTGATTGGTTCATAAAGTTAACACAAAAAATATGGTTAACAAATGAACCGGACCCTATCTATCTATCTATCTATCTATCTATCTATCTATCTATCTATCTATATATATATATATATATATATATATATGTGGTTAAATCAAGTGAGAACCACAAAAAGGTTGTGAATTATAAGAACCAATTTCAACCACAATCAAGATTAATCAATGGTGAAAATTGGAAGGTAACATTTTGCATATATGATGCATTTACATACCAACATAACTCTTAAAATGGGCATAAAAGTAAATATCTTCACTTTCTATCTCTTATTGAAATTATATAATTTAAATTAAACAACACCTCCTTTTTAAATTAAAATTATATTAATTACAATAAAATATTAAATCAAAAAATTTATATAAAAAGTGAACATTTTATTTTCTTTAATTTGACACGAGTATCATTATATATTTTTACATTTTCTTTAATAATTACAATTTTTATGTGAAACGGTAAAACTGATTTAGCTCGTATGTTGTTTCACCTTGTGAAACATTTTAGTATTCCAAATCACATTTCACGTCATTTTGGTTTCTTCTCACATAGTGAAACAGCAGTACATTGTTTTACCATGTGAAACAACACTACATTGTTTCACATTAACAATATTGTATTGTTTCACAATATGAAACAACACTTTAGTGTTTCACGTCATATTTCACGTCAATTTTTGTTTTGTTTTGTTTTCAAATTGTGAAACAACACCAAATTGTTTCACTTTATGAAACAAAAATGTATTGTTTCACTTTAGCGACATTGTATTATTTCACAATATGAAAGAATTCAAAGAACACTACATTGTTTTACCATATGAAACAGCAGTACATTATTTCATCATGTGAAACAGCACTACATTGTTTCACATTAGCAACATTGTATTGTTTCACAATAAAAAACAACATTTTAGTGTTTCACATCACATTTCACGTCAACTTTTGTTTTCAAAATTATGAAACAACACTACATTGTTTCACCTTGTGAAACAACATTTTATTGTTTCACTTTAGCGACATTATATTGTTTTACAATATGAAAGAACACTTTAGTGTTTCATTTTCACATCACATTTTACATAAACTGTGTTTTGTTTTCACAATCTCAAACAACACTAAATTTGTTTAACTTTAGTGACATTGTATTATTCATTGTGTGAAATAATACTTTGGTGTTTCCAGAATTCCAGATGATGTTTTAATTACAATATATTTATATTTACTATATTTTCTTTTCCCATGTGATGTTTGTATTATTTAAATTAGTCAAATGTATTTTACGAAGATGTATGTTTTTCTATACGTTACCATTAAATGATGTATATGCAAGAAAGTAAGCGAGTGAAAATTAAATTAATAATACGATCAACTAATAAAATATAAAAGATTATTTCAATTAATGAAAATTAAAATATCTTCGCATAAGATTGAATAGAAATAAAATAATAATTGATTCTAAATTTTGATATTTATTAAAAAAGGGAAGTGAAAAAATAATCAAGAAAAGAAAAAAATGACCATTACGTCCTTCCTTAATTAAAAATGAAACACTAATTAAGGTTGTTAGATTTAAGTGATTATATGGTTGAGATTGGTTCTTAAAGTTCTCAACATTTTTGTGGTTCTCATTTGATTATCGTCCTAGGCCAAGGATAATTTACAACCCATATAAATTTTACAATCCATGCAACTCACATCTTAACCGTTGGATTCATGATAAACGGTTATTTTGTTTTTATTTTTTTGATTTTTTTAATTGAAAATATTGGACCCATATGTATTGTAACCGTCGATCATTAATCCAACGGTTAAGAAGTAGGTTGCATGGGTTGTAAGATTTTCATGGGTTGCAAATTAAACTATCCCGTTCGTCCTATATATATATATATATATATATATATATATATATATATTGTTAACTTTGTGAACCTAAATCAACCAATAGAATTGCATCTTGATATGTTATTTTGATTCTATGTGTAATTAATGACAAATGGTAGAAACAGAAATTATAATTTATACAATATTTAATCTACTTATGTGGGAGTTACAAAAATTAAAATTCCACGATTCTAGCTAATTGTTTGATTTCAAATTTTTTTCCATAATCAATTTCATGCTAAAATCATATGAACATCACAAGAATTCAAGTAGCTAGTGGTTTCAATTTTAAATCTTTGTCCATATTCATCTTAATTCCCAATAGTATCAACGTGTAACAGCCCAAAAAAAATAAAATATTATCACTTCAAATCCCAAAACGGGTCGAGTACTACACGAAAAATAATGATAAGAACAAGGTTCCAATTATAAATTTCTAAACTCGCACAACCGAGAGTCTATAAGTAACTAGACCGCATTAAGGCATCATTCCACACTTCTCTTTACCCTTGGGCGTGCCACCAAGCAGGTTCTTATCTGAAAATGAGTTTTTAAGAAAAGTTTGAAAACGAGAGTTAGACCTGAAGGGTCTAGTGAATTCCCGAAAGTCAGACAATTACAATTAATCAAAATAATAATTTATTTAATAACTTTTCCTCATGAGTGTACCCATTTTACAAGGTATCGAATCGTCCGTCTCCGGGGGCCCAGTAGATCCCCAATCGGCCTCCAAGTCGATGTCGTTACCTCGTGTAAAGAAACAAATTCCATACACGCGGTCAAACCATCCCCGATGGTATACGGTAAGCCATGGTGTTCACATTTCCACAATCGATAAAAGCACATGAATAAATCACATATATAAAATCTCAATAGTTAAACAACTATTTCACTAAGTTCGAAATCATATAACAGACAACAAGAAAATAATTTAACCGTTAACGTATAGGCCATTTGCAGTCTTCAAAGAGTTGAGTAACGAGGGAACTCACCAGGTAAGATGGGAACTCGGCACATACTCACAGAATTAATTCCCAGAAGGTCGACTCCTACAAATTTGATAGAATCGAGAATCAATTAACTGCTAATTTTCCAATTAACTTATATGAATTCACCCCTTATTTTATGTAAATCCCAAAATTAAAATGAACCTAATTAGCTAGAGGTGTCTTCGGCTCAAAGGACACCCTCACGCCCGGCTCCAAGAGACGCGGGCTTCACATAATCCCACCCGTAGGCATGCGGGCCTCGGTGCAGGACACACCCGGGTCTGGTCGATTTTCTACTCAGCGACACCTGGTTCCTAAAAGGCACACAGGTCTGGTCGCGGTTCAGCGTGGGCAACGGACGCGGTCTTGAGGTGCAGCGCCCTTGTCGACCCTGCGGCAGCTCAAAGGCCACTCCTTCACTCGATTTCCCTCAAGCATAAACATCAGATCGATTATTCTTAGAACAATTTTTACATAATAGGAACCAATCACAATGACAGCCTTTCCAGATTTCTTAGTTTTCCCAACCCAAAATTAATACGAACCCCAAATCATTTCAGATTATACATTCTTCTTGGATTAAGGTCTAATAGAGCAATCCATTCAAAGAAAGATTTCCAACCGATAAACCAAAATGGCTAATAAAACTCAATCGAAAATCCCAACCTGATTTAGATACAGAAATTAAAACCAAGACCGAGAACTGTTCCATCAGAGAAGGGTTTTTCTACCAAATCCCAAATTTTAGCAACTTCAAAGAGAGTTAGATGATTTACCTTGAGAGAGACGAAATTTCCTACCACTAATTAGCCAAAGCTCCCAAGCCAAAATTCCAAAGTTTCAAGGTTCTAAAAGTGATTTCTTCTCCTTCTATTTCTGGCGTCGCACCCATAAAGAATACCCAAATCAGATTAAAAATAAATATAGGCCAAAGTAGGGTTTTAGGTCTTTAAACCTAAAATTACAACAATGGCCCTTAAGCTTCCTTATTTTAATCATTTAACATCTCTAAACTTATCCTAGAAAGGCATTTAGGTAACGGGTGTTACAACACTCCCCCCCCCCCTTTAGAGAATTTCGTCCCCGAAATTTCTTGTCGAAAAGTTGAGGGTGTTTAGACCTCATTTCTGATTCTAACACCCACGTAGCTTCCCGCCCGTTATGAAACTTCCACTGAACCTTCACCAAACTACTATCTTTAGATTTCAGGCGTTTTGTTTTGCGATCCATAATCGTCACTCGACGAAATTTATTTTCTCAACCACTCGTACATCTTGTAAAGGCACTATCATGCCAACCTCCGTTAGACACTTCCTCAAAATAGAGACGTGAAATGTGATGTGGATACCCTTCAGCTCCTCGGGTAGTTCCAACTTGTATGCTACCTCCCCAACACGTTCAAAAATCTTGAAATGTTCAATGTAGCGTGGGCTTAGCTTTCCTCTCTTACCAAGATGAACCGCTCCCTTTCAGGGAGATATTTTCAACATCACCCTATCGCTCACCGGAAAATTCTAGGTCTTTTCTACGCTCTCCCGCATAACTCTTCGGTCGGTCACTAGCCACTTTCCATTTTTTTTTCGAACAATTAGGTAACTTCGTATAAACGCCAATTGACGCGGAGTTTCCCGTAAATCTCAACTTCAAAGCCACAGGTAAAAATTCCTTTTTATTCAACAATACAACTCTTGGTAACGTCATTTATGATTTGAACCCATCATTAATTACACAACGCCGATCACTAATCCTTTGATGGTACACGATTCCACCACACAAAGCATACATTAACCAGAACATCATCCACACTTAGTCCTTTGGATATCCACAATATTTATATTTAACCATACACCATCCTTCGACCCATTGCCAATTTATTCCCCTGTCAAGCTGAGTCAAACCCAAAAGCACAAAGCAGAACACCACTGAATCTATCAAATCCCATAAATTTTATAACCCCTTCAGTGTCCATTTCTTTACAACGTAAAGCGACACAACCCCGCCTAATATCCCAATTTACACAATATTAAGCACAATACTTAGATGATAATCAATTTATCCTTACTATGCACATCTCGACCGAAACATCATTTCCACCTATTCCTTTGCACATTTGCTTATATACTTAAGAACGTATATTTTCCACATATTCATTTCCCGAATCGTTTAGTTCATCCCATACACATAACCGAATACCACTGAACCCATCTATAACCCATAACCATAAGCTTTCTCATATTCTAGCATGACGTTCATATGCTCACAAATATGACTCTCTTAGCCATACTCCACATTCTTCTGTTTCACCGAGAAAACTCCTCAGTTTCAACTTACTCCCTTGTGGCGACATACTAGCCTCATTTTCTCAACAAACGGATTCAGTCTGACGACCAGAATCTACTTATCTCTAGGAATACTTCACATTCTCGGTCGAACCTCAATCCACAACAAGACACTACAACCAATCCTCATAACATTCCCATTAGGGTTCCGTTAGAATCAGATGAACCCACCCGAAGTCCACCCCAAGCAAGAAGAATACTAGTTCTTCTTCTAGCCAATCACCATTTGATACCAACCTTTTTGATATCAACAATCATTAATAACACATCACCTAAATCAAGCATACTTGTCGCGTTTGAATCTCTTTTCAAAATTGTGAAACCAAGATTTACTCCCTAGCCCCACATTACGAACCAAATTCATCATCCATCATAACGATAATCCAATTACATCATGGACTTACACGTCTAATCTGGCATTAAATAACACCCACTTGATCATACCATTAACACTCCATTCGCGATCCTTTTATATAGCCTGAGCACCCCTTCTTCTAACCGACATAACACAGTTACACTTGAATTCATTTGGAAGGCGAGACCAGGTCGTCAACGTCATCCGTATACACAACCAAACTTGCCTTCATATACTACTCGCATGTAAGACCCAATCCATCTGCCAATTTCATCTCATCTCCAATCCAAATGGATCACGTCTCCCAATTTCCCGATATAATCCATGCATTCACAGTGATGGTACAAAAGACTTCATCCCGTTACGAACCGTTAAAACCTCACAGATACAACACCCCTCAAATTAATCATATTCCATTACCATAACGTTTCCACGCGGTTACCCCACATCTGACACTTATACACCTTATCGGAATGTCCCACCATGTCTATGCACCCCATGGTGAATTCTTAAATTTCCATCCCTCCGGACACATCTTAAACAGTTGCTAACGTTGATCAATAAAGAAAAACGACGAGATGATGCTTCCATAATGTCCCTTGCCGACAGAACTTCTAACAGAACTTACTTTGCCTAACGAATCACGTTCAGTTTAACACTTCGTCGTCCCCACTTAGAAGAGGTTCACGGTTTACTTGGAACGAGGTCTAACTGATGGAACCATCCTGATAACTCAGGTTCAACCCATTTTTAACTGCACTTCAAGTACGACAATACACTAATAATAACATGTTGAATTTCTGGGCAAGGCTCAACCCACCATAATACCATTAATGCCAAAATCCCCTTTTTCCAACGTTACCAATATTCCCTCTTTCCTTAATTAATACCGGAAGCACAAGTTACCCATTAACCTACATGACGTACTGAGTACATAGCCTTCATGCATGACATCCTGATAGTTAAAAGTTATTTCTCATATTGAACATTCAAAAGACACAAAACTTGAAAACATTTTTAAGCACACATGACTCAAAACCCTCACAACTTCAGAGTCATGCACCCCGATCTCGAGCATAATTTGTATGCAACTTTCACTAAAATACCACCTTGACCAAATAAAACAATATCGTGACAATCGTGATATAGAAACAAATCTTCTCTATACAACTAGAAAAAATTCTGAACAAAACCGCTTACAGGAATTTAAAATAGTCGTCTCCCACACTCGTTTTTAAATATCAACGTGTCAAAGATCATTTTGGTTTTAAAGACTTGTCGTCAAGTGTTTTTATGGTATACGCAACGAAGTTTATCTCAAAATGAAAGAGGTGATACAATTTGCAAATCCCTTAGTAAATTTTTTTTAACAACAAAATTAGGTTTGTCTTTCTCCAATAAACACACACTTACACCCATCAAATTATTTTCCGAAACATGAAATTCATTACGTAGTCGTCTATTTTTAATCATGAAAAGAAAAGTTCTTGTACTACTATTATAAACGCGATGCATGAAACTCGACTTGCAACTGAAGGCTACTTACTCAGTCTAGGTCAACCCATGCACCCACGCAGTTATCATTGGTACCCCACTTGACTAACGGTCACTTCCTCATTCTAGCAACAACTTAATGTACAGGTGTCCACAATCTACCTGCTTGATTACCCTGCCAAATTATCTCGCCTTGAGTACTGGTTTACAAGTCATACGATCTCAGTATTTGACCCCTACCGGTCGATCAACCAATCACATTCTCTTCCCATTAGATTCCTCCAATAATTCAATTCAATCCCGAGCACAACTTCCGACCTCCTTACCACTCCATCGCTGATTGGAGAGTCATAAGCTCCTTTACAAAAACAAGAAACTTTCGAAATCCTAACCCAATCCCCCTTTTTTTTCTGCCCAGACTGGTCAGCAAATCTTCACCCAACAAGTGGACTCACAAGAAACTCAGGGTTTACCCTTAATCATTCATTCTCCCATTCCAAACTTATGAAGTTCTACTCTTTTGGGCGGCCTAATCTCGTTCTGAAATATTCTCCTTCTAGGGGTTGTCAACAATTATACTACAGGCGACCTCACTCATTCCATCGCTTCTACTATTAACACCGCAAGACTAGAATTTTACTCCATTCCACCACCCCTTCAAATACTAGACCAACCCTAATATCCTTCCGATTATGTCACAAACCAAGCTAGCCGCATATAACCAACGTTCTATTGACTACTACGCATAGAAAGGAAATTTGGGCACGTACATGTACCTGTAAATTTGAAATTACATTGGCCAGATGCAATTTTAAATATACCTTACACGTTAGTCCCCACCTCTCATCGCACACATTCCTATAGCGGTAACTCCTAGGCCATCCTATTTCTCGGTTGTGTCCCACGTCCGACAGTTTAAGTTTAGGCCCACACAGTCACCTAAATCCCTTAAACTATGGCTCTGATACCAATTCTCTTTACCCTTGGGCGTGCCACCAAGCAGGTTCTTATCTGAAAATGAGTTTTTAAGAAAAGTTTGAAAGCAAGAGTTAGACTTGAAGGGTCTAGTGAATTCCCGAAAGTCAGACAGTTATAATTAATCAAAATAATAATTTATTTAATAATTTTCCCTCATGAGTGTACCCATTTTACAAGGTATCGAATCGTCCGTCTCTGGGGCCCTAGTAGATCCCCAATCGGTCCCCAAGTCGATGCCGTTACCTCGTGTAAGGAAACGAATTCCATACACGCGGTCAAACCATCCCCGATGGTATACGGTAAGCCATGGCGTTCCGTTCGTAATCCACATTTCCACAATCGATAAAAGCACATGAATAAATCACATTTATAAAATCTCAATAGTTAAACAACTATTTCACTAAGTTCGAAATCATATAACAGACAACAAGAAAATAATTTAACCGTTAACGTATAGGCCATTTGCAGTCTTCAAAGAGTTGAGTAACGAGGGAACTCACTCACCAGGTAAGTTGGGAACTTGGCACATACTCACAGAATTAATTCCCTGATGGTCGACCCCCTACAAATTTGATAGAATCGAGAATCAATTAATTGTTAATTTTCCAATTAACTTATATGAATTCACCCCTTATTTTATCTAAATCCCAAAATTAAAATGAACCTAATTAGCTAGAGGTGTCTTCGGCTCAAAGGGCACCCTCACGCCCGGCTCCAAGAGACGCGGGCTTCACATAATCCCACCCGTAGGCATGCGGGCCTTGGTGCAGGACACACCCGGGTCTGGTCGATTTTCTACTCAGCGACACCTGGTTCCTAAAAGGCACACAGGTCTGGTCGCGGTTCAGCGTGGGCAAGGGATGCGGTCTTGAGGTGCAGCGCCCTTGTCGACCCTGCGGCAGCTCAAAGGCCACTCCTTCACTCGATTTCCCTCAAGCATAAACATCAGATCGATTATTCTTAGAACAATTTTTACATAATAGGAACAAATCACAATGACAGCCTTTCCAGATTTCTTAGTTTTCCCAACCCAAAATTAATACGAACCCCAAATCATTTCAGATTATACAATCTTCTTGGATTAAGGTCTAATAGAGCAATCTATTCAAAGAAGATTTCGAACCGATAAACCAAAATGGCTAATAAAACTCAATCGAAAATCCCAACCTGATTTAGATACAGAAATTAAAACCAAGGCCGAGAACTGTTCCATCAGAGAAGGGTTTTTCTACCAAATCCCAAATTTTAGCAACTTCAAAGAGAGTTAGATGATTTACCTTGAGAGAGACGAAATTTCCAACCACTAATTAGCCAAAGCTCCCAAGCCAAAACTCCAAAGTTTCAAGGTTCTAAAAGTGATTTCTTCTCCTTCTATTTCTGGCGTCGCACCCACAAAGAATACCCAAATCAGATTAAAAAAATATAGGCCAAACTAGGGTTTTAGGTCTTTAAACCTAAAATTACAACAATGGCCCTTAAGATTCCTTATTTTAATCATTTAACATCTCTAAACTTATCCTAGAAAGGCATTTAGGTAACGGGTGTTACACAACGTCACGTCACAACAAATGAATGTAACAACGTACACCGACATTATGTATTCTGCCTCCTTAATGACGTCGATAGAGGTGAGTTTGTTGAAAATTTATCGTATATGGAAACAACAGCACTGAATGAAGCCAATGGAAATCTACTTAATAGGAATGAGCACCAAAACGAAAGCAGCGGTAATTGCAATATATAGTCGAATCGAATAACAAATTTTGTGTTGGTAAGTTATTTTGAATGATTTAGTTTTATGATGTTTTCATTCCCAACAATTAATGAACATATGGGAACAAATAATCAAGCATCCCATTAGTTTCGTGTCTACATCGTTGATCACAGAGGTTCATACGTAAAATATATTTTTTTCATTTTATGGAGGAGTTGGGTGTGTGTGGTGTTCATCCATATGTTCATTAACATATGGGAAACAATTGGGCACATATTGAACATTTATGAACACATGTGTTGCATGTAACTTCTGTGAATTATACATAATTTTAAAAAATTGGTTTTGGACTGTCAAATGTGTATGAACACATGTGTTGCACGTAACTGATTTTTTATTGTTCTAGTTGAACATATCATTAAGATAATTTTCATGCGTGTTCATATCATGAGTGCATTGTTGATTTTATAACATCATCTTCATATGGGATAGATCAAGAATGCACATACTGTTTAATTTAAAATGTCATGTTCAAATGACATAGAACAAAGAACATAACTCATTAATTGATGTAGAATCCGGGGTTACGATTATTTTGGGGGAAACGTTAATTGAGAAAGAATAAAGACATAATATTTTATTGATATTATTTCCCAAAATACCCTTATCACTATGGTTCATTCCCAAATTTTTATCAATTGTGCATTTAATAAGGCTTTTAAAAAAAAATTAAATCTCAATCGTTGATTTCCATGAGCAAGGGCTTGGATTGGTTCATAAAGTTAACATAAAAAATATGGTTAACAAATGAACTCGACTAGAGAGAGATATATATCTAAATCCTAAACACTAAGAAATAGCATAAGAACCCTGTTAGTAATTGAAACACATGTCACATTTGATTAATTAAATAAAGGCAATTCCCTAACTAGGGGTGCACAAAAACCCGACCAAATAGCCCGACCCGTCCAATTTTGTAACATCCCTAAAATTGGAAAATAGCAGACAATTTAAAACTTCCAAAAATCCCTTAATTACATAACTTGGAGCACGAAAATCTAAAATTACAAGGGAAGAAACACAACAACATGTATCAGAGTTCTAATGGAACTATCTACTCCCACAAACGGAAACAAAGTCCGATGGGTGTTACTATAATCACCAAGTCCGTTATCTTCTCAAACCGGATGACGTCACTAGAGTCATCCTACCGGAACTTCTACCCAGCTTCACTCGCCACTCAGATCCATCTAAGACCTGGTATATATGTCGATAAGAAAAAATGTTAGGTTTAACGCCTAGTGAGTTAAAACAGTTTGATCATATATAATTAATAAGACGTTTTAAAACCAATAACGCACTCTAAAAGCATCCATACTTGAAATATCAGATATGAAGGTTTTATTTCCATATCACGTCTCTACTCACGCCAACTACACCTTTTTAAAATAATTAAACACCATTCAATTTTTCCCAAAACGCACCCATGAAATATTTTATCAAAAGCTATTTGTATAAATAAATGGTACATTTCAACACCGAAAGTGTGGGTAAGGGAATACCCGAAAATAACACATTTCCGTGATGGGGGAGACCCGAATTCCATCGAACGGAACACAAAGTTAAGCCACTTATCAACGTTCACGAGATTTACCATTGTCATGGATCCTCGTATACGGCTCCGTTGAGCAACCATCGTAAGATACCCAAATGACCCTAGTCTACTCGACCTCTAGATGAGTGTCACCACAAAAGTCACAAGTCCCCGTATTTGGCTCACTATGGGCACCACCACAAGACATAGCTCCGTATACGGCTCTGTAGAGCACCACCGCAAGCTTACATAACAACATGACTTGGGGACCACTCACTAGACTCAAACATGGACATCAAAACTCCATGATGAACATAACGACTCATATGCCTAGGGATCCATTGCATTACAGTCTAAACATTACATGACTCCAAATGAATGAACTAATGCATTCAAACATGTAATAACCAACATTTCTATAATAGTTACCTTTCCATAAAATGCTCCATTGAGCCATTTAAACCGGACGACGTCCCCAAACTCATTTGAGTAATAAACAAGCCATAAGGTAATCATAAGACGTTGGCAAAATAATAAACCCATTATGGCTACATGAGCCAAAGTTCAACTTTTCCAAAATGACACTTTCCAAAGTATGGTTGGCCAAAGGCCAAATCGTAAGGTTTACAATTAACCAATATTCATAAGGTCAAGAATGACCGATCCCAATAACCCAAGTAAAAGCCATTAAGTTCCAACATTCAAAACTCGTTAGTTTGGTAAAGTCACCAAATAAACCGTAATCAAATAATTACCCATAAGTTTCCAACTCTTAAAATCAATCCATCAAAACCCATTTGTAACTCCAAATTGCACATTTAGAAAGCAACGAATTATGTTATTCAAATCCTTCAAAAACCCCATAAAATGTTTACTAATGGAGCAACATCCAATTTGGTGGCCAAAACGCCCAATATCACTTTATAAATTATTTATAAACATTTAACAACCCAATATGCTCAAGAATCCCAAAACCATCAAAACCCATTTGTATATCAAGTGAGCACATAATTGTATGTTTAAAACCCAAAACATTTATATTTTGACATGTATATAGTTTTGTAAAGCAACTAGAACTCACCTTGCTAGATTTAGACTAAATCTAGGTTTTACCCCCAAAGCTTTAGCTCCTTGGATGAAGACTTGAAACCTTCTAAGTCCTAGCCTCAAGCTTTCAACAAGATCCTTAACCACAAATACTTCCAAATCACACCAAGTTCTAACACAAAGGAAAAGAATAGAAAAATGACAAAACCCTAATTTCTTAGGAGCGGAAGAGAGAAGATTACCTTATTCACCACTTGTATTCACCAACAATAAACTTCTAGGGTTACTAATATGACCTCAAACTCAAGCTCTTCAAAGATGTAAGATGGTTTGATGAAACCCTAGGAACTTAGAAATTCTTGAAATGAGATGAAATGGAGAGTCTCTTACCCTTGCTTCCAAATTCTCACTTAAATGTGAAGAGTCTCCTTACAAAACACGGGAATGCACCTTGATTTTTAGAGTGAGAGTTCATTTCTTGGGAGAGAAGAGTGAAGTGGCTGGAGATAACAAATGAAAGAGGCTGAAATTTCGACATTTAAAACGACCAA
Organism: Arctium minus; assembly: GCA_954870635.1. NCBI lineage: Eukaryota > Viridiplantae > Streptophyta > Magnoliopsida > Asterales > Asteraceae > Arctium > Arctium minus. The sequence continues at coordinate 41,343,577 of OX941088.1, read as the reverse complement.
GGGCCGACCACGATAGTGCCCGGTGATTGTGCCCAGGGCACTCTCGCCTGGAGTGTACCGCGGGCACTCCCCCGCTGGCGACTATGCCTAGCGATTATGACCCTGGTCACTCTCGCATGGCACTATCTCCTGGAGTGTACCGCGGGTGGTACCTTCCTCGCGAAAATGACATGACGACAGTGACTTATCGCCCTGACTTTCCCGAGCTCTTAAAAATGACCTTTCAAGTTCAAGACACCCCTAACTCGATTCACAACATGGAAGGGGAACATGCCAAAGAATTAAACTCCTAAGGAAGGATTTAGGAGGGAAAAGACGTGGACTAGAATTACCAAAAATTTCGGGTGTTACAAATTTGGTTGGGTTGGGATTTTTTAAAAGGCAAATATTGGGTTGGGTTGTTTAACTAAGTGCCTTGATACCAGCCATCTCAACCCGATCACCCACACATCGCTACAAAGTGAAAACCTCTAAAAACATTGTTGGAATTTATTAAAATCTTCGAATACCCAAATGAGAAAAACAAGAAAAGCATGGGTACACAATTAGGGAAAAGACTTAGGTGGCGTTTGTTTTTTAATTGGTGTTGAAGTCTGAAGTCTGATTTCGCTTCTGATTTTTAAGTGGTGGTGCTGAAGTCTGAAATTTGAATAAAAAAAATTGTTTGTTTTTTAAGTGATGGTGCTGAAGTCTGAAATCTGAATAAAAAAGACTGTTTGTTTTTGTAAGCTAAAAACGTCTGAATATATACTATTGTCTATCTTATCCTTGAAAATGTGATACTATAGAATTTTATTAAATTATACTACTAAAATTATCGTGCTTACAAATACTTAAGATGAACCAGTAAGTGGAAAAATCAATCTTGCCATAAGTGTTCTTGAGATCAAACCCAATATATGAATCCAATAGACAATGACCCATTTTAAAGCATCTACATCCAGTAGGATAACAAATGCAGAAACAGAAGTAAAAATATTTGCAAATAATGAATCCATTACCAGCAATTCCTACAGTAGCATCTTATTACCATGGGGTTGTTTGTTCAAACAGAAGCAAAAATCCAATAGTAGCAAAAATCGAATTAAGAATTAAGAACACAACAAAAATTGAATTAAAAACACAACAAAAATTGAATGAAGAACAGAGATGAAATTGACACTTTAACGCATCAGATTTTTAAAGAAAATCTAGAACACAACAGATAGTGATGAAAATCGAGACCAACAATGATGAACGCAACAGACAGGTCATGGCAGAAACATATGGAGATTAAGAACACAACAGAAAATCATGTAGAGATACTGATTTGGAGATGGAGATCGATCGACTTGCAGATGGAGATGGAGATCGATCGACTTGCAGATGGAGATAGAGATCAATCGACCTGCAGATGGAGATCGATTTGAGTCCGATTTGGAGTCGTCGGATTTGGAGTCATACGATTTGGAGAGGATTTGGGGAGGAGGCGACTTAGAGATAAGTGAAAAAAAGTGTTTAGGTTATCACTTTTTCGGTAAGTGGAAAAAAAGTGATAAGTGGATCTGAATTAGTGGAGAAAACAAACAGTCTTATTTAGGAACGTCTAACCGAATAAGTGATAATATGTAAATAAGTGCTGAATTTTAAAAAACAAACAACCCCTTAATAACAAAAAATAATAATCTATAAATGAAAATATGGTGTGTGCATGTGTTTGTTTAAGGGAGAGCAACAACACGAATACCTTGGACTTTGAATTGGCTATGTCTTGTGGGTTTGATTTGTGCTTGGTTGCAGAATAAATGACTAAACTTAAGGCAAAGAAAGCATCAAAGTTGGAGACATCTAAAACAATTGTTGTTTATTGACATATTATCTTCGATTGAAACAATTTTATGTAATACCTTAATAATTGCTGATGAACTCACAAAGACTTAACCTAGGGGCTTCCCTTTGTAGAGTGGACTCTTTGAATTATCTTGAATGATTTGTTGTAGTTTACTACTTTATTTTTTATTTAAAAAAAAGGATACAAAAAAATTTCAACTCAACATTACCCAACCTAACCCGTATGGTTTAGGGTAGTTTGGTTGGGTTGAGATTTTTCAGACCGCAAACATCGGGTTGTGTTGTTCAAATGCATTCAACCCGGGCAACCTAGTACGTGTTTAATTTACCCATTAGCTTTACTATTCTCTTATGGTTCTTGGAATGATCTATTATCTTTATCTATAATTTCCTAAGTATTCCATCAAGTTCCCTTATATATCACATAATCTTTATCAACGGTGACATTATCACATATATGACCTTTTTTACACCCATCATTTTACACGTTTTGTGAAAACCCATGTAAAAGAGTGAGCATGTATTATTCTGAAGGACCTTTTTACATGGTTTTTACTATATGAAAAAAATGTGAAAATAATTCAAAACAAGATTTTCTCCAAAATCTAATAATTTTTTAATTTCCCCGGTTTATTGGGAGAATGACCTTTAATGAGATTTTTCAATTAGGATATAACCTTCTCAAAGAAATTCGCTCAATGACCTACAAATTTGTGTTGTTCCAACAATACCTTTAATGATCATAACATAACAATATACAATGACATGCAATCATAAAACAACAAAATGCGATGAATAGTAGGATCCCGTCATAAAAGGTTACCAAAGTCGTAAAATGTCGACGTTGTCGCATATGCTAACCAGAGAACGAACCCAACCAGAGGACGACATACACGAAATAGAAGTAGAGTATTGTAACACCCTCAAACCTGGAAATAGCAACTAAATTAAAATTTTCTAAATACGTTGATAAATGATTCATCTACAATCACAAAATAAGGTTTTAACCTCAACACATATAATTTATTCTCTACATACAGTCCATAACAAGAACGGGTGCTACTAAAACCCAATAATAGTCGTTATCTCCAAACTGCGGAAGACATCACCAACTACTTACACTTGCACAATACTAAGGCTCAAATCTTCATAGCTGCTAGAACCAAACCCCGACAGAACCTGATGCACATGCCGACAAATAAACAGGTTAGGCTTAACGCCTAGTGAGCTCAAGAGTTTTCAACATATATAAATTAATCATTTAAAAAGGAAGAATGCAAATAAAATCATAATCTTTCAAAATGATATGCTTTAATATGAGACGACTCATTTTCCAAATCTGCACATTTTAAAGACGAATACCCCAACATAAAATATTCTTTCGTAGAGTAAATTAGTAAATTCAACCCAAAACTCACTCAAAGCATTGAATAGAAATTGAACTCCCCATTTATAAAAACGTAGATAAAACTTATTTCCCGAAACACCCAAACACGGGTGGAACATATTATCCAACTCATGAAAATCATGGATAAAACCCATGCATATAAAATGTCACCGAAAACATGGATACCAAAATACAAAACCCAAAATAACACCTTTCGGTGACGGGGAAGACCCGATTCCATCGAATGCGGCGACACATAAAGATAAACCACGCATCTATGTTATAAGCATAACTTCAAGGATGGGAAACCATTGACATCAACCCTATTCATGGATCTTTAGTCAAGGTAGACATCAACCCTATTCATGGATCTTTAGTCATCATAGGCTTCAACCCTATTCATGGATCTTTAGCCGTTGGAACATCAACCCTATTCATGGATCTTTAGTTCCACAGAATCACCAACTTCAACCCTATTCATGGATCTTTACCTTGGGACCTCACCATCCTTGACATGCTTGTTCATTTGAAAACTTACATTGTATCACCAATGCCTATTTCCAAATTACAACTCGGGGACCTCGTACCGCATTTACATGATAAACCGACCTCTATGCCTATGGATCCAATACATTACGGTCAAAACGTTACATGACTCAAAATAATGACAACGCACTCAAAACATGTTATTCCCAAATAAGGTGCAACTACGTACACCATATGACCAGGGCTCCTTAACGAGCTACCAAGATTGAACAAATGTTTCAAAGACTCATTTTGGTCAAACCGAGCCAGAGCTCAACAAAGATTGCTTTATCGCACAATAAATGTCGGTGTAAACAATAAAACATTTTTAACCAACGGTCATGCAACCCAACGACTAAAAGTTTAATTAATCCAAAACACAAAGTTGGTCGAGGCAAACCCTTTTCCAAATGAACTCATACCCTTATTTCCAAAATACCTTATGACACAATGATATGCATTTTCCCAAACGGTTATATAAGTTCAAGTACCCAAAAACGACAATTACGTCAAATAAACTCCATTTATATAAAATTGCCAAGGACACATGTCTACATGATTTATTTATCAAAATACCCAAGAATGTATGTGATATAAGTTTATACAGTTGAACGCTTCAAAATAACAAAAACTTATCAGCAGTTAACAATTTCAAGTAAAACACAAAACACTTTAAAATAAACATTTTGGCATGTACACCGTTTTCACAAATCAACTTGAACTCACCTTGCTAGGTTAAGTTAAACCTAGGTTTCAATCCACAACCATTGGCCTCCAAAATCATAGATCCCACCCAAAGCTTTCCGAAGACATCCAATCCAACTCTTCAACTCAAGCTTCCAAAACCTAGATCCACACATTACCGACCATAAATAACCATAATCAACCCTTAGAATTATTCCCCAAGTATTTACACAAGATCTCATCATATAACCAAAACCCTAATTTCCATAAATGAAGAAAACAAGAGGTTACCTTAACCATAACCCCAATCCACCAACCAAAATACTAATAGATCACCAAGATGAGCCATGCACTCCCAATCTTCAAGAACAAAGAAATGGGTTGGGTGAAAACCCTAGAAATTGATGAAGGTGATGAAGAGGATGAAGATGGAGATGGTGAATAAATGCTCAACTTGAACCTTTTGATGAAATACCCAACAACTAACAACAAATGAGGTGGTTGATGAGTTCAAGAACCCTAGGTTCGTTTTTATGAAAAAGGGGGAAGTTAAGAGAGAATGAAAAAGAAAAGGATGAGAAAGATATGAGAAATGGAGTCAAAATCGGATTTAATTCAACATGCCCCCGCTCGCGACCTTGCCACGCGAGAGTGACATGACTCACTATCGCGAGGCACTCTTGCGGGGAATGTACCGCGAGTTTTGGTGTTTCCCGCGATTGTGCCACGCGATAATGACACATGTCACCATCGTGAGTCACTCTCGCGCCAGACGTACCGAACCCAGAAAAAGGTCAAAACTCGAGATTCTCGCATAGGTCGATTTAAGGTTCGAAAGTACAACTTATTTCACCCAAAAAGATACACGGAAGGTAAAGAGATGACTAAAGATGCACGGAAACTTACTAAGCGAAAATCTGGGTGTTACAAGTATCATCTATTTCAACAATGGAGCTAAACGGGTCAGTTTCAACTATGGAGTAGAGAAACATCTGAAACCAAGGCAACCAGAGAACAAGGTATACGAAATGCGAGTCAGATATTGTTGTTGTAAGTGGTTGTAATTTGATTAAGGTTTTGAGAAGGGGGTTCTATTGTCAACTGGGGAAAGATAAATTTAAAAGCATTGTAAAAAGAAATCTGGAGAAAAGGGAAAGGAAAGGTTAGGTTATTGCGAAGGGATTTTCAGGGAAGGGAATTGAAAGGGATTATTCAGAATCGAGAATGATGGGTATGATATGCTTTTCGTTGATTACAATAGTTTGGGTAGTTTAGTCATTTACTAAAGAGTAATTTAGGGAAATGACCTTAAATGAATTTTTTTAATTAAATTCAGGACCTCGTGGCCTATTAGAGAAAAAGTGGCTTTACACTCATAAGAAGGTCATGGATTTAATTAAAATCTCATTTAAGGTTATAGAGGTAGGTTATTTTGTTAACTAATAAAATGTTATTAACTTTGCTAACCACATTTGACCAATAAGAAAGCATTATCGTCTTTGGTTGATTGAACTCATTAAATAAATGATTAAGAGTAGATATGGTAGTTCATTTAGTTGATTTTTTATAGCCTTATTAATGAGGAGTTACAAAAAATTCTCATCCATGATTCTAGCTTGAGGTTATGATTCAAAGTGTACTCTAGATGATTGTTTGATGTTTCTAATTGATGTCACGATCATGGATTCACAAGGTGAGCAAAACAACATTCATACCGCATTGTTGAACTATTCTGTAAATTTTGGGAGATTGGAGGATGTCGGTGGAAGAGCAAACATATTTCATTGTTCGTCAATAATAACTACGACGTCTGATATATGTAATAGAACACAGCACAATCCCACTGAAGAATGTATTACGCAAAATATTAGCACGGTTAAATGCAGCGCGAGAATAGTCGAACCCAATAAGGAAATCTGTATCGGTTAGTACCTTTTGTTATTATGAGCATTGATGAACAACTATGAAACATATGAACCTGTGTCATGAACATAAATGAACTTCTTGGTAGTTCTGTTAGCTTACACTGGATCCAGGTGTTCTACTAATTGTCAAGCATAAATAACAACCGTCCTTGCAACAATACTTAAAATAATGGATACATAATTTGTAAATCAAGTTCAAGGAAATGCATCAACTTCAGTCGATACAGATTTGTTTATTTAGAAATGGTTTGACGTTGAACTGATCACTAGTCAGTACATGTAGTTGATTTGGGTGGATTTTTAAGTTTTTTGTCAGTCCATCAATAGTCTACATGATTTTTGTGAGTTTATTTCGACCTAGATTTGAGCTATTGATCTGTTGAATACATGTGACCATTTATGACACATGAAGGTTCTTCATAAGAACAATGCATGTGAAATTTGTAAACCATGTTTTAGGAAAACTTAATTTCAATTTCTTTGGAAAGAGGTCTCACTGGAATTGGGATTTGCTTTTAATAATAAAGGATTATGTATAGGATAAGATAACGCGATTAATTGTCAAACAAACGGTCATATCTACAACTGTCCTAAATGAAAACCAAAAACACTAAGAACAATTAAATAATTTCTTTTCCTGATTTGTAGGATTCAAAATTAAATCTATGTACTATGTTACATAAGGCATGTATTATAGTAATTAATACTTACATCCATGTTCGTCAAGTGAATTTTTTTATATTGGTTAACTTAGGTTAAAATGGGAGCCCATATATATTAAGTAGTACAATCTTGTATTACATCTCGCAAGTTTTAGGAGTAAAGATTCAAACATACATACATTTGAGTTGCACTATTTTGATATGGAAACGTCCTTCAAAATGAAAGAAGCATCTATTAATGACTAATCAACATACATGGTATCACTATATATCCGTCTTATAACTTCTAACTAAAGGCTTGATTAGTATAGCCACATGTCTCATATTATGCATAACCTACTACTATTACCTACTTGATACATTGATCAATTTACATGTTTATTCCTGCTCATATCTAATTATTTCATAGATTTATTAGCTCAATTTATCCATGAACAACCATGAACAACTATGAAACATATGAACCTATGTCATGAACATAAATGAATGTGTATTGGTTGTGATAAATGAAGACATACGAACAATAATTAAACGAGTGTAAATTGATTGGGGGTGGATGGATTCACCAGTTAACACACCGGCTACGATGTGAAAATTGGGATTTTCTAAAAAGGGTCATAACATGTTAGTATAATGAAAATATTGAACAATAAAAGTAAATGACCATGAATCTGAACATGTTTGAAGGTGTTTTGAACAATCGTTTGTGTATAACAGATGAATGATCAAAGGCCTCAGTCAAATTCATTTTGTGTTATATGTCATAGTGTATATGAAGAGGGATCAATGAACAATGTCCATTAATTTTGATCTTGAAAAATCAAATTTTATCAAAAAAAAAATATGAGTTACAATAACGCCCTATACTCTGTGCTAAAAGGGAACATGTTCATGATTTATTCGTGAAACTAAATGTGGATGCTCATAAGAATATGAACATTGGTGAAAAAAATTTAAACCAAGCTTGTTCTCCGAATGTGATAATATATATGATCAAAAGTGATTATGCAATGAACAAACTTATGAGTATGAACATATATGATCAAGCCTTCCCAATTGTGCATGAAAATAATATTCCCAAATAATGTTCAAGATTTCACCATATTCACCATTGTTCATGAACTTGAGTGTCTAGTATGATCATCTATTATCAGCCTATTTAATGTGAACAAGCATGAACATTTATATGTGAGCTACCAACTTAGTTTGTGGTTATCATGAACATGTGTGCACTTTAAGGGCCGAATATGTAAGTCCAAGATTTCAAGCAAACACAATGTAATCACACAATTAAGCACAAATCGTAGAGAGAGAAACTAGAGAGAGAATATGTCATATATCTGTTAACCACAAGATTACAAGAACACTCACAACACTGACTCTCGCATTTCTCTCACAAAGCTCTATTCCAAAGACTAGAGACAAAAATACTTATAAAGGGTCAAACAAGCCTTGACCTCTAAACAAGTTTACAAGGTAAAAGTCAATACAAATTAAAGAAACTTATTTGATCTAAACAATGCATTAACAATCTCCCCCTTTTAGATCAAATAACCAAAAGACTTTATCTGCCCCATCTTGAAAACCTTCCTTGTCTGATGCCAAACAGAGATTCAAAATTCCTTATACCTCTTCTGAAATTGATCCTGTCATCCAAAGCATCAAGAACTCTTTCCAAAGCTAATCTGTCAAACTTTGACATTGGCTTTTCTCCTCGCTTAATCTTCTATTTATTCTCCTTGAATCTCTGATTGAGCTGAAGTTTGATCACTTTTAAAGTTCCATCAAAGAATTTAGCTATCTCTGATACTCTAAAAAATCTCTTCTTGTTTTCAGCATTCTTGTAAATCACACCAAGCTCAGAACTTCAATAATAGTGAACAGATCAAAACTACCAATCTCTTCCAAATCCAGGTTAGGCTTTATCATGTTGACTCTCTTCTGGTTTGTCTCAATTCCCAGTTGAAAGTCATAGCAGTAAGTGTAATTCACATGTCTTCTCATGAACCTCTTCACTGCTTCCAAAGCAAAGATAATGTTCTCAGGTCTTATCGTCATATTCCTGAACAAATGGTATAGATACTAAATATCATCCACATTCAAAAACTGGAAGTCTGCTTCAGAAAATTCACATTCAGTCATATCTCTTCTTTATACAGTAAAGACTGGATACCAAATTATTTGAAATCTTCTGAGCCACACTTCTTTCACAGTCACAATCCCAGACTTGTTCTTAACATACTTTTCTGCTTTCCTTTCCCAACTCATAAATCTTGCATACTCAGTCTGATATTCTATTGGCTGAGTTGAAACTCCCAAAACTTTATAGATATCCATTTTTCTGAGCCTGTGAACAAAAATCTTTTTCATCTCCTCCTCAAGAAAATGTGCTCTCAAAGTATTCCTCATTTGTCTGAGCTGAGCATCAATAAGCACAAGAGGAACTTCAGGTTCATTTGAGATACCTGCTTGGTTTTCAATAGGGTTAGATGGAAAGTGTAGTTCTGGTTCAGCTTCAGGGTCAGGTTCATATTGGTTATCATTTATGGGTTGTTTATCAAGGATTGGGCTTGGAATTCTGGCTGGGCTTGGCTAGTTTACTGGGCTAAAGATATTTTGAGGTATTTTAACTGGCTCAAAAAGGTTGATTTCTTTGAAGGTAGGAATTTCAGGAACAGATCTTGTAGTTTCAGGTAATTCATGGTGATCATGACTCAGTTGAATGTCCTCAGGAGTACATGACAAGATATCCAAAATGTTTTCATTCCCTTCATCATCTGATTCCATCAAATGCTCCATTTCTTCTTCTTTCACTTTCCAAAAGTTCTCATATTTTTCATTAGCAGTCTCCTCCTCATCAGATGGTAAATCAATGACATTAACTACATCCATCCCAGTCATTAACAATATTTCCTCCCTAGTAGCAACCTTAGGCTTTGCAACCCTTGGTTCTACCTCTTCATTCACATACAAAATCAACTCGGTACATTCATTAACCTGCTCATCTTGTCTATCACCAGTAATATCAGCTTCTTCCTTAACATCCACATTTACAGCTTGAGCAGTATCAGAATCTGTAGCAGTTTTCTGTCTTTTATTCATCTCCCCCTCATGATCTTGATCGGAATCAGGATCATGTCTTCTTTTGGAAACTTCTTAAGCCTTACATACATTCTGAATTGCCTTTGTTAACTCTTGAATAGTCTCTAACACATCAGACTTGAAAGAATTGAACTCGGAGACAGTGACAACATCTAAAGGTGATTGAGATTGTTGTGACCTCAAGAGATTAACAAGATCCACTTCTGTTTGATCAGCAGGGGTTGTGATAATAGCTTTGCATACAATAAGGACTTCAGTTCCTCCATTGACATATCAACTGGCTGTATTGGAGGTGGTGGAGGTGGCTGAACAAGTTCCTCTACTGCTGGACCTTTCCCTTTCAACAAACTCTTTACTTTTCTCAGCTCCTCCTCAAACTTCTGAGATAAACGGTTTTCAACAGCCTTTAAGGCGCCGTCGAAGAATGTCTTTGACACGAAGTCGTGTAATGTAACACCGGGGTCACTTAGACTCTCCGTTCTCACAACAGTTGATGAATCAACTGTGTGGCATGTGTTTATAGATGGCATAGTGTTAACTATAACATGACTTCCATCCCTTCCTCGTAGTCCGGATTGCAAATCTACTCGGAACGTTCCGATCGGGTCACTAAGACTTCCGATGGTAGCCATGTGAATAAGTGTCCTAGGAATAAAAATTGGAATATCAACATGCACTAGACTTAAAGGTGCAGTCAAAGAAGTTGAGAATGGGGGTTGTTGTTCTCTTTGTTTAATACCAATATTCTTCGAATGAGAAACCGATAGATTATGTGCAATATCCCCATGTGAAGATGAAACTATCTCCTGTTGAGAGGAGGTAGAGTGGCTGGCGGTGGTGTGAACTTGCATAAGTGGGCTACTTATGTCTTGAATACTCATACGCAACACATGCGACGAAGTATTTAATGTGGTTACCCTTTTGGAACGATAGGTTACAAGGCACTCACTCTCACTATGTTCTTTTTCTTCAATAACTCTCAACCTCACATTTTCTTGATTTTCAACTTGATCTCCCTCATTCTGCCTTATATCTCCCAACACATTTTGTACAACTGCATCAGCTGTGTCAATGTCCATAGAATCATGATGTAAGGAAACATCATCTAAAAAACCAAAGTTATGACCTATGTTGTCATCATCATCATTGTCATTGCCTCCATGTGGACCAGAAGTGGCAGATGGAACTATATCGCTTGAAGAACTTGCAGCTAAATCCGACTCAGTTTCAGAATTCTGACCTTCATCAGGATTCTCTTCCTGACGGCCCGATTGATGTACGATAGCCTGCTCAGGTTGAGATGTGGAAACTACTTGATGTGTGGCATTATCAGCCCGAGTTTCCACACCCTCTGGTCTAGAAGACTGACCCCCGACAGTTCCCCTCTCAAGATTTTTCCTCAACTCTTCCCGTTCAATTACCCCCTCGATAGATTGAACCTTCACCGACTCCGCTCTCCTAAGGGTTGAGTCCTGGGTAAGGATAACCGGTTCTGGTAATCCCATAGACTCTCTATACTTCCTAACACACTCGGAGTTCGGATCAGCATAAGCAAGTAAAGCTTCGGGAATTGGCATTGAGTACCTGAATGATTGTTTTTGTTTCTGAAGGTACCTCATCTTAAATTCAGGTCCTACTTCATGATGAGTTCTCTTAGGAATGTCGCGGTTTGATCTGAGCATACTTTGGATAATCAACTGAAGAAACCTTTGATATGGCACATATATAGAGAGGCTTCTTGGAAGTTCTTTTGCTGATACAACTCAGTCCAAAATGCTACAAAGTAGTCCACGTGCAGATCGTACACGATGGCATGAAAGAGTCTCAGTGTATGCATATTGGTGTTGTCTAAGCCAGAATGCCTCGAAGTCAAACAGTGGTTGATGATGGAGAATAGTTGGTAGTAGAATGGTGGAAGATTAGACTTTTTGAACTCACTGATCTTTGACAGTTGACCCACATATCCCAAGGCTCGGATGCCTTCAAATATAGCATAATCAACGGGATATGAGTCAAAGCTTGTTCTCCCTTCTCTTGAATTAGCTTCCGAAAGATCGAGAATAAGTCTGAGCCTTCGGTAGGTTAGAACAGAAGTAAAGTTATCTATCCGGATGCTGAAGTATTTGTTGTTGTTGTTCTCCACCACATAGTCAATGGATTTCCAAGCTTGTTGTAGATAAATGAGAGGAACTTTTGCTATAGCAGTCAGTGCTTGATTAATTGGATGGCCTCTCAAGATTTCCAGAACTAATGGATTGACATTAAGAGTGTCAAAATCCACATGGTGGTTGTTAGGAGACAAACAACATGTATTCTGAAGGGTTGATTAGAGCAAGATCAGGATCACCACCAATGGCTGATTGAACATGTGATATGGATGAGGGCATTGGTGTTTCTTTAGACACATGTGGATCATTCTCATCCATTTGAATAGTGGGATCATGAGAATGTTCACTCGCCACGACAGTACCTGAAAAAGAATCAAAAGTATTGGATAGAATCCAATATGTCAGCTATAATCCAAAATCCTTGTTTTTCAGAAAAAATTTTGAAAATTTTCTAAGTCCAGAGGTATGAAACCAAAGGACTAGAAAATCAACAAAGTACAGAATGATGTACTTTTAAGCTCACAAAGAAAGCACAACTTGTTGCAAGAATCAAATGCAACAAAACACTTGAAAAAAAATATTGACAAGTCAAAGAATAACCAAAATACTTGTGAGTTTGACTTTGTTCTTAAAATGAAGATGTCTCTAGAACTCGCAGAAAACAAGGTTTCCTTTATTTAAGACAAAACTCGCAGAGTACTATGTCTATGTCAAGAACTCGCAGAACATAGAAGTTCATAGAGTTCTATGACAAGAACACGCACAATGCTTTGTTCATGTCAAGAACACTCAGAACACTGTTTGTTCAAAATTTTGAAATTTCAACCAACTCAAACCCAAATGGTAACTTTTATCCTGAATTTTTTTTGCTTTTATGGAGTTCGATTTAGAATTAGTAACTGTGTTAACACTGAAATTCAAGCAAAATAACATCTTTGAAGTATTAATGTCAGTCCAATAGTTCAAAAAAATTCAAAAAAAATCGAAATCCAAGCTTAGGTAAACCTGCAAATGTGAGAATAATTGTACCAATGGATTCAACTGAGAAATCCCAAACAGAAAAACGATTTACAATCGATATACAATCAACATTCATAAGAACAAAAGTCAAAAATACAAGTATTCTGTTCGAAAGGATATAAACAGTTAATCAATCTAAGAACCCTAAAAGCAATCAATCGAAACCTGGAAGCAATCGATACATGATTCATATAATGAATAAAAGCAACAAAATACATATCAACTATCGAACACCTACACTGAATCGAAGAACAAAGAGTCGAAATCCAAAAGTCGCAGATGATAGTTCAAGAGAAAAAAAAATACTAAGTGCTCAAACTCGCAAGTGAAGATTTGAGAGAAGTGAGCAAAAAATCGGGAAAACATCGAATTTATACTCTGGAAAGAATGGACACGTGAAACAATCTGAGTAGATAGCTCACTTCGCGCAAATCAAAGAAAAACAAACTTGTCGCAAAAGGAATGACAAGTTGTGTGTGCACTTCGCGCAAGACGCTATTTGCGCGAAGCGGTGATCTGGAAAGAACTCGCATGATGAAGCATGCGCGAAGTCAAAACTCGCATACCACTAGATGTGCGTTCCTTACTTTTCGCATCCTTTGTTATGCGCGAAGTGAGAACTCACAAACCAAAGGGTGCGCGTTCTTCACTTGGCGCAAGTAGAGATGTGCACGAAGTATAAACTCGCATGACACTATGTGCGCGTTTTGACACTTAGAATTTTTTTTTGAGATTTTTCCAAAAATGGAAACTTTCCAAAAAATTATTTTCCCACTTGCAAAAATAAGCAACTTTCCTTAAAATCCTTTTAAGTACAAAACACCATATTTTTCTCTGGAAAAACTTTTCAGATTTCAAAACTTTTTAGCACAGACACACACACACTTACAGACATTTCCATTAAGCTCCCCCTTGAAGTGTGCACTTATCTGATTACTCCCCCTTGAGTATTGCATTCAGCTCAACATACTGAAGAATGAGTCCTGATCTGATTTAATCAAAAGTCAATCAGCTTGACATTGAAGACCGAGTTTTGAACGGCTTTGTTCGAAAACCATTATTCCTTAACATTGAAGAACGGGTCTTGAACTGAATTATTCAAAAACCATTGCTTTTACTCCCCCTAAACCTGTGGTACTTGTAAAACATATTTGATAGGTTTTCATACCCACATGTATTTGGGTCCTGATTGGTTAGATTTTGGAATCTACTTGAGATTGGATCCAGATATGTTAAAATCATTTTTATAGGAAGTGATTTTATATGTTCCATACCAGTGATGAGCAAAGTCTTTTTGAACAAAATCATTAGCACAACAGTAAGAACAACATATTTTCTTCTGTGTAGCCTAATTAAATGATTTACAGAATGAGTGAAATCAGGCTTAGCAAAAGATTTACCTTTACGTGCTTTGTTCTTCTTGTAACATCCCAGACCAACCGTATCAGATATTGTCCGCTTTGTCCACACACCCGGACTCACGGTTTTAAAACACGTCTGGTAGCGGAGGTATTCAGTCCCTTATAAGGCAACTTTCATTCCCCTCCCCAACCAATGTGGGATCTTACAATCCACCCCTCATGGGAGCCCAGCGTCCTCGATGCACACTAGTCCGACTCCCGGCTCTGATACCAAATGTGAGTTCCCAATTCAAGCCATTACATTTAATTCACACAAATCAATATAAAATTGTAGAGAGAGATTCTAGAGAGAGAATGTGGAAGTCATATATCTCTTAGTGCTGAATGATTACAATACGCTCAAGACACTGTCACACACTTCTCTCACAGCATACAAACTACTTATATGAAAAGCTAAAACTCTCAGAAAGAAGAAACTCTCACAATACTAAAACTCTCAAAGACTTGACAAGGTCAAAGTCAAACATTACAAAAGACAAATGATTGATCTAAACTATTACATTAACGATCCCCCCTTTTAGATCAAGCTTTTACAATGGGCCTGCCCCAACGAGAAAAACTTCCTTGTCTGATCCCGAGCAATGATTCAAAAATCCTTATCGCCCGTCTGAAATGAAGTTTATCATCTAAAGCATCCAACACTCGGATCAAAGCAAGTATGTCAAATTTACCAAGACCTTTTTCTCCTTTATTGACTTTCTCTTCATTATCTTTAAACTTCCGGTTAAGCTGGAGTCTGACAACATTAATTGTTCCATCTGAAAACTTGGGTAACTCTGATATCCTCATAAATCTTTTCTTGTTCTCCCCATTCTTGTATACTACTCCAAGCTTAGGATGATCAATGACAGTAAACAGATCATATTTCTCCAAGTCTTCCAAATCCAAGTTAGGCTTTGTCATGTTCACTCTCTTCTGATTGGTTTCTATAGCAAGCTGGAAATCATAACAGTAAATGTAATTGACATGTCTTCTCATGAATCTTTTGACAGCTTCTAGAGCAATGACAATGTTCTCTGGACGAATAGTCATATTTCTGAATAAGTGATAAAGGTATTCAATGTCATCCACATCCAGATGAGAAAAATCAGCTTCAGAAAAATCACAATGAGTAAGATCCCTTCTTTGCACATAGAACACTGGATACCAGATCTTTCTATGAAACTTTCTCATTCCGACTTCTTTAACTGTGACAATCCCCGATTTGTTCTTTACGCACTTCTCTGCCTTTCTTTCCCACGTAATCAATCTTGCATATTCCTCCTGTATCTCTGGAGGTAAATGGGAAACACCCAAAACCTTGTGAATGTTTAACTCCCTGATCCTGTGCACAAAGATTTTCTTATTTTCCTCTTCCAAAAAATGTACTCTCAAAGCATTCCTCATATGTTTAATTTGGGCATCAGTAGGTATAAGAGGTGCTACAGGAATGTCTAAGGGGCCAACTTGGGCTTCAACTAGGTTAGAAGGAAAATAGGCTTCAGGTTCGGCTTCAGGATTAGTTTCAGGTTGGTTATCAGGTATTAGGCTTGGGATTCTGTTTGGGCTAGGAAGGTTTATAGGGATAGGAATTGTGTTTGGGCTAGGAATATTTTCTGGGCTAGGAATAGGTTGGTTAATTGGGCTTGGAATGTTTAGTGGTTGTTCGGTAGGTTCAGAAAGGTTTATTTCTTTGAAGGATGGTATTTCTGGTGGGGTTCTGGTAGTTTCTGGAATCTCATGCTGCACAAGACTCAACTGGATGTCATCTGGTGTGCCCGTCAAGATATCTAGGATGTTCTCATTACCCTCTTCATCTAATCCCATCAAACCTTCTCTTTCTTCCTCCTTCAACCTCCAATAGTTATCATATTTTTCATTGGTCGCCTCTTCTTCATTAGATGAAAGATTAACTATATCAATATCCATCATGCCAGTAAGCATCAGAATTTCATCCCTTGTAGAAACCTTAGGCTTTGCAACCCTCGGTTCTACCTCCTCATTAACATACAACACAATTTCCATCCTTTCCTCTGCATCCACTGGTTCATCAGTTCTCACATCTGTCATCACCACATCATCTCCTTCTTTCTTCTCTTTCTCTTTTTCTTTCTCTTTCTCATACTTTCCTCTGTACTTTCCTGACTTAAACGAATCATACTTCGGCTTATTATAGAATTTTTTTCCTGCCAAATCTCTTATGAAAACTTAAAGTCAGGAGAGCAAGTTTATCAGCAAACTCTGTCAGTTCATCATCTTCTGACTCTTCTTGTGTCTCCTCATCAGAACTCTCTGAAGATTCAATCAGACTAGTCATTAAAGCTTTCTTCTTTGATCCCTTAGAAGACACAAAACTTCCCTTGACCAACTTGCCCTTTCCTTGAGCTAGAAGAGCTAAACAATCCTCAACCTTTTTCTGCTTATCTTTCAGTTGATGTAGTTCTTTGTTGACGGCTGCTTGTTCTTTAACTTTGTCTTCGTGTTGGTTCAGGGCACAAAACAAATCATTAAGCTTCTCCTCATCCATATCCTTGTTGATCTGCATCTGGATGGTGTAGACGTCCCGTTCGGGTTGAAGGTTCTTAATAAAATTGTAATTGATCTCAGATTCTGACTTCTGCACTCCGTTCCTCCTCAGATCATTCAGTATAATATTGTATCTGTCATATGCTTCCCTTAGAGATTCCCCTTCCTTAGCTTTAAAGCCCTCATATGCATTTATGCTCTGGTTTCTTTTTGTCTTGATGGACTTGGTTGATCCTTGAAACTGCTTTTCCAGCTCATCCCATATATCTTTAGCTGATTCTCGGCTATCAACTCTGTTGAAGATATCATTTGGAATGGCCATGATCAGAAAAGTTAAGGCTGTAGCATCTCTTTCCACCAATTCCTTGTCCAACTCACTATACTGGATGGGGTCTCTTGCCACAATTCTCTCAGGAATTTCAGGATTTTTGTATGTAGCTAGAATCCTGGTTAACTTCCAGGGTAGGAAACACTGGTTAACGTGAATCCGTGGAAGTTTTGTTTAAGCTCTCACACTGATCCCATGTAATTTTTATCCTAAAAAGAATAGTTGCTCAACAATTTAACTTGAACAGTTAAGCACAAATATGATAACATTGTCAAAATGTCAAAATATATGCTCATGAAAAATATGAATGATATTTGAGCATTTGAACTTTGAAGATCTCTCAAAACAAGGATATTGAATGAATGAAATGAATTCGAAAGAATTGTTTTGAGAATATGACAATGTATCAATCAGATCAATATCATAAGATATGAACGTGAAATGGTTGGGGTATCAAAGAACTTGATAGTTTGTTTATATGAACGAATATAAACAATTTAGCAATGAACGTACAAAGATAGAAATGATGATTTATGCTCAACAACAGTGAATTACAAACGGGAGTATTACCATCGAAAAATTGTTTCGTTTAGAGACATGGTAATAACAAATTCAAATGAAGTACTGAACCGGTGTGTATGAATACTTGACAGTATATAGACAAGATAATACACAAGTATTGATCTTTGGAAACACACGGTCAGTTAAACATTAACACTCAATTATGAAAAACATTTAAAATCACACTTCTTAATTCTTGAAATCTTTTGAGAATAGAGAAGTGGTTTGAACATTTAAGAAAACATTTTTCATGCTTGAAAGTTGTTCTTCTTTCAAACAATCAGAGATCTAGATCAGAAGATACTTACAAACATTTAGGCTCCCCCTCAAATCATGATATAATGATTTAAATTCTGATAAGCTCCCCCTGGATATTTGTATAATATCCTCATCTTAAACATTGAAGACTGAGTCCTAAACTGATGTGTTTAGAAGTCATAGTCCTTTAACATTTAAGAACGGGTCCTGATCTGTTGTAATCAGAAACCATAACTCTTGACATTGAGGTGCGGGTCTTGAACTGTGTTATTCAAGAGCCTATCATCTTGCTCCCCCTAAACCTGTGGTACCTGCAAAACAGATTTAACAGGTTTTGGTACCCACTGGTATTTAGGTCCTGGTTGGTTAGATTTAGGAATCCACTTTTCATTAGATTTAACACTTTTAAGTACATTTTTCAGAGAAGTAATTCTGTAAGTTCCGTACCAGTTATGAGCAGATTCTCTTTCAACAAAATCATTCTTTCCACAGTAAGAACAACAGATTTTCTTTTGAGCAATCCTGATCAAATTATTAGTAGAATAAAACATATCATGTTTACCAAAAGAATTACCTTTATGAGCTCTGTTCTTTTTGGCATTTGATGTGGATGTTGATGATTTGTTCTTCTTGTCATCCAGATAATCTTTTACTCTTCAGACCATCTGTCCTTTCTTTGAATTCTTTCCAAGAGATTTGACGTAAAAGCTTGCTGGACTATCAACATTTTTGTCATAGAACAGATTAGATAGACGAATCTGATTTGATTTGACAATGATTGATTTGACACTCTTCTTTTTTAAAACATTTTCATGAATAGAACTTGAAGTTGTTTTAAAAGAACAAACTGATTCAGTTGAATTGTCATAAGGTAATTGACTGATTACGTCAGCTGAAATCTTCTCTGACAATTCAACATTTACAACTTCAAGTTGTTTTATCTTTTCAGTCAAAATGTTTCTTTCAACAATAAGTGTGTCAAACTTCTTTTTCAAATCGGATTTTACCCTCTGTTCTTTTTGAATATCTGAAAATAGAACAGTTATCTTAGATGTGAGCTTAGATATTTCGTTTTCAAAGATTTGACGCTCTTGCTCAAATTCCTTTTCTAAGTTCTTGGTTTTCTCAGAAATTTCTTTGAAAATCCCAACATTTCTCTTTTCAGCATTTTTCTTTTCAACATCATAAGACTTTTTCTTCTCTTGAAAAGATTTTCTTTCTTTTTCAAGTAAGTCTTGCAATGTAGAAACCTGTTTGGGAAGTTCAATTACTTTATCTTCAAGAACTTTTCTCTCATTTGCAAAAGTATCTCTTTCATTAATAACAATCTTTTCAAACTTTGATACTTGCTTAGAGAGTTTAATGCATCTTAGCTCCAAATCTTTCTTCTCTTGGATAGCTTTCTTAGAAAAGTCAAATAGCTTTTGAGCATAAGTTTTCTCCGAATCAACTTTGTTTTTATCTGCATTGATACTTTTCATGAGTTCAGCATTTTTCACTTCCAATGCAGATATCTTCTCTTCAAAAGCTTTAAACTTGTTTTGTATTTCAACTGATTCAGCTTTAAGTTCTGAAGACTTCTTTTCAGTTGACTTTAATTTGTTTTGAAGAGTGCTTATTTCTTTATCTTTCACTTTAATTTCTTTCTCTCTTGCTTTAATTTCCTTCTCTCCGGCCTTGATGATACCTGTAAAATCAGATTGAGAATCATTAGTACATTTTGCACATTCAGAAGTTTTATCAGAATTTAACAATTTAGCATTAAACTCCTGAATCTGATTAAGAAGCTTTGAATTTTGAATCTTCAGTTTATCCCGTTCAGCTTCTATGATAGGTATCTCAGGCATGTACATTATAGCAACGTCTCTCTCTGACAAAAAATCTTTAGACATCTTGATATCTGAAAAAAAAATTACTTCAAAATGATCGTTAACGAAAATCAGAAAATTTTAATCACTATCAGAAATATGATCCCCTCCGCAGACTTAGCACGAGGGTCCCGCTACCCGGTTAGCGGGTAGAGTCAAGGGGCAACGCTCTTGCGGGGTCGAGGAACAACGCCCCTAGAGAATTTTTTTTTGACATATTGAATGTATACTTGAAATGATCGTCTAAAATATTCAGATAAAAATTTGACTTGAAAATTCAAATTGAACAACACTTGAAAAACTTTAAAAAAATTTCTAAGGCACAAACTCGCAAAACAAAGAAACTCGCAAAACACTGTGGAATAAACTTCTCGCAGATAGGCTTATGCGTGTTTCGGTTTCGCACAGAACACTACATGCGCGTTTTAGGTTTGCGCAGACAATGGTGTGCGCGTTTTGGATTCTCGCAAATGTCTACGTGCGTGTTCTTGAGCATGCGCGTTTTATACTTAGAAATATTTTTGACAATTAAAAACTCGCAAAGTACAAACTCGCTAAACACAAGAACTCGCAAACAAGCTTGTGCGAGTTTTCACTTCTCGGAAATCAAGCTTAGCGCGTTTTAGGTCAAGAACTCGCATAACACATTGAAACAGAAAAATCTTCATCGTGCGCGTTCTTTCAGGCTTGCGAGTTTTGTGACGTGCGTGTTCTTCACTTTGAATCTTGCGCGTTTTTCAAATCTAGCGTGATCTTCAGTTGTGTTTACGGATTCGATCCAAAATCTTCAAAACCTGCAATTAATACATGACAATGCACAGATATGGTCGAAATAACAACTAGAACATATTTCTAATGAAAGATTTTGATTAAAAACATCAAAGATTGAGCAAATCGATCAATCACAGTTCGACATTTTCAAAAACCGAAAACTTCAAAAATTAAAAATTGGATGTGATTCGGTTCGAATTTCGTGATACGATCTATACAAGACATGTTCTAAAACACAAATCGAACACTATGGTTCCATTTTCTTTCATCAAAAATGAATTTTCAAAAAAAATTGAATGAAACAGTAAAATCTCAATGTGTGTTCTTCATGAAACCAAAAATTGATCAAATTCAAGTTTTTCAAATCATCTGAATAGTTTTGGTCTGCTCTGATACCAAATGTAAGTCCACAATTCAAGCAATCAAACAAGATAATCAAGATTTGACAGTTTAAGAACAAGATCTAGAGAGAGAGTGTAGAGAGAGAAAGCTCCAAAGTT
The DNA here is from genome assembly GCA_954870635.1 of Arctium minus. Taxonomy (NCBI): domain Eukaryota; kingdom Viridiplantae; phylum Streptophyta; class Magnoliopsida; order Asterales; family Asteraceae; genus Arctium; species Arctium minus. Next base: position 41,322,122 of record OX941088.1, on the reverse strand, counting down.
GTATATCTAACAATATGAACAATACAATAACATGAACTCTCACACCATTACTTCTCTCATATGTCTTACCCACTACATATTAAACAAACATTCACACTAATACAATGGTTGACTTTACAAGACTTGACTATTTTGACTTTACTGACTTTGCTTTTTCTACACTTAAATCTTGGATACAACATACACTAACACTTCTTGGATTTTTGAGTAAGTGCAGAAGATTTTTGAACAACTTTGTCATCAGTAGAACCCTTGACAACCCAAACCATCTGATCTGTCTTTGAAGCATGCTTTCCAAGAGATTTATTATAAGATCTAGCTAAGTTATCAACTGATTTATTATAAAACAGATTAGTAGGACGAATCTTATTTGTATTAACAATTTTTGATTTGACACTTGTTCTTTTTGAAGTATTCTCATTTATAAAACTGGAAGCAGTTTTGAAAAAGCAAATTGATTCAGTTGAATTGTCATAAGGTGATTGATTAATCACGTCAGCAGAAATCTTCTTTGACAATTCAACATTTGCAACTTCCAGGTCCTTTATCTTTTTAGATAAAATGTTCCTTTCTTCAAAAACTGTGTCAAACTTCTTTTGTAAATCATACCTGACCTTCTTTTATTATTTTAAAATATCTGATGATAGAACAGATAATCTTGTTGTGAGCTTAGATATTTCACTTTCAAAGATTCGACGCTCTTGCTCAAAGTCTTTTTCTAAGTTCTTGTTCTTTTCAGATATTTCCTTGAAAATCCCTGCATTTTTCTTTTCAAAAACTTTCTTTTCAGAATCAAAAGACTTTTTCTTCTCTTGAAATATTTGTCTTTACTTTTCAAGTAAGTCTTGTAAAGTAGAAATCTGCTTAGGAAGTTCAATAATCTTATCTTCAAGAACTTTTCTCTCTTTTGCAAATGTATCTCTTTCAGTTATTAAAATCTTTTCAAATTCTGATACTTGCTTTGAGAGTTTTATGCATCTATGCTCCAAATCTTTCTTCTCTTGAAAAGCTTTCTTAGAAAAATCAGATAGTTTTTTATTGTAGACTTTCTCCAGATCAACTTTGTCTTTATCTGCATTGAGACTTTTCATTAGATCAACATTTTTGGCTTCGAATGCAGATATTTTATCTTCAAACGCTTTAAACTTGCTCTGTAGATCAATTGATTCAACTTTAAGTTCGGATGATTTCTTTTCAGTTGTCTTCAATTTGCTTTGAAGATTTGTTATCTCTCTCTCTTTCAATCTAATCTCTTTCTCTTTTGTCTTGATAATACCTGCAAAATCAGATTTAGAATCATTAATACATTTTGCACATTCAGAAGTTTTCTTAAAAGTTACAAATTTAGCTTTCAACTCCTGAATCTGATTTAGAAGATTTGAATTTTGAATCTTCAGTTTGTGTCGTTCAGCTTCTATAGTAGGTATCTCAAACATGTACATTAATGCACAATCTCTATTTGATATTACAGTAGACATCTTTACTAAATGAGAAGAAATACAAAAAAATGCTTGCTTGAAGTGATCGTCCCAAAATATTCAGAAACACACTTGACTTGATGAGTCAAACTTGGTCAACATTGGAAATTTTTTGAAAAATTTTCTATGTGTTAAAACTCGCAGAACACTGTAGAAGAGCTTCGCACAAATACGGTAATGCACGTTCTTAGTTCGCGCAGAACACGACGTGCGCATTCTTGGTTCGCGCAGAGAGTGACTTCTTGCAATCACTCTGCGTGTTCCTGTACTTAGAAATTTTTTAAGCCTTTAACTTCGCGCAATGTCGTTGCGTGTTCCTATACTTAGAAATTTTTTTGTCAATTAAGAACTTGCAAAGCAATTCTCGCAGAACACCAAAACTCGCAGATAAAATAAACTCGCAGGCTGGCTTTTGCGCGTTCCAACTTCTCGCAGAACTAACTTTGCGGGTACTGATCAAAACTCGCAAAACACATATAAACACAAGAACTCCTCATCCTGCACGTTCTTCCCTTTTTGCGTGTTCTTTGGTGTGCGTGTTCTTCCTTTGCTCGAAGAATAGATCTTGCGTGTTCTTCAGAGATAAAGATGGATTTCGATCAAAAACTTTGATTCCTGCAATCAAGACTTGAAAATGCACAAGGTTGGTCGCATGATGAATTAGAACACTTTTCAAGTACAAAAATATGATCAAAAACAACAAAATTACAGTGTAATGATCAATACAGTGTTCGACTTTTTCAATAAAAAAATCCAAAAATTCAAAATTAAGTGCAAATCAGTGCGAATTTCGTGATTAAATCTAAACAAGAAAGATTCTAAAACATAAAACTATCACTAAGAACCCATTTTCTTGTACTAAAATCGCCTAAACAAGAAAGATTGGACCCAACAGTGATTTCCAGAAAACGTTCCTTGCCTGTTCTTCCAAGAATTGAAAATTCGATCAAATCAAAGTATATCAATCCATTCTGAATAGATTGGTCTGCTCTAATACCAAATGTAAGTCCAAGATTTCAAGCAAATACAATGCAATCACACAATAAAGCACAAATCGTAGAGAGAGAATATGTTATATATCTGTTAACCACAAGATTACAAGAACACTCACAACACTGACTCTCACAGTTCTCTCACAAAGCTCTATTCCAAAGACTAGAGACAAAAATACTTATAAAGGGGCAAACAAGCCTTGACCTCTAAAAAAGCTTACAAGGTAAAAGTCAATACAAAATAAAGAAACTTATTTGATCTAAACAATGCATTAACAGAATGTTCATGAACCAAATGGAAGGTTTGGTGCTCAAACATTACAAAATGAACTTGGGTTAAGAAATCGATATTTTACCCCAAAAATAATTTCAAACCTTTGGAATATATAGTTAATTGATGAACCTTGTTCATATTTTTTTTGAAAAAAAAAACTAAATCAGGTACAAGATACATAAAGTTTAATAGGTAAAGGTTATACCTTGAGCTTCTTTCAACGAATCATCCATAAATGGAATCTTCAACTTCACTCTCATCTTCAACTTATCTTCTTTTCTTGGATTCTCAAATGTTGTATCCGCATCAACATCCACTGGAGTGTCCATAGTATTTTTGAAGTTCGAGAACGATGTTTTCACTTGCATTTTTTTCCTAACTGAACAGTGAATCATAAATCCTTGTTATATATGAGTTGTTGATTTGGAAAAACCCTAGAATTTGGGAATGATTACCTCTTAATCGATTATTTGCTGCAAACTCTCCTCTAAAATTCTACATTAATATGAAAATATCATTTAACCGAATTTCCTAATCGAGTATCTGCAACCGTGATCGGAGTTGTGATTACCGGAGATCGGTCGTCGGTTTCGATTTTCTTCAACGGTTGTCGGTCTCATTTAGCAATGGGAGTAATAAATGAGGCGATGTTTATGTTACAAAAGATTGGAGAAATATTTTTCCCAAAATACCCTTTTATCACCTTTGTTCAATACACCTGTTATTAAAATAAAATAAAATAATTATTAATCTAGATCATATCTCAACCATCCAATCTCAACATGAATAGTCATGATTGGCTCATAAAGTTAATAACAAAAACAAAGGTTAACAAAATAACTATACTTGTTATATACCTAAGAGCATCTCCAACCGACATGTATAATCAATCACCAGATTTGCCGGTTTTAGACCATCCAATCGAGCGGCATGTTGAAAACGGTTTTGCCGGCCAAGAAAAAGAGACGACATATATGCCGTGTGAGAATTGCAAACGGCAAATTGGGGGGCCCACACTACATAGCACTATTCCATTTATTTTATTTTATTTTAGTATCAATTTCATTTAATAATTATATAAATCAATATATATAAATATATATATTTATTTTATGTTTTAATTTAATATATATATATATATATATATATATTATTTAATTATGTTTTTAATTTGTGTTATTTGAATTAATGTAATTATTAAAAAAATTGTCGTTTTTATTTTAACAAGTCCTCATTAAATAAATAAATTATTTATTATTTATTATTATAATATGTATTTATATGTTAGAGTGAATTACATTGGTAGTCCTGTGGTATGCTCAAACTTTGGACTTGGTCCCTAAAACAAACTATCTACATTGGTAGTCCCTATTTTTTTTCATAACACTCATGGTCCCTCAACTTAAACCGTTAAGTAGTTGTCGTTAAGTCTGTTGATGTGCCCCTCATTTATGTGCCCCTCACATGAGGGGCACATCGGTTAACTTACCCATAAATTTATTCCCACTTTGGCTTCCCCCTGTTAAAGTTCTCATATTCCATGTAACTAGACTCATCTTCATCACATGATCGTATGGTTCGTCATCAATCAGATTCATCAGTTCTTTGATGACAAAAGTATGTGATGATTACCATTAATTTAATCCCCACCTTGGCTTCCCCGTTTCAGACTTCATCTTCCACAATTAATTTCAAACTTCATCTTCCACAATCAAGAACCCTAATTTGTTATATGAAGCGAATATTCAAATATATTTAGAAACAAATTTATGAACATCAAACCCATATAAGAACAATTGTGCAAAACCTAAAATCAAACCTAGAAAAGGATTGAAAAATCGATACATACATCTGAAATATGAAAAATCAATACATACATCTGAAATCTTAAAAAAATCGCTTGAATCTTGATGATTTCCTTCGTATGAATCTTGAATCAAAACATCGTGTGTAAACACCGAATTATACCAAAACTGATTGAATCTCGATGACCTCCTCCAGATCACTTTTGATTTCTTTTAATCACTGTGAAGAGACCGTCGCTTCCCCTCTTAGTCTGTAGATCTCCCTGGTTTTTCGTTGCCATCGATTTCCTTATGCTTCCTTCTTCGTTCTCTGGTTAGCCAGATCTCCATACTTCCTTCTATGGTTCATGGTGAAAACCTCTCTCGATCTTGCTTCCTTCTTTAGTTCGTCATGAAAAACCCTCTCGATCTCATGCTTTCTTCTCTCGATCTCCTTGCTTCATCTTTATTAGAACAAAGAAACCCTAAATCGTGCTAACAATCAGACCGTCATCACCTGAGATCTAAGATGGAACAAAAGGGGAGGGGTTTGGGTTGGGTCTTCACGGTTCCAGGGGGACGATAAAGGTTGCGGATCGAGGAGGTGCTATGACAGAGATGATGAAAATCGGTGGTGCTGGGTGGCGACGATGGAGGTTGCAAATCGAGGTGAGGTTGCAGGCTTCCCTAATAAAAGTTGTTTGGTGCAAGACTGCAAGTTAAAAGTCTCTCTCTGTCAAATGTTTTACAAACATGATGAAGATAAGATGGAGGTGGGTTGGTAGATGTGCTTTTGTAGGGATGGAACACAACCTTTAAAACCGCAGGGACCAGACGTAATATATTATATAATTCCAAATTAGATTTGGAACACTAGACGTAGGGGTATTATCTACATTTGTTGTTTGTTCGGGATCTTGAGATTGAGAAGAATAATTAGCATGTTTTCTTTTAAAAAACTCATGAATGGTAGATTGGGTTTTCATCTTCATCTACATGTGAAACATATTTGAACAAATTTAATCAAACATCTACTTTGAAACAAGTAAACATCCTAAATCCTAATCCTATTATCCTAAATTCATTACTAGTTGGTAGACATTTTGTATTTTATTTTCATAGACATAGTGTCATTCTCAATCAAACAAAGTAACAAACAAAACAATTAAACAAATAAACAATTAACAATGTGTAAAATAAAGCTCAAACAGCAATAATCAATAAGCAATGGGCAATCAATGATATTTTAGAACTTGAATAAAATGGAAAAACCTGTGATTTTGGGGTTGTTGGAAGATTATTTGATGATGAAAAGGTTAAAATAAATGGAATTCCACTTGCATTTTGAGGATTTGATTGTTGCTCTTCCATTGAAAACCGAAAGAATTTGAAGTCTGAAGATTGAAGTTTACTGTGTGTGTCTGTGTCTGACTTGCAGATGGGATGGGAAATCATCAAATCAACGATGGAAAATCAAGGATTAACATTAATTTTGTTATAATCTGGATGGGAATTGGGAAATCAATCATCAAATCAAATGGATTAAAATTTAAACTGTACCTACCTCACTACCTGGATTGTGGTCTGTGGAATCGCCGATTCGAGTTCGCCGGACGTTACTAGCAGCCGCCTGCCTAGCCTGCTACCGCTGATGTCCGCTTCGCTTCACTGCTTGAAAGTATCGATTAAGGAGCCGGGAGCATGAGCGTAGGAAAAGAAGAATTGAGATGAGGGTTTGGAGTACACGACTTTGGTCTGTACTTCTGTAATCTGTGTTGGACTAATGATGGACATGGCATGAGAACTGAGAAGGATTAAAAATTAAATATTAGTTTTTTATTGGGCTTCTTACTAATAATTGGCCTGAAGTGGTGAGTGGGGGGCCCAACCCAAATTTTTTTATAACATGATGAAAGTTACCCTCTATATCAATTGCAAAAAATCACAGGGCCAAGGCCCCTAAATGCCCTCTAAGGCCTCCGTCCCTGTGCTTTTGTGTTTTTTTTCCCTTTTTTTTACATCAAAGTTTTTTTTATTTAGATTTATGTTTTTGATTTATAGGAATTTTGTTTAGTCATTTTTTAATCAATTTGTTGTTTATGTTTTTTTATGTTCAATCCAGGATTAACTAACAGAAGATAAAGATGCAACAAAAGAAAAAAATAATTATAAAATGAAATTAATAGTAAAGTGTCTAAAAAGCCCCTAACTTAATTAACCTTAACAGACTAATTTAACGTCTGTTAACTAGAGGAACTTCAGTGTTATAGAATTGAAAAGTTAGGGACTAGCAGTATAGATAGTTTGTTTTAGGACCAAATCCAAAATTTTAGCAAACCATCATAGTAATTCACTCTATATGTTATAATTATTCTTTCTATATATTATAATTATTCTTATTAAAATAATTTAATAATAAATAAAATATGTTATTTTAATGTGAGGATTATAAATTTAGTGGAGGGGGTAAGGCTGACATTAAAATTTGGTGTTTTATTGGTCAATTTTTTTTTTTGTGGTGTTAGAGCATCTCCAATGGACCTCTAAAAAACACAAAAACACTAATTTTCGTCATGGCCTCCAAATTTGGAGGGGCACTACATCCTCTAAATTTATTGGGTCCACCAGTTTAATGTAATTTTATTATTTATTGTTATTAAAAATAACTAATAATAAATAAAATATGTTATTTTAATGTGTGGTCCACAAATTTAGTGTTTTTTTAGAGTATTGTTGGAGTTGATTTTTATTTGGTATTGATGGACCCACTAAAATTAGTGTTTTTGGTATTAAAATTGGTGTTATAGTCGGAGATGGTTTGACGTAATGAATATTCTCAAATATTTGCAATACACAAAACAACCGAGTTACGGGAAAGGTCCTTCGCTGAATTATCTCCTATTCCCCCTCTATCGTGCCTTATTTTCTTTCATTTTTCTATTCGATCTGCTCAAATTTCTTCTCTATTTTTCCATTTCGGTAAAATGAAGATGGTGTTCGTGTTATGTAGTTTGTGATATTGATTGTTAAAGGCATTTTGGCGAGGTACAAGCCCTCGATTTCTCGTCTCAGTATTCTTACTTTAGTTTGTGATATTGATTGTTAAAGGCATTTTGGCGAGGTACAAACCCTCGATTTCTCGTCTCAGTATTCTAAAGTAAGTATGCCTTTTGTGCCCTAGCTAGTTCTTACTTCTTATAAAGGTATAACCCTCGATTTCTCTTCATGTGCTTTTGTATTTGTGAGTTCATTTTTGCTTGTGTAGTTATGATTCTTCATCTGCTATTGTGTTTGCGACTTTTTACCTTTGTTTTGAGAATTTTAAGATTGTTCTAGTCTCGGATTCTACTTTTGGCTTATTTTTGCATTGAATTTCGATATATAAGTTAGGTTTTCAATTTATATAACCTGAAATCTAGGGTTTACACTTTTTAGACATGTTAATTGGCTTGGAATTGATTGATTATATCTGCAATGATGAATTAGACTAGTTACCTATTGCATTTATTCATTTAGAAAAACAACTTTTATTCTATTTATTCCATTTTTTTTAGGTAACTGAGATTTGGGAAACTAGGAATTGAAGCATGCTCGTTTTCTATTATTTTTATGGAAATTTCCAAATTTGACCTTTTCGGGCTTGCCCATCTGCTTGCAATGTTAAGAATTGATGAATCTAGATTATTCATTTTGATTTATTTTACCTGGTTTTCTTTACCAATCACAAGTCAATGCATTTGATCTGGGTGCTACTGTTCTAATTAAAAAAAAGCCGGAATTGAAGTGCAGTGCCTGGACTGTTTCTAGGAGTAATGCATCTATTTTTTCATATAATAAGAATTTAAGATGTGTCACTGTTGTTACTTTTTATCGGAGAGATCCTGATCAATTTGGTTTTTTGCATCTGTTTTGTTTTTGGTGATGCAGGAATGTTGTCCAGATAACTTTGGAGATAAGCAACAAGATTAGCATACATGGGTGCAGAAAAATCGCCAACTTGGTATGCAATTTTAAGATTCACCTTTGATTCTTAATCTCTTTACCTGAAAATGTAAAAATAATACAAAAATCAAGTTTCTCAAGTCTTGGATAGTTGTCAGTTGATGCATCTAAATTTACTATCCTGTAACGTTATAACCAATATATTGTAACCCCACATCACAAAGGTCATTGAAATTGATAGCATAGGAACAAAGACCTTCTGTTGCTTGCATTCACTTTTGAACCTTCTGCAGAAAGGTTGTGTTTGTTTTTGTTTTGTCTAATGAAATGACTTTGGTTTAGAGTATTCTTTTTATTAATATGTAGAGATGTAGACTAAGCATGCATATATATATGTTCTACATCTTTTAGTATGGAATGAAATTCCATCAAAGTTGTCATGTGCCTATATTACAAACAAGGTCACATCCTGCCATCATAGCTTGCCTCCCATTGCTTCGTACGAGACAGAGAAAAAAAAATCTAAAAATATGGATGCATCTTGATCCCTGTGATGGAATATATGATATGCATTAATAATTACTATATGAAAAAGGGTACTTTCTCCAATTGCGTTGCTGATATTATGTCACTAAATTCAGCATTGAAAATCAGTATCTAGTTGTTATGTCAAAGCTGAATCCTTATCATTGAAGTGAATTATTTACTTTAAAGCTGGACCAAGATATTGAGCTATACCATCTCTATTGCAAGAGATGGAGTCTATGATGTCATTAAATTTACACGAGGAAGTGCAGATCGATATCCTTAGTTGATTAATTCTAGATCAAAATTGCCTGTATATGTCATTGTAGATCTTATAGTTCTTTATATGTGTGAAAACCATTACTTCTGAATTTTCTTAGTTTGTATATTTATTTCTAATATTAGTTCTAATTCCTTCACAAAGATGTTTCTTGTTTCCTTTTTAGTCATGGTGGGTGTGGCACATGAAGGATACCAGTTTGATGTTGGTCATGGAGGGTGTGGCACATCTCTCCCAAGGTTAGCTTATCTTGTGTTGTTTTGCGATATTTGCTAAACATGTTCTGAAAGTTAACCGGCATATGCCTATGGATGAGAAATCAATTATGAAACTTTAGATGTTATTATGTGTCGGATAGAGAATGGTGTTGACTAGTATACAATTTTGATCTTGTTCGTAATGGTAATTTAGACGGGATAATGGCTAATACAAAAATGAACAAGAATATTTACAAAAGGGGGAACTTTAAGAGGTTTCTAAGGAAACCTGTGTAATAAAGTAATGCATTTTTACATTGTTTTCGTGAGGAACCGTGTAGAATGCCCCATTTTTGCACGGTTGTTGTCATGTTCTTTTAAAGGAGATGTGTAATTGAAAATAGAACATGAGTGGATCCTTTTATGGATATCGTGTTGGTGATTTTAGTCAATCTGGGGCGTTTTGTGCAATTGGATTCACAAGAGAATGAATGGGTCAATATTATGGGTTATATGTTGCAGATTGCACAATTATATACGCTAGCTAGAACCCAGAGTCGCCCAAGAGTTGCCCGAGAGTTGTCCAAGGTTGTATGTATGGTAGGGGTCAATAAAGTTGTGCCCCCTTGCGGGGTCCAACGGACAGCGCCCCTCACAGACCAAAAACGGTATGCACTAGTTTTACTCAAAAGGAATGTTCAAAAAGCTTTGTGCTTTCTGAAGGAAAAGTCTAAGTATAGTTCAGAAAGCTTCATGCTTTCTGAAAAGTCAAGTCTGAGTCTAATTCAGAAAGCTATATGATTTCTAAAGTGACCAAGTATGTTTAGAAGATTTTGCTTGGTTCAGAAAACTATATGTTTTCTAAAATTTCGATCTCTGGATACTTCAAAAGGTAGAAGGTATGTTTAGAAGACTTGGCTTGGTTCAGAAAGCTATATGTTTTATGAAATTTCCAAGTCTGGAAAGTTCACAAGGAAAGTTGTTTTCTTAACTTTATTCTAAAGGCAAAACTTCAGAAGGACGCCCGGACTTGGATTCGGAAGGTATTTCATGTTCTGAACTTTTAGTGCATTTACATTTTGTAACCGCCCATTAATTGCTCTTTGTGTCCTAAACTAATTTTGAACCTGACTAGCAAGTCATATAATATAGAACATTTGAATTTTACTTAAACACCAATACTACCCTTGCTGACTATTTTCAATTGGCGAATCATATATTACATACCACAAAAAGATCTTATTGCCCTTCGAGTCATTGTGGATTTAGTTATTTGTTGTTTTGTGTAAATTTTTCTCAGGGACCCTTGATTAACTTCTTTCTTATGCTGATAAATATTATTCCTTAGCCCTTTTACCAAGTTTGTCTAGGGTTTTACAAATTATAAATGGTTCTCTGTTTGTGTGTTTCAAAAATTAATTTAGGACACAAAGGGTGAAACAATTCCATATAGGGATAAATTTAACTTCTAAAAAATGTATAAAATAAATCACTTTGCTAACTTTACCAAATTTTGGTCCCTCAAATATTTTAAGCTTCAATTTTCTATTGTTCTATCTCCGTCTATCTCCCTTAGGGTGCGTTTGGTACGCAGACAATACAGGACAAGATGGAACAGGACGGAACAGAACAGGACAACTGTCCAGCGTTTGGCAAGACATGACAGAACTGGACAGAACAAGACTAGACTGGTTAAATGACGAATTTACCCCTGATGAAAAATCATAGATTGCATCACATAAAACTAATTTACATCACTAATACATAGTGCAATGGATTATCAAAAACATAAAACTAATTTATCACGATTGGATTTTGGATATGGAAATCAAAACCCAAATTTTAAGTTTCGGATTTTAGGTTGTTTCGGGTTTGGGTTGGTCGGGTTTCGGATTGATGTCGGTCGGGTTCGGGTATTTAATGCAAAAGTTATATATAAATTCATTCGTTTTTTAGGATTAATACAATCGATCGAAAGATTGATGAAATTGATAGCAAGTTTAAAATTTAGAAATATTTCAACAAGACTATAATTTACGATAAATATATATATATATATATATAGTATTTAAAATATAGATTTATGTTATTTCGGGTTTTCGGACGGGTTGGGTAGCCAACGATCAAACCCAATCCGAACCCAGATATCCTCCCAAATGTCGGGTTTCGGATTATCGGATTTCGGGGTATTCGGGTTTTGCAAAAACATCTTATTTTCGGTTTGGATGCGGATTCGGATTTCGGATTATTCGGGTTTTGCACACCCCTAGCTTGGAGGCGTGGATGATGAGAAGACATGCTTTATGTTTTTGTTTTTAACAAAGGGTATATTAGTCAAAATATTGTTGTTCTACTTAGTTCCAGGGGGTTGGAGTGGGACAAGTGTGTCCCATGCTTGTTCCACTTAGTTCTAGCGTGTCCCACATATGGTCATGCCAAACATGGGACAAACATGTTCTGTTCTGTCCTGTTCCACTCTGTTCTGCATACCAAATGCACCCTTAATGAACTTTTTGTAACTTCAAATTTGGGAGAAAAAAGGTCTATACCCATAAAAGGATCCACTCTTGTTCTATTTTTCTATTACAAAATTCGTTTAATTTAAGTTTGCATGCAATGATTGAAGTTCTACTCACCATGGATCAAAATTTTGTGAACATAAGAGATATTTATGGAATACATAGGAAATTAGGGGTTAAGACAAGAGATCTTCCGATATCCATACGAAAAACAGTTGGGGATTGGCAATCAATTGTGTGCTTTACTAATTAAAAGGTTTCTCATGTTGCTTCTTAGTATGCTTGAATTTTTGTTCAACAAATATTTAGATCCACATTTATGGAAAATCATGAAATAGGATCCTGGTCTTTGATTGGCATTTACAAACTTTTGGCTTCAAATTTTGTATAAAAAGTGAAGTTCCCATAAAAGGATCCCCTTTTGTTCTTTTTCTTTTTTGTTGCTAGCCTTTTTCACTTTAAATTTGTGTCAATTGAAGTTCTTTTTACGATTCTTAAAGATTCCATGAAAAATAAGGGAAATGGATGGAGTAGCTAGGAAATGAAGATCGGGGGCGTAGAGAGTGGGGGGACAAGGTGGTGCCAACCCCCCCCCCCCCCCCCCCCCCCCCAAACGATAACCGATCACCTTAATTAATTTATATATGAAATAATTATTATTGTTAGAAAATTGCTAAAATAAACCCCCGAAAGCCCCAACTCTCCTACAAATTTCACTATCTTGATACATTCTTTTAATAATAAAAAACAAGGTTTTTTTAAGTAAGACAAAAGTCTACAAAAATTTAATTACCTAGACTTTAGTAAAATAGTTTGATTTAATACTCACCGTAACAAAATCTGCTTTTATATATATATATATATATATAGACGTTTAGAATGTTTAAGCGTCCTAATAAAATAATTTATGTAACTTAAACTTATAGGATTAAACTATAAGAGGAAGGATCATGCGAGAAGGCGAGAAGTGTGATATCATATATGATTTCACGGCCTGTGGGTGTGTGTGTTTAATCATATATGATTAAACGTCTATTTATTGCCAATGTAACATTTGTTTAATCATATATGATTAAGCTTGTGTATCATATATGATATCACAATTCTCGTCTTCTCGCAAAATGTTTTTAACTTTTCGTTTGAACTTGCCCCCTGGCCTAAACTATAAAACATCATATCTAAAGGTATTACAATAGCTTTATAGGACGTTTTCGGCCCCTAAAATAGCTAATACAATAATTTATAAGCGTCATAGAAAACTTGTTGAAATACCTAAGGCGTCTTATAAACTTATTGTAACACTTTTAGATAAGACGAATTTTGGGTTTGTTCCATAAACTTAAGTCGTGAGGACTCTTTTATTAGGACACTTAAACATTGTAGGTGTTGTGGCGTGGTGGTAAGAGCCTGGGGACTTCATAGCGGTTGCCCGGGTTCGAGCCCCACTCGCAGCATTGTGGCCACGGGATGAATGTCCGTGGGCCATAGGCCTGTTTTCCAGGAGATTAGTCCGGGCCCAAAGTGGTCTGGGATACTCCTTTACCAAAAAAAAAAAAGAAGCCAATTTTGTTGTACTTTTTGTATTTTAAAACTTATGTAAATTTAACTATAAATAATGTTAAATTGTTATTTGTTTGGATTTTATTAGCTATATGCACATGGATAAATATTTAATAAAAAAGATGGTTTTTAAGACGATCTAGCAAACAAATAAACCCGATATTCTTACATTATTTTTAGCCCCCTCTATCTTAATTTTCTGCTCTGTCTCTGGGAGATATATCCAAGATCCATAAGATAACACCTATGGATTGGCAATCATCAATTGTGTATGATTTACTTGTATGTTTCTCATGTTGCTTCTTAGTCTACTTGAATTTAACTGCTTGCAGTTAAATGTACCAGCACAAAGAATATAGATGTTAGAAGTATTCAACCATTGAACTCCAAAACACATATATTGTTAATGCAACCAAACAGCATAATAGTGCATTCAATCATTTAGCACCCATAAATTTATCAGCCTAACAATGTCAACAAGGATGTCAAAATAGAAGAATTGCAGTTTTCAAAATATTGATATATAGGTTTAACCGCTTGCAGTTAAATGTAGTAGGGCAACGAGTATGGGTATAAGAAGTATTCAATCATCAAACTCCAAACACAAGAAAATGTGTTTAACTACTACACATAATAATATAACTAATTAGGTAATTACAACAACGCATCAGAGATTTTCCTCATTTAGAATAGAAATCACCAGGGTTAAACACAATCCTACACAATAAATATGAAGTAACCTAGCTCATCTCTCATGATGTTCAAGATTCGACCATGGGTATATCTTCTTGCTTCTTTTCCTATCAAATATTTCAATCTCGTACTCAGGTGGAGCAACCAACAAAATGAAACTTGATAGCATACCCGTATTGTATGTCATGCTTCCCAACAAAATAACTCCATCCATGTGTCCAGTACCCATCTTCAACTATTACGTCAAATATTCTACCTCCATACTTGAGAACCATTTGTGCTCTTGAAGGGATGCAATATGCCTCAATGAACTCTGATGAAAGCGCCTATGGACAAAATGGATTAGCACATATCAAATATGTATAGAACTAAATTGATTTTCTTTCGTTAAGTGTCATGAGATAGTTGAACATGTCACACCTTTCAATATATCACATGCTTCTTGTGCGATAGATGTCCTTTGGTGTGCAACAGTTACTCTTTGTCATGTGACAGTTCTGCCACTTAGATTTTTTTTTTTGAATTTTTCAACATTTTCAAAGAGGATCAATTTTTCACAAATCATTTTCTAATGAGATTTCTTGCTAATCTGTTTACATTTCAGGTATTCCATGGCAGATCTTGAACATCATGAGTCTAACCCCCAATCTGATGATGAACATCCCATGCCATCAGTCAGATCTGATCTACCATCTAGATCCCAATCAGTCAATGCTCGAAATCCAGATGACTTACTGATTTTGAGATCAGAATTTCTTCAACTGAAACCTAACAACCATCACCTAAACTTTGACACATTGAAGACAGATCATCCGGTGATACTAGAAATTCTGAAAGGGCATCCTCTGGCGTATGCTCTGACTGCTACTGCAAATGTTCCCATCATCTACTTACAACAATTTTGGAACACAATCACATATTTCCCAGAGGACAACAACTATCGATTTGAAGCCTTTGTAGATCGTTATCTGACCAAACTCACCAAGAAGAGATTGAGGTTGGTACTTCAGTTACCAAACAAGACAGATGTCCAAGGTAAAGAAAAATTTGATGACTTTGTCACTGAATATCAACTATGTGCTGATATCAGATCACTTGGCTACACAGAACCACTACCTACTTCAAGTTCATTCAAGAGAATGTACTTACCACCGATCTGGAATACATTGTTCTCCATTCTGAACAGATGCTTAACACCGAAGCATACAGGACTTGACAGGTGTAACATACAAGTACTTCGGTTGTTCCATGGTGTAGCATTCAACAAGCATTATGACTACACCACAATCTTTTGGACTGAGCTGGAAGAACTTGTATCTGATAAAGGAAACTCCAAAGCAAGAAAGTTTGTGCCATATCAGAGATTTCTGCAACTTATTATTCGGAGTATGATGCGCACCAACCGACACATTCCTTCAAGATCTTCTGCACCCGTCTGTCCAGAATATGAAATGAAGTATCTCCGTAAGCAAGATGAAGGTGACTTTCTTATTATTCTATATCTTCCAGATGATCTGTTAGCATATGCAGATCAAGATGCACCGAGTGTGAGAGAGTATAGGGCATATAAAGCTTCTATGGTCCAACCAGAACGGAAGGGACCTACCCAGGAAGCAATCCATAGGTTAGATGAACGGAAAGAGGAGTCTAGAGATAGAACTGAACAAGATCACGATACTAGGGTTCCTGATCACGGTGAGCAGAGGGAAAATGTAATTGAGAGGGGAATTGAAGAAGATGGGGGTGCATCTATATCTTTTGATGATGAATGTGCCGAAAGTGACAGATTTGGAGATGACAATGATGATGCTCATTCTAATGTTCATATGTCTAACATGCAAATTGATAATGTGATCAATATGACAACTGGTGTTGTTGAAGGTGTATTTGAGGGAGACTTAGTTGAAAATGCTGAGAGATTGAGTACAACGAAGCAAAAAGTAAAAGAATATAGTGAGAGTGTGACAGGATTTGAAAAACAAGATGATCCTCCCCAAACTGAGTCAGTTAGCCGGGTAGCCACATCTACTATCCGATCTCATGTGTTGGGATCAGGTATTGAAACAGTCACCATGGACCCAGTGGTGCATGCACAGTCTACCCCACCTAGCCACTCAGTCATCTCTCAACAGATGTCTGTTTTATTTTCGCACGGAGATTTAGCACATATGCTATCAGGTTCTCATTCGGAGAACTTAGATATTGAAACAGGTAGACATCTGCTCCGGTCACCGACATCTATTGATGCACATGTGAGTCTAGAGCCTCGTACACATTTAGGTACACATACACTATCTTCTACCGCCCGTCTTGGTGACGTAGTCGGAACATCCCGAGTAGAACCTTCTATAGGTATTCTACGAGGACCGGATGAAAGTCCTACGAGAGTTAACATTATGCCAACTCTGAGCGTAGGCCACAAAGTTACTAATTCAACAAGTGGTCCAGGTGTTAGTTTCCTAGAATTTGTTTCTAGAGAGTATTTTAACGACGCTCTAAAGGCTGTCAAGGATTCATTTACTCAACAGTTGGATTCATTAGAAAGCATTTACAAGGGAAAGGAGGTTGCTACTGTTGATCCACCACCACCACCTCTACAACCACAAGCAAGGTCTTCCGAAGATTTATCTGTTGGTGAGCTCAAGTCTTTATTATATACGAAGCTACTTTCTCAAGCTTCTGAGCTCGATCCAGCAGGTTCCGACTTACTTGGTGTATTGCGACAATTAGCTGAAAATGAGGCGAATGTGGTTAATGTTGATCACTTCAGTTCATTCAGACAGGAGGTTGTGATCAGCATCAACACTTTAACTAGTGATGTTAGCTCTTCAACTGAGGCTATTGAGAAAACGTTACAGAAGTTAGCTGAACGAGTTCAAGTTTTGGAGGAGACTTGTAGAGAACCGGCCTTCAGTCATAAAAGAAAGCATGATGATCGGGATGATCCTGATCAGCATGAGGGGGAGAAGAAAAAGCAGAATACGACTTAAAGCAGCAAGTTTACGATGCTTGGGAAGATGTCATGAGGAAGAGGTTTCCGGATATGATGAGGGAAGCTTGCAAGGAGTCTATTAAGAAGGTTGGACCTCAATTTGATGGATCTGACTATTCTATACGAAGAGACTATTGCCCGTCATGGATCCGACAAGAATATTAGAACAAGCTAATTGACGACATATGGAATACACCGGAGTGTAAATCGAAGGTGTTAGTCGCTCAATAGAATAGGAACACCCTACATGAGGGTGTGGTGACTAAGCCTTCTAGGGGCTCGATTAGCATGACCCAACATAGATCGGTAATATATCATGTTTAGAAACTTATTGACAATTTTTATCAAATAACAATCATATTGGCATGTGCAGGAAGAAAAAGAAAAGTGAACTATGACGGCAAGCTGAGCTATTTAAAGCGACCCATACAAAAAAAGGGTCGGAAGAGTTCATGACATCGAAGGTGAGTCAAATACATGTAAGTTTTGTTCTTTGCTTTGTTTCATTTAATATTATATATACGTATATATATATATATAGAGAGAGAGAGAGAGAGAGAGAGTTTTGGGTTGTGTTAGGGAAACACTATGCTTATTTAATATAGTTTGGGTTGTGACGTGTTAGACAAATAAGATGTTTAATGGATATAGTTTGGATTGCCACTATTGGGCAATCATTAGGTTTGATTAATTATTACGCAAACAATATGGTTTACTTAATTGGGATATGTTCAATGTTATGCTGCCAATTTTTTTAAATTAGTGTACTAATTATCTTATGCTATTATACCGAATTCTAGGAGTCAATTGGGTATAAAATAATCGAGAGGAATGGGGATGATGTTTCTGCTTATCCGCATTGTGATACAGGGAAAGGTGGGGGGAGGAAAGAACAATGGGAGACTTTACGGCTTCGGCATGGCTTGGGATATTGATTACAGCTGACTGGCAAAGATGGAGGATGTTCAAATACAGGTCGATCGTATATGCATGGAACATTTGTGGATGAGGTATGTATATTCATTCATGTGATACGACTTAACATTACGTTTCATTACTCATCTTGTATACGTATATGTATTTTAATTGTAGGTATAGTAGCTAAAAGAAGAATTGGACCGTAAACGATTAGAGATGGAGGAGAAGATGCAAGAGGAGCTTCTTGCACGGGATGTGCAGATGCAGACACAAGTGCAGACGTTGGTGGAAATACTGGGCGGGCACAAAGTTGTAGCGTTACAAGAAACACAGTAGCGTGCAATTGAGCGCCTTATGGATGAGAAGGTGAAAGCCATGGAGGCTATGTTTCAAAACAGATTTCCCACCCCGCCTGGAAAAACCCGTCGAGAATGTGGTTTTGATCCATCGTATTTCAACATTTTTACCGATGCTTTTTCTGATGCAATTTCCTGTCAGAAATAGTTTAGTTCTGTCGCAAATAGTCGTCGGAGCCTGATACTTTCCAACATACCATTTCTGCGGGAAATCAGCCAGAAATGGTCGTTTTCTATGGATTCCGACGGAATTTGCCGTGGGTGAAAGTGCTGTTTTTAGTACCAGTAGTTGGTTCACGGTTGGCTTATAGGGCCCTAATTTGTATACGTATTTGATAAACCAACCATTATACAATTCCAGGATTTAGAACTTTTCTTCTTTCTTGTGCAAATTCATAAAAATTATGTATATCGGACCAATGTTATCTGTTGTATATATGCATGATCACAAAAGACCTTTTCTTTGGAAGGGTATGATCACAAAAGACTTGTGTAAACGATTAGAGTAAAACATACATACATACATTTATACGTGCATAGATGTACACAAACAATTATACATACATGTTGACAAACAATCAAAAGATGGAAAATCTAAATCTATCGGCGATCCGTAGGTAATTACCAACGGATTGTGAAACATTTAATAAAAATAAATAAAAACTAAAATATTTAGTAGTCCGTCGGTAATTATCTATGGATTACCGACTGAATAGTCGATTTAATAAAATAAAAAATAAATTCTTTAAGGGAGCGTAAATTAAATTCTTTAAATAGTCTGTCAGTAATTACCTACGGATCACTGACAACATTTAAATAAACTTTATATTCTGTCGGAATCCGTTGGTAAATATAAAATTATCGACGGATTATCGATGGATAAGATTTTCGTCACCGGATACTCATTCCACCGGTGATGCGTCGGTTACCATCGACATAACTTGGTCGTAGGTATTAAGTGGTAAGTGATATTCCTTTGTCTAATCGTGGATTACAAATTGAAAAATCTAAGAAATTATAGAAACAAAAGTAGAAGTTGAATGAAAGTTGTTGTCCAAACTTCTCGTTGCTCTCTCCGAGCTCCAAAAATCGAATCGTATCTCTAATGGGAGTTATTATCGGCTTTTATATGAACTATGGGAAGAAAATTGCTCAAAAATCGAAAAATATGATTTTGGTCCTGAAAATTGCCGCCCGCAACCTAAGGTCACGACGTTGGTTGCCCGTATGAGAGTGGTGTGAGGCAGTGGCGCACGCGGGCTAGCGTGGTCTTAGCCACGTGGTTCCTTGGCTCGAGACATAGTGGCCTACGTGACCTCTACCATGAAGTCGCTGGAGCTTCTGTTTTCCTTTTCTTGATATTTCTTATAGGTCGTACACTAGTAAACAAAGAGGAAATTCTAACGGATTTTTCCGGCGAATTTCTGACGGATATTACAAAGTCAAACGCCATTGACCTTCGACCGTGATCCTTCGGTAATCCATCGGAAAACCCATTATCTGAAAAATAAAAAATTCCGTCATATTTACTTACCGACTACATTTTTTAACTTTTTATTTATTTATTTTAAAAAATACTTAATTAAAGTCACTGCGAATTACCAGAGGATTTATTTTTATTTTAAAAGATTAATTCGGTCGTATTTATTTTTAATTTTTCATAGAAAAAAGTTGTTTATTTTTATTCTTAAAAAATCATCGGCACCTGCAGAGTTAATTTTCTAAAACAAAAAATAAAAATCCGTGGGTTATCCGCCAAGAACTTTTTTTTATATTTTTGTTGAATAAAAAATAAATTTAAATTTAGATTTTTTTTGATCTTTTATTTAATTTATTTAATCTTTTTTGTACCACTACATACCACATATATATTCAATTCACATGTAGCGGTTCACATATATATTACACATGCATACATATATCTATATGTTCATATATGTAGCGGTTCACATATATACATATCTAATATATACACTTTCGCTTCACATGTAACGGTTCACAACCATACATATATGCATATGTTCATATATGTAGCGATACACATGTATTAGTTCATATACATACTACATATACATTCAGATAACATGTAGCGGTTCACATGGATACATATATGTTTATGTTCATATGTGTAGCGAGTCATATGTATCGTTTCACATACATATGGTTCATATATAGCGGTTCACATACATATATGTATATGTTCATATATGTAGCGGTTCATATGTATCAGTTCATATACATACTACATATACATTCGGTTCACATGTAGCAGTTCACATGCATAATATATGTATATGTTCGTATATGTAGCGAGTCACATGTAGTTTCACATACATACAAAGTATAAATTTGGTTCACATGTAGCTATTCACATAAATACATATATGTAAATGTTCATATATGTAGCGGTTCATATGTATCAGTTCATATACATAGTACATATACATTCGGTTCACATGTAGCAGTTCACATACATATGTAAAGGCCCATTCATTTGCTAACCACGTCATTGGTGCTAACCGTGCTAACCAATCTCAACCGTAGATTGATGAGATCAATGACCTACAATTAATTGATTTTTAATTAAATTAAAATATTCAAAACGGTTGTAAAAAATACATTGCATGTATGCACAGGGGTACTTTGGTAAAAATACAATACCTTTAATTTGGGAAACATGCGTCTACTAAATAAAAAACTCAAATAATTAGGGATTTGATCCCCCAAAATCTCTTTATCCAACAAAACACGCACGAACACCCTGTTATTGAAATCGACTCCAACAATCCTCTCTATCACGACGAATCAGGAGGAATCCGAGTAAAATCCTTTCGATATTCACGATCATCGTCAAACTCGGGATCAAGAAATCGATTTGGAGAAAACGATCTGAAGAATCGATCAAGAAATCGATTTTGGAGAAAACGATCTGAAGAATCGATCAAGAAATCGATTTGAAGAAATCGATTTGAAGAAATCGATTTTCAGGATTAAAAAAAAACGATTTCAAGAAAACGATTTTTAGGATTTGAAGAAATCGATTTTCAGGATTTCGATCTGAAAAATCGATTTGGAGAAAATGATTTCAAGAAATCTGTTGTTTTCAATATGAAGAAATCGATTTCAAGAAGTTGTTCTACTCACCTAATGATCTCTTTGATAGTGCATATGTGCACACTTGCATACAATGCATATATGCATATGTTTGCTGAAATATTATATGCATATGTGCACACTGGTATCTAATATGCATATGTGCACATTGAGCATATGCACATCTACACACTGGTATCTAATATGCATATGTGCATATTGAGTATTGTGAATATGTACATGTTGTATATGTGCATATCAACTGATCTTGTCAGGATCTAATTCTTAACAAGAATAATGAACTCAGAAACAATATTAAAGGAGTTGCGGAATAACACTTTAATATTCAACAATCAATGTAACAGTGAATCAGAAATCACAACTTGTAAACTTTATTGAATGATTAAAGTTACAAGATTTCAAACAAAACTCAATATTGATGAACAGGCTCACCAATACGAATTCTACTTCTCTAGAACTAGGGTTCTAAACCTTGAGGTTAATTCTCTCTATGAAAACAAAAAATTCAGAATTATTTTCTTCTGTCAAACTATTCTATACTATTTATACAAGACATATTACAAGATAATTATCAAAATACAATTGATCTTCAGTCCATAATTATCTCCTTTACTTTAGCAAGTCTTCTATACAGTTGTTTTCCTTCCATTTTGAGTCTTCATCTCATAAGCAGCATTAACCTTCTTCAGCAGTATTAATCATCTTCAGCAGCATTAAACACCTCATTAGTATTAATGATGTTAGCAGTAGTAATCCCTTAGCAGTACTAACTACTAGCAGTACTAACCCTCCAAGCAGTACTAACTATTGAAATAACAGCACTAACTTTTCAAGCAGTATTAAATCTACTAGCAGTAGTAATCATGATGTACTAGCAACATTAACCATACTTGAACAAATCTTCAGTTCCCAACAATCTCCCCCTAACTTGACTTTTAGGAAGAGAAGTCAAGTTCTTCAGATGTGGTCTTCAAGATGCTTTCAAAACTTCAGCCTAGTTGCCCAAATTTGGATCCAGCCCCAGACTTTGATTGATTGTCCTTCTTATCACAATTCTGGCCATTTCAGATCCTTTTGCACACATTAACTTGGCTTTCAGCATTCTTTCTATCTTCACCTTACTATGATCATATACTTTGTCCACTAGAAAATACTCATGATAGCAGTTGTCTATTGTAATCATGTATACACCACAGTTTTCAAATAGCATCCACTTATCAATCTTCTTAAACCCATACTCATGATGTAGATCCTTTATCATGTACACCACTTTTTCTAGTTCAAACATCATACACAAGTATTCCATTGCAATCTTGAGTAGACTTTCTTCAGTTCCTTTCATTACAGGCTCATATAGCTTGATTCCCACCTTGTGCATTTCTTCTAAATCAGCCCTTGAACAACTTCTGATCACTTTACCCCAAGTTGAGTAGAATTCAAACACATCACCAACTCTTTTGAGTCTGAAGTACTCCTTTCTGTTGTCCCTCAGAATATCCCAAAAGATGACTTCTGGTGCCTTCATAGAAATGGGAACAACCTGTACTGGTTCTATTACAGTCATGAACAAATCAACCTGCTCATTTGATTGCAGATTGGATGGTTCTGGATTCTGCTCTAGTTCTGCTGAAGGTGGAACAGAAGATTCTGCCTCTTTTTCTGCTTCTTCAATCCTTGGCTTCTTGGATTGTTTCTTGGAGGCTATGGTCTTTACTCTTTTTGCAGATTTGGCTTCCACAGCAACATTCTCTTCTTTAGTGTCTTCAGCCTTTTCTTTTGTAGGAGTGGCTTCCTCAGGGAAGGGTTGTTGGATGTTGAGATCATGCCTCTCTTTCATCCTTCTTTCAACTTCTTCCCTTTGAGAGGAGTCCCCTTGAAGCTTAGCCATTTCCTTCTTATATAACTCCTCAACCTTGCTGTATGCCATGTTAGTGAACATCTCTCCTTTGACACCAATTGAGCCTTTCAGAAAGTTGATCATTTTTCTCCTTTCTTGATTGACCAAAAAGGTCTTAGAAGGTTGTCTTTTCTGCTTCTTGACTGGAATTCTTTGCTTGGATGCTTTCACTGATATTTTCTTGGCCTCAGCTGCAGTTTTCATGCTCTGTTGATACTCTTCATTTAGCTTTTTAGCCATCTCCAGTGCAAGCTCTCTGTCTTTTTCAGATTGGAGTTGTACTTCCTTTTCCATCTCAGCTTGAAGCTGTTTTGCCACTTCTTCATCTAACTCCAACTGATTCTTCTTCTTTGAAAGTTGTTCAGGTTCAACCATCTTAGCCTTTCCCTTTGCATCCTTCAAACCTGTTTCACTGATTTCTTTTCTTTTCTTTTCAATACCTCCTTCCTTAATGACCACTCCCTTGGTCTTTTTAGTAGCCTTAGGAGTGTCATTCTTAGCTTTTACCAAAGTTTCTGCAATTTCTAACTCCTCAACAGATAGCCCTGTTGCTGCTGCTTCATTTATCTCAGCAGCATTAACTGTTTCTGCTGCTTGAGCAAATTCTGTTTCTGTGTCTACTGCTTTTGATTCTGTTTCTACTGCTTTTGATTCTGTTTCTACTGATGCTTGAACCTTATCTGTTTCTGCTGCTTTCTCCCCCTCAAAATCAAATCCCATCTCAGATGTACTTTCCTTCTCTACTTCAGCCTCTTGATTCTCCCCCTTTTTGAAAGCATCTTTCCTTTTCTTCAGAACATATTGCTTTCTCTTCTTTTTCTGCACCAATCTCCTCACCATCTTCTTAAATTTGGTAATCTGTACTTGTTGAGACAAAATCACCATTTTCATCTCCTCTATGTCTGCTCCCTGTTTGATAACATCCAGATTAATGTTTCCCATTGTATCCATCAATTCTTGGTAGTTATATCTATCCTCACCTTCTCCAGGAATGTTACCCCCTTTTGAAGGATCATTGGAACATTTAGTAGTGGAAGTCTTTTGCCTAGCAGAAGCACCCTCCACCCCCTTGGTTTCTTGGCACCTGGGACCTTTGAATGATTGCTCATTCAAAGTTGCCATGGGGGAGGTCTTATTGATGTTACCACTGTCCTCCTCTGTGCTAGCAGGAGTAGTGGCAGCCTGCTCACCCATATGCTCATGTATCTCCTCAGTGAGCACCTCCTTGGGGTTGGGAGACACCCTTGTGGTTTCCCTATAGATATTCTCTAATGGAGAATTCTCCATTAGAGGGCTTAAAGACTTTGTGGGTGAAGGTACAAGAAGGGAAGGAGCCTTCTTTACCTTTTTCCTTATGTAAGTATTGGTGATTGACGAAGTTGGTTTTTGAAGAAGGGACTGAGGGATTGATATACTGATAGAAGGTTGGGATTGGCTTTCAGTGGGATGGTCTAGTGAGGGCCTTGACCTTGAAGCCATACCTTCTTGATTGTGGGACACCACCATCATTGTAGAGAACAATGGGGTGTCAACTCCTTCCGAGTCCATGGCAGATCTCTTCATATTTGAAAAGACCTTGCCCTTGGGGATTTTAGGTACATATACCTCATCAAATTGAGGCATATCCGTCAATTCAGTGGTTATAACTGCCTGAACAAATCTTGGGTACATATAAAAACTCTTTTTGTTTCCCAAGTTTGACACAAGGTCATTGAAAATCATTTTTGAAAAATTATACTTTCTGGCAGTGGCCAAGCAGACCAAAGCATAAGCAATGGTACTACTGAACTCACTCCATCCAGTAGTCTTTCTATAAATACAATGCATATGGGTATGGACAAAGAAACACCATTGGAGAGAAAATTTATCTTTGGTGAACTTGAAAACACCCAATGGGCCTCCATACCCCATTCTAGTAAGAGTGGAAAACAGATCATCATTAGAGATAGATGTGATACCTGAGGCATCGTCTAGACGTAGACTGATGCGAATTACCTCTTCAGAAACTGTCAAGGGTTTGTCACACACCCTTGTCTTGATTACCTTAACACCATTTTCAGTAATAGCAGTGGCATTGGCCCAAAATTGCTTCTGGTGCTCAATGTAGATTGATGGTGACACTGTAAGAGCATGAGCGATATGGCTGGACTTGAGGAAATCGACTATTTGATGAAATCCAGCAGCCTGCTTAGGCTTTTGAAGCATTGCTATCTCGTTGTGTTCATCAATAAACGCCATTGAAGCCATCGAGCTTGAGTAAACTGGACTGAAATTCACTAGGTGCTTGAGAGAAAAAGGTTAGAGAGAAGATGAACAGTATTCAAAGAGTCGTTATGAGCTTTTAGGCGGGCAAAGAGGGTATTTATATGATTCGGGAAAGAAGCAGTATTAACTCAGAGCAGTATTAACTAACTAGCAGTATTAACTGAGAGCAGTATTAACCACTAGCAATATTAACCACTAGCAGTATTAACTAACTAGCAGTATTAACTGAGAGCAATATTAACCACTAGCAGTATTAACTAACTAGCAGTATTAACTGAGAGCAGTATTAACCACTAGCAGTATTAACTAACTAGCAGTATTAACTGAGAGCAGTATTAACCACTAGTTGTATTAACTAACTAGAAGTAGTAACTTTGCCCTGGCAGCATTAAAACTGCACTAGCAGTAGTAACTATACTTACACTTTTTCAAGCTTGTGTTAGTCTGAGCAAGGCAATACACTTCCTGAGAAAGATGATTAGTAGCACCAAAAATAACCAAATAACAGGTATACAAGCACTTTTTAAACATGAGCTCATTCAAAGTTGATCATGCCCACACTTGTGACCAAAAAGGTGAATCTACCCACATCAAAGGCTTTGGTGAATAGATCAGCAAACTGGTTGTCAGTATGAACTTTAGCAACTTGAATTAGCTTCTTTTCATTACAGTCTCTAATAAAGTGATACCTGATCTCAATGTGCTTTGTTTTGGAGTGCTTGACTGGATTGTTAACAATGCTGATAGAACTTCTATTGTCAATGAAGATTGGAGTGTGCAGAAAGGTTACCCCATAGTCCAGGATTTGATTCTGAATCCATAGAACCTGAGAGCAGCAACTTGCAACAGCAATTTACTCAGCTTCTGTTGTGGATAAGGACACTGTGGTTTGCTTCTTACACTGCCAAGATACTAGTCTTGCACCCAAAAGTTGACATCCCCCTGAAGTAGAATTTCTATCCATATTAGCACCTCCCAAGTCACTGTCTGAATATGCAATCAAGTCAAAGTTGGATTCATAGGGATACCAAAGACCTAATCTAGGTTGCCCTTTTAAGTATCTGAAAATCCTTTTAACTGCTTGAAGATGTGACTGCTTTGGCTTGACTTGGAATCTGGCACAAACACACACTGGAAACATGATATCTGGTCTTGAGGCTGTGAGATACATGAGAGATCCAATCATTGATCTATAAAGATGGACATCAACACCCTCCCCCTCAAGATCAACATTGATCTGTTTGTGTTTCCATTGGTGTGCTTGCTGGCTTTGAGTCTGATAAACCATATTTGTCCAGGATGTCTTTCACATACTTTGATTGACTTATGAAAATCCCATCTTTCTGTTGTTTCACTTGAAGCCCAAGGAAGAAGGTGAGTTCACCCATTGCACTCATTTTGAAGCTCTTGTGCACCAATTCTTCAAAGTCTCTACACATCTGTTCTTTTGTAGATCCAAAGATGATGTCATCCACATAGATCTGAACTAGTAGGATGTCCTTCTTTCTTCTTTGGATAAAAAGGGTCTTGTCAATTATTCCCCTTTCAAACCCATTTTCCAAGAGATAGGTAGACAGAGTATCATACCATGCTCTTGGGGCTTGATGTAGACCATAAAGTGCTTTCTTAAGTTTGTATACTCTGTCAGGATATGATGGATTCTCAAATCCAGGGGGCTGACAGACATATACTTCTTCATCAATTGTTCCATAAAGAAAGGCACTCTTTACATCCATCTGATATACCTTGAACTGCATAAATAAAGCATAGGCTAGAAACAGCCTAATTGCCTCTACCCTTGCAACTGGAGCAAAGACTTCCTCATAGTCTATGCCTTCTTCTTGAGTGTACCCTTGTGCCACTAGCCTTGCTTTGTTTCTGATTACTATTCCTCTCTCATCCTTTTTATTTCTGAAAATTCACTTGGTGCCAAAAGCTCTATGACCTTTTGGAAGGTCCACCAAGTCCCAAACATCTTGCAACTTAAACTGTAGCAACTCTTCTTGCATGGCTTCTATCCAACTTGAATCTTTCATTGCATCATAGGCCTTCTTAGGCTCAATCTGAGATAGAAAGCAAGAGAGTATTGTATGTTGCTGATTCTGCATCTCTTGAAGTCTGCTTTGATTCCTAGTTACCATAGGAGAAGAGATGTCTCCTATTACCAGCTCTGGAGGATGATTCTTTTGAGTTCTTTTCTGGTGACTAGGTTCTTCATTAATTCCAACATCTAGATTGGAATAATTTAAGTCAGCTGAGGGGGTCTCATCAGCTGCTTCTGGCTCTTCATGCTCTGAATTCTCATCATCTCTTCTTTCTTCTTCACTCTGAATTGGTTCAGTGACAGTTTCCTTTTCACAGATTTCAACAGGGTCCATTGTAGGTAATGGAAAGATCACAGATTGAGGAATACTATTATGTACTTGTTCTTCCCCTGATCCTCTACTTCCTGAACCTGCATGATCATCACTACTGAAACCAAAAGAGTTAGTGAGTGAATCAATGTCAAACAACCACTGAGGACCAGAACCAATAGGGTTTGGTGTGTTCTCATTGCATTTGACATTGTCACTTTCCTCAATTATTCTAGAAGAAGAATTAAATACTCTGTAGGCCTTACTCTGAGATGAGTAACCAACAAGAAAACCATCATCTGCCTTGCTATCAATCTTTCCTAAGTGAGTTTTGGTATTGGGAATGGTACAAGGACACCCAAAAGGTTTGAAAAATCCAATGAATGGTTTTCTTTTATTTAAAAGCTCATATGGTGTCTTGTTTTTAGGCTTGACTACTAGAACTCTGTTTTGGACATAACAAGCAGTATTAACTGCTTCAGCCCAGAAAGTAATTGGAAGTTTTGAATCAACTAACAGAGATCTAGCATCTTCAATCAGTGTCCTATTCCTTCTCTCAGCAACACCATTTTGTTGTGGAGTCCTAGGAGCACTGTATTGCCTCTCAGTTCCTTTATCCTCACAAAAGGTGTTTAGGTCAAGATTTTTAAATTCAGTACCATTGTCTGACCTAATGACTTTTACTTTTTGATTTGTTTAGTTTTCAATTCTTAGAATAAAGGATTTGATCAGTCCACTTGTCTCATCCTTAGTCCTTAGAAAATATACCCAAGTAAATCTAGAGTAATCATCAACAATAACTAAGCAGTATGATTTCTTACATATACTCATAATATTTGTAGGTCCAAACAGATCCATATGCAACAACTGAAGAGAAGAAGAAACTGTGTTCACTTCTTTGGACTTATGAGAAGTTTTGTGTTGTTTGCCTTTGAGACAAGCAACACAGTGATCATCACATGAAAAGAATTTTGAAGGCAAACCTCTTACAAGGTTGTTTTTGACAAGTTTATTCATTGTTTTAAAGTTCATGTGACACATCCTTCTGTGCCAAAGTGATGATTCATCCAAAGATGCTTTTGAAACAAGACAGTTTAAGGATGAATCAGTTGACACATTTTCCATATCCAAGCAATAGACATTATCCTTTCTGGGAGTTCTTAGTAGTATCATCTTTTCATCAACTACCTTGAATCCAGGGGCAAGGATAATGCATTATGAATTAGTGAATAATATACTATGCTGTTTGTCACAAACCTGTGATACACTTAACAGGTTGTACCTTAACTGCTCAACATAGAAAACATCCTCAAAGGTCATCTTACCTTTTGTTACATCACCCTTACCACTAATCTTACCTCCATCTGGAGTATTACCAAAGGCAACATGTCCTCCATCAATTTTCTTGAAATTCTTGAGGCAAGCCATGTTCCCTGTCATGTGCCTAGAGCAACCACTATCAACATGCCAGATGCTCTTTCCCTTGAGCTGCTGATTGCCCTGCACATAAGATAAATCAATTAGTATTGATTGGGAACCCAATACAAAGTGGTCTTGGGTCTCCCTTTCTCATCAAAGTATTTACATTCCTTTTTGATGAGATTTTTAAAATCAGAGCACTCTTTACTGGAGTACTTTGTCAAGATGATTGGTCTAGCAGCACAAACACTAGAAGCAATACTAATTGTAGAAGTACTAACAGAGTTAGCAGCACTAACAGGTTTAGCAGTACTAACCTTGTTAGAAGTACTAACAGAGTTAGCAGTATTAACATTTGAAGAGGTACTAACAATGTTAGTTTTAGAAGTACTAATACTCTCAGCAGCACTAACATTGGTAGCAGCAGTATTGCTTCTAGCAGCACTATATTTGTCAGCAACACTATTTGTGGTAGTTTTCTTCATGTGGCTTTTAGATTTAACAGGTTTCTTAGCCACATGGTTCCTTTCATCCTTCCTATAACCAAAGGGTTTTTGCATAGCTCTTTGAAAATTCATCCTTTGGTTAATAGGATTAAAGTAACAGTACTTGGAAAGATGATTCAATTTGCCACATATAAAACAAGGTTTTGGTCTGATGATTCTACTCTGATCAACTCCTTGTTTCTGAGCCAACTGATTATTCCAATTTCTTTGATTTCCCCTCCTTTTATCCTATTTTAGGGGCTCAGATTTATTACATGCACACTGTTTGCAAGGAACAGGATTCACAACTGTAGTATGCTTGTAATGAACCTTTTTGGACTTTCCCTCAGTCTTCTCTATGTCCTTAGATTTGACCTAATTCCTTCCACAATCCTCATTGGTGATAATGTTATTTTCTAAGGGAATCTCACCACTCACAGTATTATCCCTATCCTTTCCAGCTTCTTTCTTAGTCTTGTCCTCAACAACTACTTCATCTAAAGGATCTATCTTAGTGGCTCCCTCATGCAAGTCCTTCCTATCCTTGGTCTCTAATAAGTCTGATGTAGGAGGGATGTAGTTGTTGTTGTATGGTGGTGGTGTGGTATTGTACCTAATTCCTCTTCTCAGTTTGTCATGAAACTGGGTTTGTAGTAAAGAGTCCATTGCTTTAGAAGCATTGGAAAACTTTTCCACATCTAGCTTAACTTTGGCTAGCTCTCCTCTCAACTTTTGATTCTCCTCTTTAGACTTTGTCAGTTGGATTTCTAGATCATTTTTCTCCCACTTCCAGTAATTTGTATCATATGTGTGTTGCAGTTCATTGGCTTGGAAACTTTTAATTTGTTCCTCAAACCTCTCAACAATTTTCACATAGTCTTTTATATCTTTTTCTAATCTCTTAAGGTCATCACTCATATTCTGGTTGTGATCCCTGTACCTTTTAACAGTATCTATGCAAGTTTGAGAACATAGATTAGAAAGTACCTCAGTTGGAAGATCAGATACCTCTGCCATGAGAGCTTGATTTTGAATAGCCTCTTCTGCTTGATCACTCCAGTCAAACCCCATTCCTTGTTGAGAAACAAGAGCTTGAGCAGAGTTTCTGTTCTGGTTGAAGCTTCCAGTCTGATTTTGTTGGTGATTGTGAGACACTCCACTTCTGCATTCTCTGGCAAAGTGTCCCTTCAGATTACATTTATAGCACTCCACCTTTGACTTATCAAAGCCTGCACCATCTTCTCTTCTTTGGGAGAAGTTGTTCCTCCCAGTCCTTTTGATGAACTTCTTCACCCTCATAGAAAGCATGACCATCTTCCATTTAATATCCATCTCTTCAAGATCATCAGGATGAAGCTGTTCCAAGTCATCATTGATTAAAGAAGAGTTACCATGACTGGAAAGAAAGGCTTCAAAAACAGATTCATTGCCTTTATCTTGATTTACTCCACTGGCAGCATTAACTGATTCAGGGTTAGCAGTAGAATCAATTGATGCTGATAGGAGTGCAGCATTATGAACATATCCAATAGGCTTCTTCTTTGCTTCCACCTCAGATTCAAACACTCTCAAATCATTGTACAGATCATCCAGTTCCTTTTCTTCCAATTGTTCATTTTGTCTGAATGAAACAGTATACATGGTCCATTCATCTCCAAGGGACCTTAAGAACTTTCTGTTTACATCATCTTGATCAATCTGTACTCCCATAGTAGCTAGTTCACCAATCAGCTTGTTAAACCTGTCAAAAGTTTGAGTCATGGACTCATTCTTAGTTGACATAAAGTTTTCATACAGTTGCTTCAATATTGCCTTATGATTTCTCTTGGTACTTTTGGTACCAGAGAATCTCTTCTCTAGAGCATTCCAAAGCATCTGTGCATCAGTGCAATTGCAGAATTGGTGTTGATACTCATTGGGAATAGCCAAGAGCAGTGTGCTCAAGGCTTTCATCTCTGTCTGCCTTGTCTTCCTTTCTGCATCCGTCTTTGGTGGGATTCTTTTTCCATCTGCACCAATCTTTCCTTCATCAGATGGGCCATTCTCAATGATGTCCCACATGGAGTAATCTGTGAGAACAATGTATTGTTTGATCCTAATCTTCCACATGTCAAACTCATTAGATCTGAGCATTGGAACCTTTGAGACAATAGTACTGTTTGATTCAACTGTGTTTTCCATGATGAATGAAGATTTCTGAGAATATTTGCTCTGATACCACTTGTCAGGATCTAATTCTTAACAAGAATAATGAACTCAGAAACAATATTAAAGGAGTTGCGGAATAACACTTTAATATTCAACAATCAATGTAACAGTGAATCAGAAATCACAACTTGTAAACTTTATTGAATGATTAAAGTTACAAGATTTCAAACAAAACTCAATATTGATGAACAAGCTCACCAATACGAATTCTACTTCTCTAGAACTAGGGTTCTAAACCTTGAGGTTAATTCTCTCTATGAAAACAAAAAATTCAGAATTATTTTCTTCTGTCAAACTATTCTATACTATTTATACAAGACATATTACAAGATAATTATCAAAATACAATTGATCTTCAGTCCATAATTATCTCCTTTACTTTAGCAAGTCTTCTATACAGTTGTTTTCCTTCCATTTTGAGTCTTCATCTCATAAGCAGCATTAACCTTCTTCAGCAGTATTAATCATCTTCAGCAGCATTAAACACCTCATTGGTATTAATGATGTTAGCAGTAGTAATCCCTTAGCAGTACTAACTACTAGCAGTACTAACCCTCCAAGCAGTACTAACTATTGAAATAGCAGCACTAACTTTTCAAGCAGTATTAAATCTACTAGCAGTAGTAATCATGATGTACTAGCAGCATTAACCATACTTGAACAAATCTTCAGTTCCCAACAGATCTATTCTGCATTGGTTGAGATACACACTGACATCTAGACATACATATATGCACACTCGAAATATGGAAATATATTAAATATTATATTTAATATTTAGATAACTACCATATTAATAACTCCTTGAAATATGGAAATACATTAAATATTATATTTAATATTTAGATAACTACCACATTAATAACTCCTTGAAATATGGAAATACATTAAATATGCGTGAATTATGAAATGCCCATATTACCCTTTAAGAATTAATAAGATTGAACGCAGGACATAAACTCTAGGATGATTCTGATCGGTTGAAAATTGGTTAGCACGGTTAGCACAAATGCCGTGGTTGGCAAATGAAGGGGACCCTACATATGTGTATATATATATATATGTATATGTTAGTTGACTATAATGAATATTAGTCGACTTTGATGGATCTTAGTTGGGCTTCATTCAATCTTATTGGTCTTTAATGGATCTATTGAGTTTTATTGGGGTTTAATGGATATTAATTGGGCTTTAATGGATCTATTGGGCGTTAATGTAACTTATCTAGCTTTATTGGATATTAGTTGGGCTTTATTCGATATATTGGCCTTTATTTGGTTTAATTGAGATTTAATGGATCTTTTGGGCTTTATTTAGTTTTAGTAGGCTTTACTAGATATTTGTTGGGCTTTTATAGATCTATTGGGCGTTAATGGATCTTAATGGGTTTTAACAGATCTTTTAGGCTTTAACAGATCTTTAACGGTCTTATAATAATAGTAGTAGTAGTAGTAGTAGTAGTAGTAGTAGTAGTAGTAGTAGTAGTAGTAGTAGTAGTAGTAGTAGTATAACAATAATATATAACAATATTATTATTATTATTATTTATTATTATTATTATTATTAATAAGAGTAAATTACATGATCGGTCCTGTGGTTTATGTGTTTTAACATTCTGGTCCTATTTTGAAATATCTATGGATTGCATTGCATTTTATAACGTGTTGGATCCCTAAATCTAATCCCGTTAAAAAAGTTCTCTTAAATAGATTAAGTAGAGGGGCATTTTAGTCATTCTATTTCTTTTTTTAATTTTCTATTCAAACAAAGGACCAAGCATGCAATTTACACTAGCCCTTGTATTTCAAGTCCCACCCACCTGGCTTCATCTTCCCAAAACCTTCCTACATTAGGGGTGTGCATCGGTCGGGTCGGGCCCCAAAAGTCACAACCCGATCGGGTTTCGGGTGGGGTTTGTGGAATCCAAAACCCGTCCAAACAAAACTTCAGGTAATCGGGTTTCGGGTGGTTTCGGGTTTCGGGTTTCGGATCAGGTTAAATCGGGTTGGGTAACAAATCAGTACCAAATCAGATTATGACCTTAGTAATAGATGTTTATAAAAATAGATGATTATCAATGTCAAGTGTCAACAAGAATGAGAAATTGAAAATATGAATGAGATTAATCAGACAGTCAAACAACCACCCACCCCAAACACATAGTAGCAAAGTAACAACTATGAGTCTATGAGGTCGCCTGTGGGCTGTGGCTCAGTGACTGGAGCCTGGAGGTATGGGAGGAGGTGATGAGCGGAGGAGCAGCAGTCGCCGGTGGCTGGAGGTCTGTGAGAAGGCGATGGTCGATGGCGTATCACGTATGGGTTTGGATTTCAGAATTGGGAATGAATAATAAATGAAATTAGGTTAATATAACACGTATAGGTCTGGATTTTAGATATTCGGGTCGGATCGGGTATGGGATTTGGGTACCCAACCCGATCCTACTATATCCGATAATTTATACGGATCGGGGTTAATCGGGTTTGGATATGGCGGGTCTCAGTTTTTTGCCTCTTATTCGGGTCGGGTCGTTCGGGTAGGACGAGTTATGCTCACCCCTACCTACATATCCAGGTCTGAGACCACCGACCACCTCAATATCGCCTGCACCACCGTTTACACCGACTGCACCATCCATCTGCACCACCACTGCCCACCTCCACCTTCCATGACTGACCTCATCTTCCTCGTTCCAATCCCTCCCCACCGGTGACTTCATCTTCCTCGTTCCAATCCCTCCCCACCGGTGACTTCATCTTCCTCGTCCACCCCCTTCCCCTCTTTCCAAGCACACAAAACTCTCTTCCCCCAGCCCCTTGTTGTTGTGAACCACCACCGATATCAAGCCCTTGAACAACATCCCTCTTCCCCTTCCGTTTCCCTTCACATTGCCATATCCTCTTTAGATCCAGATCCAAAGTATTCCACCCCTCCCGATTTTTAATTTATATTTAAGTGAGGCTGACGTTACAAAACCATATGGGGTTTATACCTTCAAAGATCATGGGTTTTCAACCTCCTCACCTTCGCCCTTGCACCAGCCTCCATCACCTCCATCAGGTGGAGGAACGATTTGGCTCGCAGCATTGAAAATCGGTAGGGTTTTGGTTGAAAAATCAACCCCTGTCTCCTTTCTTCATGTTGTCTCTTCATCTTAAAGGTTCTGGGATTGGAAGAACAATTTGGCGGAGTGACGATCCATGTCTCTTAGCTTCAAGTGAATGTGAAGACCCTTGTCTCTTCGTATTCATCTCCTCTTTACTTACCATATATGATATTTGATTTCTTATTTTAGGGTTTTGACTTTTGAGATGCCAATGTTGATTTAGATATTAATTTTGAGGTTTTGTTTTATTGTTTTGTATAACAAATTTTTGGTTTTGTGTTGGATTGAATTTAGTGGATTAATGTTTATGCTTATGATTCTTTGTGAATTGAATTTATTAGGTTAAACATTTGAAATAAATTATGTTTTGATTTTGGGATTAGAAAAGGGTTAGAGGTGGAACTTGAATATTGTTGCCGGAGAAGATGATCGAAAGTGGTTGTGGCTTAGTGTGAGAAGATGACTTAAGAGAGGAGGTGTTCAAAATGACATATGGCATTATTTTATTGGGTGTAGAATATATATATATATATATATATATATATATATATATATATATATATATATATTAATATACATTATATGTAGAGAGTAAATTACATGTTTGGTCCTGTGATTTTAATAAAAAATAAAGAATAAAATTAAAATGACTAAAATGCCCTTTCAATTAACCTGTTTAATAGAAAATTTTTAACGGAGTTAGAAGTCAAATTCGATATAAATTGCAAAACACATGGATGTAATCCATAGATATTTCAAAATTGGAACTTAGAGTGTTAAAACACATAAATCACATGATCAAATATAAAATTTACTCTAATAATAATTATGGCGGCATATCCGGGATTACAGGTGAATATGTCAGCCGGAAATTCAAAATTTTCATCTTTTTTTAAGAAAATGTAGACTTTTTAAATTTTTTTAAATTAAAAATATATCTGTTGGTAATCCGCCGAAAACAAAACTTAAATTAGGTCTACACATACTGTCGACGAACAAAATCTTAAACACAAAACAAACACACAACCACTCCTTCGTTTCCCACCCCCTCGCGACTGGCAATCGAAGCAATCGACGACCCCCACCACCGACCCTCTTAATCTGATTTTTGGGTAAGAAAACAATTTTTTTTTGTCATTTTCCTTCTCATTTTCGGCATTTCTCAAATATATATATATGAATTTATGTATGTGTATGTAAATATATGTATCTATTGGTGAATATATTAGTGTATGAAAAATATGTGTATATATGTATATATGTGTATGGGTATATGTATGAATATAGTGTAATTGTGTATGAATCTAGTATAGAGCCTAATTTATGTATGGAAGTGAATTTGTATATGAATGTGGAACAAATGTAAGTGAACTTGTGTATGTATATGGAACGAATATAAGTGAATTTGTGTATGTAAGTGAATTGGGAATGAATGGTTAAATTTCAAATTTCACATATGTATATGTTAGTGTATTTGAGTTTGCATTTGGTCATTTTGGGTAAAATTAGTGTATGTATGTCTATTGGGAATGCATGTATACTTCAATCTCTAGCATATGTAATGGGTTTTTAATGACATCTAATAGGTTATGTTGGGTTGTAATGTACTATAATTAGCTATATGAGCTTGATATGCATTGGAAAATCAATGCATTATCACTATTTTTCTCTCTTTTAGATAGATTATTTTACCTTTTATATCCCAATCTTGAGTCATTTATTTACTTATTTTTCATTTATTTATTTTTTGGAGCTGAAAGTTGTGATTTACCTGTTTTTATACTTTGGAGAGTTGATTTGGTACTTTTGGGCAGATTTCATAGTGCAGACATATGCTGCAGCATTCTTGTAGCATCACACAAAGAACAACTTAATCCATCAAGACAAGAGAGCTTATTGTAGGAGGACATGAGCTGGATTTTTGTACTGACTTGGGAAGCTTCTAGATCTAATATCATGGCTGGATATTTATTTTTCCTTTTTACCTTTTTGACCAAGAACATTGTTCCTTATGTTACTTTTTGTACTATTTAACTTAAGCACCAAGCTATGTGCTAAAAGACATTTGTACCCCTCTCCCTCCTAGTATTTAAAGGGAGCTTGGGATGGTTTTTAAAATCACTTTTGAACTTGAAAAATCAGATTTGAGAGATTGACATCCTCTTGGGTTTGGTTATTCAAGTGAAAAAATCAAAGTATTTTAGTTTATTCATTCTTGAAATTTACTTTCCCGTTATTTACTTTTACCGCACTTTACTTTTCCATCATTTATCTTTACGTTATTTACCTTCCCGCATTTAATTTGTGTCATTTACTTTACGTCATTTATTTTATGTATTTATTTTCCGTATGAGTAGCTAATTTTATTAGTGCGAGTGTGAGACAGAAAAGTAGAATTTTTAAAACAAAGAAAGGTGGACGTTGTTTCGCAATAATAATGTTCCACCATTTCATTCAAGTTTTATAAATATCAATGACACTTCTTGACGAATTGATCACTTGCTAAAGTGTTAAAGTGCCGTTGACTTAGAGATAATCTACTAAAATCACGCCAGTTTGAATGATATGGGAAGTAGACTTGAGAGAGTTACTGATAAGGACAGTTATCATCTATATTTTTCTAAACTGATTTTTTCTCGACAAGTTGATCGCTAAGAAATAGTGTTAAAATGTAGAGGACTTAGAGATAAGGCTCTTCAAACACGTCAACTTGAATGATATGGGAATCGGCTCGAGAGAGCGATTTTTATGCAAAGAGATTTGTACATCCATATATTTTGAGGACTCTATTCTACACTATAAATAGGTGGAGACTACACAGAGATGTGTTTAGTTGAATCTAAACAGTAGTGTGAATATTGAAGTCCGAGAGGAATACCCTCAAAATAGTTGGTGGATCTAGTTGTGGCAGAACTGCATGCTGCAACATCCCTACATCATGGCCCACTGAAATTTGTGTTTAAATCTCACCTAGAAGTTTTACACCCGTGCTTGCTTTATTCTCTGTTAACTTAATCAAAGTGATAATCCAATCAAAACAAAGTCTTCAAAATCGCCATACGAAGTTAGTTTTTCATCTCGAGATCTTGCAACTTAAGATACCTATCCTTGTGGAATACAATACTTGGTTCTTACCATTTTATTACTTGGAAGACGACATTAGATCTCATTGTATACTTGATTTGAGGTTTAATTAGCACACGTCTGTAGGTGTGTAAAAAGCACCGTCAAGTTTTTGGCGCCGTTGCCGGGGATAGACGTAAATCTATGGTTGTTGAGAGATTGAGTTTTGCTAAGCTAATTTTTCTACCATCTTTGTTGCTTGCCATACGTTTCCATGTGTTGGAAAGTAACAACCTTTTGAGTTTATCTTTATGTGAATATGGATTCAATGGGACACTCGTGTGAGCCGTATAAAACTGTTTTCTGTGACTATTGTGGAGGAAATCATTTCTCGTACAGTTGTCCTCCGATCCCCGAATCCCATTATTTCACGGGAGATAATAATTGGGATACCTCACACTTCAATGGATACACTCAATCATGGGAGGATCATCCTAATTTGTTTTTATACGGTCAAGATTATTGCACTTTCACATCACCAATACCTCCCTACCAAGATTGGAGTAACACTTATTCAAATAATTTTGACCAATCTTGGGAAGAAAAAGTTGATTTTTTTGGAAGTTTTCAAGGGGATGATTTTAACAACTCATTTTTACCCCCTACACCTTATTTAGAACAAGGTGAAAACTTAGACTCTCTTGAAACTATAATGAGTAATTACATACAAAGTCTAATAACATCTGTTGCCAATATCACAACTTATGTTGGAGAGCTCATTAGTGAGCGTAAAAGACAAAGCCTAATTTCTATACCAAGTGATATTGAAAAATCTGAGTGTGTTGGTAAGGATGAGGGTGAGGCTAATACTTTGGAGAGTAGTTAAGAGATAGAGAGTTCTGAGGTAGTACAAGAGCATTTGAGCAACCCCTTTTCACTTCAAAATAGTGAAGAGGTGCAACAAAATGCCAAGATTGTCATTAACCCATGCTTTGAATTTGTGCAGAAAAAAACACATCATTGCAGATGCTGCAACATCCTTGCAGCAAAGCTGTGCAGAAAATGTTCAAGTCATTTTTAAAAAGGGACGTGATAATTAATCCAAGGACTCGGGAAATTTCATAAAAACATGTTCTACTGTTGGTGAGGTGAGGTGATGTGGAAAAATCTTTGTGGGATGAAATATTCCCCTAATTGTGCCATTGAAATCTTATGTCATAATCAAGGAGTGAAGGAGGTGAAAAGGAAAGTATATAAGCATAAGTGGAAGGAGAAACACTAAGATGAGTTGGTGAGGACCGTTAGGGCTGGGGAGCATACTGATATGCTCCAACAAATTCCATCATTCCTCAAGAAGTTGTCAACAAGAAATCTAACAGCTGAAAAATGAGAACACCTTGCTAAAAGAAGGAAATGCAAATCGGGTGCCGCAACATGAATCGCCACAACCACTACCACCACAACCTACTCCATTGGAGTAGGACATGTTTAATCATGACCCTTTAGCTCCAAACTTTATTCTTTATTTTTTCTCCATTTATTTGAGTCTGGGAAAAGTCTTTTATTTTAAAATTTTATTTTTGCAAGTCGAGTAAATTGTTCATATTATCTTAAATGTGTTCATGCCCTAATAAATTGTTAGTTTTTTTTTACCGTCATTTAACCTACTTTGATTTTTTTTGCTAGAACTAGCTACTCTATTTTTTGGGACACAATTTGGTCTAGACTTGCTTTAACATCTAGGAAGGGATATAGGCCATTCGTTCTTTTCATCATATCCCTTTGACACCCTTGTTCTCAATAATTCATCCAAAAACAAGACGTTGTTTCAAATGAGTTTGAGGGAGGAAATCCAAAAGGGCTAAAAGATCAACACAAAAGGAGCAAAGCTCTAAAAAGATGTCTTGTTTTGGATTTATCATTAGCACTAAAAATGTTCCATAGGGACAAAGTGCATGTTGTCAACAAAAGAGCAAAAATGCTAAAAAGTGAAAAAAGAATCTAATGTTAAAGCAAAAATGAAAGAAAAGGCTTGGTGAGAAAAAAATGTGCCAAATGAGAACCCGTGTGGGGAAAGTCCTATTGATTCTTGAATAAACAGGGTTTTGACCTAACAAAAAGAAATGTGGGGCTAACATATGCTTCATATAAGTGGTTAACATGGGTGTGTGTTCACTTATGATTTATAAAAGGATGTGAATAACATGATGGAAAGAACAATTTTACTTTTATATGCAATTATTGCTATGACTTGCATTTTCCTTTAATTGAGTCATTTTAGTTGTCTTTTGGTTGCCTAGGGACAAACAACATTTTAATTTTGGGGATGTGATATGCATTGGAAAATCAATGCATTATCACTTTTTTTCTCTCTTTTAGATAGGCTATTTTACCTTTTATATCCCAATCTTGAGTCATTTATTTACTTATTTTCCATTTATTTATTTTTTGGAGCTGAAAGTTGTGATTTACCTGTTTTTTATACTTTGGAGGGTTGATTTGGTACTTTTGGGCAGATTTCATAGTGCAGACATATGCTACAACATTCTTGTAGCATCACGCAAGGAACAACTTAATCCATCAAGACAAGGGAGCTTATTGTAGGAGGACATAAGCTGGATTAATTTTTGGACTGACTTGGGAAGCTTCTAGATCTAATATCATGGCTGAATATTTATTTTTCCTTTTTACCTTTTTGACCAAGAACATTGTTTCTTATGTCACTTTTTGTACTATTTAACTTAAGCACCAAGCTATGTGCTAAAAGACATTTGTACCCCTCTCCCTCCTAGTATTTAAAGGGAGCTTGGGATGGTTTTTAAAATCACTTTTGAACTTAAAAAATCAGATTTGAGAGATTGACATCCTCTTGGGTTTGGTTATTCAAGTGAAGAAATCAAAGTATTTTTAGTTTATTCATTCTTGCAATTTACTTTCCCGTTATTTACTTTTACCTCACTTTACTTTTCCATCTTTTATCTTTACGCCATTTACCTTCCCGCATTTAATTTGTGTCATTTACTTTATGTCATTTATAAGTATTTATTTTTCGTATGAGTAGCTAATTTTATTAGTGCGGGTGTGAGACGGAAAAGTGGGATTTTTAAAACAAAGAAAGGTGGACGTTGTTTCGCAATAATAATGTTCCACCCTTTCATTCAAGTTTTATAAATATCAATGACACTTCTTGACGAATTGATCACTTGCTAAAGTGTTAAAGTGCCGTGAACTTAGAGATAAGCCACGAAAAGCACGTCAGTTTGAATGATATGGGAAGTAGACTTGAGAGAGTTACTGATAAGGACAGTTATCATCTATATTTTTCTAAACTGATTTTTTCTCGACAAGTTGATCGCTAAGAAATAGTGTTAAAGTGTAGAGGACTTAGAGATAAGCCCCTTCGAACACGTCAACTTGAATGATATGGGAATCGGCTCGAGAGAGCGATTTTTATGCAAAGAGATTAACATCCATATATTTTGAGGACTCTATTCTACACTATAAATAGGTGGAGACTACACAGAGATGTGTTTAGTTGAATCTAAACATTAGTGTGAATATTGAAGTCCGAGAGGAATACCCTCAAAATAGTTGGTGGATCTAGTTGTGGCAGAACTGCATGCTGCAACATCCTTACAGCATGGACCACTGGAATTTGTGTTTAAATCCCACCTGGAAGTTTTACACCCGTGCTTGCTTTATTCTCTGTTAACTTAATCAAAGTGATAATCCAATCAAAACAAAGTCTTCAAAATCGCCATCTGAAGTTATTTTTTCATCTCGAGATCTTGCAACTTAAGATACCTATCCCTGTGGAATAAAATACTTGGTTCTTACCATTTTATTACTTGGAAGACGACATTAGATCTCATTGTATACTTGCTTTGAGGTTTAATTAGCACACGTCTGTAGGTGTGTAAAAAGCATTGTCAAGTTTTTGGCGTCGTTTGTTAAACCCAGATTATAGTTGATTGATAATCACACAAACACAATAATGAACAAGAGATAAATTAATCAAACAATATAACATAGATCTCTTGAATAATCAGTTAAATACAAGTGTGTGTTCTTGGTGTATACAGATATCTCGTTTGTAGAATACAAAGAAAATACGGCTCCTTCTCTCTTCACCTTAATTTCGATACACACCAATTAACCTAAAGAATAATATCTTTTATACTTAGGTCAACATGACTTAGGCATTATTAACTATTAGCTAAAATATCCCCTAAGGTATTAAACACTATTATAAACTAGACCCCATTTGTAAATTGATCTTGAATACAATTTATGATCCAACAATCTCCCCCTTTGGATTCAAGATGTAAAAAAATTCAATTATCTTCGGGTCTTCACTTCTCTTTAAAAACATAACAGATATCTTCCTCTTTCTTTGAATGCAAGTGTCTTTCTAACGATCATCTTCAGTCAGACTTTTAATAAATCAAATAAGTTCAAACACTTTGATATCTTTGAATTCTTCAACAATCTTCATTTCAAAAAATTCTTGTATAGTCCTTCTTTTTCTATTCTCTTCTCTTTGTATTCTCCTCCTTTTTGTATTCTCCCCCTTTTTGATGAGTGTTGAGAATCAGCATCATCAAAACATAGCATAACAAACTAGAACTTTCTCCCCCAATTCAACAGTAAAGTGCAGTCTTCATGTATAGAGCCCTGTGTGGAAATAAGAGCAGTCTTCCCAGATGGAAAGAGTGATTATTTCAATCTTTTCAGATTCAAATAAGTAATAAAAATGGTAACCCTGAATCAACAAATGACTCAGTTCGAAATGCCTGTCAGTAACACACAGTTACTGAGTAACACAAAATTACTATATAAGGAGCTGGTTTTGATGTTGACTTCCCAGGACTTCCATTCAATCATCGAATAACACATAGTTATCTATGAACGTTCTGACAGAAAACAGATTTCTGTGTGCTCGTGCATGTGTATGAAAAAATGAAGCACCGATGATTGCTTTTCATTGTAGGCTCAAAATATGTAAACTTGTTGAGACAACAACAAATTATAGAAGAACTCAATGTGCATGAGAAAAGGTCGAAGGTGGGGAAACTTTCCTTCTGTTTCAATATTAGTATCTTCCAAGTGAAGAACCAATAGCGTATGTGTTGCGTCCCCAGAAAATATGAAACATTCTCTTTTTGAGAAAAGAATGAGTAGCTGGTGGGGTTGTATGCAAGAGATGGCGTGGGCTAGGTGCCGTTTTCAATGATGGTCACCAAAGAATGTGAACCAATCAGATTATGTGGCTGCCCGACTCAGAAAGAATTTGGTGCAGAGTTTGATATTATTTTACTCTGTTCTCTCACCCTCTTTCTTTTAAACATTAATTCTCACTTCTAACCAATCTCTCTTTTCCATTTTACCTCTTCACACACCAACACTCAGTTCTTTTGACCCCTCTCCCCTCAATCTCTCAGGGAATACTTCCTGGGTAGGAAACACTGGTTATTGTGAATCCATGGAAGTTCGATTAAGTACTCACATCAAATCCCATGTATTTTCCTAAAAGAACGTGTTGTTCAACAACCATTTGTACATGTAAGCACAAAGGAATACAAATAAACATGAAGAATAAAATGTTGGAGAGGTCAAAAACATATGTGTTTGACAATGCTATTCTCCCCCTCAAACCAAAAAGTGGTTGACAATTAAGCTTGTTGACAATTAATCTCCCCCTCAACTTAAAAGACTGTTTTTTTTAAAGCAAAACAAATAAAATGAAAACA
Source organism: Arctium minus (assembly GCA_954870635.1). Classification (NCBI taxonomy): domain Eukaryota; kingdom Viridiplantae; phylum Streptophyta; class Magnoliopsida; order Asterales; family Asteraceae; genus Arctium; species Arctium minus. The sequence goes on along the minus strand of OX941088.1, from coordinate 41,277,951 downwards.
TTGAAGTACGGGTTCTAATCAGATGTGATTAGAAGCCATAGTCACTTGAACTATCCTGCACGGAAAAGAAATCATGGTAATCATTTATGGAAATGATTCCTCTATCGTTAGCAACAGTTGGAGAATAAATATATAAATCACAAGATTAAGATTCAGAATACTCCCCTTCGAGTCATGAGTAAGGTCTAAGAAGACATGTTCAACATTCCAAGTTTGCTGATTAGAAACTGGAACTGCTTTTCATCCAACGACTTGGTGAAAAGGTCAGCTAACTGGAAGTCAGTTTGAACAAAGTGCATTTCGATATCACCTTTTTCTACATGATCTTTGATGAAGTGATAACGTACATCTATATGCTTGGTCTTTGAATGCTGAACCGGATTAGCTGTTATGGCGATTGCGCTCTTGGAATCACAATAAATAGGAACGCGCTTGTAGTTGTACCCAAAGTCCCTTAACTGTGTCTTCATCCAAAGGACTTGCGAACAGCAGCTAGCAGCAACTACTTATTCTGCCTCCGCAGTGGATGTTGAAACACAATTTTGTTTCTTTGAGGTCCAACTCACAAGTTTGTCACCTATAAATTGACATGAGCCAGAGGTGTTTTTTCGGTCTAGCTTACATCCTGCATGGTCAACATCTATAAAGGCAGTTAGATCAAAACGAGAATCCTTTGGATACCAAAAGCCTAAATTAGTAGAGCCTTTGAGATATCTAAGGATTCGCTTAACAACATTGAAGTGCGACTCTTTAGGATTAGACTGATATCTCGCACAAAAACATGTGGCAAACATTATATCTGGGCGACTTGCAGTCAGATAAAGTAAGGAACCAATCATGCTACGATACACTTTTTGATTTGCAGGTTTACCAGATAAGTCTGCATCTAAGAGTGTACCGGTAGCCATTGGTGTTTTCATGACTGAACTGTCTGACATATTGAACTTTCTTAACATGTCTTTTATGTATTTGGCATGATTAATGAAAATTCCGTCGGGTAATTGCTTTACTTGTAAACCAAGAAAGAAATTTAACTCTCCCATCATCGACATTTCAAACTTTGTTTCCATGATTTTAGAAAAGTTCTTGCAAAATTTCTGATTTGTCGACCCAAATATTATGTCGTTAACATAAATCTGAATGAGAATCAAGTCCTCACCTTGCCTTTTGAGAAATAAGGTGGTGTCAACCGTACCTTTATTGAAACCAGAAGCTAGGAGAAATTTAGTAAGAGTTTCATACCAGGCTCATGGTGCTTGTTTGAGACCATACAGTGCTTTGTCTAGTACGTAGACATGATCAGGGTGATGAGGATCAACGAAACCTTCAGGTTGTGCAACATAGATCTCCTCATGCAGAACGCCATTTAGGAAAGCTGACTTTACGTCCATTTGATAGATTGTAAAGTTTTTGTGCGCTGCATATGCTAAGAAGATTCTGATGGCTTCGATCCTTGTAACAGGGGCGAATGTTTCGTCATAATCAATGTCCTCCTGTTGACAGTACCCTTTTGTAACCAATCGAGCTTTGTTTCTCACAACCACTCCAGCCTCGTCTTTCTTGTTTCTGAATATCCACTTTGTTCCAATAACAGTTTTACCTTTAGGTAGTGGGATCAAGCGCCAAACCTTGTTCCGTTCGAATTGCAGAAGCTCGTCTTGCATAGCAGAAATCCAGAAGGGATCACGTAGAGCTTCTGATGCTTTCTTTGGTTCTAGGGAACTAAGGAAGCTTGAAAACATGCAGAAATTATCTGACACAGACCGTGTCGTGACACTAGATTGTACGTCACGTATCACGTTATGCAGGGGATGATCCTTAGTCCAACGATGTGTGCTTGGTATGGATTCAACTGTTTGTTGCGTATTTGATGCATTGTATTCATCATGCACGACAGGTAGATCCACAGATGTGGTCGGGACATCTTGTACAGGTGTTTTTGATACTAAATCTTCTGGAATAGCAGCTGAAGTACTCGTGACTTCATTTCCAGAAGGAATATCTGCAGAGACAGATTCAACATTAGTAGAGTCAGAAACTAACGGTTTAGTTGTACCTGATGGAGATGTAGTTTCAGTGACTTCTTCGGACGGTCCAGATATGTCTACAGAAATAGTGGGGACCTCCGCGGTTGGTGTTGATGTTGAGATGCCTTTGTCAAAGTCTGCACAAATATCATCGAAGGCATCAATATATAACAAATCTAACTCAGATAAGATAGAGTTAGTGGTAGAAGAATTAGACGCTTTAGACACTGGTTCTATTCTGGATTGAATAGAAGCTTTGTTATTAAGTCTGAGTTCTGAACAGTTGTGTCCAGAAGTCCGTGTAGAATTCTCATCAAAAGATACATTCATGCTTTCAACGATCGTTTTGGTTCGAATAATGTAAATTCGATAAGCTTTGGATGTCTGGGAGTATCCAACGAGATATCCTTCATCTTCTTTCTTATCAAATTTTGATAATCCTTGACGCTCTCGTAGAATGTAACACCTGCAACCAAAAACACGAAGGAATTTGATATTAGATAGGTTTACGATTGTTGATAAACTCATATGCTGTTTTATCAAAGCGTTTGACCACAATGGTACGATTCTGAGTGAAGCAAGTTGTCGCGACTGCCTCAGCCCAAAGATACATGGGTAGATCGGAATATGCAAGCATAGTACGACCAACTTCTACAAGAGTGCGGTTCTTCCGTTCAATAATGCCATTCTGCTGTGGAGTGTAGGTTACGGAGAAGTTGTGTGAGATTACCACAGAGATAAGATAGCTCTGTAAGGTGTCATTCTTGAACTCCGTGCCGTTGTCACTGTGAAGAGTTCGGACTGGCAATTGAAGACATACTTGAATACGCTTAATAAAAGCGATAATCAGTTCTGGCGCATCAGACTTGTTGCGAAGAAACTCGAGCCATGTATATCTTGAATAGTCATCTATCATTACTAAGACGTATTTCTTGCCGTTGATAGACGCTGTTCGCATTGGGCTACAAAGGTCCATATGAATAAGTTCTAGTGCAGATGAGGTTGAGGATTCAGATTTAGATTTGAATGAGCTTCGCTTCATTTTGCCCATCTCACATGCAGAGCATAGTGAGTCTTTCTCAAACCTCATTTCTGGTAGACCTTTGACCAGACCTTGTCTCTGTAGCTTAGCTATTGATCTGAAATTCTGATGAGACAAGCGGCGATGCCACGTCCATGATTATGCTTTAGATGCTTTGGCTAATAGGCATACTGGACGTGTGGCAGACAATGTCGGAAAATCTACATAATATAGATTTCCATGTCGTTCAACTCTGAAGATTTCGTAACCATCTGGATCCTCGAGAAAGCAATGAGATGTTATGAAGCGCACTTGATATTTCATGTCACAAAAGTGACTGGTGCTAAACAGATTGTGATCAAGACCTTCAACATATAGCACCCTCTGTATCTTCACAACTCCATTATCCAGCATTCCGTATCCTTTGACCTTTCCTTCTACTTCTGAATTTGCAAACCTAACTGCTCCAACAGGCTCCTCCACATTGTTATGTAAGAGGTGCTTGAATCCTGTCATGTGGCGTAAACAACCGGAATCTATCACCCACACTCGACAGGCCTGCAAAAGAAACACTTAATTTTGCTTTGGTACCCATATCAAGATGGGTCCTTCGCTGTTAGCTTCAAGCAATTCAGGAATATCAACAGGTTTAACTTTCACTCTCCATTCATATCTGGGTTTTGGAACCCACTTCCAAATCATTTTAACATTTAATTCCTGAAAATGCTTTTTAGATCTTGGATTGGTAACCTTAGCACGAAACACTTTGGGTTGTGTGGAAGAATTAGGTTTAAGATGAAGTTTAGCTTTTCTTTTACTCTTTTTGGACTTAGGAGTGGAGTAGTATTTGAAAGAATTATCCCATCAGTGTTTGCAATATAAATTCTTTCGAGCAAAAGTCATAAATTTAGATTTATCGGAACAAATCTGACATTCATGTCCATCAAAAGAATTACTTTTTAAAATATCACTGTCTGTAGTACAACTGTTTGCAACAGAAGTTTCACAAAAAGTTAAACTATCATTTTTTTTCTTCTTACTCCTCCCAACTCCATTTCCTTTCATATCTGAAACAAAAACAGGAACCTTGTTAGTCTCTTTCTTAGAAGGTGATTGTTTTCTTGAGATACTTGAAGTTTCACCTTTTTCAAAAATACTGGGTGGATATTCAGAACGATCAGAGTAAATGACAGAAGGCTTTGCAGAAATGCAGAATCATCAAATTCTGGATTAGGTCTTACCTTCCAGCTTGGATCATTAAACATCTGTTTATCATTTGAAACATTTTTAAACAAAGTTATTTTCAAATCATTTATTTTTGTGCACAACTCTTGATTATCTTTCAAAGATATTTCAAGTTTAAATTTGAGGTCAAAGTTTTCATCTTCAACCTCCTCAAGAGACTGTTGCAACTTATCAATTTGTTTCATCAATTCAGATGTATGATCACTCACAGAATTTGACTCCTTCGAAATAGAAACAGGATCAGAGTTTTAAGCATTCATCATTTCAGAAAACATTTCTTCAGTCATGTTCTCAATAAACTCCATTTTGTCATTTTTAAAACAAGATCCATTCGTGATGACAGTTTCTTCTTCAACCTCCTCAACAAGTAAAGGTTTAGGAGAAATGGGATTTGATACTGATGGTATATTTGATGGATCGGCATCCGATTCATACTCATCATATTTGCATTCAGTCTCAGATGGAACTGTGTTGGTGCAGACTGATTCTTTTGAAGGTGTGGTAAATAGTGATTCAGACTCAGTAAATTCGATCTTTCGAGTCTCATAGCTTTTGTTCAAATCACTATATTTAAAACCAACTGATTTAAAAGAATTTTGAGAATCAGTGCCACAAGACTTGTTCTCTTCCATTTCTTCTTTACCTTTGGTCTCTGTAAAAGGTGTAGAATTACTTTCTCCAACAAAAGTTGCACGAATGTTAGGAATGGGTCTGACTGTGGAGCCAAGTTTATCAAAATTATATAAGTGCTCCGGTGCCTTTTTCAAAACATCGTTAATTGGAAAACCCAAACCTGGTTTAACTTTATAAAACCTTTCATCTTGGAGTTTATTGGTCAACAGATTAAATGTCTGCTCAGTCTGACCTCGTTTCATGTTAATGTCCTCCAATTGCTTAATCTTGGTGTAAGCTTCATTTCTTTCTTGAAAACAGACTTCGAATTTGATTTTAAACTCACCCTTTTCAGCATTGAGATTTACAAGATCCTTTTCTAAACCAGATATTTTTCTTTTTAAAGATTCCTTATCAGCTTTTAATTCATCTTTTTATTTTTCTTTTTCGTCCACAACAACTTTCAGTAAAGCGTTTTCATCACGAAAACTCAGAACTGATTGATGTGCGGAGCTAAGTTTACCTTTCAATAATGCAAACTCATCTTTCATATTATGTATTTGAACCATCAGAGATTCAATAAGTTCAGAATTTACCTCAGAGTTGTCATCTTCGGAATGAGCCTCAGACGCTTCATCATCACCATCCAGTTTTTCCATGTAGGAGACTTGGGTGAAGTGCGCCTGCTCCTCTTCATCAGAACTTTGGAACAACCAGTTTTCCTCTTCAGCCATAAGCACCTTTCCCTCTTCCGTTTTCTTGGCAATTAGAGACTTCCTTGCATAGTATTATGAGTTCTTGACTTTCTTGAACTTGCAGTCTCTGGAGAAGTGTCCAAATTTTCCACAGTTATAGCATCGGCCCGGTTCATTCTTTCTCTCTTATTTCTTCTCCTCTCTCTTTTCTTCTCTTCTATCTTCCTTCCTTTCATCTTTCCTCTCTTCTCGTCTTTCCTCTCTCTTTCCATACCTTGGCTTGTACCGTATTTCAGACTTCTCTTTCTTGTACCCTTCATACTTTGGCTTTGAATAGTACTTCTTCTTGCCAAAGGTCTTCTTGAATTGACGTGTAATGAGGGCCAAGTTCTCAGAGAACTTTTGTATATCATCGTCAGAATCAATCTCCAGTTCTTCATCACTTAAAGGAGAATCGGACTTAGTAAACTCAGTTACGAGCGCTTTAGACACTTTCTTCTTTGACCTTGCAGAAGATACATGACCAGAACTTGAACTTTTTCCTTTGCCAGCTATGAGAGCCACAGAGTCCTTCAGATTTTTGGACTCATTATTGATAGTTGTCACCTCTTCTTCATGCTGAGAAAGAGTAGAGAAAATGTTAGTTACGTTCTCTTGAGCCATGTTCTTTGACATCTGAAGGTTGATGGCAAAGTTCTTCCATTCAGGATTCAAGTTCTTGATGAACTTATAGTTTATCTCAGAAGTAGATTTAGAGATATTGTTCCTCCTCAGGTCATTCAGAATGATGTTGTATCTGTTGTAGGTATCAAGCAGTGTCTCTCCTTCCCTTGCATGAAATCCCTCATAGGCATTAATGCACATATTCTGCTTGGCTTGAATTGAAGCTTCCCTTCCCTCAAATTGTCTTGCTAGTTCATCCCAGACTTCCTTAGCAGAATTTCGACTGTCTACCCGGTTGTAGATGTCATTTGGGATGTCCATTGTCAGGTAAATGAGAGCCTCTTCATCTATCTTGTACATATCTTTCTCCTTTTCTGTGAAATATTGATATGGTTTGGGAACATATCTTTCAGCGATTTCCGGAGAGGTTTCAGTTGCAGCTTTACCAGGAACTGTGATCATTGGATTTACTGGACCAGTAGTGATTGAATCCATGAAACTTCTGTTTTTGTGATTCAAAAACTGAATCATTCTTCTCTTCCATTGCTGATACTCATTTGCCAGGAGGACATGAGGTTTGGACTGAGAGCCCATTGAGAGAAGTTGGTTCGACATCTTTAGCTGTATGGTTAGAAAGCAAACTTATCTGTACCAAGAGAATCAAATAATAAGATCTTTTGAAACAAGAATTGGATAAAAACTACACTAAAAAATTTCAGAAATCTGAATTTCCAAAAATAATCAAATGTAGAATTCGCAAACAGTATAAAGCACAAAAAAATTCGCAAACAAGAGAAAAACTTCAAGATTCGCAAGCAAGAATGTTTAGGATTCACAGGTAAGTGAAATTCGCAACTTAGATTCCTGCGAAACTTAGAAATTCGCAACCAATAGCTTACGAAACCTTAAGAATTCGTAAGGTAGCACCTAGAGAATCCTGTCCTTAGAATTTTTTTTAGAAAATAGACTTTGATCAAAAGAATTCGCAGAGTATAGACTTGAGAGTTCTATACTTAGAGAAAATTCAGGTTACAAGATTTCGCAAACAATGAAGCTTTCGTAAGCAAGAATTCGTAGACTGTAGACTCACGAATCCTGAACTTTCGTGAACAACTTTCGCAACCTGAAAGGGTAAACACAATAAGCAATCTGTGAATCCTATACTTAGTGAAAAACTTTAGAAGCTAAGAGAACTTGGATTCGTAAACACTACTCACGAAACTTAGGGAATTCGCAAGCCAAAGATCTGCGAGTTCTTCATAATTCGCAGACAAGGATTCTGCGAAACTTACACTTAGTCAAATTTTCAACAATTAAGAACCCTGTGAATTTTAAACTTTCGTAAACAAAGGGGTAGCGAATCTTGAGGTTTGCGCTACTCAAGCTAGCGAGTTCTTGAGGTTTGCGCGAGTCGAAGCTAGCGAGAGCTTGAGGTTTGCGCTAGTCAAGCACTTGCGGAACTTGGCTTTCATATTTAGAGAAGTAGCGAATCCTAAGGTTTTCGCTACACAAGTACCTGCGAAACCTATACTTAGAATAATTAAGCACCCTGCGAGAGTTAGTAGAGTTTTGCGAGTTCTTCACAGAACTTGCGAGTTTATCTCAGAACTTGCGAGTTCTTCACAGAATACGTTCCTGTACTTGATTTTCAGTCCAAAAACACTTTAAACGATTAAAGCACAGTGTAAAACTCATGCAAATCAACCACAACCATATTATTAACGAACCCCAATAAAAAACAATGACTAAGAACAACTTTTCTGCTTGAACTCAAATGTAACAGTAGCCAACAGTTCATAAACAAAAACTTTCAAAAATCATCAAAAAGCCAATCGATTTGTGTTTTTAAAAATAATTAAGCAATCCAATGATGTTCTTTAGCATGAAACACACCTAATCAAATCGATTTTAAGCATAAAAACATAGTAAATCATAATATCGATTTTCACACAGTAGAATTTTCGAAAACACTGTTTAATCCAAAAATCTTGATTCTTTGGCTCTGATACCACTTGTTAAACCCAGATTATAGTTGATTGATAATCACACAAACACAATAATGAACAAGAGATAAATTAATCAAACAATATAGCATAGATTTCTTGAATAATCAGTTAAATACGAGTGTGAGTTCTTGGTGTATACAGATACCTCGTTTGTAGAATACAAAGAAAATACGACTCCTTCTCTCTTCACCTTAATTTCGATACACACCAATTAACCTAAAGAATAATACCTTTTATACTTAGGTCAACATGACTTAGGCATTATTAAATATTAGCTAAAATACCCCCTAAGGTATTAAACACTATTATAAACTAGACCCCATTTGTAAATTAATCTTGAATACAATTTATGATCCAACACTGTTGCCTGGGATAGGCGTAAATCTATGGTTGTTGAGAGATTGAGTTTTGCTAAGCTAATTTTTCTACCATCTTTGTTGCTTGCCATACATTTCCATGTGTTGGAAAGTAACAACCTTTTGAGTTTATCTTTATGTGAATATAGATTCAATGGGACACTCGTTTGAGCCGTATAAAACTGTTTTCTGTGACTATCGTGGAGGAAATTATTTCTCGTACAGTTGTCCTTCGATCCCCGAATCCCATTATTTCACAGGAGATAATAATTGGGATACCTCACACTTCAATGGATACACTCAATCATGGGAGGATCATCCTAATTTGTTTTTAAATGGTTAAGATTATTTCACTTTCACATCACCAATACCTCCATACCAAGATTGGAGTAGGGGTAATAGGGGTAGGGGCAGTACCAGCTCCGTCGGGCGTGGTGACCCCCACGCCGACGAGTCCACCTTTGTTACAGCTACTGAGGATGGACTAGATCATATCTAGTCTGATGACGGGCTTCAGACACCGTCGACTGCAGCGGGCTCGAGGGTTTGAGGCCCAAATATTGCATCACAGACGCCCCATCCGAGTCAGCGACCGCCACTTTCGTTGTCTAAAGCGGGCGGGTAAGTAGATGTGATATATTATTTATTCTAGTACATAATAAACCGATCCTAATGTTTTTTATGTTGTATATTTTGAAATTGTGAAGGTTTAGTGACAAGTCGGCAATCCGGAGGGTCGTTGCCGTCTTTAAGTCCATGTTCGATGGTCTGTGGGCTCATTTTAGGGATGTCCCTGAGGAGCACTATCCACGGATGCTTGTCGTTTATGGGTAGGTATTTTACTCTATTTAACTAATTGAGTGGATTTATTTTTACTTAATCCAAACAATGTGTTTGCAGTTATACTATAGTTGGCCTCCTGAGATGGACGCCGACGTAGTAGTTGCGTTCCAGCGTATCCTAAGTAATAGGTACCCATACATTATGAGAGATGCCCGTTAATTCTCTAGGGCCAGGGCTTTACAAATTGATGTTGTCCAGTTCGACGGACAGAACTACACGGTTCTTGCAGCACACCCTCTAAAGTGGATCCGAAGTGAGTTTTGGGTCTAGATGATTGAGAAAGTTTGTTTTGTTTTGAATACTTACTGGTTGTACTAGGATTTATATTGATTTATGTCTTCTTTTTAACAGGTATGGAACACCGATGCGTTCAGGCGTGTATCTGCGGCCAATACGACCAATCGGGCCACTGAGTATGAGGGGATGACATCCAGACACTGTACCAGATCTATTAGTACCGCTATGCATCGGGATCGCATGGTAATTTATCATCCACTAGACTAAATGTATATAATTGATAAATATATATATAAATGGTTTTGTTACCTACTAACAATTTAAGTTGTCTACTGTAGAGAGATGCATGCATGGGGCCGTGAGCCTACTAGCGACGAGGTTTGGGAGGCTACACACTGTACCAACAGGAAGCTTGTTCCGGGTGCGACTGGTCCGCCCACGAATCCTCTGATTTACGTTTACCCAAAGGCGGCTCGTATGGCGGTAAGTTCAATTATGTATGTCTAGATTTTTTTTGTTTTATAAGATAAATAGAAATTATAGCAAACTTAGTTTGGGCTGCCATTGTTGGGCAGGCGATAGGATTGTTTTGATAAAAGAAGGTCATGGATATATATGTTCAAATTACAGTTGAAATGCTGCTGAATTTTCTATAGGTTAGTTGACTTGAAAATGTCTAATTTGGTAAACTGTAGGATAACTACCATCAGATTAGGGAGGAGGAGTACCCGGACTTACCTTCCGGCACTGTACCTCCTAATGACGCCGAGTTGTGGGAGCACAGTGTCGGAGGACGGCGTAAAGGGCGTATTTTTGGATGGGAGACCAGTAAAGATCCCTATTATGCTATGACCGGTGATTCAGGTGCCAGTTCGAGCGGGAGCTCGCGTGACCGTCGCGATGAGGAGGTATGCTTGTCAAATATTGTTTAACATTGTTAATTATATGTTTGTTAAATGTTGTCTAACATTGTTATATATATGTTTATATATGTTTGTCAAATGCTGAATTTCAGTCGGATGAGCTGAGACAGAGGGTAGAGAGATGATCCAGATGCAGATGCAGGAGCGACTACAGAGAGAGGAAGCAAAGAGGATCCGGATGCAGGAGCAAATAGAGAGAGATGAAGCAGAGATGAGGCAGATGCAGGAGCGACTTGAGCAGTTTGAGGCGTTCATGAGGAAGTTTCAAGATCACCCCTTTCCCTCTCCGTAGGATTACGTTTTGTAGTTATAGGTATTAAATTAAGGTTTTGGACAGTTTAAAACTTAATATTAATTAAAAATTGGCAGGTTTTGTATAGGTTATAAACTGCATTTTTTAATTTTTAATTATTTTTTTTAAATTAAATAATCCGTCAGTAAATGATTTTTAATTTAATTTTTATTTATTAAATATCCGTAGGAATTCCGTCGCTAAAATCGTCGGAAATGATCCGTCGGTGACAATCCGTCGGAAATTAACCACACCGTCGGTGATCCATCGAGAAAATAAGCCGTCGGTGATCCGTCGGTAATATGAACGTCGACCACTGAAATACCGAGGACCTTTTTCCGACGGATCACCGACGGATTTGAGTTTTACCGACGGATCACCGACGGATTTGGCCGTCGGTGATAAACATCTTTTTTGTAGTGAATACCTATTGGAAAAAATGGGTTTACCCATTTTAACAAAATGGATTTTCCCCATTTTGGAGCATAAATTACGAAAATTATATAATCTCAATTTTTGGAAGATATTCCAAGATGGCCTAAACCGGTTTCTGCAATCTCTATACATAGCGATAGTCAATCAGCAATTGGAGAAGCGCAAAGTGCTATATATAATGGTAAGTCTCGACACATACGTAGGAGACACAATACCATTAGACAACTACTCTCTACGGGGTTTATCTCTATCGACTATATAAAGTCAAAGGATAACATTGTGGATCCGCTAACAAAAGGTTTAAATAGGGAGTTATTTGCAAAACTTCAAGAGGAATGAGACTAAAGCCCGTGGATGAAGAAGTTATTGTGAAGGAAAACCCAACCTAGTTGACTCCCAAGATCTAGGTTCAAATGGACAACCTAATTGCATATAATGAAATTTGACACTGTCGGGGAAACCCAACTCATTCCTAACACAAACAATGATGCAGGTTAAGCTTATAGTCGAGTATTAGCTTTTAATGATTCATTAGAATCACCTATAGAGGGGTCGCTTCAAAGGTAATTGTGTGGGGCTCAATTCCTACAAGCTCTTGAAGAACCAGACATATGTTCATGACCATAACGAACATAACAATCAGAACCTAACTAGGTCAAGGAGAATCATGTGAAAAATATACCGATTGTTTAGACAAATGGTTGAACAGTTCAAGGACATCGAGTATACTGGACATCTAGTAAAATAAGTTTATTTCTCAAGGGAAGGTTCAAAGGGTAAGACTTACCTATCTTATGCATGGTTCAACTGCTGGATTTTATCTTGGTAGCCTGGAAGTTGGATCAATTTCCCTTCATGTGGGGGATTCTTGAAATAAATGGGTTTACCCATTTTAACAAAATGGGGTTTGCTCATTTTGGAGCATAAATTACGGAAATTATATAATCTCACATTATATAGATAATTATAGATTTGTGTTCTCCTCCATGACACCTTCGTTTTGGCTAATGAACTATCATCGAGAGATCACCAGTGGAATTTAGCATTTCCAACGGATTAGCGTTGGAATAATTTGTGGCAGGCTCCGTTTTTGTAGTGATAAATATATATATACACACACACATACACTTGGTCCATTTTATACACTTGGTCCATAAGCAAAATATTGATAAAATGAATTACGTGGGACTTTTATCCAAATTACCTTAGCCCTTGAAGTCTAGTTTTACCACTATGAGCAACTGACTTATTTGGTGTTTGTGTGTGTGTGAGAGAGAGAAAGTGTGTGTGTATATATATATGTGTGTGTGTGCGTGTGCTCTTTTCATGATAATAAACATGGAAAAGAATATATATATATATATATATAACAATATACTAAGAGATATTTAGTAGGTACCGGCCGAAATAAGGTGGTGATTCAATGTTAAGATTAAGCAATTAAGGTGAGTACGTTATGTGATTTACCATGAAACATATGTGCTATGTAAATGTTTTTATGCATGATGAATATTCTAAATTATGTTTTTGCATGTTTTCCTTGCATAAGATAATGATATGTTCATATAGAAAAGAGTAACCTACGATTTTTGATTTTCGTCCCTGGTCTTTAAAGTTGCTTTTTTCCGTCCTTGTGGCTTGTTATTTGTTTCTTTTTTCGTCCCTCATACTAACTCCGTCAAAATAAACTGTTAAAATTAAGGGTATCTAGGTCTTTTTACTATTTTATCTTATTTTTCATTAAAAAAGTTAATGACAATATATTATATATTTTTTACATTATTTTATATATATATATATGTATGTATACATATATACATACACTCCATTCCATGACCGACTCGTTACCATCTCCTGCGAGTTCCCTCCAACGACCACCATCGCGGACCAGACAACACCCCCTTCTCCCCTTTATCCTTTGAACACCACCACGTCTCCACCCTCTTGTATCTATATACTTTTTCTCACCGACGACATCCATCATAAGCTCTATCTCCACTCTTCACCTTCTTTCTCCTCTTATACCCACCCCCTTTTCAGTCCCCCTTCTGTGACCCCTCCCGATCACCTCTTCATACACCTGCCATGGGATATCTAGGTCATGAGTATGCCACAACCGACAAGCTGACTAAAAAGGATTGATATTTATGCATTTGGGGTTCTCGTTTTTCAAATCATGTATGGTAAACGGGGGTTCGCTAGTGCACCTAAATTTGCTGTTGAATCGTTCACTTCCATGGACTTTATTCACCCAAATCTCCATAGAAGATTCTGTGAACATAAAGCTGCAAAGTTTGTAAAATTTGAATTGATGTGCACCCATGAATCTCTTTGATCATAGGCCATCTGTGGACCATCTCCATTTTGTTCCTATTTTCCTTTTTCAGATTTGGTTTATGAATCTTCAAATTCTATTTCAGACAACATATTCGAAATTGGTTTTGGTTTTGGTTTAAAAGTTGAATTAAGAGGATGTGTCAAGGTTTTCATTTTTGGGTTTGATATAACTTCAAAACGAACAAGTGTGTGATTTTTATTCAACCTTCCAAGAAGTGGTTGGTGATTTAACTTCAAATGTTTTATAATTTTGGTTTCCAACCTTATGGATTTGTACTTGGTAGGGGTTGAAGAAGATGATGAGGTGGAGGGTTAGGTGAGGATTATATATATATATATATATATATATATATATATATATATATATATATATAGACAGAGGTTCAAGGGAAAACCTCAAAAAAAATGGAAAACTGAGGAACCCTGGAAGCCATTCATCTGGACGGTATGCACTTGTGCATACAAGTAAATTAAAATTAAGGTGTTTTTTGGTTTTATGCACTTGTGCATTATATGCACTTGTGCATATGTACAAGTGCATACCGTCCAGATGAATGACTATCATGGTGTTCCTCAGTTTTCTGTTTTTTTGAGGTTTTCCCTTGAACCTAACCCTATATATATTATATTATATATAATATATATATATATATATATATCTAATTATTATTTTAACTTTACTGTATATAATAATATATATGTAATTCTTTCTTTTCTTTTTTTCTTTTGGAATTTTAATAAATAATCAAATAAATAAGGTTAAAATACCATAATACCCCTGACTTGACCTCTTTTTTTTAAAGTCGTTAGTCTTAGGGACGAAAAAGAAACAAAGTACAAACCATATGGACGAAAAAAAACAGTTTTTAAAGACCAGGGACAAAAACCGTTATAAACATGAAACCAAAGGATGAAAATCGTAGTTTACTCTATAGAAAAAGAAGATGTGTTTTATGTATTTATGATAAGCATGTGCCCTACATGTGCCTATGAAAGTTTTTGTGCATATGAAAGTATGAACATGTTAAATACGGGTATAAGGATGGAAGACCTCTTGCAAACAGACATGGGAAGATCCTTCATGGAACCGAGGGGAAAGATCTTTGCGGAACCAGGGATCTAGGACCCTTTTGATAATGTTTGGCATTCTTAAACATATGACATCTCGCACTAACGGATGATGTCCAAATGATATTTTTACAGAAGGGTTTTTATGCATCAACGTTGTTATGCATGATCATCATAAGTGCATTGAATTGTTATTCATGGACTAAAATGATATGTTTTATGAAAGATGATTTTTTCATGAAACCATAATTAGTTACTGAGCTTAAAGCTTATGTATTCCGTATATATATCTCAAGTGATATCAACGTAAGACATGAAGGGCCAACATTGTAACACCCTAAAAATAGGGATAACAAAAATCCGAAAAACGGACATGTGGTATAGATATTGCCAAAGCAAGAGCCTCCCAAAAATGGGGAAATAATACAAACCTGTTTAATCACAATTGTAATTTCAACGGACAATAAATTAACAACCAACTAATCTAATTTCTACAACTAGAAAAGAGATTACAAAAGGGTTGTTATCTATAGTTCCAAAGGTTCTTCTATCCAATGTAAGTCCATTTGCAAGGATTCCCCAAGCTCTCACCCAAGCAACTATGCCAGCTTAGAACCGGCGCCGCTAGAACCTGAGATACACATCGACACCAAACAAATGTTAGGCCAAAAAGCCTAGTGAGTTGAACAATAATAAGCATGCATGAACAATTACAATTCTTATCAGCAGTTAACCAGAGTTCAACATATGTGGAGTCAATAGGGGAGACCCATACAACCAATCAAGTTCCACCCAAAGAGTCGATATACCTTGATGCCCTCTAACAAGGAACACCCGAAAGGCCCGGCACACCCGAGGACTACAACTAAGGAAATTCCCCGAATGGCGGAGGTCTAGGCACATACCATCACGGTGGCGCCCAAGACTACATCCTCCTAGTGTCTACTGACTTGGTTCGTCCAACATAACGCATATAGGAGGTCCTTGAGGTATATTTAAACCCAACATATTTCAATACCAACTACGGGTACAATATTACCATCCCAATCACATGAAGTCTAACAAGAGACCCAAATGACAATCATGCTCATCATGCATATGAATGTATCACCAAAATAGTATTCCAACTAGAATTCATCTTAATACCGAGACATGTATACATTTATCATATCAAAGTACCCACATTATGTATCCAAGAGAAAAGCCCCAAATAATTGTACATATAGAGTAAATCATGGCATTTCACCTATAACCACATTTCCAACATATCTTCATACAGAAATCCCAAATACTTGCACATATAGAGATAAATATTAACAAATGGAAGATAATGATGTGTATCTAGTTATGACAAAAGTTTAGTAAACTCACAATCTAGGTTTTTGCTAGCAAAGATGAAACCCTAGCTTGAGAAGATGAGAAGTTGAGCTTTATGAACCCTAGAGGATATCTTTGAGAGGAGTTATGGCAAGAGTTATGATCCAACTACCAAGGAGAGTTGTATTTATGAGGATTAGGGTTAGGTGGGAAAGGGAACTGATTTGAGAGCTCTTGAAATCGCCAAGAGAGAGAGGGATGAGAAAGTTATGAAAGAAAATCGGATGAAAAGGGGGTTTTGGGGTGTGCAGGTCACCCCACGACTTGTGCCGCGACATAAGTCACCCGCTTGCTTAACAATGCGAACTCCAGTGGGTTATGCGGCTTGTGCCGTGACTCCCACCCGCGGCGTAAGTCGCGCTCTTCCTCAGAGACGTGCCTTCCAGTGACCTACGCGGCTTGTGCCGCGACTTCCACCCGCGGCGTAAGTCGCGTGAGTCACCGTCCCCGAGGATGATTCTAAAGCTTCCAAACCAACCCAAACCAAACAATCATAATTAAACAAGGTAGCAATTAAGCATATAAGTTCTACTTTGCTAACACCAAATAACTGATTAGCGAATTTTTATACTTACCTGGAATTCCGAATGTTACAAACATGCAAAGGTAGAATTCTTATAGTAGCCATTATATGTGTTAGGCTATTGAACTGACATTAGAAGACGTGTATACTTGCATGAGTTACCACTTAGTATTGTAGGTTGTAGGGATACAATATCTAGCACATCAAGCTACATGAGTGGAAGACAGCGAAACAATATCATATATTAGAGAATAGATCATTATAAATCAATTCAATGACATATGTATGTCTAGAGTAGGAAGCCAACCATGTAAAATAAGTCCAATAATCTATTAATTCAACATCTTTTCTACACATGTAACATCAATAATTTGGTAAATAAACTAAAGGACTATGTAGTCAATATCAATGAAGTTTCGAGTATGTAAAAATAGTAGTTGCATAGATTACCTTTTGTTCATTGGTACAAACACAAATCTTGGTACATTTTGTGATCCAGTTCATCACAACCACGGGAGCCTCCACTTCTTTAAATTCGTTAGGATGCGTGTTGCAACATCCATTCTCCTACGTTGGAACTACCATGTATTAACAAAGATAGTTGGACAAGCATTTCCAAATATAAAAATAAATTTTGTGAGACTTGAATAGTTCATAGTGATCTTTGTGATTTGCATGCAACTCCGTCTTTAGGAAACAAGAAATATTTTGTTACGTTCATTGATGATGCTTCATGGTTTTGTTATGTGTATTTGTTAAATGCAAAAAATGAAAAACGCTTGGATTCTATGTATTTTATTCTGTTGGCATTATTCATGAGACTACGGTGCCTTACACACCACCACGGAATGGTCAGGCGGAAAGAAAGAATATAGTTCTCAAAAAGATGGTCAAGTTTGTGTTATCTTACCTAGGATTCAGTGACAGACTTTGTGGAGACTCCATGTCAATGATTTTCTATTTATTAAATAGTTCCAGATAAAAGGAACAAAGTTACACTATATGAACTTTGGTACAAGAAACGACAGAACTAAGGTTGTTTATGAGTTTGGAGTTATATTGTGGTTGTTGGACTGCCTGAACCCAAAAAAAGGGAATGTTTGGGGTGAAAGAGGTACTGATTGTGTTTTCATCGGATATTCTTAGCATTACATGCTTATAGGTTCTATGTTATATAACCAAATAATTATATTTCGGTTAATATCGTGGTAAAGTCAAGAGATACAATATTTGATAAGCCTCGATTCTCATTGTCGGTCCACAATACTTATCAAGTTTTATCAATACAAACACATTAAACGATTACCAACCTGTTTAGATTAATAACAATGGTTACAAGATTGATCTATTGAAGCTCTCGATCTGTTCTCTCTGTTTTTCACCTTGAGTGTGTGTGTTTTTGTGTTCTGATATGTTGAACCAACTCTAGCTTCTCTAACACACTACCAAAATAATATCTAAACTTAGATATTAAACTAAAACTAATATCTAGATATTATCTAACACCTAATTTCTAACATAATAACTAACTAACTAAATAAACTAATATCTAACGTAACTAGATATTTAAACTAATTATTAGAATTACAATAAACAATAAAAACAACTTTCACATTTATTACAAATGATATTAAACTATTGTTGAGAGTCGACTTTCCGGCATTAGCTTCAGATTGGATCTTCAGATTGGATGATCTTGAATCCAATAGATATGTGATCTAACAATCTCCCCCTTTGGATCAAGATCATTACTAAACAGATTTTAGCAATTCAGTCTTCTTGTTCAGCTCAGAAGATGCAATCTCTTTCTCTAGCCCAGAATGCTTTAGCAGAGTATCTTCAAAGAAAATTTATCTGAAATCAGCATCTCTTCAGAATACTTTGATCTCGCATTTCTTGGTTAGCTTTTCTCTTCTCCAATGTCTTGTAATGTAATGGACTGGACATTTCTTCAAGCTTTAGATTCTCCCTCTTTTTGAGGAAAAGAGCAACGCTTTCATCAAAACTTTGAGTAAGAAATGTCAACCACTTGGAGCCTCTGATCCGTCAATTCAAAAGATATTCATCCAGATCTTTTCAAATCCAGACAAAATAGTCGTGTAACACCTGACTCAACTAATAAATCAGTTAACATGCCTGTCAGTAACACTAAGTCACTGTGTGTAACGAATACACATTGGAAATGAGCTGTTTGATGTTGACTCCCCCAGGGCTTCCATTTAATCATCGAAACACCACAAAGGTAATTTCTATAAATGTTATGACAAAGAAACTAATTCCTTGTGTGTTCGTGCTTGTGATAGAAAGAATTAAGCACTTGATGATTGCTTATAGGCTCAAAATTTGTGTAAACCACTGAGACAACAGTAAGGTAAACACAGACTCAATGTGCATAATTGAAGTGCGAAGGTGGGGCAGACTTCCTTCTTTTCAATATCCAGATTTTCCAAATGAAAATCAGATAGCAAATGTGCTGCTTCCCCTTTGAAAGTGTGAAACACTTTCTTGTTAAGAAGAAAATGAGTAGTTGGTGAGGTTTGATCAAGAGTTGGCATGGGCTAGTTGCCTGTTTCAATAATGATCACCAACGAATTGTGAAACATTAGAATTGTGGCTGCCCGACTCAGAAAAAGTTGGTGTAGAGTTGTGATATTCTTTTAACTCTGTTCTCTCACGGTCTTTCTTTTAAGTATTAAGCTCACTCTAATCAAACTCACTTTCCCTGTTTGACACACTCATTTCTTTTGACTTCTCACACTCAATCACTATGGATTAACTTCTTGGGTAGAAATCACTGGTTAAGGTGATTTCATAGAAGTTGTGTTAATTCCTAGCACAAAGAAATCCTTGTTTTCCTATGATGCATATGATGCTCAAATTGGTTTAACTATTTCAGTTAAAGCACAAATATGATCTTTGAAAACATTTAAAGTCACACTTCCAAATCATGAATTCGGTTTAAGAATCGGGAAGTGGTTTGAACATTTGATAACAATGTTTTCTATGATTGAAAGTTGTCCACTTATCAACCATATATGAGATTAAGATAAAGGATTATACCTTAACGTGCGATCTTACATCTCATGAAGCTAAGCTTAAAGTCATAAAGATATGATCTTTTAAGTATTTCTCAAAAATTCTGCAAAAGTCTTATGTCAAGCCAAAGTAAAATTTATTCACTTAAATTGAAAAGACAAAATGCAGTAAAACTTTTAAAATACGAGTTCTGATCAGAAATAATCAGAAGTCATCACCTTTTTACTTCCCCTGAAATTATGCATCAGTACATTATCAGTTGTAAAAGATATGCATAAAATTTCAGACAAATATGTGTGTACTCCCCCTTTATGGTTGATTTCCTCATTCGAGTATCGGAGTACAATCTCTTTTTCAGCATGGAGTAAGGTCTTTTGATCTTTGAAGTGCGGGTCTTGAACTGTTGTATTCAAGAACCTCTTTCTCTCCTACTCACCTTGACAGTAGGTGCCTGCAACACAGAATCATTATCCTTCTTTGGTACCCACTAGTATTTGGGTCCATGAGTGTTAGTTGCAGTTCTTGTGGGGGTAACTGAGTAAGAACCATACCAGTAATGGTCACTCGTCTTATGAACAGGATCATGTGTACGACAATAAGAACAATAAAATTTCTTTCCTGACAAACTGATTAATTTATCTCTCGAGTAAACAAAATCAGGTTTACCTTTATGCGCATTGTTCTTCTTGGCATTAGGCGTATGTACACATGAGTTTTTACATTTCAGCTCATATTCCTTCTTTTCTTCAACTGGTTTCCTGTTCCAGACCAGTTCAGCTTCTTTGTAGTTGCTTCTCCTTCTTTGATGTGTACCTGAACCATCTATATTTCTATCGTATAAAAGATTAGAACTATGAATTTGATTAGAAGATTTAACTGACCTTTTTGAAGAAACAGGTCTGAATGTTGAACTTGCAGCTGGCTTGAATGAGCATTCTGAATCAGCTGAATCATATCTAGGTGAGTGGACAATTGACTCTGGAGTCTTGCGCTCAGTCACCACCACCGTTGAAATAACCTTTTCAAGCTCATTGACCTTTGAAGAATAACTGTTTCTTTCTTTGATAAGAAGGTCAATCTTCTTCTCAAGCTCGAACCTCTTCTTCTTCTCTTTCTGTGCATTCTTAGAAAGTTCAGATAGCTTTGCATTAAGCTTCCTAATTGCATCTTCAAAGGTGCTTCTTTCTTCTTCAAATACCTTCTTTGCACCCTTTCTTG
The DNA here is from genome assembly GCA_954870635.1 of Arctium minus. Classification (NCBI taxonomy): domain Eukaryota; kingdom Viridiplantae; phylum Streptophyta; class Magnoliopsida; order Asterales; family Asteraceae; genus Arctium; species Arctium minus. Next base: position 41,257,037 of record OX941088.1, on the reverse strand, counting down.
CATCTGATATTTCTTTTAAGTATCCTACGTTCTTCTTTTCAGTTGCCTTCTTCTCTTTGGCAAACTGATCTCTTTCTACAATGATTACTTTTTCAAAGTTACAAACTTGTTGAGAAAGCTTTAAACTTTTAAGCTCTATCACCTTCTTCTCCTCAACACTCTTCTTGGAAAGATCTGCAATCTTCTTTTCAAACTCTGATAATTTCTTTTGAAGCGCAACATTTGCACTCTCCAAATCTTTGGACTTCTTCTCATTGCTCTCAACAAGATCTAACTTCTGTATTTGAGCATCAAGAGAAGAAATCTTTCTTTTAAGTTCAGAGTTCTCAGCTTCCAAAGCCTTAACTTTTGATGACATTATTGATCCTGTCATACACTTCTCTATATGTTCCCATATCAGCTTTCCTGTAGCCCTTTCGCGATCTAATATGAGAAAAATCTCTTTTGAAATACCTTCAGTCATTCCATTCAGTAGGAAAGATCGGGCTAATTGGTCAGCTCCATGTCTCTTTTTCTGCTCATCAGTGTATTCATCAAGTCTTAATTGAAGCTGAGCTGGTACTATTTCTCCATTCTCCTTCATATGAGTAGAAGGTTTCATTGGAACGGTCATTTTCCTTGCCTCAGATATTTTCTAATAAAATCCTTCATTTCATGTCTTTCAATGAAATCTATTAACCGACTTTTCCACTGATCAAAGTCTCCCCTGAAGAGTACTGGTGGCTTTGAGTCAGTTCCGATAGCTAGAATTTCTCTGGATGACATCCTGATTTAAGTCTGGTATAGGAGTAAAGCAAACTTTGCGTTTTGAGAAGGTGGCGCAAATGAGGTTTGTGCTAGTGGTGTTTGGCGCAAAGGATGGTTTGCGCGATGAGAGACTGGCGCACAATAGGTTTACGTGCAGTGTGTGTCGCACAAACTGAAATTTGCGTTTAGAGTTGATCGCGCGAATTGAAGTTAGCGCGAGATGTACGTAGCGCTAAGTAGAGCTTTGTGATAGTGGAGGTTGGCGCGAATTAAGGTTTGCGTTTCAAGGAGTTGGCGCAAATGAGACTTGTGCTTTTCGTGAAGAGTTGATCGCGCGAACTGAGGTTTGCGTGATCCGTTGGTCGCGAGAGTTGAGGTTTGCGCTACAAGAGGGTCGCGCAAAGTGAAGTTTGTGTGAGCTGTTGGTGGCGCAAAGTGGGTCGCGCAAAGTTCAACTTGCGTGAGTTCGTCCCTGTGTTTGCGCGAGTTCGTCCCTGTACTTCGAAAAATGATCTGTTTAGCTCAAAATAACCTGTATTTCCACGATTAGCAGTCCCAAACTCTAGCAAAATGACTACAAACACTTCTAGAACAGATTGTTACCACTCGATCTCGATAAAAATCACTTTTTGAAAGTATGATCAATGGAACAGTGACGTTTTTGAACGTTAACTCAGACAACAAAATCACAAATTTGGAACTCGATTTAAGCTCTATACTGAAATTAATCCCTCACAACTCGATCTAGCACACTAATCGATCACAACCTGATCGATTTTCACACCTAAAACACTCTTAAACTCGAAAATGATTTTGAAAAATAAGAACACAGAGTCGAGTTGAAAAACTTGATTTGAATCTAAAATCAGGCTCTGATACCAATTGTCGGTCCACAATACTTATCAAGTTTTATCAATACAAACACATTAAACGATTACCAACCTGTTTAGATTAATAACAGTGGTTACAAGATTGATCTATTGAAGCTCTCGATGTGTTCTCTCTGTTTTTCACCTTGAGTGTGTGTGTTTTTGTGTTCTGATATGTTGAACCAACTCTAGCTTCTCTAACTGTTGGGAACTGAAGAATTCATCAAGTATGGTTAATGCTGCTAGTTCAAAGTTACTACTGCTAGAAGACTTAAAGGTTAATACTGCTGAGTGTTACTACTGCTAGTAGTTAATACTGCTAGTCAAAGTTAGTGTTGCTTGAACAAAGTTAGTACTGCTTAGCTAGTTAGTACTGCTAGTGGTTAGTGCTGCTTGGTAGTTAATGCTGCTAGAAGAAATTAATGCTGCTGAGCATAGTTAGTGCTGCTTATGACTTGAAGATCCAAATGGAAAGGATGACAGCTGGAAAGATTCAAGATATTCATGGAAGGCTTGAAGATAATGATGGAAGATATAATGAAGATATTTTATTTATTGTAATTATCTGTTTATTTAGTATATGTACAGATTTGATAGAATAGTTTAAATAAATTGATTCTAAGGGTTTTGTTCTAGAGAAAAAAATCAACCTCAAGGCATAGATCCTAATTCTAGAGAAGTAGAATTCGTATTGGTGAGCCTGTTCATCAATATTGAGGTTGACTGTGTAATCTTGTAACTTCAAAGCATTCAATACAAGTTTACAGTTTGTTCTTCATATTTACTGTGTTGATTTCATTGAATATCAAAGTGTTATTCCGCAAACTTCTTTGATATTGTTTCTGAGAATTATTTCTTGTTGAGAATTCGATCCTGACAAGTGGTATCAGAGCCAAACTCTCTCAGAAACATCTATTCATCATGGAAAATCTTACAGAATCAAGCAGTACTTTGGTTTCTAAGGTTCCAATGCTCAAACCCAGTGAGTTTGACATGTGGAAGATCAGAATCATACAATATATTCTTCTCACTGACTACTCAATATGGGATATCATTGAGAATGGTCCTTCTGAAGCTGGAAGGATAGGAGCAGATGGGAAAAGACCTCCACCAAAGACAGATGGTGAGAGGAAGATCAGACAGATAGAGATGAAGGCCTTGAGCACTCTGCTCTTGGCCATCCCCAATGAATATCAGCATCAATTTTGCAACTGCACTGATGCTCAGATTCTCTGGAATGCTCTAGAGAAAAGATTTGCTGGAACTAAAAGCATCAAAAGAAACCAAAGAGATGTTCTAAAGCAGCAGTATGAGAACTTCACTTCCTAAAAGAATGAGTCTATGACTCAAACTTTTGATAGGTTCAACAAACTCATAGGTGAACTGGCTACTGTAGGAGTAAAGATGGAACAAGATGATATCAACAGAAAGTTCCTCAGATCTCTTGGGGATGAATGGACTATGTACACTGTCTCATATAGACAGAGTGACAATCTGGAAGAGAAAGAACTTGATGATCTATACAATGATCTAAGAGTTTTTGAAACTGAGGTAGAAACCAAGAAGAAGCCCTATGGTTATATCCACAATGCTGCACTTCTCTCAGCATCTACTGATACTACTGCCAACCCTGAAGCAGTTAGTACTGCCAGTGGAGTAAGTTCAGAAAAAGGCACTGAAACTATCTTTGAAGCCTTTTTGTCCAGTCATAGCAGCAATTCTTTGATTAATGATGATACGGATCAAATTCACCCTGATGACCTGGAGGAGATGGATATTAAATGGCAGATGGCCATGTTATCAATGAGGGTGAAGAAGTTCATTAAAAGAACAGGAAGGAATAACTTCTCTCAAAGAAGAGAAGATGGAGCTGGGTTTGACAAGACCAAGGTGGAATGTTATAAGTGTCACATGAAAGGACACTTTGCTAGAGAATGCAGGAGTGCTGTTCCAAACAACAACCACCAACAAGCTCAGAATGGAGGCTACAATCAAAACAAGAATCCTGCTCAAGCCCTTGTTTCTCAACAAGGAATGGGATTTGACTGGAGTGATCAAGCTGAGGAAGCCATTCAGAATCAAGCTCTTATGGCAGAAGTGTCTGATCTTCCCTCTGAGGTAATTTCTAATCTTTGTACTAAATCTTGCCTTGACACTGTCACAAGATACAGGGATCACAATCAAAGTATGTGTGATGACCTCAAAAGATTAGAAAAGGACAGAAGAGAGTACGTGTTGATAGAAGAGAGATTTGAAGAGCAAATCAAAGGCTTTCAAGCTAATGAACTTCAACACTCTTATGACACAAACTATTGGAAGTGGGAAAAGAATGAGTTAGAGATCAAACTGTCTAAATCCTTATAAGAGAGTGATAGGCTGAAAGAGGAACTGTCTAAAGTTAAACTTGACATAGAAAAGTTTTCATATGCTTCAAAAGCAATGGATTCTCTTCTAAAGGCTCAGATTCATGACAAGATGAAGCCTGGTATTGGATACAACAATACACCTCCTCCTTACAATAACAATTATATCCCTCCTACTTCAGACTTGTTAGAAACCAAGGAGAAAAAGGACTTATCTGAGAAAGCCTTTAAAATAGATCCTTTGGATGAAGTAGTAATTAAGGATTTAACTGAGAAAGAAGCCAGTGAGTATAGGGATAATGATGTGAGTAAAAAGATACCATTAGAAAACAATATTATCACCAATGAGGGATGTGGGAAAATCTGGGTCAAGTCCAAGGAGATAGAGCAGACAAAAGGAAAGGATAACAAGGTCCATTACAAACAAACCACAGTTGTGAATCCTGGATCTTGTAAACAGTGTGATTGCAGTAAAGCCAAGAGCCTAAATTCTGGTTTAAAAAGAGGAAATCAAAGAAACTGGAATAATCAATGGGCTCAGAAACAAGGAGTTGATCTGAGTAAAATCAATAGACCAAAACCTTGTTTCATATGTGGCAAGTTAAATCATTTGGCTAAGTATTGTTACTTTAACCCTATTAACCAACAGATGAACTTTCAAAGATTTGTGCAAAAACCTGTTGGTTATAGGAAGGCTGGAAAGAAACATGTGATAAAGAAACATGATGAAAGGAAAGGCCCCATGAAGAAAAAGATTTTAAAAGAAAGTGTCAAAATGTGGGTGCCTAGAAGCACTGAAACTGTTAGTACTGATGACAGGGTTAGAAGCACTAAAATTGTTAGTACTGCTAACATGGTTACTACTGCTACCTGTGTTAGTACTGCTGAAAATATTAATGCTGCTAATACTGTTAGTACCTCTTCAAAGGTTAATACTGCCAACACAGTTACTGCTGCTAACACAGTTACTACTGCTAACAAGGTTAGTACTGCTAAGCATGCAAGTGCTGCTAAGGCAGTTAGTACTTCTAAAATCAGTACTGATTCTAGCAAAAATATTTCCAAGCCTATTATTGTAACAAAGTACTCCAAGAATGAGGAGTTAAAGTTAAAAAATCTTGTCAAGAAAGAATGCAAGTATTTTGATGAGAAAGGGGTACCCAAGACCACTTTGGCTTGGGTTCCTAATTCATACTAACTGATCTATCTTATGTGCAGGGCAACCAACAGCTCAAGGGAAAGAGCATATGGCATGTTGATAGTGGTTGCTCTAGGCACATGACAGGCAACATGTCATGCCTTCAGGATTTCAAGCATATCAATGGAGGACATGTTGCATTTGGAGATAATCTTACTGGTGGTAAGATAAGTGGAAAAGGTAATGTCACCAAAGGTAAGATAACATTTGAGGATGTCTACTATGTTGATCAATTAAAGTACAACCTGTTAAGTGTATCACAGGTTTGTGACAAACAACATAGTATTTTATTTACAAATACTAAGTGTATTATCCTTGCTCCAGGGTTCAAGGTAGTTGATGAAAGCATGATACTACTTAGAACTCCAAGGAAGGACAATGTTTACTGTCTAGATATGGACAATGTTGATAGTGATTCATCTCTAAATTGTCTTGTTTCAAAAGCTTCTGTAGATGAATCCTCTCTTTGGCACAAAAGGATGTGTCATATGAATTACAAGACTATGAACAATCTTGTTAAAAACAACCTTGTAAGAGGTTTACCTTCAAAAGTCTTTTCATGTGATGATCATTGTGTTGCTTGTCTTAAAGGCAAACAACACAAAACTTCTCATAAGACCAAAGAGTTAAATTCTGTTTCTTCTTGTCTCCAGTTACTGCATATGGATCTGTTTGGTCCTACAAATGTTATGAGTATAGGCAAGAAATCTTACTGCTTGGTTAGTGTTGATGATTACTCCAGATTTACTTGGGTATATTTTCTAAGGACTAAGGATGAGACAAGTGGACTTATCAAATCCTTTATTCTAAGAATTGAAAACCAAACTAATCAAAGAGTAAAAGTCATTAGATCAGATAATGGAACTGAGTTCAAAAATCATGATCTAAACACCTTTTGTGAAGAGAAAGGTATTGAGAGGCAATATAGTGCTCCTAGGACTCCTCAACAGAATGGTGTTGCTGAAAGGAGAAATAGGACACTAATAGAGGCTGCTAGATCTCTGTTGGCTGATTCAAAATTGCCAATTACCTTCTGGGCTGAAGCAGTTAATACTGCTTGTTATGTCCAAAACAGAGTTCTAGTGGTCAAACAAAAGAACAAGACCCCATATGAGCTTTTAAATAAAAGAAAACCTTTCATTGGTTTCTTCAAACCTTTTGGGTGTCCTTGTACAATTCTCAATACCAAATCTCACTTAAGTAAGTTTGATAGCAAAGCAGATGATGGATTTCTTGTTGGATATTCATCTCAGAGTAAGGCCTACAGAGTTTTTAACTCTTCTTCCAGAATAATTGAAGAAAGTGACAATGTCAAATGCAATGAGAATACACCAAATCCAATTGGGTCTGGTCCTCAGTGGCTATTTGACATTGACTCACTAACTAATTCTTTTGGTTTCAGTAGTGATGATTATACAGGAACAGGAAGTGGAGGATCAGGGACTACACAAATCTCAGAAAGTATATCTAAATCTGTGATATTTCCCATACCCACAGTGAATTCTGTTGAAGACTGTGAAAAGGAATCATCTACTGAACCAAGTCAGAGTGAAGAAGAAACTAGAGATGAGGAGACTCAAGAAAACAAAGAATCAGAAGTGGCATCTGAAAACACTTCAGTTGAGTTGCATGACTCTAATCTAGAGGCTGGAATGAATGAAGAACCTAGTCATAACACCAGAGTTCAAAAGAATCATCCTCCACAGCTGGTAATAGGAGATATTTCTTCTCCTATGATGACTAGACATCAAAGCAGGCTTCAAGAAATGCAAGATCAACAGCATACAGTCCTTTCTTGTTTTCTATCCTAGCTTGAGCCTAAAAAGGTACATGATGCTATGAAAGAATCTAGCTGGATAGAAGCAATGCAAGAAGAACTGTTACAGTTCAAGCTACAAGATGTATGGGATCTAGTAGACCTTCCTAAAGGTCACAGAGCAATTGGCACAAAGTGGATTTTCAGAAACAAGAGAGATGAAAGAGGTATTGTCATAAGGAACAAAGCAAGGCTAGTGGCTCAAGGATATACTCAAGAAGAGAGTATAGATTATGAAGAAGTTTTTGCACCTGTGGCTAGGATAGAAGCAATCAGATTATTCCTAGCCTATGCTTCTTACATGAACTTCAAAGTCTATCAAATGGATGTAAAAAGTGCTTTTCTCTATGGCTCAATTGAAGAAGAGGTATATGTCTGTCAACCACCAGGGTTTGAAAACCCAAGCTATCCAGACAGGGTATACAAATTGAAGAAAGCTCTTTATGGACTGCATCAAGCTCCAAGAGCATGGTATGACACTCTTTCATCCTATCTCTTGGAAAATGACTTTGAAAGAGGAGTCATTGATAAGACTCTATTTATCAAGAGAAAGAAGAAGGATATCTTGCTGGTCCAAATCTATGTTGATGACATTATCTTTGGATCTACAAGAGACAACATGTGCAAGGAGTTTGAGGATCTAATGCATCAAAGGTTCAAAATGAGTTCCATGGGGGAACTTACTTTCTTCCTTGGACTCCAAGTTCAACAGAAGTCAGATGGCATCTTCATAGGTCAATCCAAGTATGTACAGGACATTCTAACCAAGTTTGGTTTCTCAGAGTCAAAACCTGCCAGCACACCTATGGAAACACACAAGCAGATAACAGCAGATCTTGAGGGGGAGGATATGGATGTGCATCATTATAGATCCATGATTGGCTCTCTCATGTATCTCACAGCATCAAGGCCAGATATAATGTTTCCAGTCTGTGTATGTGCAAGATTCCAAGTTAGGCCAAAGCAATCTCACTTTCAAGCTGTTAATAGGATATTCAGATATCTCAAAGGGCAACCCAGATTGGGACTTTGGTATCCACATGACTCACCCTTTGACCTAATAGCATACTCAGACAGTGATCTAGGTGGGGCAAACTTGGACAGAAAATCTACTTCTGGAGGATGTCAGTTTTTAGGTGCTAGACTAGTTTCATGGCAGTGCAAGAAACAAACCACAGTGTCCACATCTACAACAGAGGCAGAGTACATAGCAGCTGCAAGTTGCTGTTCTCAAGTCTTATGGATTCAGAATCAAATGCTGGACTATGGGGTAACCTTTCTACACACTCCCATTTTTATTGATAATAACAGTGCTATCAGCATTGTAAATAATCCTGTCAAGCACTCTAAGACAAAGCACATTGAGATCAGGTATCATTTCATAATAGACTGTAATGAAAAGAAACTTATTCAAGTTGTAAAAGTTCACACTGATAATCAGTTTGCTGACCTATTCACTAAAGCTTTTGATGTGGGTAGATTCACCTTCTTGGTAACAAGTGTGGGAATGATCAACTCTGAATAAGCCCCTTCTCAAATATTGACTCTATACCTGTATATTGTTTATTCTTGGTGTTACTAATCTTCTTTTTCAGGATATGCATAGCAGTACTCAGTGTTTCGCAAGTTTAAAGGAGTAAGTTAGTTAATACTGCTAGTTAGTTAATACTGCTAGTTAGTTAATACTGCTAGTAGTTAATACTGCTTTCAGTTAATACTGCTAGTTAGTTAATACTACTAGTTAGTTAATACTGCTAGTAGTTAATACTGCTTTCAGTTAATACTGCTAGTTAGTTAATACTGCTAGTTAGTTAATACTGCTAGTTAGTTAATACTGCTAGTAGTTAATACTGCTTTCAGTTAATACTGCTAGTTAGTTAATACTACTAGTTAGTTAATACTGCTAGTAGTTAATATTGCTTTCAGTTAATACTGCTAGTTAGTTAATACTGCTAGTTAGTTAATACTGCTAGTTAGTTAATACTGCTAGTAGTTAATACTGCTTTCAGTTAATACTGCTAGTTAGTTAATACTGCTAGTTAGTTAATACTGCTAGTTAGTTAATACTGCTAGTAGTTAATACTGCTAGTAGTTAATACTGCTTTCAGTTAATACTGCTAGTAGTTAATACTGCTCTAGGTTAATACTGCTTATGTTCCGAATACTATAAATACTCTTTGCCCGCCTAAAAGCTTATAACGACTCTCTGCATACTATTCACTTGCGCTCTAAATCCTTTCTCTCTCAAGTTCGAAGCTTTCAGGCATATTGTTTACTAAGATCAATGGCATCCATGGCATTCATCGACGAGCACAATGAGATCGCGATGCTACAAAAGCCAAAGCAAGCTGCAGGATTTCATCAGATTGTGGATTTCCTCAAGTCAAGCCATCTTGCTCATGCTCTTACTGTATCTCCTACAATCTATATTGAGCATCAAAGGCAGTTCTGGACTAATGCCACCATTGTTGCTGAGAATGGTGTGCAAATGATCAAGACAAGGATCTGTGAAAAGCCACTAACAGTTACTGAAGAGGTTATTCGCATCAGTCTACGTCTAGACGATGCCTCTGGTATAACTTCTATCCCTAACTTCTATCCCAAACGATGAACTGTTTTCCAATCTTACAAGAATGGGGTATGGAGGCCCATTGGGTGTTTTCAAATTCTCTAAAGCCAAATTTTCACCCCAATTGCGTTTCTTTGTCCATACTCTTATGCACTGTATCTCCAAAAAGACTACTGGATGGAGTGAGTTCAGCAGCACTATTGCTTATGCTTTGGTGTGCTTGGCCACTGCCAGAAAGTATAACTTTTCTAAAATGATTTTCAGTGATCTTGTCTCAAACATGGGAAACAAAAAGAGCTTCTTTATGTATCCCAGGTTTGTTCAAGAAGTTATTACTCATGAATTGACGGATATACCTCAACCTGTTGGGGTATATGTACCTAAACCGCCCAAAGGCAAGGTTTTCTCAAATATGAGAAGATCTGCTGGGGACTCTGAAGGAGTTGACACCCCATTGTTCTCTACAATGATGGTGGTGTCCCAAACCAATGAAGGTATGGCAGCAGGGTCAAGGCCCCCATTAGACCAACCCACTGCTAGCCAATCCCAACCTTCCCTCTCAAAATCTATTCCCCAGTCCCTTCTTGAAAAACCAACCTCTCCTATCACCCAAACTTACAAGAGGAAACAGGTAAAGAAGGCTCCTTCCCTTCTTGTACCATCATCCCCCAAGCCTTTAAGCCCTCTATTGGAGCATTCTCCAGTAGAGAATATTCAAAGGGAATCCACAAGGGTGTCTCCCAACCCAAAGGAGGTGCTCTCTGAGGAGGAGGTAGAGCATATGGGTGATGAGGCTGCCACTACTCCTGCTAGCACAGAGGAGGAAAGTGGTAACATAAATAAGACCTCCCCCATGGCAACTTTGAATGAGCAATCATTCGAAGGTCCCTGGTGCCAAGAAACCACGGGGGTGGATAGTGCTTCTTCTAGGCAGAAGACTTCCACTACTAAAAGAACCAATGATCCTTCAAAGGAGGGTAACACTTCTAGAGAAGGTGAGGACAGATATGACTACCAGGAATTGATGGAAACCATGGGAAACATCAACCTAGATGTTATGAAACAAGGAAAAGAAATAGAGGAGATGAAGCTGGTTATCCTGTCCCAACAAGTTCAGATTGAAAAATTGAAGAAGATGGTGACCAGGCTGGTTCAAAAGAAAAGAAGGAAACAGTTTGTACTCAAAAAGAGGGACCAAGTTCAAGATTCTTTCAACAAGGGGGAGAAGCATGAAGGGGAAACTGTTGAAAAGAAAGCTGAAGTTGAGGGGGAGACAGAGGAAGAGATGGAAACAGAAACAGATACTGCTGCTGAAGCAAAAGTAGCAGCAGAAACTAAAGCAGCAGAAATAGGGCTCTCTGTGGAAGAAATGGAGATAGCAGAAACTTTAGTCAAAGCAAAGAATGATACTCCTAAGGCTACTCAAAAGGCCAAGGGAGTAGTTATCAAAGAAGGAGGGATCTCAGAGAAGGAAAAAGAGAAGGAAGTTTTGAAAGAATCAAAGGGAAAAGGAAAAGAGAAGATGGTTGAAGCTGAAATGCCTCCAAGACAGAAGTCTCAGATTGAAATGGATGAGGCAATAGCAAAGCAGTTGCAAGACCAAATGGAGAAAGAGGAGCAGTTGCAAACAGAAAAGGATAGAGAACTGGCAAAGATTATGGCCAAGAAGTTAAATACAGAATACCAAAAGAGTTTGAAAGAAGCAGCTCAGACAGCAGCTCAGGTCAAGAAACTTCAAATTAAGAAGATGCCTATTCAGAAGCAAAAGCAGAAAAGACAACCCTCCAAGACATTTTTGGCCAATCAGGAAAAAAGAAAAATGATAAACTTCCTGAAAGGTGCAATTGGTGTTAAGGGAGAGATGTTTATCCACATGGCATACTCTCAGGTTGAAGAGTTGTATAACAAGGAAATGGCCAAGCTCCAAGGGAATTCAGCACAAAGGGAGGAGGCTGAGAGAAGGATGAAAGAGAGACATGATCTCAACATCCAACAACCATTCCCTGAGGAAACCACACCCTCCAAAGAAGAAGCAGAAGAGAAGAAGGAAGAACCTGGAAATGTTGGTATAGAAGCCAAGTCTGGAAAAAGAGTGAAATCAATTGCTTCAAAAAGGCAGTTGAAAAGGCCTAGGGTGGAAGAAACTGAAAAGGAAGCAGAACCTTCAGTCACATCTCCAACAGAGCCAGTACAGAGTCCAGAGCAGGTCACTAAGCAAACAGATGAGAGTATGGATCCGTACATGACAATAGTGGAACCTTTGAAAGCTGTTCCAATCTCTATGCAAGCTCCAGAGATCATCTTCTGGGATATTCTGAGAGACAATGGAAAGAATTTCTTCAGAATCAAGAGAGCTGATGGTTCATTTGAAGCTTATTCAACATGGGGGAAAGTCATCAGAAGTTGTTCAAGAGCTGATATGGAAGAACTATATAAAGTTGGGATGAAACTTTATGAACCTGTGTTGAAAGGTACTGAAGAGAATCTTCTCAAAGTGACATTGGAATACTTGTGCATGATGTTTGAGCCTGAAAGAGTGCACCATAGGATTAAAGATCATATGCATGAGTTCATATTCAAGAGGATTGACAAATGGATACTGTTTGAAAACTGTGGAGTATACATGATTACTATTGACAATTGTTATCATGAATACTACCTGGTGGACAAAATCTATGAGCATAGCAAGGAGAAGTTAGAAGGGATGCTTAAAGCTACACTGGTATGTACAAAGGATTCAGAGATGGCAAAGATTATGGTGAGAAGAACTGTAAATCAAAGCTTGGGCCTAGATCCAAATTTGGGAAATTGAACCAGAGGTGTTGAAAGCATCTTGAAGATTAATTCCGAAGAACTTGACTTCTTGTCCTAAAAGTCAAGTTAGGGGGAGATTGTTGGGAACTGAAGAATTCATCAAGTATGGTTAATGCTGCTAGTTCAAAGTTACTACTGCTAGAAGACTTAAAGGTTAATACTGCTGAGTGTTACTACTGCTAGTAGTTAATACTGCTAGTCAAAGTTAGTGCTGCTTGAACAAAGTCAATACTGCTTAGCTAGTTAGTACTGCTAGTGGTTAGTGCTGCTTGGTAGTTAATGCTGCTAGAAGAAATTAATGCTGCTGAGCATAGTTAGTGCTGCTTATGACTTGAAGATCCAAATGGAAAGGATGACAGCTGGAAAGATTCAAGATATTCATGGAAGGCTTGAAGATAATGATGGAAGATATACTGAAGATATTTTATTTATTGTAATTATCTGTTTATTTAGTATATGTACAGATTTGATAGAATAGTTTAAATAAATTGATTCTAAGGGTTTTGTTCTAGAGAAAAAAATCAACCTCAAGGCATAGATCCTAATTCTAGAGAAGTAGAATTCGTATTGGTGAGCCTGTTCATCAATATTGAGGTTGACTGTGTAATCTTGTAACTTCAAAGCATTCAATACAAGTTTACAGTTTGTTCTTCATATTTACTGTGTTGATTTCATTGAATATCAAAGTGTTATTCCGCAAACTTCTTTGATATTGTTTCTGAGAATTATTTCTTGTTGAGAATTCGATCCTGACACTAACACACTACCAAACTAATATCTAAACTTAGATATTAAACTAAAACTAATATCTAGATATTATCTAGATATTATCTAACACCTAATTTCTAACATAATAACTAACTAACTAACTAAATAAACTAATATCTAACATAACTAGATATTTAAACTAATTACTAGAATTACAATAAACAATAAAAACAACTTTGACATTTATTACAAATGATATTAAACTATTGTTGAGAGTCGACTTTCCGGCATTAGCTTCAGATTGGATCTTCAGATTGGATGATCTTGAATCCAATAGATATGTGATCTAACACTCATCCTTACCTAGACTAAAAGACATGGATCCAAGTATAATTGGAACTAAAATACGAGACAAAGTCACTCGAGCTCCATTGAAGTAAATACGTAGGAGACCAAAATCATATGGTTCTAATTTCTCTCTTTACTTGGTTGAGAAATCTAGAGATGAGATTGGATCCCAATATTCCTATTTCTATAACATAGAAGACGATTCAAGGACATTTGATAAAGCTATGAAATCTCAAGATGTTGTTATATGGAAGGAAGCAATTAATGATGAGATGCATGGACTCTACCATGGGAAATTATACGTGGATCTTGCAAGCCTTCGGGTTAGAAGCTTGTGGGTTACAAGTGCATCTTCAAGAATAAGATGAGATTCGATGAAACTATTGACAAGCTTAAAGCTCGTTCAGTTATCCAAGGCTTTAGACCAAAACATGAAATCAATTACTTCGATACTTATGCTTCAATTGCTCATATCTCCACTATTAATTAGATTATAACTTTGGCTACTATTCACAATCTAGTGATTCAACTAATGGACGTCTAGATGACATTCTTGAATGGTGACTTAGAAAAGGTGGTCTATATGAAACAATCAGAAGGATTTATTTTGTTTGGGAATGAGCATAAATGTGTAAGTTGGTTAAGTCATTGTATTGGCTGAATAAGCACCTAAGTAGTGGCATCAAAAGTTTGATGGGGTTGTGTTTCAAGTGGTTTTGAATCAATTATACAAGTATATATATAGCAAAAGTAATAACTCCGGTAACGTACTTATTTGCTAAAACATTGATGACATTTTCTTTAGCATAGATCAGAGACAAGATAATATAACTACAAATTTTTTGTCATCAAGTTTCTCTATGAATTAATAATAGGAATTACATAATCCTGTTATATTGAGAAAGTGCTCAAGCAATTCATTTGTGATTATTGTTCTCCTGTGAGTGAAGTGTTATCATAACTCGGATATACCATATCGAATTGGATGCTTGATGCATGTCATGATAAGCACAAGGTCATACATTTATTTTGTTGAAAGATTAAGTAGGCTTACTAGTAAGCCTACAGTACTCATCATTGGTAAGTAATTCAAGTATTTAAAGAGAACCATTAATATATGGTTTATCATATGTAGGGTTTCTATCGGTCATAGAAGGATATTCAAATGCAAGTTGGATTACTAACATAGGTTACATATTCTTATGTATTTGGTGCTTACATTCTTACTAACATAGGATATTATGTGATGGCCACGTGAGTTGACCAATGAGTGTTCTCATTGAAGCTGATTAGTGAATGATCTCACACAATGATGATCTATGGGTGCCCTTCACTCATTCTGTAGTAAGGTGCCGTTTGTTTTTTAAGAGGTTTAAAGTCTAAAGTCTTATTTTAGTTATGATTAATAAGAGGTGGTGTGTAAAAAGGTCTGAACGATTCAGACTTAAGAGCCATTAAGAGATTATTTAAAAAAAACAAACAACCCCTAAGTGCCCGATAATCGCCAAATATCTACCAATCAATGCATACTTGTAACATACTGATTTTCAGTTTCAGACACACAGAAACATAACAAAATATTTGTGTTTTTCTCTTGTTTTTGCCTTAGAACAAGGGTGGGATTTTGAACTATTAACCCAAGGCATTAGTAGGGTCGAAATATTAGTTTTGGAAAGTGTGTTTCTCACAATCCAAAAATCGATCCAAGTCAGATTTATTGATGTAGCACAAACCCAGATCTCTACGAACACCAAACTACTATCGAAGGATTCAAATCCCCCCCTCCCCCCCCCCCCCCCCCCCTCCCAAAAAAAAAGTGACTTGTCAGCCGCATAAATCACTTGTATTGAAGGTTGTCTACATCTGGAAGGGTATTGATGATTAAATGAACCCCAACCCTTTTGGGTCAGATCGAGGTCATTCATGTGATGGAAATGTAAACAGAAGGTGGTTGATGTTGACGTTTATGAGTATGGAAATGGTTAGGGGTTTTATTTACCAAGTATAGGGCCGGGGGTTCATTTCTAAAAAGGATTCATTTAGAATCACCGCATCCGAAAACATCTAATAAATAATAATTGTGCGGTTGGTCACCTCCTTTCAAGGACAACTATTCACACCCAAAAGAAGGGATATGTTCGGGGTTAAACTAGAAAATGCAAGTCTTTCTTTGTTTCTGGACATTGAAATAAGACCAAGCTCATGAACTTATAATATCATGTCAAAAGAAGTTATTAATTAGGATCCTCCTTTTAATGTTTCTTGCCGGGTGTGACAACTTGAATCAATAAAACTAAACAGATCTCTTTTCCTGCATATTGTATGATGAATTGAAGAAAAGGAAAAGGAAAAGCTAGCTGTGTAGTTTGTGTCAGAAGCAAAGGTACCTTCTTTGCAGATAGACTACTGGTGTTCCATTATGACTGTTGCTACGTGAATCATTCTCTTTCACAAGCTCAAAGTCAAACCTTACAAGCTAAGCCACACCCTTGTATAATCATCTCTATTCCACACAAGCTCTCACCATTATGCAGGTCCTAGTTGAGTGGTATCAATTTCTAACAGTGGGTTTTGCCAGTTTTTTTTAAAAGAGACTTTTGACCTATTCCAATGAATATGATGTGATAATAAACTCGATTCTCATGGACTTAATTTGCTAAAAGTCGGATATTATGCTTCCCAAAAAAAAATTGATTTTCACTCTTATTGAATTGCATACATAATTTAATTTGTGAAACTTTTTCTATTTTGATTCTTTGTTTATGACATACTTACATAATTCAAATGAATAATTCGATTTACAGAAGATAGATAGGCACAAGACTTTGATCGACAAAAATAGTATAAAACACTTTATTAATCACATATCTGAGTGAATTGATTGTAATTCTTCTGGACTTAAATGTTTTTTTTTTTCTCTTTTGGTATTGTTTAGAAACGAGGCGTCAAAGACAATTTTGACATGCTAATGATTGCTTTTTACTAGTGTATATAGAAAGTGCAAAACTAGCTAAGTTCCTGTCTACTTTTTTTACAAAACATAGAGAACATTGTTGCCCTTATAATCTTTCCACAAATAGAAACCATATAGCTTCTCTGGCTCTCCACATACCACCTTATAACACAAGCAGTATCTCAAATTGATCATCAGAATGGCTTCCTTCCTAACTTTCAGTCTGTTTACCCTCTACCTAGCTCTCATTTTAGCCGCCTTGGTCACTGCTAACGCGGCTTTCTCTGAGCATTTCGCTAAAACAAAATTGACACCAACTGCCAAAAAAATGACCCGACTTCATTTCTATTTCCACGACATCACCAGTGGCAAAAGCCCAACTGCTGTGGCTATAATCCGGCCTAAAACTGCATTTGGCACAACTGTAATGATAGATGACCCTTTGACCATGGACACCAAGCCTGGTTCAAAAGTGGTGGGTAGAGCTCAAGGACTCTATGCTTCGGCTTCTCAGCATGACTCGGCCTTACTTATGGCTATCAATTTTGCATTTAGTTATGGCAAGTACAATGGAAGTGCACTTAGTGTTATGGGGCGGAACCCTGTGCTTGATGAAGTGAGGGAAATGCCAGTTGTTGGTGGAAGTGGGGTCTTTAGGTTCGCTCGTGGCTATGCATTGGCGAGTACAGTGAGGTATAGTGTAAAAACTGGAGATGCTGTAGTTCAATACAATGTAACCGTGATGCATGCCTGATACAGTTAAACTCATCTGACCCATATATTATGGAAACCTAAGTTACAGTCCACACCAGTTGTACTTTTCTTTGGTAAGTTAATCAATTGCGATGGATTTTAATTAGCTTCTCTTGGGTTATTGTTCGATGAGGGAAAGCCTTAGTCATGGCTTCAAATCAAAAGGAAGACTGCACAACTTTAACCCTTGCAAAGCTAAGTATCCTTGCTGCACCAGGGAACGTTGTGTTGTATCCAAAACTAAGCAAGTACTTTCTCTATCTTATGGGGAATTGCAATGTTTTCATTTCTAGATTATGCCATGAAGATTGTAACATTTTTTTGGTATGTTTTGTAACTAGGTTTACATATATGTCCATCGTCATCATTCCAAAAGGCTAATCATAGTATTGGTTTGTGGCCACAGTCCACGTGATACCCTTTTTTAATCGTTATCAAAAAGTATTTAACCATTAAATTAATGGCCAAATATTTCTCTTGGAATAAGAATTGGATCAAATATTGCACTTTTCTTTCAAAAAAAATAAAAAAAGAAATCGTATTGAGAAGTAATCTCTATCGAAATCGAACTTGTGAGGCGTCTATTTGTGTTTTAGCTCCTCTAAAAAAAGGTGGGGTTTTAGCTAGCTATAACCAAACCTAAAGAACTACCTCCTCTTTTACGAGTGGTGGCCGGCCTACTTGTATCAAACCAAGCTTTTCTATAGTTATACTTATATATTCTAAAGTTACTATTATAATTAACCTTCCACTAAAGAACATGAATCATGAGAAACGAAAACGATCTACAACACATCATGAATATTTTTATTAGTCAAACATAGGGGTATTAAATTATTAATGACTCGAGTACTTAGCATGTTTGGATGGGTTCGAGGAAATAATGTTAGACTCAAGCTTGAAGTGAGCTCGAATAATGTATTCAAAAATAGTGTTTGAACTCGAATATTTTTTTCAATAAGTTCGAGCTCGATACACGTTTAACAAATTTAATTCTATATTATTACCTAAAATTCAGACTTTATAAGTGCGTTTATGGGCTTCAACTAAGTTGTCTGAATAAAGTGATAATTTTTTGTTTGTTGAATAAATAGTCTAAGGGACTATTAGTTTGCCGCTTAATTGTTTTATTAAGACGCAACCTTTACATCACTCAGATAGGAATAATGTTTGAATGTATCTAGGGTCTCCCAAACCATTAAGCATCCTATTTTTCCAATATTTCCCTTTCAGCTCCCCCCCCCCCCCCACCCCTTCTCTCTCACACACGCAACCTCTCTCACGCCACTCTCCTTCACGATCCAAGTACATTCATCTGGTTTTGAAGTTTAAACCATTGATTTGTTTATGACGCAGCGGGGGTTTGCGGAAGAATCAACAAACGTCTAAATCCTTTTGATAACGAGAATTACGAATTGTAAAACTCAAAATTAAAAGAGAACTCTTAAAAACGAAAACTTTTATTAATTGATAACTTTTTTTTAATACAAATAAACTTAATAGTAATATTTATAACCTAAACTAAGGATAACTATAGAAAGTTTAAATTCAAATATTATCCTAAACTAGAAAAGATAATGATGGAAAATTAAATCTATTCCTAAAGATAATTAAAGGAATTAATAAAGATAATTAAATAAAATAAGAAAAAGGAAAAATAATAATAAAACTTGGAATGGGATGGAATCTTGGAAATTATGGAAACTATGTATGCCTTGGGACGTTCAAGAGTGCCTAACGTGAGTTTCATGTGGGTTAGGCCACATGCAACTCACTTACAAGTCGCTTTGGAGTCTGTGGTGAGTTTCATGTGGGTTTGGCCATATGCAACTAGCACCAAACTCGCTTCGGTCGTTGTTTATGATTCTCAATTTGTTACTTTTTCGATGTCAAATTCCGAGCATCTTTCAAGATCATTTTTCTGTTCGATCCGATTTTCCTCTTTTCCAACTACTTTCAAAAATCCTTATTAACTGTCGAATTCTCCCTGTATCAGTCACTCTCACTTGAAACGAACTTGTCCTCGAGTTCATTTGAAAAATATCTTCATCCGACTTGTAGAACATCCTTCTCTTCAAAATAATTGGATCCGCATCCCGGTTTTCAAAATCCGAAAAAGATGACCAATTTTCAAGTCTCAAAGGATGTCGTTGCGGTTGTTTCCATACAAGCCACATTTTATCAAACTCGAAAGGGTAAGAGATTAGAGTAAATTTATCGGGTATTGTTTCAATTTGATCCAGAGCTTTGGCTGCGGTAATAATGGAAGTGTCACCTTCTAAATCAATCTTCTTGACTTCTCGCAACAAAGATTTTGTTGGCTCGAGAATGTTCTTAACCGGTTCACTTTCGATTTCTTTGGTGGCTGGTTCGAGATCCGGTTCGGGCACTTTGGTTTCGGTCAAGATTTCTTGTTGTGGCTCGGTCACCACGGGGATGATTTTCTCTTCGAATTTGTCCAGATAGACTTCGTCTTTTTCGGGTATTTTTCCCAATGTGGGTGGTTGATTGACTAGCAAAGAAACCGAACCCATAATACGGTTATAGTTATTGCTTTCCTTGTCGGTGATTCCCTCAAAGTTGTTAACTAGTGTCATGGCGATCTTTCAGTCGCCCCAACGGAATAGTACGAGGTTGTCTCGGCGCATGTAAGTGACATTATTATCGAATTGCCAAGGTCGGCCCAATTGGATATGACATGCATCCATATTAAGAATATCACATAATACCTCTTCTCGATAGTGTTTGCCAATTGAGATGGGTACCCGACAAGTTTGTGTGACTCTAACTTGAAAACCGTTCTTGATCACCCAAGAGAGTAAGGAGCTTCATGGGGTTGAGTGGGTAAATTAAAATAATCGATCAATTTCAGGGACACGAGGTTCTCACAACTTCTGTTATCGATGACTAGGTTACATACCTTTTTGTGCACCGAACAATGCGATCGAAAAAGATCTTCATGTTGGCTTTCTTCCTTTGACGAAAGGAGTATTCGTTGAAGTACGATATTGATCTTTTCTTGGGAGTCTTCTTCATCCTCCTCTTTGGATTCAGAACTCGAGGGATCGACACGATTACGGTTGCCATTACACGACGCCATAACCGGTCCTTCAACCTGTATCTTCTCTGACGGTTGTCGTTGACGATGTTGGGTTGAAGCCTGTTAACAACCGCTGTCAGATCAGAAAGTGTTGTGGTAAAGGCCACGTTTAACTCGGCTAAATCTGCTTTGGTAGCGGGTTGTTGATCTGCCATTTAGTGAAAAGACAGACAAATCCTGCTTTGATACCAATTGACGCATCGGGGGTTTGCGGAAGGATCGACAAGCGTCCAAATTCTTTTGATAACGAGAATTACGAATCATAAAACTTAAAATTAAGAGAGAACTCTTAAAACCGAAACTTATATTAATTGATAATTTTTTTTAAAACAAATAAACTTTGTCGGTCCAACAATACTATCAAGTTTTATAGAAACAACAACACAATATGATTACCAACCTGTATTGATTAATAGAAATGGTTACAAGGTTGATCTATTCAAGCTTTGGATGTGTTCTCTCTGTTTTCTCTCTTTTACACCTTTTAGTGTGTGTTCTATATTCTTCATAATATCTGATCTGATTGAGAGATTGAGATACACTTGCTTTTGAAGATTTCAATCTTGGACGTGATTCTTGAAACATGTGATCTTTGCCATTTCTTGTGTAGTCATTCTCCCCCCTTTTTGATGTTAAGTGCAACGACTTCATCAAAACTATTTGTAAGAAATGTCTATCTTTCGGAGCCTCTGATTCGTCAATTCATAAGATATTCATCTAGATCTTTGCAAATCTAGACAAAGTAGTCGTGTAACACCTTAATCAACTAATGAATCAGTTAACTTGCCTGTCAGTAGCACTAAGTTACTATGTGTAACAAATACACAATGAAAATGAGCTGTTTGATGTTGACTCCCCCAGGGCTTCCATTTAATCATCAAAATACCACAAAGGTTATTTCTATAAACGTTATGACAAAGAAACTAATTCCTTGTGTGTTCGTGCTTGTGATAGAAAGAATTAAGCACGGATGATTGCTTATTGGCTCAAAATTTGTGTAAACCACTGAGACAACAGTAAGTGAAACACAGACTCAATGTGCATGATTGAAGTGAGAAGGTGGGATAGACTTTCTTCTTTTCAATATATAGATTTTCCAAATGAAAATCAGATAGCAAATGTGTCGCATCCCCTTTGAAAATGTGAAACACTTTCTTGTTGAGAAGAAAATGAGTAGATGGTGAGGTTTGATCAAGAGTTAGCATGGGCTAGTTGCCTGTTTCAATAATGTTCACCAAAAAATTGTGAAACACTAGTAATGTGGCTACCCGACTCAGAAAAAAGTTGGTGCAGAGTTGTGATAGTCTTTTAACTCTGTTCTCACACGCTCTTTCTTTTTAAACAATTTGCTCACTCTAATCACACTCATTTCTTTTCGATTTCTCACACTCAATCACTATGGATTAACTTCTTGGGTAGAAATCACTGGTTAAGGTGATTCCATAGAAGTTGTGTTAATTCCTAGCACAATGATTCCGTATATCCTATAAAGAATATGTTGCTCAAACTGGTTTAGCTTATCTTGTAAGCTCATGTAAAATATTTAAAGTACACTCCCAAAATATAAAATCTGATGAAAAATCGGGAAGTGATTTGAACATTTAAGAACATGATTTCAAATGATTGAAAGTTATCCTTCTTTCAACCATTTATGAGATTAAGATAAAGGATTATACCTTAACGTGCGATCTTACATCTCATTAAGCTAAGCTTAAAGTCCTAAACATATGAACTTGTAAGCATCTCTCAAAAATTCTGCAAAAGTCTTATGTCAAGTCAAAGTAAAATTTATTCACTTAAATTGAAAAGACAAAAAGCAGTAAAACTTTTTAAAGTACGAGTTCTGATCAGAAATAATCAGAAGTCATATCCGTTCTCCCCTTTTGTCTTGAAGAGCTCCCCCTAAATTCTTGCATTACAAAAAAATTTGGCATTAAAAGGTACATGCAAAATTTTATGTGCTCCCCCTCGAAGTAATATTGACCACTTGTCAATTTCTTCTCATACTCCCCCTTGGTTCATGAACAGAATAGAGAAGTGCAGATATCAATCAAAGTTAAGAATGAAGAAATGATGAAAAAGTATACAATTTAGAAAACTTTGATAGGTAACTACTGATTAAATCTTTAGATTTAGCATACCAAGCTTAGAGACAAGAAAGGTAAACCTCTTCTCGTCTAAAGGTTTGGTAAACAAATCGGCAAGTTGATAATCAGTTTTTACAAAGAAAAGTTCCATTGTTCCTTTTTCAACATGATCTTTAATAAAATGATACCTGGCGTCTATGTCCTTAGTCTTGGTGTGTTGAACAGGATTCGCTGATATTGCGATGGCGCTCTTGGAATCACAGTATATCGGGATCTTGTTGAAGTGGAAACCGTAGTCGCGCAATTGAGTTCTCATCCATAAGATCTGAGAACAGCAGCTAGCAGTAGCTACATATTCTGCTTCGGTCGTGGAGGTTGAAACACAAAGTTGCTTCTTCGACGCCCAACTTACGAGCTTGTCACCGAGGAACTATACATGTCCCGACGTGCTCTTCCTGTCTAACATACAACCTGTATGATCTGCATCTGTGTAGGCTGTTAGTTCAAAACTAGTATCTTTAGGATACCACATACCAAGATCTGCAGTGCCCTTTAGATACCTAAATATGCGCTTCACAGCAGACATATGGATTTCTTTAGGATTGGCCTGATATCGTGCACATAAGCATGTTGAGAACATTATATCTGGCCTACTAGAAGTAAGATACATTAAAGAACATATAATCCCTCGATAAGTCCTAACATCAACAGCCTTTCCCGAAGGATCGGTGCTAATCTTAGTACCTGGTGCCATTGGGGTACCAATCGGTTTTGAATTTTCCATTTGGAACTTCCGAAGAATATCCATAATGTATTTTGATTGATTGATAAAAATACCCGATGAAAATTGTTTTACTTGTAAACCGAGAAAGAAATTCATCTCTCCCATCATGTTCATCTAAAATTTAGACACCATAAGGTTTGCAAAATTCTTACAGTACTTAGGATTTGTAGAGCCAAAGATAATATGTAACACCCGGAAATTCTCAAGGTAAGTAATTATTCCCTTTGAATGCATTAAATGTACCTATGTGAGTATATGAGTCTTTGTATGCATTTCATGACAGTTGATATGTTGAAATATCGTATAATCTGGCTTACCATCCTTAATTGTTCAAATCTCGCGTTAATTGTCGAATAAGGTCAAAATTCGGGACGTTTGGGGTGTGGCGCGACAATGACAGGCGACTATGACATGGTCACTGTCGCCGTGTCAAGGTCGCGGGGAGTGTACCGTAGGGTGTGTGTATGTGGCGACTATGACATGCGACTATGACACTGTCAATGTCGCGGTGTCAATGTCGTGAGGGACGTACCGAGACCTCGGGGATGTTCGCGATTATGACACGCGACAATGCCATGGGCATTGTCGCCGGGGCATTGTCGCCCGCGCGGGGGGGGGGGGGGGCAGTCCTCTTTGACTTAAAACCCTTTTCAACCCTCATTTATCACATTTTATCATCAAAAACGGGAGAGCATATTCTTTGGGCGATTTTTAGGTCTTATTCACCTACATCCATAAATTGCTAGGGTTTTGGGTTGTTGGGGTGATTTATTGCTCTTCAAGCCTCAACCAAGTGTATTTATTGAAGATCATCATCAAGATACTCCTCTCCTTCATCAAGTCTCCTTTGGGCATTATCTAGGGTTTTCATCTTTTCTAGGTTTTGGTCCAAAACCTAGATAGTGAGTTTACTAAACCGTTGTTAAAACTAGATACACATCATAATCTTCTATTTGATACTTTATCTCTATATGTGCAAATGTTTGGAGGTTTCTTCATGAAAATAGTTGGAAGATGTATGTTTATGGGTGATTTACATGGATTATGGTTATGTGTATTATTGTTTGGGATCGTCTCATAAATACATAATGTGGGTACCTTGATATGTTAAATATATGCATATATGGGTATTATGATGATTCTAGTTGGAACACCATTTTGGTGATATGTTTATATGCATGATGAGCATGATTTACATTGGGTCTTTTGTTAGACATCATGAGGATAAGGTGGTAATATTATACCCGTAGTTGGTATTAATATTGTGGATTGAAATATATCTAAAGGACCCCCTTATAAATGTTATGTGGACGAACCAAGTCCGTACACTAGGAGGATGTAGTCTTGGGCGCCACTGTGATGGTATGTGCCTAGACCTCCGCCACTCGGGGAATTTTCTTAGCGATAGTCTTCGGGTGGTCCGGGCCTTTGGGGTGTTCCTTGTTAAGGGCATCAAGGTATATCGACTCTTGGGTGTGACTTGATTGGTGCTTTCGGTCTCCCCTAATGACTCCACATATGTTGAACACTGGTTAACTACTGATAAGAATTGTATTTGTTCATGCATGTTTATTATGGTTCAACTCACTAGGCTTTTTGGCCTAACACTTGTTTGGTGTCGATGTGTATCTCAGGTTCTAGCGGCGGCAGTCTTAAGCAGGTTTAGTTGCTTGGGGTGAGAGCTTGGGGAATTGCACATGGACGCGTTATACTTTTGGATATAGACCATTTGGGTCTATAGATGACAACCCTTTTTGTAATCTCTTTTCTAGATGTAGAAATTAGATTAGTTGGTTGTTGTTTACTGTCCGTTAAATTCAATTGTGATTAAACATGTTATTAATTTTATATTCCCCATTTTTGGGAGGCTCTTGCTATGGCAATTTTAGCATACCTCATGTCCGTTTTCCGGATTTTTGTTATCCCTATTTTTAGGGTGTTACATAATATCATCTACATAGATTTGAATTAAAATGATATCGGCTTTTTCCTTTTTGATAAACAAAGTGGTATCCACCGTTCCTTTTGAAAAACCAGACTTGACTAGAAAATTGGAAAGGACATCATACCAGGCTCGAAGAGCTTGTTTCAGACCGTAGAGTGCTTTGTCGAGAATGTAGACGTGATTCGGCTTCTATTGATTGAAAAAACCTTCTGGCTGAGAGACGTAGACTTCTTCCTTTAGAATTCCATTCAGGAATGCTGTCTTCACGTCCATTTGAAAGACCGTGAAGTTCTTGTGTGCTGCGTAGGATAGAAACATTCTAATTGCCTCTAATCGCACCACATGAGCATATGTCTCGTCATAGTCGATTCCTTCCTCTTGTCTGTATCCTTTGGCTACTAGTCTTGCCTTGTTTCGGATAATGGTACCCTCTTCGTCTTTCTTTATCTTGAAAACCCACTTCGTACCTATTATGGTTTTACCTTGAGGCTTTGGTACGAGTCTCCAGACTTGAAGTGCATCAAACTGATTCAGCTCTTCTTGCATTGAGATCACCCATTCTGGATCAGCAAGTGCCTCTGATACGTGTGTTGGCTCGAACTTGCTCAGAAAGGAGTCATGCATGAACATATTCATTGATGCTGACCTAGTTTGCACCGGTTTTGATGGATCGCCAATGATCTGGCTTAGCGGGTGCTCTTTGGTCCATTTATGTTCATGAGGCAGTGGATTATATGAATGTATGTCAGTTGTATCATCTATAAATCCACTTGTACCTTCTTCAGGTTATTCAGGAGGAATTATGATTGCAGTTGAAGTGGTAGGTTCAGAAGGCTCAGCAGGTACTGCTTGTTCCGGCTGTGGATGGATCTGTATAGAACATCCTACTGGTTCAGCTACTTCTCTCTCTTCATCTCATGGAACTTCTTCAACTGTTGGAGTCGGCATTTGAATTGGAACTTCTTGTTGAATCGGGGCGTTGGATTCAATAGGAACATCTGAACTGGTTGGATGAGTAGTCGTTAAGTCTTCCATCCTGTCAACCATAACAGATTTCTTTACATTAGATCCAAGAAATTCATCATAAAACAATTCAAATAATAAGTCTAAATCAGATATATTATTAGTTGACGTTGATGCTTCATCTGATTTATTCTGTTGAGACACAAGTTCTGGACTGAGTTTCCCAGAAGCTAGTACTCCGGTTATAACGGGTTCTGAACTGTGTTGTTCGGAAGCCATCTCTTCATCAAACGTGACGTTGATGCTTTCAATCACCGTCTTTGACTTCTTCAGATAAACACGGAATGCAGTTGATGTCGAGGAATAACTAATGAAGATCCCTTCGTCCGCCTTAGCACTGAACTTGTTGAGACTCTCCCTATCGTTTAGCACGAAACACTTACACCCAAATATATGGAAATATTTGATTGTCGGTGTTCGGTTGTTGATTAAAGCATAAGGAGTCTTCTTGAATCTGCGATGTATCATGGAGCGATTCTGTGTATAGCACGCGGTCGATACAGCTTCAGCCCACAAGAATAGAGGTAAGTCTGATTGACTTAGCATAGTACGAGCAGCCTCGACTAGCGTACGATTTCTTCTTTCGACCACTCCATTTTGTTGAGGCATACGAGCATCAGAGTATTGATGTGAAATCCCGACAGATTCGAGATATTCTTCAACCTTTTGGTTCTTGAACTCCGTGCCGTTGTCTGTTCTTAGAAACTTGATCGATTTCTGCAGATTCACCTGGGTCGTCTTTAGGAATGTGATGAGAACATCTGGTGTCTCATCCTTTGAACGTAGAAACTTGACCCATGTGTATCGCGAGTAATCGTCCACGATCACGAGTATGTACTTCTTTCCGCCTAGACTTTGAGTTCGCATCGGACCACATAAGTCCATATGCAATAACTCTAACGGAGCGCTTGTACTTGGTTCAGGCTTTGGTTTATGAGGTGCCCTCTTCATCTTTCCCTTTTCACATGCTGCACAAAGATGTTCTCTTTCTTATTTGAGCACTGGAAGTCCTTTGACGAGCTTTCCTCTGATCAGATTGTTGATGTACCTGAAGTTGAGGTGAGAGAGCCTTTGATGCCATAGCCAACTTTGTTGCTTCGAGGCTTTCGTCAATAGACAAACCTTCTTGTCGTTCTGGATTTTTGACAAGTTAATTGTGTAGAGGTCTGACTTTCTTATGCCGACCAAGAGTTCCTCGCCTTCTTCAGTGCGAACTGAACACGTCTTGGCTTTGAAATTGAGCTCTAAGCTTTTGTCACAGAACTGACCAATACTGAACAGGTTGTGCCGTAAGCCTTCAACATAGCTCACCTTCTTGATCGTGACATTGTCATGTTGTACATCACCATATCCCATTATTGGAGAAAACTGGCCGTTGTCGAATCTGACTGATCCGCAATACTTCTCTTTAAAATTGGACAGCATATCTTTTTGTCCAGTCATATGCTTGGAGCATCCGCTATCCAAGTACCACATATGACGGATCTGCACAAGAGAAATAACAAAACAAGAGATTTAGATAGTCATAAATCAAAATTTAAGACTTTTGAGCATGGAAGAGTGGGTCTTGAATTGATGTGTTCAAAAGCCATTATTTCTCTTAAGCAAGGGTTCTGAACAGACGTGTTCAGAAACCATCATTTTATCTTTGCAGTACGGGTCTTGAACTGTTGTATTCAAGAACCTAGTTTCTTTGAGGAACGAGTCCTAGACTGATTTGTCTAGAAGTCATATCTGTAAGCTCCCTTTTTAAACTTTGTGTGCCTGCAACACAGATTTAGCCTTAGGTACCCACTAGAATTTGGGTCCTACTGTGTTAGCACAAGATTTTGGTACCCATTTCAAATTAGGTCCTCTTTTCTTTTGAAATGCATTTGAAGAATTAGAATGAAATGAATGCACATGATAATTGCCAAACCAATCTTCAGAATCTTGACAAGAGATAGAAACATGTTTATCATAAATAGAAGACTTTCTAGCAAATAAAGATAACTGAAATAATTGCTTCATTGTATATTGTTTACGAGAAACAGCAAGTTTTGAGTTCAAAATATCAACATCAGCAATTAAGACATCTTTACTAGGTGAAGTCTTACTACAATTAACACTAGAAAACAATTTAACGGTTTTGTCAAGCTTCTGTTTCGGTTGCCACAGAGATTTAACGTCTGGCCTTTGCTTGCTCAGATCTGAAACATGTGAAACTCTTGAGTTAGACTGTTGAGCAACAAACGAATGCTTCTTCTTCGGATTACCAGTAGTGTTCGGTTTCTGTGAATGCTGAGATATATTATTGCCTTTAGCATGTTTAGCTTTCACAGAGACTGAGTTATCAACTTTCGTTGATTTTGCACTGTTAACAGGCATACTGGTCTTTCCTAAATATTTCTTAACAAAAGATGAATGGTTAGGAAGTTTTGCATTAAAGTCAAATTGATTAGAACAGTCATCTAAACCACCATCAGCGTTCAGAAAATGAAACCCTTTATTTGCTAAACCAAACATATCCTCAGAGTTTGAAGCCTTAGAAATATTAACATTTTTGAACACAGTTGAAAAAACTTTTTGTTCAATATTTATCAAAAGTCTTTCATCTGATAAAGAATTCTTGAGTTCAGAAATTTTACTTTCTAAAACAAGAGGAGGGACATATAGTTTACCTTGAATAGGCTTCGCCTACATTTCTTTTTCAGAATAACTTTGAAAGAAATCACTTGAAAGAGTTTTCTTCTTTTGATATATTGGATTTTCATTATAACTATTATTCATTTTCGCATAATAAAATGGAAGGTGAACTTTAGATGATTTCAAACGTTTTTCAGTTTCGTTGGCTTCATCCTCTTCTGATAGTTTAGTCCAGAAAGTTTTAAACTCAGGGATTCGTCGAGCTAATTTCATAGAAAGATGATCATAAAGTGTTGGCACTTCAGACATCCCTTTTTGAAGATAGTGAGGATTCTTATAACCGATTCCCCATCTCTCTATTTCCTCTTTGGGTTTGTTCAGATGAATAGTCTGTTCAGTTTGACCCATTTTGTACAAATTCTCTTCCAAACTTTTTAATTTACCAAGTAAAGAAAAGTTTTCTTTGGTATATGAAGAATGCAATTTTGTAAGCTCATATATATCAATCTCACTTTTTGTCAGTTTAGACTTGAGTTCAGAATTCTCTTTAAGAATTATTGTCTTTTCCTTTGCGTTGGTGTCATTATCTCTATGTAAAACCTCAACCAATACTTTCTTCTCAGCAATTTCATTGCTAAGTTTCTGTATCAGTTGTTTTTGTCAGTTATAACACCATTTTCTCGCTCAAGATTCGACTCTAACTCTTGTTGTTTTAAAATCGTGGCATGCATTTTATTCATGAAATCTGAATATGATAAATCACATACCTCTTCTTCTTCATCATCTGAATCAGCTTCAACATCTGATTCTTGCTTTCCCATCAAGCACATGTTGACGGCTTCATCTCTTTCTTCTTCCTCTTCTTCCTCGTCTGAATGATCAAGCCAATATTCATCTTCAGCCATCAGTGCCTTACCAGCCTCCTGTTTCTTTTAAAGAAGCATCTTGTTCTTGTAATAATCGGAGTTTCTGACTTTTGGCTTTCGGCAGTCTCTGGCATAGTGACCTGTTTTGCCACAGTTGTAGCACGTTGGTGGTTCTGACTGACTGGATCCTTCAACTTTAAACTTTCTCTCTTCCGGTTTCCTCTCCTCTATTCTCTTTCCTTCAGACTGATATCTTTTCTCTTCAGGTTTCCTTTCCTCTGTTCTTTTCCCTTCAAATCTCTTTCCTTCATATCTATTTCCTTCAACCCTTTCCTTGTGGACATAGTTGTTAGGACCAGAAGAATACCTCTGATTGTTTGAAGTTGGCTTTTTGTAGAACTTTTTCTGAAAAGCATTTTTCAGTAGAAGCATTGCTTGCTTCAGTTGGTCATTTTCATCCGAGTCAGAGTTTGCATAAGCTTCATTTTCTTCTGAATCATACACAATCGTCTTGTTCTTCTTCTTCCGGACAACAAGAGCAACTGTGTCTTCAACTGTCTTTCCTTTCTGCCTCTTCTCATCTAGAATTTCATCCACCTCTTCTTAATTTTGTCTGAGGGTTTCATACACCTCATGAAGTGGAATCTCATTCAGATCCTTGATCTGCTTCATCTGTCTGACAAATCTTTTCCATTCCAGTTGTAGAATACTCAGGAATTTGACGTTCAGTTCGATTTGAGATTTGTGGACCTTGTTCTTGCTTAGTTCGTTCAGCAAGGTCACAAACCTGTCATAGGTTTCTTCTAAAGATTCTCCCACTCTGCCTCTAAATTCTTCATAATTGTTCAGGCAGTTGGAGATTTTAAGCTGATTCCCAACCTTTGAACCCAACATCATCTTCTCAAGTTGATCCCACATTTCTTTGCCGGAGGCCTTGTAGCTATCAATCTTTACATAGATTTCGTTTGGAATTCCTTGTAGAATGTATGACTTAGCTAATATGTCGCCTTTAGCTCTTCTGAGGTTATCATCTTCTAGCTCATGATAGTTAAGTTTAACTTGAGTCGGCACGGTTCCAACCAAACGAGTCGTCATGACTGGTTTCATAACCCCTTCTTCTATAGATTTCCTGATGAAATCACCCAGCTCATGCATGTCAACAAAGTTCAGGAACCTATCTTTCCACTGTTCGTATTCTCCTTTAAAGAGAACTGGTGGCTTGGTGTCAGTTCCGATTGCAAGGGCTTCTCTGGATGTCATTCTGATGAAAAATTCTAAGTCTGGAAAAACTTTGCGTTTTGAGAAGGTTTGCGCGAGAGGTTGATTGCGCAAAGTGAGGTTTGCGTGTCAAGTGGGTTGCGCAAACTTAGGTTTGCGTATCACGTGGGTTGCGCAAAGTGAGCTTTGCGTTTCAAGAGGGTTGCATAAAGTGAACTTTGCGTTTCAAGTTGGATGCGCAAAGTGAGCTTTGCGTTTCGAGTGGGTTGCGCAAACTTGACTTGAGATTTTCGTGAAGAGAAGATCACTTGAACTGTGGTTTGCGTTTCCTTCTTGTTGCGAGAAGTAGTGTTCGAGGTTTGCGTTTCAAGAGTGTTGCGAAAAGTGGTGTTTGCGTAAGCCGTTGGATGTGAGAAGTGGACTTTGTGTGTTGCTTGAGTTGCGCAAAGTAAGCTTTGCGTATCAAGTGCGTTGCGCAAAGTGGACTTTGCGTATGACGTTGGTTGCGCAAAGTAGGTTACGCAATGTAACACCCTAAAATTTGGAAAGAGCGACTAATTAAAACTTTCAAAATACCTTAAAGGATAATAATTCTATTACTACCTGTCCATAATTTAAATACATTTCTAAGTTAAACCATCAAGAGATAATTAAAATCTTACATAAAGACTAACTAAAGTCGAGTGTTACTATAACCCAATACCAAATCGCTATCTCCAATAATAATGCGGAAGACTTCATCAACCTAAATCACTTCATCGAGCACACAACTAGCACTCATCACTTCATGGTGTCGCTAGAACTAATCCCGAGATGAAACCTGATGCACATGCCGACAAATAAAAAGGTTAGGCTAACGCCTAGTGAGTTCAAGAGTTTTATATCATGATTATAGAGGAAAGCGTAAAATGGAAACATTGTAACGTATAATCATGATCCTTTAAAATGATTTACTTTGAAATAAGAGAACAACTCATTTACTAACAATATGCATTTTAAAGACAATACTCCCAGACACCCCTTCTTTATAAAATGATGCAACACATAACTCACCCAAACGGGATCATAGTTTGACGCTCGGTTTGTGAAAAGGTGAATAATACTTCATATCCCAAAACACCCAACACACGGGTGTGACGTGATACTCGACCCTCGAATAAAGGAAAACAATTCGTAAAGATATGGTACGTCATTGAAAACCTGTAACTCGAATTAATACTCACACGACCGTAAAATAGAATGAAATCCAATTATTAAAGTATGAACAATTAAATATCCAAAATGCAACGGGCCGACAACGGGGGGTACCCGTATCCGTTGAGAGCGGAGGAACACAAAGTATGCCACTCAACAACGTTGATCGCATGACACTTCACGACCCGCGGCCCAAGTGCCCCTACGACCTCTTGACAAGTTCACCATTAGAGGCCATTGACCTTGGTGACCGTTACAAAGAACTCCACCCCAAAAAGGCCCCGGGGACTACAACAAAGGAAAATCCCCAATAATGAAATGACGGGGGGTCACAGTACTCACCGCCCAGGCAGCACTATCCAGACTCAACCCTCCTAGTCCCTCCTTGTCAAGTTTCGGTCATAAAACATGAGTCCCGGAGTCCAACCCCGTACCACCCAATTGACCATCAAATAAAATTGACTTACGTGCCTATGGATCCACTGCAACATAGTCTAAAATACACGACTACTCATGAGTGACTACAATACCCGAGCCTGTACTTATAATGAATTTGAAATAAAATGCATTGAGATGTAACCCGTATTTTTGGACTCTAAATCGAGCCATTAAAACCGGACAAGTGTCCTCAATACTCATTTACGCCAGTACCGAGCTAAAATGCTCAAAAGCCTTTTGACCAACAGTTAACGTCCTCCAAATAATGAAATGTATTTAAACAAAGTTTTTATGAAGACACATACCCCAAAGATGTGGTTAACCCAAAACTCAACACGTATTGGGACCAAAGATTTTCCAACGGGTTTATGAATGCAAATGTACCCAAAATACGTATAACATGAAATAGACTTCATTTGTACAATATCACCATGTATGTGGAAACCATGCTATTTACTCGTTAGAACATTCAAAACCCAAATATGGGCATTTCATGAGGTTAACACAACCCAAGTTCACCAAATATGAAAACTTATCAAAATACTCACCCATTGACAAAAACCAAGTAAAACATAATTTACTTCAAAATATTCCAAACTTATCAGCACTTAACCATTTCATATAAAACACTTTAAAATAACCATTTTGGCATGTACACCGTTTTAACAAATCAACTTGAACTCACCTTGCTAGATTTAGGCTAAATCTAGATTTCACCCAACGAGCTCTTTTGAAGACCATTTGAATCCTCAAGCCGAAATCTTCCAAAACCTAGACCCACAAGTATTTAACCGTAAATAACCATAATCAACCATAAAGAATTGTTTCCCAAACCATATACATGAATACCTCAACTAATACCGAAACCCTAACTTCCATAACCAAAGAGAATAGAAGATTACCTTAACCCAATCTTGCATTCACCAACCAAAACACTTCTAGTTCACCAAAATGATCACAAACCTTCAATCTATGAAAGGGAGAACAAATGGTGGATGAAACCCTAGAAAAATTTGGGGAAGAAGATGAATAGGGAGAGATGAGAAGCTTACCACCACAAAATACTCTAGTATACTTCAATAGACTTCCAATCTCTTTCCATATCCTTGAAAAGCTCTCAAAAACGAATCCGTAGCAACTTGAATCACCCAAATCGAAGCTCTGGATCAAAAGATATGAAGAAATGAAGTTTGGGGCTGAAAATGCGATTTTAATCGTCCAGGCGCGGTTGGCGAGAGTGACGGCGAAAGTGACAAGTGTCACTCTCGCAGGGCACTTTCGCCGAGATTGTACCGCGAGCTGTAAAGTTCCTCGATCACTGTTTTGGCCATAACTTCTTCGTTATAGCTCCGTTTTCGCTCCGGAAAGAATCGTTGGACTCGTAATTGAATCCTTCATCCATTAAGACTATAAAATCTAGAATTCAAGTCCAAGATCATATATCTTATTTTTCCCCTTAAAATACTGATTTCCGCATTAGCTTGAAATGATACCTTTCGAAATTCGGGGTGTTACAATCCTCCCAACCTTAGGATGATTTCGTCCTCGAAATCAAGATTCCCATGAAGCGTTAACCGCAGGAAAAATTGTCCTTAACCCCTTTTCCAGAATCACTAACATGACCCTTATATTGATACTCACATTGGCTGCCCTTCTTGGGCACATTACACTCATAACCGAGAGAACACTTAACTCTCCAAAGTAACCTTTACCCACGAGGTTACGGTCGTCTCCCAACCTTGGGTGACAATTACCACCTCCAGGTAGTTTGTGATCTCAACTTTTCACCGACCAATTCCCTTCGAACCTACACGGATCCGAACCCAACGTCAAAGATAGCAACCAACCCCCATGAATCCTCAGATTCTTACCGATCCATTCCTAATATCTATAGAGACATTCTTCCAAGGTGCACCAATACATCCTTCATGTAACCGGTTAGCACAGATTCGACTGTCACTCAACTCCGATCCAACACCAATCTCCCCACATTCCTAAAGTAACCTCCTTATCACCCCAGGAGTGCTTGGGGCACATTGATACTCAATCCCTAATACCCAAACTCCTTTCAAAATCCATCACCAAAAGGTCAGTATTTTCCATGATCCAACCGGGATACTTCCAAACATTCTAAGATTCATTGACTTCGAGAAAACAAGTCGACGCTTAAGACTAAACGGTGACCTCGAAAACGTGGGTATCCCGCCCAAAAGTTCATTCCAGACGGATGGTCGCACTAAGGTTGGCATCTAACAGAGTGCTAAAATTCCAAATCTTACATTTCTAACAAACGGACCACAAGAATTTCCTTTAATCGCAGCCCCCACTAAGACATACACCATCAACATATACCATGATGTCACACCGACGAGCAACCACCAAAACGAACCCCAAATTAAGCGCAAATATTCACATGAGACCTTATCCCGCATGATTACCGAAGTATAAAATTACCTCTTAAATATTTGGGAAGACTTAAATCTACTATTTCCATTACATGCGCAGAGATTAATAAACTGAAGTCCCAAAATCCAAGACTGACTGCAAGTCGGATCATTCGACGTTTCGAATCCCAAGGACGCCCTTAGTCCCTAATTACAAATCCTTTCACGACAGGGGGTTTAAATCTATAGGCCTAATGAGTTCAAGGTTTTCACTTTTTATGCCAATTTAAACTTTTATAAAACTTTCAAACACATAAGTTTTATAACAATTAATCGTGCGGTAAAATAATACACTACCGTTTATTCGGTAGGTTTCAAAATTGA
The DNA here is from genome assembly GCA_954870635.1 of Arctium minus. NCBI lineage: Eukaryota > Viridiplantae > Streptophyta > Magnoliopsida > Asterales > Asteraceae > Arctium > Arctium minus. Next base: position 41,221,851 of record OX941088.1, on the reverse strand, counting down.
TCGCCAATAATACGCATATAATCGTTTATTCAGTAGGTTTCAAAATTGATCGCCAATAATACGCATATAAAACCATTCCCAAAAACTCATTTGACCAGTACATACGTTAATATGGGCAGAAATCAAAGGTGTGTAGGAAAGTTTTAAATGGACTACCATGGTCCTAATAAACATCGAGTTATACCATAACTGTGAAAATAATTTTCTGCACTAAAGCACATGCAACCAAAGTTTGTACAACTCCCAAGAAAATTTCCACGACTCTAATTTTAAAATCTTTTCCTTAAAAGAACGCAAGACATCGGAAGATAAAATTTCCAATAAGGTTCATGTACGTCCGTTTATTTCCCCAAAATTAATTGACACGATAGGAACGTAAATAAATTTTTAAATCGAGTCCAAAGTTCATCTACGCAATGCAAAAGGTCGTGAAATAAGACACTATAAACCCAGCTGAATTTTCATAAAAACTCGATAACACTAAAATCAAACAGTGCCAAAATTTCATTCCCAACAAAAAAATAAATAAAACGTAATACGACAATAAATCCAAAATGTAAAAAAAAAAAAATCTAAAACCACGACGTACGATAAAACGACCATTTTCAACAAAACTTTTATGAGACACGACGCCCAAAAGGCTCGTAAAACGATATTCCATAAAATTCAACACGACTCGTACATAGTAAAATTCCCAAGAAAATTCCGACTCAAAAACATGGAAACAACCATTCCTTTAAAACCTTAACATACGTGGAGGAGATCCAATGTCAAGGTCATAAATTCCACAGTTATTTGCCCAATAACTCAAATAACATTAAAACACGGATATTACTATATCCGAAGAATAGCGTTAAACACGAGACGTGAGTAAAGAGAATTTTGATAACAATTTGCAATCAAAACAATTTCATGCATGCTTAAGCTCACAGTTTAAATCTGATGAGTGCTAAATGCTTTATCAAGACTTTATAATGTAAATCACCTTTTTGATTTGCGAACATGAGAAACAATTTATGCAATTTATTTTAGAAATAAATTTAGTGCATGAAATTTGGTCGGCACTCGGCATCATAGGACTACACTCCTCTATTTACTGACATTCTATTGTCATCCGGACGCATCAACATCTTAGAGCCACAAACCCACTAAATTGGTTAACTTACAATTTCTCCTCGAAATAGAATCGGTCTAACAAACTTATAGTTCTAATCCAACCAATAATTCTGACCCAAGATGATCACCTTAATGCATTCATCGCACTTAACTATCACTTCAACGTGACATTGCTATAGACATCAACCTTTCCTTAGATCACTTGCTTAGAAACTTCCTCACTACCCCAACGGTCATCATACCAAGGTAGTTCAAGCATACATATGTAGCACGTAGGTTCGCCATAACACTGGCCAGGTGCCATTATGAACGTACAGTACATAATCATTCTTGCGACCCTCGACAAATTTCCCGTTTCTAGCGACTCGATCAATCCTCAAAATATCTTATCTTAAGGTACCTAATGTGCATATTTCATTTTCAATCACCTAAAAGAACGCTAGTTTGAGTCTAGGCATCCAAAAATCAATACCTAATTCTCTCAAACTTAAGATCTGATGCCAACTTGTAACACCCTAAAATTTGGAAAGAGCGACTAATTAAAACTTTCAACAATACCTTAAAGGATAATAATTCTATTACTACCAGTCCATAATTTGAATACATTTCTAAGTTGAACCATCAACAGATAATTAAAATCTTACATAAAGACTAACTAAAGTCGAGTGTTACTATAACCCAATACCAAATCGCTATCTCCAATAATAATACGGAAGACTTCATCAAGCTAAATCACTTCATCGAGCACACAACTAGAACTCATCACTTCACGGTGTCGCTAGAACTAATCCCGAGAAGAAACCTGATGCACATGCCGACAAATAAAAAGGTTAGGCTAACGCCTAGTGAGTTCAAGAGTTTTATATCATGATTATAGAGGAAAGCGTAAAATGGAAACATTATAACGTATAATCATGTTCCTTTAAAATGATTTACTTTGAAATAAGAGAACAACTCATTTACTAACAATATGCATTTTAAAGACAATACTCCCAGACACCCCTTCTTTATAAAATGATGCAACGCATAACTCACCCAAACGGGATCATAGTTTGACGCTCAGTTTGTGAAAAGGTGAATAATACTTCATATCCCAAAACACCCAACACACGGGCGTGACGTGATACTCGACCCTCGAATAAAGGAAAACAATTCGTAAAGATATGGTACGCCATTGAAAACCTGTAACTCGAATTAATACTCACACGACCGTAAAATAGAATGAAATCCAATTATTAAAGTATGAACAATTAAATATCCAAAATGCAACGGGCCAACAACGGGGGGTACCCGTATCCGTTGAGAGCGGAAGAACACAAAGTATGCCACTCAACAACGTTGATCGCATGACACTTAACGACCCGCGACCTAAGTGCCCCTACGACCTCTTGACAAGTTCACCATTAGAGGCCATTGACCTTGGTGGCCGTTACAAAGAACTCCACCCCAAAAAGGCCCCGGGGACTACAACAAAGGAAAATCCCCAATAATGAAATGACGGGGGGTCACAGTACTCACCGCCCAGGAAGCACTATCCAGACTCAACCCTCCTAGTCCCTCCTTGTCAAGTTTCGTTCATAAAACATGAGTCCAAGAGTCCAACCCCGTACCACCCAATTGACCATCAAATAAAACTGACTTACATGCCTATGGATCCAATGCAACATAGTCTAAAATACACGACTACTCATGAGTGACTACAATACCCGAGCCTGTACTTATAATGAATTTGAAATAAAATGCATTGAGATGTAACCCGTATTTTTGGACTCTAAATCGAGCCATTAAAACCGGACAAGTGTCCTCAATACTCATTTACGCCAGTACCGAGCTAAAATGCTCAAAAGCCTTTTGACCAACAGTTAACGTCCTCTAAATAATGAAATGTGTTTAAACAACGTTTTTATGAAGACACATACCCCAAAGATGTGGTTAACCCAAAACTCAACACATATTGGGACCAAAGATTTTCCAACGGGTTTATGAATGCAAATGTACCCAAAATACGTATAACATGAAATAGACTTCATTTGTACAATATCACCATGTATGTGGAAACCATGCTATTTACTCGTTAGAACATTCAAAACCCAAATATGGGCATTTCATGAGGTTAACACAACCCAAGTTCACCAAATATGAAAACTTATCAAAATACTCACCCATTGACAAAAACCAAGTAAAACATAATTTACTTCAAAATATTCCAAACTTATCAGCACTTAACCATTTCATATAAAACACTTTAAAATAACCATTTTGGCATGTACACCGTTTTAACAAATCAACTTGAACTCACCTTGCTAGATTTAGGCTAAATCTAGATTTCACCCAACGAGCTCTTTTGAAGACCATTTGAATCCTCAAGCCGAAATCTTCCAAAACCTAGACCCACAAGTATTTAACCGTAAATAACCATAATCAACCATAAAGAATTGTTTCCCAAACCATATACATGAATACCTCAACTAATACCGAAACCCTAACTTCCATAACCGAAGAGAATAGAAGATTACCTTAACCCAATCTTGCATTCACCAACCAAAACACTTCTAGTTCACCAAAATGATCACAAACCTTCAATCTATGAAATGGAGAACAAAGGGTGGATGAAACCCTAGAAAAATTTGGGGAAGAAGATGAATATGGAGAGATGAGAAGCTTACCACCACAAAATACTCTAGTATACTTCAATAGACTTCCAATCTCTTTCCATATCCTTGAAAAGCTCTCAAAAACGAATCCGTAGCAACTTGAATCACCCAAATCGAAGCTCTGGATCAAAAGATATGAAGAAATGAAGTTTGGGGCTGAAAATGCGATTTTAATCGTCCAGGCGCAGTTGGCGAGAGTGACGGCGAAAGTGACAAGTGTCACTCTCGCGGGGCACTTTCGCCGAGATTGTACCGCGAGCTGTAAACTTCCTCGATCACTGTTTTGGCCATAACTTCTTCGTTATAGCTCCGTTTTCGCTCTGGAAAGAACCGTTGGACTCGTAATTGAATCCTTCATCCATTAAGACTATAAAATCTAGAATTCAAGTCCAAGATCATATATCTTATTTTTCCCCTTAAAATACTGATTTTCGCATTAGCTTGAAATGATACCTTTCGAAATTCGGGGTGTTACACGCAAAGTGAGTTTTGCGTGTGTTCGTCCTCTGGTTTGCGCAAGTTCGTCTGTTCTTTGATAATTTCGACTTTTCAACCTGTTTTTCCAAGATTAACAGATCCAAACTCTACCAATATGACTACAAACACTTCTAGAACTGATTGTGACCACTCGATCTCGATAAAAATCACTTTTTAAAATGTAAATCGATGGCACAGTAACTTTATAAAGTCGACTTTCAGACCACAAAAATCACAAAATGGAACTCGATTTAAGCTTTAAACTGAAATTAAACACTCAAAACTCTATCTAGCAACCTAATCGATCACAACTTGATCGATTTTAACACTTAAAACACTCAAAATCTAGAAATCGATTTTCAAAAAGAACACAGAGTCGTTTTCTTTAAAAACTTGATTTTTGATCTTAATCAGGCTCTGATACCAATTGTCGGTCCAACAATACTATCAAGTTTTATAGAAACAACAACACAATATGATTACCAACCTGTATTGATTAATAGAAATGGTTACAAGGTTGATCAATTCAAGCTTTGGATGTGTTCTCTCTGTTTTCTCTCTTTTACACCTTTTAGTGTGTGTTCTATATTCTTGATAATATCTGATCTGATTGAGAGATTGAGATACACTTGCTTTTGAATATTTCAATCTTGGACGTGATTCTTGAAACATGTGATCTTTGCCATTTCTTGTGTAGTCAAACTTAATAGTCTTATTTATAACCTAAACTAAGGATAACTATAGAAAGTTTAAATTTAAATCTAATTCTAAACTAGAAATGATAATGATGGAAAATTAAATATATTCCTAAAGATAACTAATAACTAAAGGAATTAATAAAGATAATTAAATAAAATAAGAAAAAGGAAAAATAATAATAAAACTTGGAATGGATGGAATCTTGGAAATTATTGAAACTATGTTTACCTTGATACGTTCAACAGTGCCTGACGTGAGTTTCATGTGGGTTAGGCCACATGCACCTCACTTGCAAGTCGCTTTGGAGTCTGTGGTGAGTTTCATGTGGGTTTGGCCATATGCAACTAGCACCAAACTCGTTTCGTCCGCTGTTTATGATTCTCAATTTGTTACTTTTTCGATGTCAAATTCCGAGCATATTTCGAGCTCGTTTTTCTCTTTAATCCGTTTTTTCTCTTTTCCAATTACTTTAAAAAATCCTTATTAACTGTCGAATTCTCTCTGTATCAGTCACCCTCACTTGAAAAGAACTTGTCCTCGAGTTCATTTGAAAAATATCTTCATCCGACTCGTAGAACATCATTATCTTCAAAATAATTGGATACGTATCCCGATTTTCAAAATCCGAAAAAGATGACCAATTTTCAAGTCTCAAAGGATGTCGCTGCGGTTGTTTCCATACAAGCCGCATTTTATCAAACTCGAAAGGGTAAGAGATTAGAGTAACTTTACCGGGCATTGTTTCGATTTGATCCAGAGCTTTGGGTGTGGTAATAATGGAAGTGTCACCTTTTGAATCAATCTTCTTGACTTCTCGCAACAAATATTTTGTTGGCTCGAGAATGTTCTGTTGGTCCCGAAGGTGCTTAACAAGTTTGTAGAAGGGGGGTTGAATACAAACACAAGTTTATAAAAGTTTAATAAATTGTTTATTGATAAATCAAACACAATTTACAAGTCTGTTGCAGAATAAGATTAAGTAGAACTCAATCAAAACAAACTTAAGAAACACTAAGATGGTTGCACAAGAATATAGAGAATGGGAGATTTGAGAGTATAGAAAACAAGGGTTTCTATATTTTAGAAATATGAAGACCTCGGGGTGTTTTCAGATGGAGAGATGATCTTTCTATTTATACCCTATGCATTAAATGCATGGCAGAGTACTTTACACGTGTCCTTCATTGATTGGCTGAGAGGGTCTGACTTTGGGAGACAATGCTTTCGGGCGTATCATGAACAGTGTAGTGTATAGAGTTGTTTGTACGACTTGTGGCAGAGGTATGTCCGTTCTGACATATCGTATTGTTTGTTTAAGGGAAAGACAAAAGAGACTTGAGGTATAAGCTAAGTGATCATCGACCGCTGAATATCTCTTCCTTCAGAGATACAAAGAAGTTCAGCTATCGCTGAAGCTTTTCCTCAAGTTTCTTCGCGTGTGTAGATTTGTCTTTGCTTCACTGATATCCGTATCAGGTCACTAGTAAACTTGTCTTTGTTCATCAGATTCGTCTTCGATTCACCTATGAACATCTGTTGACGCGAAACTTGTCTTCAGGGATTACGTTTGACTGTTTACATCAGAAACTATCAGCGATACTGAACATACTTAGTATTTAACATCTGATAGTGAAACACTAATACATATGAATGTTTACAAGAAAGAACATCAGTGATAACTGAACAGACTCAGTCTGATCACTGATGATGAAACACTAATACATATTTATTAAACATAATTTTCACTAAGTGTAGAAAATGGTCTTTATCAAATCACTGAGAGAGCATGGATCAACAATCTCCCCCTATTTGATAATGACAAAGTAACTGATGAAAATTACTTTTAATTCAAAATTAGAAATAATCAGGACTCATAACATACATGTCCCAATTACTATTTTGAGGGATCTTTTACAGTACTGATGGGTTAAGTACTTCACTGAAATTTTTATTAATTCAAGGAAAGAATTACAAGAGATGAAAATATAAAGTACAAATGAAGAATTAACTACTGTAAGTCTAACTAATAGATTACAAGAAATAAGAGACTAATCTATCACTAATCTATCAGCTATCTAGATAAGACTTTGGAATATTGATCATATAGTTAGGTATTTCTTCTCCACTTTGCCTTCGATCTGATGATTCTTGATGAATGATTGATTTGATCGAATCAGATGATGGAGAGAAGTCTCACCATAGACACAAAAGATCTTTGAGATGATTCAAAGGACAGATGGGAATCTCAGAGACTCTTTGAAATCTGAGTACCCCTTCATCATCTCTGAAGAAGATTCCATAAGGATTGTTGAGTACTTGCTCGGGAATATATGATCCAACAGGAGGCAGGGATAGGTCTAGAACTGAGAGATCAGGAGGAGGTCCGAACAATGCTTCCTTTGAAAATTTGATGGAGGTGTCGTTTCTGATGGCAGCGACATTTTCAGAGGAGGAAGAAACAGGCCTTCTTTTGAATTGACTTGGCTTAGAAGGAAGAGCAGATGGCACGTTTAAGACTACAACAAATCTGTTGATGAGGGTGTCTAGGATGCTTTCGACATAGCCTCTGTAGGTTGACTTTTATTTCTTCAGCGCATCTTTGAACTCTAGCCATTCCATGTAGCCAAAACTATCGAGTTTTGAAACAAACATTGCCTTTGAGCTTGCATCCTCTCTGGTTATCTCCATGGTTACAGAAGTTCGGTCCTTCTTCTTTCTTCTAGAGATGACAACGGCTGTTATTTTCAGTGGGTCGGAGCGATAGTCGACTTTTTGCTTACACCATTCGACTGAGTTATCGCTGACCTCTTGTTCTTTTGAGCGCTCCTCTTCAATTTCTTTTAAAAGTGCAGCTTGAACTTCCACTGGATTCTTCTTTAATCTTTTGTCTTTGACTTGAGAAGATTGAACCTTAAGAGCAAGAGTTGTGTCTTGTTAGCATTCAGCAATCATCTTCTCAACTCTGATGTATTCTTCTATCTCAACTTCAGTAAGGAAATCAATCTCATTTGATGATTGTAGAAGAGGGATTTTCAGCCGTTGACTCTCCAGATGAGAGATCATCTCTGTTCTTTTGTTCAGTTCTTCCTCTGACCAATGAGTTGGTCTAGAGGGCCTTCCTGGGTGGATCAGGGCTTTTTCTTCTTGTTCATCAATCTCATTGAATGAGATTGAGATTATTTGTAGTTAGGATCCCTCAAGCAGGGGAGAGAACTGTCTGGACAAGAAGTGAAAAGGAGTTAGTGTATATTTTTAGGAAAGAGAAAGAGATAGTGGTGTGGTAGGTATAGAAAGAGATGGATACTATGGAAAGGCATACCTGAGAAGGATTCTCCCCCTCAGATCGTGAGACAATGTTCAGGTTTCCCTCGACAGCTATACCCTTCTGCTTTCCTTGGGAAGGAGTACCTGAAGATGTTTCACCTCTTCCCCCTGCTTCTTTTGTAGCTTCTTTCGAAGCTATCGCTGAAGTAACGTTCACTGCTGAGAACCAAAGAGATTGGTCCTCTTCATCGTCGTCATCGTCATCATCATCTTGTTGCTCCTTCTCTTGATCATGAAGATCAAGATCTTCATCATCTTCTTCTTCCTCTTCTTCTTCTTCTTCATCTAGAATTTGAGCGAGTGCAGAAGAGGGAGGGGCTTGGTCAGCAACCTTCTCCCCCTCAACATGAGAGGGAGGTTCTTCCTCCTGGACTTCAGCAGTAACTTCCTCAATATTTTCTTCATTAAGTTCTTCCTCCCTCTCTTTGTCATTATCAACGAGGGAGAGTTCAGCGGTTTGAGGGGCAACTTTTGCAGTAGCCAAAGACCGGACTTCATCCTCCAAAATCTCAAGACGGCTTTCGATGACAGGAATGTCTGAAGTAGCTTGATGAATGAATTCAACCGCTATGTTCTATGAGGTACGGTCATTCTCTATGAAAGATGGTGCGGGAGCTGGAGCTGGTTCATTCAGCTTGGCGAGAACTTGCTGAAGTACCGTGGTTCAGGAATCAACCTTACGGGAAAGATCCCAAACATCAGTGCTGAGGGTTCCGTAACGTCCCTGAAGGAGTTGGACCTGTTGATTAGTTCCAACAAGGTCTTCCTTGATCTTGACAATGTCCTCCTGAACAACTATCATTTGAGAATAATAAGCCTTGGAGGAAGAGGCATCGGTCAACCTTGTCAGCTCTTCACCAACTTTATTCACAGCGCCTATGGATTAATTGACAGAGGTGGTGAGAGACTCCACCTTGTCAACCAGTTTGTTGACGTCAGCATCAACAGTCGACAAATTAGGACCTACAAGTAAAGTTAGTGGATGAGCACAACTTTGCTCAGGCTTATATGGAGAGATGGGAGGTGTGTATAGGATTTTAGGAGTACCTGAATTATCAAACATGTTGAAGAAGTGCAAATCGCCTTCAAAATTTTGATTATCAGGTCCTATAGGTGAAGTATGAGGTTGCTGCGAGATAGAGGGAGGGTTAGAGACCAAAGAAATAGTAGGAGGAGTAATGGGGATAGAAGAAATATGGATAATGGAAATTACCTCAGGTGGTTGTTGAAGAATTGAGGAGATGGGGGTCGTTACAGGGACAGTGTCAGCGATTGTCATCACTGACACAGTTGTTGTAGTAGATGCAGAGGTTGTGGAGGAGAGACCCACAAAAGCATCTAAAGTAGTTTGTTGAGAAACTAATTCAGGAATTAAAACCGAAGGGCGATCTCCTTGGTCTTTCTGGCCTTCTTAGAGGGACCAGGAATACCAGTTGATGGTCGTTTGAGAGCGGTGGTAGCGGCAGGGATAGCAGGAGAAGGAACCCCCTGCGTGGCTGCTGAAGATGAAGAATGTAGAGAGAGACAGGTGCGGAGAGTTGAAAGACTTACCTCATTGGCGACCGGCTTGATCTCTAGTGATCGCTAACCCACCTTGGAAAAAGAACCATCGTGAGTAGTTGGAAACTTGTCAACGTAGAGAAAGTGTAGGTACGCGCAGATAAAGCGTACATATGGGATCTTAGGATCCCTCTCCGTCTTCTCTATCTTTGACTTAAGATCATCAAATATAGCACCAGCGTAGTCAAAATGCTTGCCAGCGATGACCGAGTAGCCCATCTGAAGTTGAACTTTGCTCGCCTGATCCAGGGAGCCAATCTTCCCACTCATACTCTAAATAATGTGTGAGAAGATGTAGTTGATTTGGGAAGGCATGTTTGTCTTTTGGATCTTGGTCAGGCGTTTGTTGGGGATGGTGGAGCGAGGCTTGTTATCCTAACAGTATTCCATGTCATCCAAGAATTGGATGAGCTCAGCGTCAGTAGGGAGTGCATCAAATCCAACTTTTGTCTTCTCAGGGAGTAGAAGTGCTTTCCTGAGACCATAGGCAGTGAGCAGGCTTGATTCCAGTTCATTGGTGAAGGAAATAGCAGGGACCACTTCACCCTTTTTGTTGGTGATGGTGGTCTCGTCAGCAGTAAACCAAAACTGTTGCAGAAGAGTCTTGGATGGTTTTGGGTCCACATTAACATTGAGAGCGAAGGCAAGGCACGACAACTTCAGAAAGGAAGCTACATCCACCAAGTGTGGGTATTTCTCAGCGTCAAAGTCCAACCTGGCGAGATGGTTGTTCTTAAGGACCTCGGAGTCAGTGATGTTGAACTTGACGTTCTTAGAAGCAATGAGCGATGCTTGGGCCATTTCTGAATATAGAAAGAAATCGATTGGAGAGAAAGGTTTAGAGTCCAAAAATAATTAAATTTTCACCAGTTTCTGTATTTAGAAAGAAACATAGAAAAAAATTATTTTTAGAGTAAAATAGTGTTCTTTGTAAAGAAGAAAGAACATGTAGAAAACCAAAAGTTTTAGAAAATATAAAATCAAAAGAAATGATTTTAGTGTTTGAGAAAATAGTTTAAAATCCATGATAATGAAAAATGTAGGATTTTAAGAAGAAGTTAAGAATGAAATAAACAAAAACCTGTTGATTTTGAGAAGATGAAGATTCAAAGAGTTGAATGGTTTTTGTCTGCTTGAATGCCTTGAGAGAGAGAGTTTTTCTTGCTTTGAGAGTTTGAAGAAAGCGTGAAAAAGATAAGAATGAAAAAGGTATTCTTTTTATATGAGGAGAGGGAGAGAATATGTGAGGCGGGAAAACAAATGCTCATCATGACATGGACACGTCCTACGAAGTTGATTGGATAGAAGGACAATGGACGAACGTGTCAGAGAAAAAGGCATGTCGTGGATTGTCGGTTCAAATGACGTCATAGGAGAGAGAAAAAAAACGTTTCATTTGTTCTTTTTGAAATTATCCCTGAAGAAAAGTCAGAGATAGGTTTTCTTTTCAAATGATCACTGATGAGAAATATCAGTGATAGATTTTGTTTATCAAAAATCTTTTAATCATTTGAAGAAAAATCAGTGATTAAAGCTTTGATTTTGAAAAACGTCTTACTGAATGAATATTCGGTGATTTGGAGTAAGAGAACATCCCTGAGAGTCAGAGATATTTGTTCAGAGAGTAAATGATAAAAGGGAACTTTGTATCACTGACATAATGCATGAAAGATGAAGAGTCACTCTTCAAGATTCAACATTCCAAGCTCACTGCTGAGAAAGTTGAATCTTGTCCCATCAAGAGGTTTGGTGAATAAATCAGCAAGCTGATAATCAGTAGGGATAAAGTGAAGTTCAATATCACCATTCATCACATAATCTCTGATAAAATGATATCTGATCTCTATGTGTTTTGTCTTTGAATGTAGCACTGGATTATTTGCTATAGCAATAGCACTAGTGCTGCCACAATAGATTGAAATTTTTGATAGCTGAAGGTCATAGTCTAATAGTTGATTTCTCATCCATAAGACTTGAGAACAACAACTTCTAGCGGCTACGTATTCAGTTTCAGTTGTGGAAGTGGATACTGAATTTTGCTTTTTACTTGTCCAACTTACCAGCTTTCCTCCCAGAAGTTGACATCCACCAGTGGTGCTCTTTCTATCAAGTTTACAACCTGCAAAATCACTATCTGAATATCCTATTAGATTGAACCCTGAGTCTTTGGGATACCAAAGACCGAGGTTAGGAGTTCCTTTCAGATATCTAAAGATTCGCTTGACAGCGATCAGATGGGATTCCTTGGGTTCAGACTGATAGCGTGCACACAGACATGTAGAGTACATGATGTCAGGTCGGCTTGCTGTAAGATACAACAGGGAGCCTATCATTCCTCTATAGGCAGTGACATTAACAAGTTTTCCAACTGGATCCTTGTTTAATGTCAGAGGATGTGCCATTAGGGTTTTCATCGTTGAAGTTTGAGTTAGATCAAACTTTTTCAGCATATCTTTAACATACTTACCTTGGTTGATAAGCGTACCTTTTTCAGGTTGTTTAATCTGAAGACCAATAAAGTACGTTAGCTCACCCATCATACTCATTTTTTATTCTTTCTTCATTCTTTCAGCGAAACGAGTACACAGAGATGGGTTAGTAGAACCAAATATTATGTCATCGACATATATTTGTACAAGAATAATATAACCTTTTATCTTTATGAAAAACAAGGTATTATCAATTTTACCACGTTCAAAATTTTCAGAGATAAGAAAGGATGAGAGAGTGTCATACCAAGCACGAGGGGATTGTTTTAGACCATAGAGAGCCTTATCCAATTTATAAACATAATTTGGATGCTTAGGGTCAGAGAACCCTGGGGGTTGTTCTACATAGACTTTTTCATTCAGCTTTCCATTTAGGAACGCTGATTTTACATCCATTTGATATACAATAAAGTCTTTGTAAACAGCATAAGCTAAGAAGAGTCGAATTGCTTCGAGCCTAGACACAGGGTTAAAGGTTTCATCATAGTCTATGCCTTCCTCTTGTCTGTATCCCTGAGCAACAAGTCTAGCCTTCTTGCGGGTTACAGTTCCATGTTCATCTAACTTGTTTCTAAACACCCATTTGGTGCCTATTACAGTTTTATCAGATGTTCTTGGAACGAGATTCCAAACTTTGTTACGAGTAAACTCAGTCAGCTCTTCTTGCATAGAGCTGACCCAGTTTGGATCTCCTAGGGCATCATCAGTCTTCTTTGGCTCTATTAAAGAAATAAACTTGACAAAGATGCAGATATTATCTGAACTTCGTCGAGTCTGAATTCCTGAGTCGGGATCACCAAGAATTTGATCTATGGGGTGATCTCTGGTCCATCGCTGAGCAGGAGCATGATTGCTTATTTCAAGAGTTGGATCAACAATAGGAATGTTTACTGATGAAAAAGCCTGAGGTTCACCGGTTATTAATTATTGAGTGTCAGACAGACTATTGTTATCGGAGAGGTTTTCAGACGAAGATGAATATGATGGAGGGAGTGTGTTTAGAGGCTCAGCTGAAACCCATGAGGTGGATTCAGCGTTAGGAGGTATGATGTTTGGATCATCATCAGCAGCTGGAGAATCTGTATGCTGATGGTTTGAGAAGAAAGGTTCTGTTTCTCTGTAATGAGGAAACATCCAAGAATTTAGCTATTCATTGTCAGCGATTGATTTAGAGTTCGCTGAGCGAGTTTCATCAAAGGTGACATGAATTATTTCTTCCACAGTTTGTCTTCTCTTGTTGAAAACTCTGTAGGCTTTGGAGATAGATGAATATCCAAGAAATATTCCGTCATCAGCTTTTGGATCGAACTTTCCAAGTAGATCTTTGTTGTTTAGAATGAAGCACTGACAACCAAAGATATGAAGAAAACTGATAGAGGGTTTTCTTCCATGAAATAGTTCATAAGTTGTCTTTCCAAATCTCTTTACTATCAGTGATCTGTTTTGAGTAAAGCATGCAGTGTTCACAGCTTCAACCCAAAATTGAGTAGGGAGGTAAGAATCGTTGAGCATTGATCTAGCAACTTCAATGATTGTTATGTTTCTTCTTTCATCGACTCCGTTCTGCTGAGGCGTTCTTACTGAGGAGAAGTTGTGAGAAATTCCCTTGTTCTCAAAGAAATTGTTCATAGAACTGTTTTTGAATTCAGTTCCATGATCACTTCTTATTGAACGAACAGTAAGATTATTCAGCACTTCCATCTTTTTAACAAAAGATATTAGTTCTTCTGGAGTATCACTCTTGCAGCGAATAAAGATAACCCATGTGTAGCGAGAGTATTCATCTACAATGACAAATGTATATTGCTTTCCAGCTATGGATTGGATATTGACAGAGCCAAACAAATCCATATGCAAAAGTTGAAGAGGACTTGTCACTGAGGAAACTTGTTTAGATTTGAAACTAGCTTTAGCCTGTTATCCTTTTTCACATGTTGAACATAGAGATTCCTTGGCATATGAGTGCTGAGGGAGACCAGAGACCAGTTCCTTAGAAGAGAGAGAATTCAGGGTTTTGAAATTTAGATGAGAAAGCCTTTTATGCCATAGCCAGTTGACATCAGAAGAGGCTTTAGAAAGAAAACATACGTTTTCAGTGGTAGTAGAGTCCATATCTATTACATAGACATTTTCCTTACGATGACCACTGAGAGCAAGTTTTCCATTCTCATTTACCACTGAACATGCTTTCTTGGTAAAGCGTACTTCATAGTCTTTGTCACATAGCTGACTGATGCTTAGAAGATTGTGATTCAGTCCGTCTACGTAAGCGACTCTTCTGATGGTAGTTGTCCCATTGCTGAGGACACCAAACCCTCGGGTATATCCTTTTCCATTTCCAACAAAGGTCACTGAGGGACCTTTCTCTTCCTTGTATTCAGTGAGCAGGTATTTTTGTCCTGTCATGTAACGAGAGCATCCACTATCAAGATACCAGATGCCTTTTGATACCTGCAAAAACAAGAAAGATTAAGCTTTGTTTGGTACCCATTTTTCAATGGGTCCTTTAGGGTTAGTGGAGATGGAAGGTTCAACAATCTACACAGTAGATGAAGATTCAGCTTCAGTGGTAACCTTCACTTTGGTTAATTTCTTAACCTTAGTGGTATTCTTCACCTTGGTCGATTTCTCAGCTTTGGTGACCTTGTCAGCCTTGGAGGCATTCATCTTCACTTTAGTTGTTTTATCAGCTTTAGTGGCAGTTGGACATTTACTAGCAATATGGTCAGTAAATCCACAATAATAGCATTTTCTATATTTGAAGTTGGTTTTAGGACCATGAGTAGTAGGGTTTGAGAATTTGAGATGAGCAGGGCCAACTCCAAGAATGCCTTTAGAATGATATCTGGGAGGAACTTTCATTTCTTCAGATATCTTAGACTTAAGATCAATCTTCAGCTTTGGAGGACAGATATCAAAGATTTCTGTCACAGAGCTAGAAGATCGATTTACTTAAAGTTTAAAAGGAGCTTTCAGCTTTGCTTTCTTGGAAGCCTTCTGAGGATGGGAAATGGATTTTTCTTTATCTGCAGGCTTAGAGTCTTTAGATATTTCCTCAGGGATGGGATTAGAAGGAGATGAGTAAGAGCACTGAGCATAAGAACTGTCAGGGATAGAAGAAACAAACATTCCAAACTTAAGCATGGAACTGTCTTCTTTAGGCTCATCCTGTGTTTTCCAAAAACCAAGACCAGTTCTATCACTGGCAGGGATCTGATCACTTATAATCTCAGTGATCTTTGTTGAGGATTTGCACCATCCATCAACAGTAGCCTTTTCTGCTTTTAAAGCAGCGATGGCTTGTTCGCGTTCTATGCTGATGATTTCATTAACAATGACTTGATCTTTCAAACTTTCCTCTAAAAGAGTCAGTTCTATGATCTTTTCATGACATTTCTCTAGTTGTTCAGTTAAATCAATGTTTTTGTTCTTACCTAAAGTTTTGCCGTTTAGAGCATTGTATAGATCAATCATCAGCACATCAACAACGCGACTTCTCTCTGCTTTAGATTGAGAGGGATTAGTAGAGATAGATACCTGAGATGATATATAGCTCATGGAAGTTTCTGGAGATTCTTCCACTTCTTCTTTAATCTCGGCCATGAGACAGAGATTAGGGACTTCTTCTTCATCAGAACTTGATTCTTCTGATTCAACCTAGTCATGTTCTTTAGCAATGAGACCTTTACCTTTTCGCTTAAAGTTTTTCAACTTTTGATATTTTTCTTTCAATTTAAGATATTTTTCATCGTTGGATATTCTGGAGGTAGAAGGTTTGAAGACTTTCTTCGACCTGCACTCACTTGCAAAGTGTCCAATCTTTTCACAGTTAAAGCAGGTAGCAGTAGCCTTATCAACAGGGGTTGATTTTGGTTTGTCAATGAGATAGAGAGGCTTATTTCTTCTGAAATTGCTCTTTCTTGCAAATCTCTTAAAAGAGTTTGTCAAGAGTGTTAAGGATTCATCAAACTCTAAAAGATCAGTGTCTGATAGTTCCTCAGATTCAGAATTTAACTCAGTGATAGTGAGAGTAGATTGCTGAGATGGAATTATCTCTGAAGAGACTAAAGCAACAGGAGTGCTTTTGGAGCCTTTAGAATCTTTTACAAGATTCTTCTTCAAGAGATTTGATTGCTCATAGTTGAGCAATATTCCATATAAGGTGCTGAGAGAAAGAGAATTTAAGTCTTTTGTCAGCTTGAGACATATTGAATAACTGTCCCAACATTCAGGAAGACATTCTAAGAATTTAGGTAAGACCTCAAAATTAGAATAGGTCCTACCCATGGTTCTTAGATCAATGATCAAGCAGTTAAACCTCTGGTGAATGTCAGAGAGAGATTCGTTCTTACCAGCGATAAAACTTTCATACTGTCTTACCAAGTTAATCTTTCGAGTTTCTTGGATTTCAGTGGTGCCTTCATATTGAACACAGATTGTTTCCCACATTTATTTAGACGTTTTAAGATGCATGATGGAATGAAAAGCTTCATCAGGCAGAGCCATAGAGATAATGGTTTTTGCCTTTGCATCTAGTCCGACTTTCTTTTTGTCTTCATCACTCCACGGTCTTATCTCCTTAAGAGCATAGCGGTCAGGGACAGCAGGAGTGGTGGCAGTAGCGGGAACATCGCTTATGATAGTAAAAGGTTCATGAGGTCCATGTGCTACGTAATCAGGTATAGTAGGGTCTACACCTTCTAGAAATAACATCATTCGATTCTTCTAGAGAGCAAAGTTATCTCTGCTAAATCGAGGAGGTTTAGAAAGTGAACCATTATCATAGTAGTTTTTATTTGTGTTAAGTGCCATTTAGAATAGCAAGAAAGAGAATAAAGCAAGATCTTGTTTATTAGATTAAACAGTCTGCTCTTATACCACTTGTTGGTCCCGAAGGTGCTTAACAAGTTTGTAGAAGGGGGGTTGAATACAAACACAAGTTTATAAAGTTTAATAAATTGTTTATTGATAAATCAAACACAATTTATAAGTCTATTGCGGAATAAGATTAAGGGGGTGTTTACTTAGGGCTTAATGAGCTTAATGACAAAACCGGCTTATTCGCGCAGACATTTCCGACTTAATCACTAAGTAGGGGAAATATGTGTTATCCCTATTAAGACACATCTTTGACATTTATACCCTTTAAAAATAAAGACATGCCTACCTTCCTACTCAATAATCACGCAATAAAAACCTAGGTGCTCGATTTCACCTTCACTACTTGTTCGATTTCGATTTCACCTTCACCGCTCGTTCGATTTTACTGCTTCGAATTCATTGATGGTTCGATTACACTATTTCAATTCGTTATTGGTTTGATTTCAACCCTAGACAATAATTTCCTTTGGTCGATTTCTCCAAAGTAATGATTTTACTGATTGTTCAATACTTGTTTCTTCTCCATACTCGATTGTTGTTCCATACTTGTTTCTTCAGTCGATTGTTGTTCCATACTTATTTCTTAAGTCGATTGTTGTTCCATACTTGTTTTCTTCAGTCGATTGTTGTTCCTTACTTGTTTTTTCAGTCGATTTTTGTTCCATACTTGTTTATTCTCCATAGTTTCTCGACATTTCTGCAATGTAGATTTTTGTAACCTTGATTTCTACAATGTCGATTTCATACTTGTTTCATACTTGCTACTTTTTGTTTGAACTTGGCTACATTGTGTTTGAACTTGGAAGTTTAAGTACTTAATGAATTTTTGTTTGATTTTTGGATTATATCAATGAATTTATGAATATATGGCTTAAAAATAAACAGTAATTTATAAAACAACTTAAATTCATATTCAGGGGTAAATTAGTCATTTCTGTTATTCAAGTAAACAACAACATCAATTTATCCAAACAAACACATTTATCCATACAAGACTTAATGGAAAAGTTGGTAAAGAGCCCCTAAGTAGAACTCAATCTAAATAAACTTAATAAACACTAAGATGGTTGCACAAGAATATAGAGAATTGGAGATTTGAGAGTATAGAAAACAAGGGTTTCTATATTTTAGAAAGATGAAGACCTCAGGGTGTTTTCAGATGGAGAGATGATCTTTCTATTTATACCCTATGCATTAAATGCATGGCAGAGTACTTTACACATGTCCTTCATTGATTGGCTGAGAGGGTCTGACTTTGGGAGACAATGCTTTTGGCCGTATCATGAACAGTGTAGTGAACAGAGTTTTTTGTACAACTTGTGGCAGAGGTATGTCCGTTCTAACACATCGTACTGGTTGTGCAAGGGAAATACAAAAGAGACTTGAGGCATAAGCTACGTGATCATCGATCACTGAATATCTCTTCCTTCAGAGATACAAAGAAGTTCAGCTACCGCTGAAGCTTTTCCTCAGGTTTCTTCGCATGTGTAGATTTGTCTTTGCTTCACTGATATCCGCATCAGGTCACTAGCAGACTTGTCTTTGTTCAGCAACTTCGTCTGCAATTCAACTATGAATATCTGTTGACGCGAAACCTGTCTTCAGGGATTACGTCTGACTGTTTACATCAGAAACTATCAGCGATACTGAACATACTTAGTATTTAACATCTGATAGTGAAACACTAATACATATGAATGTTTACAAGAAAGATCATCAGTGATAACTGAACAGACTCAGTCTGATCGCTGATGATGAAACACTATTACATATTTATTAAACGTAATTTTCACTAAGTGTAGAAAAGGGTCTTTATCAAATCACTGAGAGAGCATGGATAAACATGTTCTTAACCGGTTCACTTTCGATTTCTTCGGTGGCTGGTTCGAGATCCAGTTCGGACACTTTGGTTTTGGTCAAGATTTCTTGTTGTGGCTCGGTTACCACGGGGATGATTTTCTCTTCGAATTTGTTCGGCAAGACTTCGTCTTTTTCGGGTGTTTTTCCAATGCGGGTGGTTCATTGAGTAGCAAAGAAACCGAATCCATAATACGGTTATAGTTGTTGCTTTTCTTGTCGATGCTTTCCTCAAAGTTGTTAACCGATGTCATGGCGATCTTTCGGTCGCCCCAACGGAATAGTACAAGGTTGTCTCGGCGCATGTAAGTGACATTTTTATCGAATTGCCAAGGTTGGCCCAATAGGATATGGCATGCATCCATATCAAGAATATCACATAGTACCTCTTTTCGATAGTATTTGCCAATTGAGATGTGTACCCGAAAAGTTTGTGTGACTCTAACTTGAAAACCGTTCTTGATCCACCCAAGAGAATAAGAAGCTTCATGGGGTTGAGTGGGTAAATTAAAATAATCGACCAATTTCTGGGACACGAGGTTCTCACAACTTCTGTTATCAATGACTAGGTTACATACTTTTTTGTGCATCGAATAATGCAAAGATCTTCGTGTTGGCTTTCTTCCTTTGAAGAAAGGAGTATTTGTTGAAGTACGATATTGATCTTTTCTTGGGAGTGTTCTTCCTCCTCCTCTTCGGATTCGGAACTCGAGGGATCGACCCGATTACGGATGCCATTACACGACGCCATAGCCGGTCCTTCAAACATGTCTCTTCTCCGACGGTTGTCGTTGACGATGTTGGGTTGAATCCTGTTAACAATCGTTATTAGATCAGAAAGTGTCGTGGTAAAGGCCACATTAAACTCGGCTAAATTTGCTTTGCTAACGGGTTGTTGATCTGCCATGTTAGTAAAAAGACAAACAAATCATGCTCTGATACCAACTGACGCAACGGGGGTTTGCGGAAGGATCAATAAGCGTCTATATTCTTTTGATAACGAGAATTACGAATCATAAAACTTAAAATTAAGAGAGAACTCTTAAAAACAAATTTTTTTATTAATTGATAACTTTTTTTAAAACAAGTAAAATTAATAGTCCTATTTATAACCTAAACTAAGGATAACTATAGAAAGTTTAAATTTAAATCTAATCCTAAACTAGAAAAGATAATGATGGAAAATTAAATCTATTCCTAAAGATAATTAAATAAAATAAGAAAAAGGAAAAGGAAAAATAATAATAAAACTTGGAATGAGATGGAATGGAATCTTGGAAATTATGGAAACTATGTATGCCTTGGGACGTTCAACAGTGCCTGATGTGGGTTTCATGTGGGTTAGGCCACATGCAACTCACTTGCAAGTCGCTTTGGAGTCTGTGGTGAGTTTCATGTGGGTTTGGCCATATGCAACTAGCACCAAACTTGCTTCGGCCGTTGTTTATGATTCTCAATTTGTTACTTTTTTTATGCCAAATTCTAAGCATCTTTCGAGCTCGTTTTTCTCTTAGATCCGATTTTCCTCTTAATAATCAATTGATTTTTAAACAATATGCATTTCGATTTATAAGTTATATTATGTTCTTTGATCGATTCATATGGTTTGCATATGTCCGTTTCATAAACAATATGCATCTATCCATTCTTATCTCCATAAGGGTTTTAGTCGCTGCCCAGAAAGGGGCTTTTGACTTTAGGGTTCTGCCAGTTTGTAATATGATGAGAGTTAAATTGTTAGTTTGAAATTCCTATCGTGTTCTTCTCTGATGGTCTTAAATGAGTGTATTTTGGTTTTGGATGATACTTGGTCGATCAATTGTGATAAGAGTTTAGAAGCAAAATGCAGAGAATCAGTATTACTCCGATCCCAATTTGCGATTTAGAATGATGCGTGGTGGATCAATTTTGATTTAGAATGATTCTTGGTAGATCAATTGTGATTAGGATCAGTGTTACTCCCAACTTGCAATTTAGAAATAAAAGATCAATGTTTTCCTGCTTTTTGACATGCAAAAATAAACCAAAAGTGTCACTTTTTAATTTCCCTAAGAAACAGAATCGATGTTTTCCTCCTCTTTTCTGCTCAATATTTTCTTGTTGGTTATTTGCTATTTATGTTTTGAACTGCCCACATATGTTTTTGCTTATGGTTTGCTTCTATTTTTTCCATGGTTTGTTTTAGTTTTTGTCTATGGATTGTTTGTTCACATGCATAGCGATGAAGATGACATGGTTTTGCACACCCTATTTTTGTTATGGCGGATATTTGGGCAGATGGGCGACCTGACATAAAACCAAGGCCCGAGGTCCATCTTTTTTCCAGATAGATAAGTTATAGGGTTGGGTTTGCTAAGCTCCCCACCCGACCTGCCCGAACCGATTTAATAATGTTGCATGATATTATTAATATTAATTTAATTTTTTCCCAATGCTTAATTGCTTATAGCCTTATGCCCTAAACAGTGACCAACAGTAGAGTTGTTGAAGAAATATAAGAGAACAAAGAACTTTCAATGTTTAATGGTTGCTTTGTTTCAATGTTTGTTGATGGAACTTTCAATGTTTGCAGAATGTTGCTGAAGTTTTAACTGTTTAAACGAGCGGTTAGAAGTTAGAACCTATTGTAAGTTGTAAGAAGTAGACAAGTAGGAAACTCAATAATGGAACTACCGAAATAGCTAGAAAGGAATTTGTTTTGCATTTATCTAGGTTTCGACAGCAGAATCCGACTCAAAATCAACCATATTCGAACCCGATGGATATTACGATGTAAAATGAAGGATAGGATTTCTCGTTCTACATTTGATATCCAATAAGGTTGGTGACTTGGTGGTCCAGCTATCCGAACCGCTCTGCCCGCCAGATGCACAACCCCGTAAGTTCAAATTCTCAAATCAAAATTACAAGTAGTTTATTATTATTCTACTCCCTTCGTTCCAAAAAAAATGTCCATAACTGAAATGACACACAGTTTTAGACATGCACAATTATTACACTTTTTTGTTAACCGAAATACATCTTTAGTTTTCTACCTTTGAAAGTGGACACTTAGGCATCGTTTGACAAAAATAAGTTAGCTTTTTGATAAGTTACTTGGAGTAGTAAATGAGGAGCTTTTTGTGATTATTACAATTATACACCCATTAATATTCATTATTATATATTAACTATTAATTATAAATAAATATTAATTATTAAAATTTATTATTAATTAATAAATAAATATTAATTAATATTATTTGAAAATTATAACATAAATTTTAATTAAATGTTGATATAAATTTTAATTATTTAGAATTATTGATAATTATATCAATTTTTTAATATTGATCAATATATTTAAGTTATCAATTATTATTATTTTTGTAATTATTATTTGATTATTTTTTCCATATTATATGTAACGGTTTTTTTAAAATCATAAGTTAATGTATATATATATTTTTTACATTTGGTTTAAAATTCAAAATTTATAATATATATGATAATAAATTTCCAATTTTTTAATTAACATATTATATTATTTACTAACTTATTTGTGTTAATTAATATATTATATTACTATAAATTTATTTTAATTAAATTATTAAATATTGTAGTTGATTATTTTTTCTATATATCATTTTTGGTAATTTTACATCTTATAAGCTATTTTGTCAAACGTGACTTTTTCATCAGCAAGCTTATCAGCCACCAGCTAGCTTATCAGTTTGTTTGCCAAACATAACCTTATTTTAAGACAAATAGAAATAGAAATAGAAATGTAGACACTTGTTTTGAAACGGAGGAATAGTATTTTAACATAGTTTTCAGAGTAAATCGTGGATTTGGTGCTTGTCGTCAATGAGTTTTCTTGGTTTTGGCCTCTACAATTTATTTTAGAGTAAATTGCAATTTTGGTCTCTCTGATTTGTTGTTTTTCTCACTTTTGGTCCCCACAAAATTTTTATTGCAATAAAAACCTTGTAATATGTAAATGTGCTCGATTTTAGTCCCTGAGTAGTAACATCGTTAGGTTGCCTCCGTTAAAACCACTCATGTGACTTGCACATGAGGGCATGTTGATTTTTTTACAAACAACAAACCACAAGGACCAAAATTGCAATTTACTCTTTATTATTATACCATTTATTTAAAACATAATAATTATATTATATAATTAATAAATAAATAAATGTCACTTGATTTAAAGATAACTTATTTAATAAAATGACAAAATTTTAATTAATTAATAATTTGTTTATGATTCGTCGACCAAAATTATAATAAAATAAATTATATTTTCGTTTTTACTAAATTTTATTTTTAATGGAAATAAATTATCCAATAAAAATAAATTAAAAACATGAAGTTTTTTTATAAGAATTATGTTAGTAATATTTGAGAAGGATAATCAACCAAAAAAACACAAGAATGGGTTGAAGATACCTTATACAATATTCTTATTACATAATCAATGTTTTAATATCAAAAATAGAAAATCTGTTGAAACTGAATGTGATTCTTTTTTAAATATTTTGAATTTTCATTCTCCATTTTAATTTTTTTTAAATAAACTATTGGAGTTGCTTCAAATGTTTTTTTGGTCTCCCCTCCTCTCAAACATGCCTAACAAAATCATATGCTTTAATCTTTCGGCACGTTACATCATTTTAATAACCATAGGGTAATTTATTTAAAAAATCTAAAAGAAAGTTGAGTTCAATAATATATAAATTTAATTATAATTACCCTTTTTAAATGTTATTTCATATATCGTTTTAATATTATCTAGATTTTTTATATCATATATTATATATATGATTTTTTTTATATAAATAATCATAAACCACATGTTATTAATTTATTTTTATTGATTATTTATGTAAATCAAGTGATAATTATTTATTAATTGTATAATATAATTATTATATTTTAAATAAATGGTATAATAATAAACGAGTAAATTGTAATTTTGGTTCTTATGGTTTGTTGTTTGTAAAAAGACCAATATGTCCTCATGTGCAAGTCACATAGGGGGTCTTAAAGGAAGCAACCTAATGTTGTTACTCCTTAGGGACTAAAACCGAGCACTTTTGTATACCTTAGGTTTTTTTTGCAATAAAAATTTTGTAGGGACTAAAAGTGAGAAAAACAGCAAACCATAGGGACTAAAGTTGCAATTTACTCTTTATTTTATTACAAAAAAACCATTATGACATGCATGCACTACTAGGAAAACCCTTAATACCGACCAACTATTACCGACGACAAAAATCCGTCGGTAATCACCTACGGATCACCGACCATTTTTCGACGAAATGAAGCTATTTATGATGAACAACATATTTGTCGGTAAATATAAACATTTCTGACAGACCACCGACCGAACGAAAATTATTTTATTTTTGATTTTTTTTAATATTGAATTCCGTCGATAATCCGTCGGAAACCTTATTAATTTAATTATTATTTTTAATTTCCAACAATCCGTCGATGATCAGTCGCAAATTACCAACGGATTTTCGACGGCCATTTGATTGTCCGTCGATAATCCATCGGTAAATTTATGAATTATTAATTTTTTTTCCCAAGAAATTCGTCGGTGATCCGTTGATGTATGTATGTATGTGTGTCATATGCATATAAATGGGTATGTATATCATGTACATGTCTATATGTTCATATGTGTATGTACTTATGTATATGTCTATATAGTATATGTACATGTGTATATATATGTATACATATGTATTGCTTGTATGTATATAATACATATATATATATATATATGTATATCATGTATATACGTGTATGTCGTGTGCATATAAGTGTGTGTGTGTGTGTATGTCTATATGTGTGTACATGCATCGCTATGCATGTATGTATCTATAGATGTATTGTATACATGCATATGTATTGCTTGTATGTATATAGCACATATATGTATATCATGTATGTATGTATATGTCGTATGCATATAATTGTGTGTGTGTATGCCATGTACATGTCTATATATGTATGTATGTCTATAGATGTATGTATGTGTGTATATATATGTATATATATATCATGTATTGCTTGTATGTATATAGTACATATATATATGTATATCATGTATATATGAGTATGGTGCATGCATATAAGTGTGTGCATATAATTGTGTGTGTATGTATGAGCAGACATATGTATTGCTTGTATGTCATGTATATGCATGTCTATATATGTATGTATGTATGTCTATAGAAGTATGTATGTATGTAGAGGGAGGTTCAAGGGATGTATACATATGTATGTATGTGTGTATGTAGATGTATACCCTTGACCTAACTGGAATTAACGGGTAAAGATAACGACCGTTAGAAGGATGGACCAAAACTATTACAAAATGACACAATTTCATAACACTTTTGGTCCTTTTCCTAACGGTCGTTAACTATTTCCGTTAAGTCCAGTTAGTTCAGAAATATTTTAGTCAATTTAAATATAATTTGATAAATTAATAATTTATTTAATGATTTTAATATTAAATAATATATAATAATTTATTTAATAATTATCAATAATTTAAAATAGATTTATTTTAATTTAAAAAAAAGGAAATCTGTCGGAAATCCGTCGGTGATCACCGACGGTTAAGTTCTCTCGGTAATTACTGATGGAATTTCCGTCGGAAATCCGTCGGTGATTTTACTGAATTTTCAAAAAAAGAAAAAGAGCGGGCATAAAGCCCTAATTTCAATTCATCCCTCTCAAACCTCGCTCTCATTGCTCTCGATCATCAATTCCTCTCAAACCTCAAAAATGCCGGTGACCTCTCATCCTTCTCACTCATCGTCGATTCCTCACCATTGAACGCTGACGACCACCACTTCACCGACCACCACCACTGTCGATTTCCCTCTCCTTTCGATTTCCCGAACGTCGATATATCATCTCCACAACCCTTGTCTCTGGCGACCAACTCTCGAACGTCGGCGCTCTCGAACGTCGGCGCTCTCCTTCACGAAGAACCCCTCAGACCCCGACCCCTCGACCCCTTCGCCGAACGCCTCCACTTCGCCGACCACCACCTTACAACCCTTGTCTCCAACGATCCACTTCTTCGGTGTTGGTTGTGGTTCCATTTAGGTTTGAGTTCTAATATGTTGCTTGTTTTTAACTTCTTGATAATCACTTCTCTGTTCATAATCACTTCTCTGTTAGGTTTTGATAGTTTGAATTTCGATTTAGGCTTGAGTTGTTGCTGCAAAAACTATTGCGATTGAGCTACATAGATTGTTTAAAGTTTGGCCTATTGGATAGGTCAGAGATACAACACTCTTGAAGGAAAACCCATATCGGATATGTGTTGTTAGCAAATTATTACCTATAATTTCCCAACACGTTTTTAGTTTTTAGTTGATTTTACGCTATTGGATTAGTTTACTGTTTTGGGTATGTAGTGTTAGAAACTCGTTGTTTTGGGTATGTAGCTCTTAGTTGATTTTATACTATTGGATTAGTTGATTATATGCTATTGGATTTTAAACTCGCTGCCTTTTATATGCGTTCTGATATAAATTTTTGTTGTTGCAAATTCAATACAACATTATATCATTCTTAGTACTTGATATGAAGTTCAATGTTGATAGTAGTTTTCTACAAACTTCAAAGTTAGTACCAATTTTGAATCTGTGTGTTTATGAATTAGTGAATGTTAATAAACACTAATCTGCCATGTTTATGAACCTGTGTGTGTTTATGAATATGCCATTACTAATATAAATCTAAGTGTAACGGTATGTAATGTGATATTTTGGTATGATTTGGTTTAGAGTTTACCCGAAAAGCTTGATAATTTAGTATTATTTAGGATTTGATTACGCTTGATTCTATTTCTTTATTTTAGTTTGGTTGCCAATTGTTGGGCAAACATTAGGTTGATATACGAAAATATTCATTTTATAGCCGTTATGCCGCTAAAATTTTGAAATACATATGTTTACGTTTTAAACTCGTTTCTTTCATTCCAAACCATTACATGTAGTATTTTCAAGTCATTCAATAGACTTTTAACTTCATTGACACCTACAGTTTGACTTTTAAATAGTCAAACCATTACACGTAGGGTTTTAAACTTTCCAAAACACCTTTCTTTGGTTGTAACCTACGGTTTTGACTTTCCAGTAGTCAAACCATTACACTTAGAGTTTTAAAGTCATCCAAAACTCCTCTACACCTACGGTTTGACTTTCAAGTAGGCAAACCATTACATGTAGTATTTTCAAGTCATTCAATAGACTTCTAACTTCATTGACACCTATGATTTGACTTTTAAATAATCAAACCATTACACGTAGGGTTTTAAACTTTCCAAAATACCTTCTCTTATTGTAACCTATGGTTTTGACTTTCTAATAGTCAAACCATTACACTTAGAGTTTTAAAGTCATCCAAAACTCCTCTAAACCTACGGTTTGACTTTGAAGTAGGCAAATCATTACATGTAGTGTTTTCAAGTCATTCAATAGACTTCTAACTTCATTGACACCTACGGTTTGACTTTTAAATATCAAACCATTACACGTAGGGTTTTTGTTAAACCCAGAATAATATATGATAAACATACACAACACAATAAAGAACAAGAGACAAATAGATCAAATCAACATACCACAGATCTCTTGATTAATCAGATGAATGCGTGTGTGTGTTCTTGGTGTACAGAATACCTCTTGTGTAGAATACAGAGTATACGACTACCTTCTATCACCAATATTGTTCATTTTCCTAAAACTAGAAAATAAAATCCTTTTATACTTAGGTCAACATGACCTAATTAATATTAACTATTTGCTAAAATACCCCCTAGGGTATCAAACACTATTATAAACTAGACCCCTTTTAATAATTTAATCTTGAATACAATTTATGATCCAACAATCTCCCCCTTTGGATTCAAGATTAAAAAAAATTTGGCAATTTTCTTCGGGTCTTCACTTCTCTTGAAAACTGTATCTGATATGACGTTGACAGCTTCAAAACTTGTAGCTTTACACAGTCTTCATCTTCCTCTTTCTTTTAAATGAAGTGTCCTTCAGATGATCAAATAAGCTCAGACACTTTGATATCTTTGAAAACTCTTGTATCTTCTTTCTCTTTGTATTCTCCCCCTTTTTGATGAGTGGTGAGAATCAGCATCATCAAAACATAGCAAAACAAGGTAGGAATTTTCTCCCCCAAATCATCAATTAAGCGCAGTCTTCATGTATAGATCCCTGTGTGGAAATAAGAGCAGTCTCCCCAAATGGAAAGAGTGATTATTTCAATCTTTGCAGATTCAAATAAGAAAAAAATGGTAACCCTGAATCAACAAATGACCCAGTTTGGAATGCCTGTCAGTAGCACGCAGTCACTGAGTAACACAAAGTTACTATATAAGGAGTTGGTTTTGATGTTGGCTCCCCAGGACTTCCATTCAATCATCGAATAACACATGGTTATCTATGAACGTTCTGACAGAAAACAAATTTCTGTGTGCTCGTGCATGTGTATGAAAGAATTAAGCACGGATGATTGCTTTTCAATGTAGGCTCAAAGTATGTAAACTTGTTGAGACAGCAACAAATTATACAAAGACTCAATGTGCATGAGAAAAGGTCGAAGGTGGGGCATCTTTCCTTCTTTTTCAATATTAGTATCCTCCAAATGAAAAACCAATAGCGTATGTGTTGCTTCCCCAGAAAATGTGAAACATTCTCTTTTTGAGAAAAGAATGAGTAGCTGGTGGGGTTTTATGCAAGAGATGGCATGGGCTAGGTGCCTTTTTCAATGTCGTTCACGAAGAAATGTGAAACAACAGATAATGTGGCTGCCCGACTTAGAAAGAATTTGGTGCAGAGTGTGATATTCTTTTACTCTGTTCTCTCACCCTCTTTCTTTTAATCTTTTAAATATCACTTCTAACCAATCTCTCTTTTCCATTTTACCTCTTCACACACCAACACTCAAATCTTTTGACCCCTCTCCCCTCAATCACTCAGGGAATACTTCCTGGGTAGAAAACACTGGTTATCGTGAATACATGGAAGTTCTGTTAAGCTTTCACACTAAATCCCATGTATTATCCTAAAAGAACGTGTTGTTCAAAAGCCTTTTGTATATGTAAGCACAAAGGAATACAAATAAACATGAAGAATAAAAATTTTGGAGAAGTCAAAAACATTTGTGTGTTTGACAATGCTATTCTCCCCCTCAAACTCCAGGTGTTTGTCAATTAAGCTCTTTAACAATTAAGTATCCAAAAATCATTTAAAATCACACTTCACAATTCATGAAAATCTTTGAAGAATAGGAAGTAGTTTGAACATTTAAGAAACCATTTTTCACAAGTGAAAGTTGTTCATCTTTCAACAAGTGATAGAGTGTAAGGATTAGAAAGATATACCTGTTAATCAGAATCCTTAACTCCCCCTGGAATGAATATTTTCATTTAAGTGTTCTCCCTCTTTATATCTGTAAAGATCGGGTCTTGAACTGTGTTATTCAAGAGCCATTATACATATTCTCCGGTGAGAATAGTATTTAATCTTTTCCTGAAACATCAGAAAACACATCAGTAAAAATATATAAAGCATATAAGCTCCTCCTTAATATGTGCATAATCCTTAATCATGAAACCGAGTTCTGAATTACTAGGATTAAAGTAAATTCAGAAGTCAAACTTTTTGACATTGAAGTCCAAGTCCTAGACTGTATTGTCTAGAAGTCATTGTTTTGACAATGAGGCAAGAGTCCTGATCTGTAGTAATCAGAAGTCATTGTTCTTTCTCCCCCTCAAACCTTGGGTGCCTACAACACAGATTTAGCTTTTGGTACCCACTGGTAATTGGGTCCTAAAGGGTTAGTTGCAGTTCTAGTGGGAGATATAAAATAAGAACCATACCAGTTATTCACATAATCTTTTCTTACATAATCATTTAAGCCACAGTAGGAACAACTAATTTTCTTTTGTGCTAACCTGATCAATTGATTGATTGTGTAAACCAGATCAGGTTTGCCAAAAGTTTTACCTTTTGAGGCATAGTTACATTTTGCATTTGATGTATGCACAAATGATTCTTCTTTCTTCTTTTCCTCTGAAGATCCTTTAACTCTCCAGATCCAATTTTCTCTATCTTTTTCTTCATCTTCCCTTCTCCAGAACCTTTTCTTCCGAGACTTGTTCTTTTTGAAATTACCTGAACCGTCAACATTCTTGTCAAAGAAAAGGTTAGAAGGACGAATCTGATCTTTATGTTCAAAAGTATGATCATCAATTACATCAAACAAAGGATTATTAGAAACATTAGAAAAAATTGAACTTGCTGTTGAATTGAGTGAGCATTCGAATGTAGTTAGATCATCTCTCGATGATTGAGCTATTGAGTCTGGCGTCTTGTGCTCAGTCAACTTCACTTTGAATACAATCTCTTCAAGTTCCTTTATCTTTGACGACAAACTGTTTCTTTCCTTTGCGATCAGATCAAACTTCTTATGCAACTCAGATTTTGCATTCTTCTCTTTCAAGATGTTTGTTGACAACTCAGATAGCTTTCTTGTCGGCTTAGCTATTTCAGTCTCTAGATCTTTCTTTTCTTTAGAAAAGACTTTATTTACATCTTTCTGCTCAGCTTTCTTCTTCTCATTCTCAACCTTGTCTCTCTCCAGAATGATAACTTTCTCAAAGTCTGAAACTTGTTGAGAAGCTTAACACATTTAAGCTCTAATGATTTATTCTCTTCAAAGGCTTTTCTTGAGAAATCAGAGAATTTCTTAGCAAATTCTTTTCTTTTTATTCTCAATCTTCATCATCTCATCTTGGGTTTTTGTGTTGTTTCTGTCTTGGGTTGTCTTTTCTTTCATCATATTAATCTCAACCTCAAGACCAAAAACTTTATCTTTCAAAGAGTCTCTTTCAGCAAAAATTTGAGAATTTGACTTTCTCAGCCCTTCACATGTCTCACTTGAGATGTTTGCTCTTCTTCTAAGTTAATCAAGCTCTTTTTGCATTGATTCCTTCTTTGACCAGCTTGAGCTAGAATTAAGACTTTTAGATCCTTTCAGTTTTGCTTGAAGATTTAAGATCTCTTTTTCTTTCGACTCAATAATTCCTGCAAAATTAATATTTGAGTTAGAAATGCATTCTGAGCAAACGAAGTCTTTCTCTAAGTCCTTATCATTTTTCAATCTGTCAATTTGTTCTAGAAGAGATGAGTTCTGAATCTTTAGATTTTCATTCTCAGCTTCTAATGCTGGAATCTCTGGCATATATGCTAAAGCACAATCTCTCTTGGTCAGCACTGTATTTCCCTTCTCGTCTATGTAAGGCATGATGATATCTGTACAACTCAAATCAACTCGTTAGATCTTAGAATCAAGAATTGGATAAAAACTACACTCAAAAATTTTCAGAAAAATAAATTTCCAAAAATAATCAAATGCAGAGTTCGCAAACAGTATAAAACATAAAGAAATTCGCAAGAAAGATAGTGGCTGGCACAAAATACAACTTTGCGCTAAGTGAATCTGGCGCAAAATAAGATTTGCGCGAAGTACTGAGCCCTTGAGGAATTTTGCGCGAGAATAGGGTGGCGCAAGAAGGGTTTTGCGCGAGTAGCGGGTCGCGCAAAGTAGGACTTTGCGCGAATAGTAGGTGGCGCAAAGAGAGGTTTGCGTTTTCGCGAAGAACTTATGGCGCAAAAAAAATCAAGTATTGCGACCGGTGTCTTGTTGCGACCAGTGAGTTGCTTGACCGGTATCCTCGACCGGAGTCCGTCCAACTGGTGTCTGCGACCGGTGTCCTGCCGACCGGACCAGTGTATCGACCGGTGTCCTACGACCGGGGTCCCTCTGACCGGTGTGGACCGGTGTTGTATGTGGCGCAAAGGACAGATTTGCGCCAAGAGACGGTGGCGCAAAATATAGTTTGCGCTAAGAGGGACTGGCGCAAAAATCCACTATGAACTGGCGCAAAAGTGGAGTTCTTGAACAAACGCGCGAGTTCTTCACAGTTCGACCCTCACGTCGATTTTCAATCCAGAAAACACATCATACGATTGATACACAATGTAAAGTTCATACCATATATCCATAAACATATATCGATCAATACCCAATCAAAAACAATGATTAAAAATAACTTTTGATCACACAATTTGAATGAAGCAGTACTCGACAATATACAGACCAAAATTCTCAAAGATCACAAAAAGCCAATTGATTTTTGATTTTAAGTGCAATTAGACAATCAGATGATGTTCAATAACATAAAACGCACCTAATCAATACAATTTTAAGCATAAAAACACATTAAATCGTGAAATCGATTTTCACACAGTAAGTTATCGATAAAACTGTTTTAATCCAAAAAGCTTGATTCTTTGGCTCTGATACCACTTGTTAAACCCAGAATAATAGTTGATAAACATACACAACACAATAAAGAACAAGAGACAAATAGATCAAATCAACATACCACAAATCTCTTGATTAATCATATGAATGCGTGTGTGTGTTCAAGATTAAATCACCTAATTAATATTAACTATTTGCTAAAATACCCCCTAGGGTATTAAACACTATTATAAACTAGACCCCTTTTAATAATGTAATCTTGAATACAATTTATGATCCAACAGTTTTAAAGTCATTCAAAAGTCCTCTACACCACCTCTATCTTGATTATGTCGAATAACTACTTCTTTCTTTGTTATAGTGGTTGAATATGTCGATAGATAGAGGATGGATGCATAGAAAAAACGCCAATCGGGGGTTTCTTAGGGTCGATTATATTGTTGCAATGGACAGTTTTTTGGACTATGCATATTCCAATGAAGGGACTGTTAAAAGGAAACCTACACGTGATGGGATAGTGCTTCGTATCAGATGCCCTTGTAAGAAGTTTCAAAACTTACGCCATAAAGAAAGAGATGATGTGAGGTTGCATTTGATGAAGCACGGTTTCATGCCTGATTATACCATATGGCGAGCACATGGTGAAACCTATTACTATGCACCGCATCAAAACGTGGGCCAATATTCTACTCCGGTAGTAGATCATAATGAAAGGTATGTTGAAATGGTGAACGATCACATGATACATGATGGCATGACATAGGAAGAAGAAACCCCTTATCCTTCTGCCCAAGGATTTTATGACATGTTACAAGCTACTGACGAGCCATTATGGGATGGGTGTCCAAATTACTCAAAATTAGGAGTTGTGACGAGATTGTTGAATTGGAAGGCAGAATGTAATGTACCTGAGACGACTTATAATCAAGTTGTTCCTATAATTAAAGAGATGCTACCCGAGGGTGACAGACTACGTGGTAACTTCTACGAGACGACGAATAGTTTGAAAAAGCTTGCTCTGGCAAAAGTAAGATTGACGCTTGCAAAACCCATTATATGCTATTTTACAAGCATGATTCTGAGTTGACCCATTGTCTGTATTGCATGAAAGTCATTACAAGACAAGTGGACGAAGCAAGGTCCCAAAATTGGTGTTGACGTACTTTCCTATTATTCCTAGACTTCAAATATTGTATATGTCAAAGAAGACGTCTAAAGAGATGTTGGGAATTCAAAATTATACAAGTATGGTTAATGCTGCTAGCACTAAATGGTTACTACTTCTGAAGTTACTACTGCTGAGAAAGATTAATGCTGCTAGTCAAGATTAATACTGATTAATGAAGTTACTACTGCTAAGAATTTTTAGTACTGCTAGTAGTTAGTACTGCTGAACTTAATACTGCTCAAAGTATTAATGCTGTTGAAGACTTAATACTGCTTATAAGATTAAGACTTCATATGGCAAGGATGACAACTGTACTGAAGGGAGATATTCATGGAAAGCTTGGAGATAACTTTGGAAGATTATACTGAAGATCTTTTATTCTTTGTAATTATCTTTTATCTTCAGTATATGTATAGAATAGTTTGTATCTTTAAAATAGAGATTTAATTCTGAGTTTTTGTTTTTCATAGAGAGAATCAACCTCAAGGTTTAGAACCCTAGTTCTAGAGAAGTAGAATTCGTATTGGTGAGCCTGTTCATCAATATTGAGGTTGTGTGTGAAATCTTGTAGCTTTATAAACATTCAATAAAGTTTACAAGTTGTTATTATGATTCACTGTTTCATTGATCTTTGAATATTAAAGTGTTATTCCGCAAACTCCTTTAATATTGTTTCTGAGTGTTTATTCTTGTTAAGAATTCAGATCCTGACAAGTGGTATCAGAGCTAGTATTCTCAGAAATCTTATTCATCATGGAAAACACAGTTGAATCAAACAGTACTCTTGTCTCAAAGGTTCCAATGCTCAGATCCAATGAATTTGACATGTGGAAGATTAGAATCAAGCAATACATTCTCCTCACAGATTACTCCATGTGGGACATCATTGAGAATGGTCCATATGATGCAGGAAAGATTGGTGCAGATGGAAAAAGGACCCCACCAAAGACAGATACAGAAAGGAAGACAAGACAGTCAGAGATGAAAGCCTTGAGTACACTGCTCTTGGCTATTCCCAATGAATATCAACACCAATTCAGCAATTGCACTGATGCACAGATGCTCTGGAATGCTCTAGAAAAGAGATTCTCTGGTACCAAAAGTACCAAGAGAAATCAGAAGGCAATATTGAAGCAACAGTATGAAAACTTTATGTCAACTAAGAATGAGTCCATGACTCAAACTTTTGACAGGTTTAACAAGCTGATTGGTGAACTAGCTACTATGGGAGTACAGATTGATCAAGATGATGTAAACAGAAAGTTCTTGAGGTCCCTTGGAGATGAATGGACCATGTACATTGTTTCGTTCAGACAGAATGAACAATTGGAAGAAAAAGAACTTGATGATCTGTACAATGACCTTAGAGTATTTGAAGCTGAAGTGGAGGCAAAGAAGAAACCTTCTGGATATATTCATAATGCTGCACTTCTATCAGCATCAATTGATTCTAATGCTAACCCTGAATCAGTTAATGCTGCTAATGGAGCAAATCAAGAAAAAACCATTGAATCTGTGTTTGAAGCCTTTCTTTCCAGCCATGGAAATTCCTCTTTAATTAATGATGACTTGGAACAACTTCATCCTGATGATCTTGAAGAGATGGATATTAAATGGCAGATGGCCATGCTTTCCATGAGGGTGAAGAAGTTCATAAAGAGGACTGGGAGGAACAACTTCTCCCAAAGAAGAGAAGATGGAGCAGGCTTTGATAAATCAAAGGTGGAGTGCTATAAATGTCATCTGAAGGGACACTTTGCTAGGGAATGCAGAAGTGGAGTGTCTCACAACAACAACCACCAACAAGCTCAGTCTGGAAGCTTCAATCACAACAGAAACTCTGCTCAAGCCCTTGTTTCTCAACAAGGAATGGGGTTTGACTGGAGTGATCAAGCAGAAGAGGCTATCCAAAATCAAGCTCTTATGGCAGAAGTATCTGATCTCCCAACTGAGGTAAGTTCTACTCTCTGTTCTAAAACTTGCATAGACACTGTTAAAAGGTACATAGATCACAATCAGAACATGAGTGATGACCTTAAGAGGTTAGTAAAAGATATAAAAGACTATGTGAGAATTGTTGAGAGGTTTGAGGAACAGATTAAAGGTTTTCAAGCCAATGAACTCCAACACTCATATGATACCAATTACTGGAAGTGGGAGAAAAATGATCTAGAACTCCAACTGACCAAATCTAAAGAGGAGAGTGAAAAGTTGAGAGATGAGCTAACCAAGGTTAATCTTGATGTGGAAAAGTTTTCCAATGCTTCTAAAGCAATGAACTCTTTACTACAAACTCAGATTCATGACAAATTGAGAAGAGGAATTGGGTACAATACCACACCACCACCATACAACAACAACTACATTCCTTCTACGTCAGATTTGCTAGAAACCAAAGATAGGAAGGACTTGCCTGAGGGAGCCACTGAGATAGATCCCTTAGATGAGGTAGTTGTTGAGGATAAGACTGAGAAAGAGGTTGGTAAGAGTAAGGAGAACAATGTGAGTGGTGAGATTCCCCTAGAGAATCACATCATTACCAATGAGGGGTGTGGAAATATTTGGGTCAAATCAAAGGACATAGAGAAGACAGAGGGAAAGTCTGGTAAGGCCCATTACAAACAGACCACAGTTGTGAATCATGTTCCTTGCAAACAGTGTGCATGCAAGAAATCTGAGCCCCTAAAACATGATAAAAAGAGGGGAAATCAAAGAAACTGGAATAATTAGTGGTCACAAAAACAAGGGGTTGATCTGAGTAAAATCAATAGACCAAAACCTTGTTTTATCTGTGGCAAATTGAATCATCTTGCCAAATACTGTTATTTCAATCCTATAAACCAAAGGATGAATTTTCAAAGATCTATGCAAAAACCCTTGGGTTATAGGAAGAAGGAAAGGAACCATGTGGCTAAGAAATCTGTTAAATCTAAAAGCCACATGAAGAAAAAGACTGTTAAAGAAAGTGTCAATATGTGGGTTCCTAAATGCACTAAAACGGTTAGTACTGCTACCCCAAATAGTACTGCTGACAATTATAGTGCTGCTAGAAACAATACTACTGCTACCAATGTTAGTGTTGCCAAGAGTATTAGTACTGCTAAAACTAACATGGTTAGTACTTCTTCAAATGTTAATACTGCTAACTCTGTTAGTGCTTCTAACAAGGTTAGTACTGCTAAACCTGTTAGTACTGCTAACTCTGTTAGTACTTCTAAAGTTAGTACTACTCCTAGTGTTTGTGCTGCTAGACCAATCATATTGACAAAGTACTCCAATAAAGAGTGCTCTGTGTTTAAAAATCTCATCAAAAAGAAATGTAAGTACTTTGATGAGAAAGGGAGACCCAAGACCACTTTGGTTTGGGTTCCCAATCAATACTAACTGTTTAATCTTATGTGCAGGACAACCAATAGCTCAAGGGGAAGAGCATCTGGCATGTTGATAGTGGTTGCTCTAGGCACATGACAGGAAACATGTCATGCCTCAAGAATTTCAAGAAAATTGATGATGGGCATGTTGCGTTTGGTAATACTCCAGATGGAGGTAAGATCAATGGTAAGGGGGATTTAACCAAAGGTAAAATGACCTTTGAAGATGTATTCTATGTTGAGCAGTTAAGGTACAACCTGTTAAGTGTATCACAGGTTTGTGACAAACAACATAGTATATTATTTACTGATTCTGAATACATTATTCTTGCTCCTGGATTCAAGGTAGTTGATGAAAAGATGATACTACTAAGAACTCCAAGAAAGGATAATGTATATTGCTTAGATATGGAAAGTGTTTCAACTGATTCATCCCTAAACTGTCTTGTTGCAAAAGCTTCTTTGGATGAATCATCACTTTGGCACAGAAGGATGTGTCACATGAACATTAAAACAATGAATAAACTTGTTAAAAACAACCTTGTAAGAGGTTTACCTTCCAAAGTCTTTTCATGTGATGATCATTGTGTTGCCTGTCTCAAAGGCAAACAACACAAAACTTCTCATAAGTCCAAAGAGTTAAACACAATCTCTAGTTCTCTTCAGTTGTTGCATATGGATCTGTTTGGTCCTACAAATGTTATGAGTATAGGTAAGAAATCATACTGCCTAGTTATTGTTGATGATTACTCTAGATTTACTTGGGTATATTTTCTAAGGACTAAGGATGAGACAAGTGGACTGATCAAATCATTTATCCTAAGAATTGAAAACCAAACAAATCAAAAGGTAAAAGTCATTAGGTCAGACAATGGTACTGAATTTAAAAATCATGACCTAAACACCTTTTGTGAGGAAAAAGAAATTGAGAGGCAATACAGAGCTCCTAGGACTCCACAACAAAATGGTGTTGCTGAGAGAAGGAATAGGACACTGATTGAAGCTGCTAGATCTCTGTTAGCTGATTCCAAACTTCCAATTACTTTCTGGGCTGAAGCAGTTAATACTGCTTGCTATGTCCAAAACAGAGTTCTAGTAGTCAAGCCTAAAAACAAGACACCATATGAGCTTTTAAATAACAGAAAACCATTTATTGGATTTTTCAAACCTTTTGGGTGTCCTTGTACCATTCTCAATACCAAAACTCACTTAGGAAAGTTTGATAGCAAGACAGATGATGATTTTCTTGTTGGTTACTCATCTCAGAGTAAGGCTTACAGAGTTTTTAATTCTTCTTATAGAATAATTGAGGAAAGTGACAATGTCAAATGCAATGAGAACACACCAAATCCTATTGGGTCTGGTCCTCAGTGGTTATTTGACATTGATTCACTAACTAACTCTTTGGGTTTCAGTAGTGATTATCATGCAGGTTCAGGAAGTGGAGGATCAGGGGATGAACAAGTACAAGTACAAGACATTATTCCTCAGTCTGTGATCTTTCCCATACCTCTAATAGAGCCTGTTGATGTCTGTGAAAAGGAGAATGCTACTGAACAAATTCAGAGTGAAGAAAAAAGAAGAGATGAGGAGAATCCAGTGCATGAAGAGCCAGAAGCAACTGATGAGATCCCCTCAGCTGACTTAAATGATTCCAATCTAGATGTGGGAATCAATGAAGAACCTAGTCATCAAACTAGAACTCAAAATAACCATCCTCCAGAGCTGGTCATAGGAGACATCTCTTCTCCTATGATAACAAGGAATCAAAGCAGACTTCAAGAGCTGCAGGATCAGCAACACACAGTACTCTCTTGCTTTCTATCTCAGATTGAGCCTAAGAAGGTTTATGATGCAATAAAAGATTCCAGTTGGATAGAAGCTATGCAAGAAGAGTTACTGTAGTTCAAATTGCAAGAAGTTTGGGACTTGGTGGACCTTCCAAAAGGTCATAGAGCTATTGGCACCAAGTGGATTTTCAGAAATAAAAAGGATGAGAGAGGAATTGTGATCAGGAACAAAGCAAGGCTTGTGGCACAAGGGTAAACTCAAGAAGAAGGCATAGACTATGAAGAAGTGTTTGCTCCAGTGGCAAGGGTAGAGGCAATTAGGCTATTTCTAGCCTATGCCTCATACATGAAGTTCAAGGTATACCAAATGGATGTGAAGAGTGCCTTTCTTTATGGTACAATTGATGAAGAAGTATATGTCTGTCAGCCCCCTGGATTTGAAAATCCATCATATCCAGACAGAGTATACAAACTGAAGAAAGCACTTTATGGTCTTCATCAAGCCCCAAGAGCATGGTATGATACACTGTCTACCTATCTCTTGGAGAATGGGTTTGAAAGAGGAATAATTGACAAGACCCTCTTCATTAAAAGAAGTAAGAAGGACATTCTACTTGTTCAGATCTATGTGGATGATATCATCTTTGGATCCACAAAAGATCAGATGTTTAGAGACTTTGAAAAGTTGATGCACAAGAGCTTTAAAATGAGTTCAATGGGTGAACTTACCTTCTTCCTTGGGCTTCAAGTGAAACAGAAGAAATATGGGATCTTCATAAGTCAATCAAAATATGTGAAAGACATCCTGGATAAGTATGGTTTAACAGACTCAAAGCCAGCAAGCACACCTATGGAGACTCATAAACAGATCACTGTTGATCTTGAGGGGGAGGATGTTGATGTCCATCTATATAGATCAATGATTGGATCTCTCATGTATCTCACAGCCTCAAGACCAGACATCATGTTTTCAGTGTGTTTGTGTGCCAGATTCCAAGTCAATCCAAAGCAATCACATCTTCAAGCTGTTAAAAGGATTTTCAGATACTTAAGAGGGCAACCTAGATTAGGTCTTTGGTATCCTTATGAATCCAACTTTGACTTGATTGCATACTCAGACAGTGACTTGGGTGGTGCTAATATGGATAGAAAGTCTACTTCAGGTGGATGTCAACTTTTGGATGCAAGACTAGTATCTTGGCAGTGTAAGAAACAAACCACAGTGTCCTTATCAACAACAGAAGCTGAGTATATTGCTGCTGCAAGTTGCTGCTCTCAGGTTCTATGGATTCAGAATCAAATGTTGGACTATGGGGTAACCTTTCTTCACACTCCAATCTTCATTGACAATAGCAGTGCTATAAGCATTGTTAACAATCCAGTCAAGCACTCCAAAACAAAGCACATTGAGATCAGGTATCACTTTATTAGAGATTGTAATGAAAAGAAGCTAATTCAAGTTGCTAAAGTTCATACTGACAACCAGTTTGCTGATCTATTCACTAAAGCTTTTGATGTGGGTAGATTCACTTTCTTGGTCACAAATGTGGGCATGATCAACTCTGAATGAGCTCATGTTTTTAAAAAGTGGGTAGATACCTGGTATTGGTTTATTCTTTGGTGCTACTAACTTCTTTCTCAGGAAGTTATTACCTTGCTCAGCGTACCTCAAGCTTCAAAAAGTGTAAGTATAGTTAATGCTGCCAGTGTAGTTTAATATTGCCAGTGCAAAGTTAATACTGCTAGTTAGTTAATACTGCTAGTGGTTAATACTGCTCTCAGTTAATACTGCTAGTGGTTGATACTGCTCTCGGTTAATACTGCTAGTTAGTTAATACTGCTAGTGATAATACTGCTAGTTAGTTAATACTGCTAGTTAGTTAATACTGCTTATGTCCCGAATCGTATAAATACCCTTTTTGCCCGCCTAAAAGTTCATAACGACTCTTTGATTTCTATTCAGCTGCTCTCTAACCCTTTTCTCTCAAGCACCAAGTGTTTCAGTCCAGAATACTCAAGCTCGATGGCAGCTATGGCGTTCATTGATGAACATAATGAGATTGCAATGCTACATAAGCCTAAACAAGTTGTTGGATTCCATCAAACTGTGGATTTTCTCAAGTCCAACCACATTTCCCATGCTCTTACAGTGTCGCCAACAATCTACATAGAGCATCAAAGACAACTTTGGGCAAATGCCACTGTAGTCACAGAAAATGGTGTGCAGATAATCAAGACAAGGGTGTGTGACAAACCCTTGTCAGTTTCTGAAGAGGTGATTCGCATCTGTCTACGTCTAGACGATGCTGCAGGTATTACTTCTATTCCTAATGAGGACTTGTTCTCGAATCTTTCAAGAATGAGGTATGGAGGCCAATTGGGTGGTTTCAAATTCTCAAAAGCTAAATTTTATACCCAATGGCGTTTTCTTGTTCATACCCTTATGCATTGCATTTCTAAAAAGACTACTGGATGGAGTGAGTTCAGCAGTACCATTGTTTATGCTTTGGTCTGCTTGGCCACTGCCAGAAAGTACAATTTTTCAATAATGATTTTCAATGACCTTGTGTCAAACTTGGGAAACAATAAAAGTTTTTATATGTACCCAAGATTTGTCCAGGTAGTTATAACCAATGAATTGACGGATATGCCTCACTTTGATGAGGTATATGTACCAAAAATCCCCAAAGGTAAGGTCTTTTCAAATATGAAGAGATCTCCATTGGACTCGGAAGGAGTTGACACCCCATTGTTCTCTACAATGATGGTGGTGTCCCACAATGAAGAAGATATGGCTTCAGGGTCAAGGCCCTCATTAGACCATCCCACTGAAAGCCAATCCCAACCTTCAATCACCATATCAATCCCACAATCCCTTATTCAAAAACCCACTTCTCCAATCACCAATACCTACATAAGGAAAATGGTAAAGAAGGCTCCTTCCCTTCTTGTACCTTCACCTACAGAGCCTTTAAGCCCTCTAATGGATAATTCTCCATTAGAGAATATCTATAGGGAAACCACAGGGGTGTCTCCCAACCCCAAGGAGGTGCTCACTGAGGACATGAATGAGCATATGGGTGCAAAGGTTGCCACTACTCCTGCTAGCACAGAGGAGGTCAGTGGTAACATCAATAAAACCTTCCCCATGGCAACTTTGGGTGAGTAATCATCCAAAGGTCCCAGGTGCCAAGAAACCATGGGGGTAGCAGGTGCTTCTGCTAGGCAGAAGACCTCTACTACAAAAAGATCCCATGATCCTTCAAAAGGGGGTCACACTCCTGGAGAAGGTGAGGACAGATATGACTATCTTGAATTGATGGAAACAATGGGCAACATCAATATGGATGTAATCAAGCAGGGAAAAGACATAGAAGAGCTGAAACTGATAATTCTGTCTCAACAAGTACAGATTACCAACCTGAAGAAAATGGTGAAGAGATTGGTCCAGAAAAAGAAGAAGAAACAGTTTGTGCTCAGAAGAAGGAAACAGTGATTGATGCTCCCAAAAAGGGGGAGTCAGAAGCTGATGCCAACATGGAAGATGCTAAAGTTGAGGGGAAGTTTGATGGGGTTAGTGGAGATAAAGTACAAGCAGCAGAAACAGAAAGCATAGCAGCAGTAAAAGAGAAAGCAGTAGAAACAGAAAGTGTGTTTGAACAAGCAACAGAAACTGTTAATACTGCTGAATTGAATGAAGCAGCAGAAATGGTGCAAGAAGTATTAACAGACCTTGAGATAGCAGAAACTTTAATCAAGGCTAAGCATGATACTCCCAAGGTCACTTCAAAGGCCAAAGGAGTTATCATCAAAGAAAAAGATGAAGTGATCAAGAAAGCAAGTATTGAGAAGGTAGTAAGCAAAGACAAAGGCAAAGCAAAGTTAGTGGAATCTGATCAACCAATTAAAAAGCAAAAGTTGGTTGAGTCAGATGAAGCTTTGGACAAAAAGATTCAGGCTGAACTTGAGCAAGAAGAAAAGGCTCAAGTGGACAAAGATAGAGAGATGACTAAGGCTCTAGCTGCAGAGCTAAATGAAGCTTATCAACAAAGTTTGACAACTGAAATAGCACAGAAGAAAGCTGCAACCCTAAAGAAGTCTGTGTTGGTCAAAATGGATGCAAAGAAGAGACAACCTTCAAAGACCTACCTTGGTACTCAAGAGAGAAAGAAGATGATTACTTTTCTCAAAGGTGTTGTGGGAGTCAGAAAGGAGATGTTCTCAAAGATGACTTTTGAACGGATCAAAGGGTTGTATGATTCAGAGATGACAAAGCTTCAAGGGAATGAAACAGCCAGAGTTGAAATGGAAAAGAGGATGAAAGAAAGTAATGATTTTCTGATAGAAAAAGCTTTCCCTGATGAGCAAGAAACACCAAAGAAAGAAGCAACTCTAAGTGAAAGTCTGAGGACTTTAAAAAGAACTAAAATGATGGCAAGAAGAAAATCAGCCAAGAAGCCTAGAGTGGATAAAGAAGAAGCTGAGAAGGTTGTTGAAGAAGAAGGGGCACCTAAGTCAGTTGAACAGAAAGAACCATCAAGTATTGATGATGTGAATCTGTACATGGTAGTGATGGACAAAGTTCCTGAACCTATAACAGCTGAACCTGTTGGTGTTAAGCCTCCTGAGGTCATTCTCTGGTATACAATGAAGGTTGATGGAAAAGAGTATATCAGGCTCAAAAGAAAAGATGAGAAGTATGAAGTATATAATACTTGGGCCAAGATTGTCAGAACATGTTCCAGGTCTGATCTAGAGGAGATGTTTGAAATAGGAATGAAGTTGTATGCTGATCAATTAAAAGCTCCAGAGATTTCAATCACAAAACTTATGATGGAGTATCTGTGTATGATGTTCAAACCAGAAAAAGTGGAGGAAGTTATCATAAATGTGTTTCAAACAGTTAACAACTGGACTCTATATGAAACTAGTGGAGTGTATGCACTGACTATGGACATAAATCACATAGAATACTTCCTGGTGGATAGAGTTTACAACCACAGCAGATTGAAGTTGCATGTCATGTTGAAGAAAAAGCTTGGTTGTGCACCAGATTCAGAAATGGCAAAGTATTTGATCCAAAGAACAATTAATCAAAGCTTGGGGTTGGATGCTAATACAGGGATATGAAGAATGGTGTTTTGGGAGCATCTGAAGAACTTGACTTATCTTCCTAAAAGTCAAGTTAGGGGGAGATTGTTGGGAATTCAAAATTATACAAGTATGGTTAATGCTGCTAGCACTAAATGGTTACTACTTCTGAAGTTACTACTGCTGAGAAAGATTAATGCTGCTAGTCAAGATTAATACTGCTTAATGAAGTTACTACTGCTAAGAAATTTTAGTACTGCTAGTAGTTAGTACTGCTGAACTTAATACTGCTCAAAGTATTAATGCTGCTGAAGACTTAATACTGCTTATAAGATTAAGACTTCATATGGCAAGGATGACAACTGTACTGAAGGGAGATATTCATGGAAAGCTTGGAGATAACTTTGGAAGATTATACTGAAGATCTTTTATTCTTTGTAATTATCTTTTATCTTCAGTATATGTATAGAATAGTTTGTATCTTTAAAATAGAGATTTAGTTCTGAGTTTTTGTTTTTCATAGAGAGAATCAACCTCAAGGTTTAGAACCCTAGTTCTAGAGAAGTAGAATTTGTATTGGTGAGCCTGTTCATCAATATTGAGGTTGTGTGTGAAATCTTGTAGCTTTATAACCATTCAATAAAGTTTACAAGTTGTTATTATGATTCACTGTTTCATTGATCTTTGAATATTAAAGTGTTATTCCGCAAACTCCTTTAATATTGTTTCTGAGTGTTTATTCTTGTTAAGAATTCAGATCCTGACAAGAGATGACTT
This sequence comes from Arctium minus, assembly GCA_954870635.1. Lineage (NCBI taxonomy): Eukaryota > Viridiplantae > Streptophyta > Magnoliopsida > Asterales > Asteraceae > Arctium > Arctium minus. The sequence continues at coordinate 41,177,238 of OX941088.1, read as the reverse complement.
GGCAAATATTGTATATGTCTAAGTGAGGGTGCGGCTTGGAAGAATTTCGACATGGTACATCCTGACTTCGCTTTTGAGGTCCAAAATGTGCGTCTTGGCTTATACACCAACAGTTTCAACCTGAATAATTCAAAATCGAATCCGTATTCACTATGGCCAGTATTTCTTACCATCTACAATTTACCTCCTTGGTTGAGTTTGAAAGATTTATATGTTAAAATTGCATTGGTCATTCCTGGTAGAAAGAGCCCCAGTCAGAATTTAGACATGTTTCTTAGGCCACGAATAGATGATCTCAAGATGTTGTATACAGTGGGCGCTCTTATGTATGATATTTATCGTAAGAATAATTTTGAGATGAGATATATACTTCTATGGACCGTCAGTGACTTCCCTGCCTACGCAATTTTGTCGGGTTGGAGCACGCACGACAAGCTAGCGTTCCCGTACTGCATGGGTATAATCGATTCGTTTTAGTTAAAAAATGGAGGAAAATCTTGTTGGTTTAACTGTTATCGGAGATGGTTACCTAGTGCACACCCCTTCCGACGTGATCGAACAGGATTTTTGGACGGATCTAGGGTGTTAGCCGGTCCACCACCCAAGTTAACCGGTGAAGAAATATGGGAGCAGGTTCGTCATCTTCCAACTGTTTACGATGGCTCCCCGTTTTCGATCAACCAGTAGAAAAATTACCGGCTTCAGAATCACTCATAATTGGGTGAAGAGAAGCATCTTTTGGGAGTTGCCATATTGGAATACGTTGTTAATCCGACACAACCTGGATTTCATGCACATTGAGAAGAACGTCTTTGAGAATCTCTTTAACACTGTCATGGACATGTCAAAAATGAAAGACAATATAAAAGCAAGGAGGTATGTAGAGATTTATTGCAACCGATCGGAGTTTCACATTGCCACGCACATCAGGCAATAAAGTAGTGAAGTCGAAGTCGTCGTACACTTTGACCAAACAACAAGTAAAACAAGTATGTGAATGGTTGAAGAGGCTGAAGTTTTCGGACGGTATGCTTCGAATATTGGGGGGGTGTAAACATGGCAGACTACAGCTTTTATAGCTTCAAGATTCATGATTGACATGTGTTTATTGCAACGATTACTCCCTACTGCCTTACGAGGGATGATACCGACTCCCCCATGGGATGCGATAACGGAGTTGTGCATATTCTTTCGTGTAATCTGCTCAAGGGTGTTACACTTAGAAGACTTGATTCCATTGCAAACAAGTATCATTCAAACAATTTGTAAGTTGGAAAAAGTCTTCGAGCCTGGATTCTTTGATTCTATGGAACACTTAATGATACATTTGACACGAAAAGCCATAAATGGTGGGTCGGTCTAATATAGGTGGATGTATCTTTATGAGAGGTAAATGAACTTTTCATTCAAATACTTTTCCTTAAAATTGGTATATCACCCATTTATTTTCTAACACGTATTTCAATCGTAGTTTAAGAAGATTGGGTTGTTGAAGAGGACCGTTAGAAACAAAGCAAGGGTGGAGGGATCTATCGTTGAGTCTTATCTAGTAAATGAAATCTCCACCTATTGCTGCTTGTATTTTGATCCACATATAGAAACTCGGCATAATCGCGAGTCAAGAAACTTTGCCCCAGATATTCCTAGTTCTTCAGGAATAGACGATCGGTTGAGCATATTCAAAGTTCCTTCTTGTAGATTATTCGAGAAGGGAGGGAAAAATACCATCTTGACTCAAGCCGAGATTCACAAGATCCACACGTATGTGTTGTTGAATTGTAAAGAAGTTTGACCTTTCCAGTAGACCTTTGATGATTGGATACGGCAAAGAGAACCTCATCTTGATGCAGTTGCACGAGATGATGCTCAGGATGAAAGGTTTCCTACCTGGTTCGAACAACACGTGGTATACAAATATGAAATTTACGTATGTAATGTTACATATATGTGATTTATTTCTTATTTGTGGTTTTATAGGTCATGCTCGGATCAACCGACTTCCCCGATCATTTGAAATCCCTAGCACGTGGACCGAGGCGATATGCTTGGTCGCATAAGGGATATTTTTTTCAATGGCTACAAGTTTCATACGGTAACACATGATGTTGGGCGTGTCACACATAATAGTGGCGTATGTGTGAGAGGATCTTGTTATGACGACTCCGAGTCTGACTATTACGGATTTTTGGACGACGTGTTAGAGGTGGAATATTACGGTGTAGGCTATTGCGTTGTAGTTTTGTTCAAGTGTACATGGTCTGATAGTCCAGGGGGAGTTAGAGTCGACCCTAAACATGTTCGTTGATATCAAATACAAGTCTAGACTCAGAGGTGAGGATTATTATGTCCTAGCATCACAAACGGAACAAGTGTATTACACACCGTATCCTTTAGGCAATAAGGATTTAAAGAACTGGTGGGTTGTTGTGAAGACCAAAGCCCATGGAATATATGAAGTTGCAAAAATGGCTATCAATGACTTGGATGATGATAACGTGGATGGAGAACTGTTCTTTCAAATCAACGAATGGGTAACTCATAATACAAACAATTAGGTAAATGTGGACCTCGATTTTGTCCCCCTTGTCACTAGGGAGGTCAACGTAGTCGCCACAAATGACGAATCTAGCGACGAGGAAGATGCGTCAGATCACGAAGCTAGCGACGAGGAAGAAGAATTTGAAGACGTGGACGACGATTCAGATAGCGAAAACGAACCTATGTTATTTGATCACTCGTTTGATGACTAGCGTGCCTTTGTTATATAGTCATTATTCACAGTTATTATATCCTTATATGTTTGTACACTTATATCTTTGTGTCTTATGATTTATGTACACTTATATAGTTGTGTAAGAACCATTCTCTATTTTTAGATGGGGGGACACGCTTGTAGAGGTAGGGATAGAGGCTCTAGCAGGGGCAGTAGCAGCTCCGTTGGGCGTGGTGACCCCCACTCCAACGAGCTTAGGGACGATTCCGAGTTTGTTCCAGCTAGCGATGAGGAACTAGATCAGATACAGCAAGAGGATGTGCTTGCAACGCCGTCGTATGGATCGGACTTGAGGGTTAGAGGTCCCAATATTGCATCACAGACGCCTCGTCATCCGAGTCTGCGATCGACTATTGTGTTGTCTGCCGGCGGGTAAGTAGATGTGATATATTATTTATTCTAGTACATAATAAACCGATCCTAATGTTTTTTGTGTTGTATATTTTGCAATTGTGAAGGTTTAAGGATATGCAAGTGGTCCGGAGGGCCACTAGCATCTTTCGGTCCATGTTCGCTGGTCCATAGGCTCATTATGGGGATGTCCCTAAGGATCACTTTGCACTGATGTTGGAGCGTTTACGGGTATATATTTTACTCCATTTAACTAATTGGGTGGGTTTATTTTACTTAATCCAAACAATGTGTATGTAGATGTATTATAGTTGGCCTCCTGATATGGAGGCCGACGTATTACTTGCATTCTAGCGTACCTTGATGAATAGGTACCCGGACATTATTATATGCCCGTAAATAGGCCATTGCAAGGGCTTTAGCTATTGATGATGTCCGGTTCGACCATCATGACTACATGGTTCTTAGCGCACATCCCCCAACGTAGATGCCGCATGCGTTTTGGGTCCAGATGATTGATCATGTTTGTTTTGCTTTGAATACTTGTATCTGGTTGTACTAGGATTTATATTGATTTATGACTTGTTTTTAACAGGTATGAAACACCGACACGTTTAGGCGTATATCTAGGGCCAATGTGGCCAATCGTGCCACCACTTATGAGGGGATGACATCCAGACACACGTGCGGATCTATTACTACCGTTCAGCATCGGGACCGCTTGGTAATTTATCATCCACTAGACTAAATGTATATAGTTGATGAATATATATATATATATACATGATTTTGTTACCTACTAACAATTTAAGTTATCTATTGTAGAGAGAGAAATGGGGCCGTGAGCCTACTGTTGGGGAGGTTTATGAGAGAACACACTACACCAACAGAAGCTTGTACCGGGTGAGACTAGTCCGCCCACAGATCCTCCAATCTACGTTTACCCAAAGGCGACTCATGTAGCGGTAAGTTCAATTATATTACTAGTTTTTGTTTGTTTTATAAGATAGATAGAAATTGTAGCAAACTTAGTTTGGGCTGCCATTGTTGGGCAGACGATAGGATTGTTTTGATAAAAGCAAGTAATGGATATGTTCAAATTACAGTTGAAATGTTGCCGAATTTTCTATAGGTTAGTTAACAATGTCTAATTTGGTAAACTGTAGGGTAACTATTCACGAATTAGGGAGAAGGAGTACCCGGACTTAGATCCCAGCACTGTTCCTCCCAATGACGTCGAGTTGTGGGAGCGTAGTATCGGAGGATGGCATAAAGGTCGCCTATTTGGATTCGGGACCAGTCAGGATCCCTATTATTCTATTTCCGGTGATTCAGGTGTCGGTATGAGCGGGAGCTCGCGTGACCATCGCGATATGGAGGTATGTTTGTGAAATGTTGTCTAACATTGTTATATGTTTGTCAAATGTTGAATTTCAGATAGATGAGTTAAAACAGAAGTTAGAGGAAGAGACAACAGCGAGGCTCCGGTTGCAGGGGCAAATGAAGGTTGTTGAGGCCTTCATGAAGAAGTTTCAAGATCATCCACCCCCCCCCCCCCCCCCGGTTTTAGGATAATTAGATGTATTAGTGATACTTGTATATTATTATTATTTTGATAATTTTACGTTTTGGAATTACGTTTTATTTTTAATTTTTGGATAGTAAATGAAAATTTGGCAGGTTTTGTACAAGTTTTGAACCGGAAATTATCATTTTTTAATTATTTTTTTAATAAAAATATTTTTTCACCGACGGATCATCCGTTGGTAAATGTTTAGTTTTTTTTTTATTTTTTAAATATCTAATTACTCCGTAGGAAATCCGTCGAAAATGATCCGTCGGAAACCATGTCCGTTGGTAATCCGTCGACGATGATATCTAGTCGTCGGTAATCCGTCGGTGATATGGTGCCGTCGGTGATCCATCGAAAAAACCACGCCATCGGTGATCTGTCGAAAATTCTAACGCCGACCATATTATTTGCGAGGGATCTTACTTTCACCGAGGGTTACCGACGGAAATAGCCGTCGGTGATTGCCCTCTGTTTTTTGGTCCCTCCCAACTAACGTATGTTGACTTTCACCCTTTAGGTCCCCTAACATGAGGGTATTACAGTCATTTTATCCTTGAAATATGACGTAAATTAATTATTTTTATCAGCACCCATGGTTCAACGACCACTCAGCAACCACCACCTAGCACCGCCACAACACAAGAAGAAGCAAATGCACAAACACATATCACGCACAAAACAAATCTGAGTTCATAATCTCGCACAAACATGGATTGAAGAAACACAGATCATGCACAAAACAAATCTGATTTCATTATCTCGCAGAAAACCCGAATCAAACGGGATGGCAGATCTATGAACCAATCAAGAGCTTGATTTGGGTAGAAGTGAACAAGTATCGAAACTTGAAGGAAATCCTTGATGTTCAAAACCAAAACTTGAAGATGGAAATCGTCCTCACCGTCACTTCGCCAACCCCATCATCGTTTCTAAGTTCTAACCATCCTCTTCCCCTCTTGAAACTTGAAAGGCCATTGAAACTAGACATATTTTCGCAAAACTTGAATAACCATCTAAAATTTTAGCAAAGGAGAAGGATTTAACATTTAGAATTCGATTGTTGAAGCAAAACTTGTCAAGATTTAACAATAAATTCGCATAAAAACAAAGAATCATGAGAGAGAGAGAGGGGAGGGGGGGGGAGAAGGTAGGGTTTCTCTGGTGTGAACAATAGGATATTTTTTTTGTTTTAAACGCCATGTAAAATGACCATTTTACAAATGGAGGAAGGCAAATGGTGCCAGTAGGAGGGAGAGGAACCAAGACTAAGTTAAAATGCATACCACAAAGGTTTTTTTGTAATAAAATGAATCGTAGGAACTAAAACCAAGAAAACCCAATAACTACGGGGACCAAATCGATAATTTACTCTAGTTTTTATTGTCGGTTGAGAATGATTCTCAATTTCCAAATTATTTTTAATTCTCGCATAAGCATAAACGTGGACAGAAAATTTCAACTAAAATAAAAAGGAAAGATTGCTTCTTTTGAAATAAGAATTGATGGATTGCTTCTGGTGTTACTTTTTCATGTCTTTCTTGAAGAAGATGCAATGTGGATGTGAAGATGGAAGGTTGGCTTCAACTTTTTCCGAAAGAAAGAAGGAGCGTGTAGCATACCACCATTATTGACCTTACGCTCCTTTGGTATATGACCCACCACTCACCTTTTTGGCCGACCATTGCGATGCTGTTTCGACGATTAATAAAGTTTAAAGATGACCACCACAAAGAAAAAGAAAAAAAAAGCACCCTGCTTTCATCCTAAGCAACAAAATTGAACCAAACTCTTTTATGCATAAAACATGTTATTTCTGCATAAAACATGTTATTTCTGCTTGCCAAATTATGATATTGAAGTTTACATTGATACCGTTTTGTTCAAACAAGTCCGAACCCTTTCAAAGCCCTAAGTCAAACTTGTCAAAATACCTAAACAGATCTACGCTTATGTCAAGTTGGCTCGTTGGGTTATTTGAACCGAATACATCTACGTGCGTATATATAGGTGCAATGCCATCAATTTACAGGTAGTGTATTCATATTATATGGATTAGTATAACTTGTAGAGAATATATACATTTTAATTTTGTAAAAAAGGCAACACCTTTTTGGGTTGTTTCTAATAAATATATCATTTTCGTTTAGTAATTGTTACTGAAAATCAGTAACATTTGTTATGATTCTATAATTTTCTTTGTTAAATGACAGCACGTTTGATCAATGGTTGAATTATACTTGTAAACTACTAACTAAGTTAATTATCTGTTGTATTTTTTTTATACATAAAATGCAAAAATGTTTTCCTATGATCTCTTTTCTTATTTTCAATTCGGAAAATGTATATTAAAAAACTCAAGATCATCTTGGTGAGTCTTAAAAAGATTTCATACTTGTTGAGTCTTAAAAAATAGCGTTTAAATTAATAATATATAGTTTAATAAAAAAATAATTAATAATTAAATATTTAATATATTTATAAAACATATGAATTGAACCACAATCAACTTCTTATATAGTATTTTGTAATAATTGCTAATTTAAATAACGGAATTTGCAAAATAATCTTTTAGAAAAGAAAACATTTACATTTTTCTTAAACTACTTAAAATGAAAAAAGCTTTACATTATTTTTCAAGACAAGTATAAACATAGTATATATATTTTATAGAACTACTAATATATTCAGGTAAAACCTCAAGAAAAAATGAAAAATCAAGGAACACCCTGGTAACATGTGCATACAAATAATTAAAGTTGTTTTCTAGTTTTTATGCACGTGTGCATGTTACAAATTATTTGTATTAATATGTGTATAATGTCCAGATGAATGGTTACAGAGTATTACTCAGTTTTTCAATTTTTTGTGATTTTCTCCTGTACATAACCCTCTCTCTCTCTCTCTCTCTCTCTATATATATATATATATATATATATATATATATATATGATGAATGATAAATATAAATAAAAAGTATATTATAAACAAATTACGTGTAAGGTAAAATATATAAGATTGGTAACATGTTTTCCCATGTTTTCCCCTATATAACTAAGTTATAATTGATACAAAAAACGTTATATTAGTATCAACCAATTTTACTCGTATGCAAACTTAATTGGTGTTGAACCCTTATCATTTTTAGAGATTTGATGTGTCACAAACACTAAGAAAACACTTAGTTATTTTGGGAAATCTCCTGATTTTGGATCGGCTAATAATTCTGCCACTAACAGCTGACAGTTTATTTGTCGCCAACAGCTGATAGCTTATCTGCCACTAACATTTGATAGTATAGTTCATCAACAGATGATCAGAAGTTTCTTATCAGATGAAGACACAACTCATTCAATAGTAACATACAAGTGTTGAACATTTGATGAAGATATCATATGGAAGCCTATCCCCGATGATCAACCAATGTTCATCAGCGTCAGATGTTCCTGTCCAGTAGATAATGCCTTAACAGATGAACTAACTCATCAGCTGAAGAAGTCAGTACGTGAAGGTCTACAGGCCAGAGGATTATCTCGGACAATACTCTTGCCAAAAGGAGTCTTTCTTCATAAGGGACAACAAGGATGAATGTACAATCTAACATACCAGCCCAAAAGGGATTTTTCATCTTTTGTCAACTCGTAAAGGACAACCAGCATACTAATTATTTAATGCAGCATCAATTGCATCAAATGCAGCATGGTTTACTTTTAATGCGGCCAACTTTGCATTAAATGTATTATGGTCATAACCACTACAACGAGGATACATGAAACATTCTACCGGATGAACAATGATCTGAAAGCTCCTATATGACATCCTCTCCATACTTGACCTTTGTATTTTTTGGTCTCATTAGAAAAGATGTTGTCTATGAATACCACATGAAGACTTGAAGATAAGAAAGTTCATAAAATAGAGCTCAAGAGAGATCATCTTGCTATTCTTTAAAGACTCTAAGTTCATCAGTTGATCAACTACAATCTCTTATAACTTCGGCATTCTTAAGTGATCTGTTGAGAGTTCTTTGAGTACATGTTAGTGTGTGATCATAGAGAGAATACATATGTTATTTGAGAGGGAGATAGTTTATAGGTTATCCATCATTTGTGATCTAAGTTTATTTTATGCATTCCATCTCCTGTTTTATAAAGCTCATTAATTTGCTTTAATAAAGATTATTAAAACTTTGAAAAACATTGTATTCACCCCCTCCATCTCTACTGTATTATTGCCATATTGTTCACCCTTTGGACCAACAATTGACTACAAATTTTCCAACTAGTACATGTTGCAATGGTATCATACCAATATCACAAACATGTAAAGCTTAATACATAGAAACAAGAAAAATACACAATCAATACCCAAATGAGGTCCAAAGTTATGATGTTTAAAACTTCAAAAATTAATATAAAGTTTGAAACAATGACATTGTTTGTGTGATCTTCAAAAATCAAACAAATTATAAAAATGTAACACAAAGTCCAAACTTGGAACCAAGTTAAGTAATAGGATAGTAATAAGGCACACTACTAAAACATAAGGTATCACCGACGGAAAAATCGCATCAGTAAATTTTGATGGATCACCGACGGATCCCTGACGAAAATCCCACCACTATTATTTTTTTCGACAAAACCCAAAATTGTCGTTGATCTGTCAGTGATTTGCGACGGACCACCGACGGTACATGGATTTCTTTTTTTTTAAATGCTTTCTAATTTGTTAGGAATCAGTCGATGATTTGCGATGGATCACCGATGGCCACGTGAATTTCTATTAAAAAAAATTTCAAATCCGTCGGTGATTTGCGATGGATCACCGACAGATTTTAAAACTTTTTTATTTTTTTCAAATAGAAATCCACGTGGCCATCGGTAATCCGTCGCAAATCAGGGATGGATTTAAAAAAAATTATTTAAGCAATTTGTCGGTGATTTGTGACGGATCACCGACGGTATATAATTTCAAGTTTTTTAGCCGTATGGGCATTATTTCACTGTTCTAAAAAAACTTGACGCACAGCCGCTGTGGCATGTCGTGGCGCAACGCTTGTGTCTCACATCGTGTTAAGCCCGTGACATGTTATGGCCTAATGTGCAGTTTTCTTAATGCAATATTTGATTTTTTTTTATGCTTTTCATGTCTTATTTGCTAGTTTTTAATGTATAAACTAATTTAACTTGCTTATTACTATTGACCCATTGAGTAACAGTACAAAACATATGTTTTTATATATAATATTATATATAAATTAGAAATTTGACGCCATAAGTCACGCCTTGAAAACGTCATGTCTTCGCCATGGCTTCTAAGGCTTGAGGCTTAGCCTCACCGCCACGCCATCCTTCACGCCATTTAGAACCTTGTTTTATTTTGATTGATTTTGTATAATTTGCTATGTATTTATGTGTATGTGTATGTGTATGCGTATGCGTATGTGTATGTGTATGTGTATGTATGTATGTTTGTTTGTATATGTACATGTGTATATATGTATATGTATACGTATACGTGTACATGTACGTGTACGTATACGTATACGTATATGTATATGTAGGCGAAGGATCATGTGAGAAGTTGAGGTTAACGTGAGAAGTGGATGTGAACCGTTTATCACTTTTAATCTTATGCCCTCCCATGAATTGGATCTTAGAAGGGAATTGATCTGGTGCATCTCGTTGCATTTTGTCTTAGTGCATCTCATCGTAATGTGCATTCATTTCTCATCCAACGGTTGATAACCACTTTTCACGCTTCTCACGTTAATGTCAACTTCTCACCGGAACCCAACCCAATGTGAGAAGTTGAGGTTAACGTGAGAAGTGGATGTGAACCGTTTATCACTTTTAATCTTATGCCCTCCCATGAATTGGATCTTAGAAGGGAATTGATCCGGTGCATCTCGTTGCATTTTATCTTAGTACATCTCATCCTAATGTGCATTCATTTCTCATCCAACGGTTGATAACCATTTTTCACGTTTCTCACGTTAACGTCAACTTCTCACCGGAACCCAACCTTGTATATGTATATGTATATGTATATGTATATGTGTATGTATATGTGTATGTATATGTGTATGTATATGTGTATGTATATGTGTATGTATATGTGTATGTATATGTGTATGTATATGTGTATGTGTATGTATATGTATATGTATATGCATGTGTCGTATATATTACTAACCAATATGTACATATATGCACATGTGTATACATATATGTTATATACTATGCATGTATGTGTATATGTATACATGTGCATGTATGTATGTGTTTATACGTATATGTACAAGTATGTGTGTTGGTTGTTGAACGCATATGATGGATCTATGTGTGTGTGTATTATATGCATGTGCATATTATATCATGGATATATATTTATATATGTGTATGTGTATGTACGTGTATATATATGTATATTCATATGAATGTACGAATATCGTTACTAAACTTCGAGATCTTGAATTTGGTATATCACGTTTGTCATTTCATAACGGTTTTGGTCCCTCCTCCTAACGGTCGTTAATTTTTTCCATTAAGTTTAATTAAATCGTAGGTATTTTAGTCATTTTCAACATTATTCTAATGACTAAAGTACTCTTTATGTAACTGGGTGGTGATGGACTTAACAGAAAAATGTATAAAATGACTAAAATACCCCTTGATTTAACTGGACTTAACGAAAAAAGTTAATGACTGCTACGAGGAGGGACGAAAAGTGAAGTTTACGCTTAATAAAATTAATGATTAATAATATTTTATAATCGCTAATTATTGGCTAAAATAAGTTAATTTAAAATTATATGTCCGTAATCCGTCGCAAATAACCACGAATCTCCAACAGCCAAAGTATTACTGACAAATTTCACGATCGATGATCTGTTGTAGATTTAATACTTTTTATAAAATAAAAAAAACAACGGGCTCCTAGTCAATCCCAAATCGATTCCAGCGTCACCCCCTCTGTTCGTTCTCTCTACACCGGCAACCACCGCTTTTCCCCTATGGTGCCACCACCTCACTCTCATCGTCAACCTCCACCAGCACCACCACCTCGTTTCAACATTGGAAAACCATCAAGAACCACAACTGTTTTCGCACCACCACTGTCGAGCACCACCACCATCGAGCACCACCTTTTTCTCTATGGACTCAGGTCCATATTTACACTCAAATACATATATGATTTCAGATTTTAGTTCTCGTTTTCTTAGGAAGACATTATATATATTTCAGTTTCAAAATTTTGGATATGGGATTGGGGATTTAAGAGTATTATGTGTTAGAGGTAAAATCAAACATTTAGAGATAAAACCAAGCCATTGCGTGTATTTGAGTTCCGAAAGTCAAAAGGGATTTGGGGTTTGGCATTAGGGATTTAAAACCATTATGTGTTAGAGGTAAGACCAACAAACTTTGGCATATTAGAATCAAGATGGATTTGAGATTTGGGATTTAAGACCATTTAGAGTTCTTTACATATTTTGTGTAAACATTATGTGTACAAATGTCTTATTATATGCTTTCTTAAAGTTAAAATATAGTTACCAACAAGAATTATGTGTAACATTCATTTTGTAGCATTTGTGATATATGATGCAATAGTTTGATATACTCTTGATGAAGCCAACAATGTTAAAATGTCATATATGATGCAATAGTTTGGTGATTGAAAACTTGCATATATTGTCATCTACTTTGTTATATGATTGAAAACTTGTGTTATTAATTAGTTGGGTTATCAATTGTTGGGCAAACATTTGGTTTAATTTAATTTTTTACTCATTGTTAGTTTTGGAAATATTCATTTTCTAGACGTTGTGCTGGCGAAAATTTTAAAAAAATTCTTAGGCTTTAGCTTTCATATAGTCAAACCATTGCACCAATGGGTTGTATAGTCATCTACAACATCTTTAAATTCATTCAAACTATGGTTTGAATTTCATCTTTCGCTCCATGTTTGGTTGTAAAGTCATCTACAACATCTTTAACTTCAGGGAGGTCATCTCCATCTTTCGGTCCATGTTTGGTGGTATGTAGGCTCACTATGGGGATGTCCCTGACATGATGCTCACGTTTAAGCATTCTCAGGCTTGTACATAGTTTAATGCAATTACTTGTTTTAATTTATTTTACTTAGTACAAACAATGTTTATGTAGGGTAAGTTTAGTTGGGACCCCCATATGGAGGCAGACGTTTTCAATGCATTTTGTCGTACCTTGCAAAATAGGTATGAAGACCAGATAAGGGATTATTGTAAATGGGCTGAGATACAGACAGTCTGATGGTCAGGAGTTCACGCCTCTTAGAGAACACCACCTGGACTGGATCTTAGAGGCACATTGGTTGGATATGATTGATCGAGTTCGTGTGGTTGAATGTTTGTAACGTTTTGTAATTGTTTTTATACTAATTTATGTGTTATGTCTTAACAGGTGTGGGATACTGACCCATTTAGGCGTCAATCTAGGTTCGCGAGGGCCAATCGTCCGACCTTATATGAGAGGGTGTCGTTCAGAAGCACCGGGGGATCGATCAGTGTCGTCTACTATACTAAATATATATATATATATATATATATAGTTTATGAATACGTATGATTTTGTTGTCTGCTAACAACTTAAATGTCTATTGTAGAAATAAGTATGGGGTCGTGAGCCAACTGTTGCTGAGATTTTTGAGAGGATACACTGCACCAACAGGAGGCCCGTTCCAGATACGAACAGTCCGCCCACAAATCCTTCAACCTACATTTATCTAAAGGTGGCTAGAGCGACGGTAAGTTCAATTTTTGTACTCGATGTAGTTTGCTTTATAAGATTGGTTAGTTTTATAGGATAGATAACTATTAATCGGTTTGGGCTACCATTGTTGGGAAGACAATTTATAGGATAAAATAGCATTATATTTGTGATAACATGTAATAGATATGTTTGAATTACAAGGTTATGCTGCCAAAATGTCTACAAGTTAGCTAACACATTTTGTTTTGGTAATTGTAGGAGACGTATGCGCGTCTTAAGGAAGAGACATAGGTACTCAAATCCTAGCACTATTCCCCTGGATGACCCAGAGTTGTAAAAGCGTAGTTTCAGAGGCCGGATAAGGGAACTGTTTGGATTCGGGACCAGTCAAGATCCTGGTTTGCTATGATCAGTGATCTCGACGCCAATAGCAGCAACAGGAGCTCGTACGGTAGTCGCATAGAGGTACTTTTCAATGTTGTCATTCATGTATATTTTTTTTTAATCATTTATCATCTCACATTGTTATATGTTGAATAATTTGAGGTATATGTGTTAAAAGAGAAGTTGGAGAGCTATGAGGATTAGTTAGAGACTCAACAGAGAAAAACGAAAACATTGGAGCGTGTAACACCCCGAACTTTTGGTAATCAACCTAGTCTCGTTCCACTTGTCTTGTTTAGTTAGAATTATCTTTTTTGTAGATTGTATTATTTAATTATTGGTTTAATTGTTTTGGAAATCGGAATTCGATTTTGATATTTTTAACTTATCAGTATAAGTCGGCGACTATGACCGGCGAGAATGCGAAGGTCATAGTTGCGGTGTCATTATCGCTTGCATCGACCCACCTTCGGTACAAGTACTGCGAATATGCCCGACAAGATTTCCGAGGGCACACTCGATGTGGCAATGTCACGAGGTTTGGGACGGCCATGGTACCATCTGGGCGACAATGCCCTATGATAGTGTCGTGGCATAGTCGCGGTGGCAATGTCGCACCCGGCCAGACGGGATTTAAAGTTCAATGTCGATTTTTGAGATAAGGAGTTTAGTTTCAGACTTGTTATTTTAAGGATGATTTCCTCTCATATTTGGAGGTGATTCTCATTCCACTTGCCTATCTCTCTCTTCATTGAATTCAAATCAAGATTCAAGCATTTAATACTCTTCTCCTAGAGTTCTAATTAACAACCTTTGGTGCAAGACTTCAAGCATTCTCAAGTCTCAAGTCACTTTTACATTTCTAGGGATTCTTCATTTCTAGGTTTTCTCACTACAAACCTACTAAGTGAGTTTACTAGCACTCCACTATGTTTCTTTCATGATTAATCCTTATGTTTTGTGACCTAATATGAAGTGTACTTGGTATTTTGGTTTGACCTAGAAATGGGTTTTTACTCATAAATGTTGTTTTGACTCAAAACGATTTCTATATACTAAATATAGTAGTAAATGACTTGTTGTTGTATTTTGATGCTTGTGGAAACGCCATCTTGATGGAAGATAAAATGTTGGTTTTGGACTTATGAAGAAAACTTGAGTTGTAGGCATTTTGTGATAGAAATCATGAGAAAAGTGGACCAAATTATGCGTTGTGGATTACTTTTACATTCTAACCCTTGTATATGTGAATACATGTGTATTGATTCCAATTCCTTATACATGAGGATTTGGTAAATTGTATATTGATATTGAGTATGTCAATCTTTTGGGCTACTAAAGAGTAGACACTAAACGACTGTTAGCATCCTTGAGGTGGAAATCGTCTAGAATTGGGTAGGCACTAAGATTGAACAACCCTTAAGGTGTAACTCTTTGGAGTAGACACTAAAGGTAATGAGAATGTTTGAGGTGATGTCAAAAGGGTGTGTGCATTAAAACCAAAAATTTGAGGTGTAATACTGATAACATCATTTAGTGACCACATTTATGTGTTCCCGTCACCATGATGTAAACGGGTCTCCCCTGTCATCGAAAGGTGAAGTTTGTGTATATGTTCAAGTGTGGAACATCATGTTAAATGTGGTTCATACTATTACGGAACTGGTAACATTAAATTATGTGTTAATGTCTTCGTCCTTATATACTTGTGTATGATCTCATCAGGTTTCTAGCCTAATATTTGTTCTTTGTATATATGGTTTACAGGTCTCACTAGTGACGGATCTAAGACGTTTTGAGACGCCGACCGATGTCGTTAGGAGCATCTTAGGCGTGGGCTTTTAGAAAATTTTGTGAAGATAACTCTTTTGGGAGATATAGTGATACCCACAATAATCAAGTCTACTAGCAACTAGATTAATTAGGTTGTTATTCTTATGTCTCATTTATATTAATGATGATTGATGTACAAACTTCCCCGTCTTGGGTTGAATTTGTCTATAACATTGAAGGTTTTATGTTATTTACATTACTATTACCCTACTTTTATTGTTTAAATTTTTAAGGTGTTACAGAGCGGCAGCAAAAGGAGACAGTAGTCGAGCTAGACCGAAAGAAGACGCTGATTGAGCAGTTCACTGGCTTCATGAGGCAGTTCCAAGGTGGAAACCTCCCCCTCCCTTGTTGTAGATAAGATTTTGTATATTATTTTGGTATTAATTTGTAAAAACAGATTATTTATGTATTTTGTATGGTATTTTTCAGTTTTGGCAAGGTTTATTGTACAGGAAATACGTATTTTTAAATTATTATTTTTAAATTCAAAATTAAATCACTAACAGATATTCGTTGGTCATTTTTTTTAATTAATTATCCCTCAGTATTGTCCCTCAATGATCCCTCTGAAACCTTGTCATCGGTGATCCCTTGGTAAAGGGATCCGATGGTAATCCGTCATTGACGTTTTCATTGGTGATCCATCAGTGATCCATCGGTAAATGTGGTTGTCAGTGATCCGTCGATGATGTTCGTTAGTGATCTGTAGGTGATGCCTTTTCCCACGGCATTTCTTCCGACAGACTATAACCGACAGATCCGACTTTTAGTGATGAATTACCAATGCATTTTTTCGTCAATGAAAGTTTTTTTTTGTAGTGGCGAACTGCTAGAATTCTAGGCATTAGTTTGGACATAGTCATTGTTGGTCGTATTATAAACATTAATTTTATGCAACAAACATCAATAATAATGCATAAACGTGAATAACAAACAAGGGACAATAATAATAATAATAATAGGTAATAATAATAATAGGAATAATGGTAATAATAATAATAATAATAATAATAATAATAATAATAATAATAATAATAAAAATAATAATAATAATAATAATAATAATAATAATAATAATAATAATAATAATAATGGTAATAATAATAATAATAATAATGGTAATAAAAACATAATTTGTATTAAAACAATATCTTACCTCTCTCAAGTTCCTGCAACGTATAGTAAATCTTGAAGGCAATTTCCGAGAGATCTTTATATAAGTTAAGTTTGGAGGAGAGGCACTTGACCAATCATAAGTGCAAACATGGGGCAGCTTCTTTTTGGTGTCAATGAAACTCTGAACAGATCAACAACTACTCACTTTATACTGTATGCATTTTCTAAAGTTGCATGTGGAATGAGGAATAGCCAAGATATCATTTGCTAGCTTTGATGGAACTGGATAGGTTAATTCATTTCCCTTCCACCACTTGTGAATTTCAAATTCTTCACAAGAAAGCTAACATAGATATCTAATAAATATTGATCAAAACTCGTTGTTATGCACTGTGATTGACAGACATCCTCTTCCTTCGTATCTCTCAACTTGTTTCATCAAGCCCCTCTAATTCATCCATGTGCTTTTCCAAATCTTCTACAATGAACTAATCATGTTTCTCTCTGCTATCAATTCTTTTGTAATTCCCATATCATCAATATTCTCATCAAATCCCCTTGTGTTGACTAAATTCATGTCTGGGTTGGAATTGTCAAAGTGATTAGTTGAGGTCAAAAACTACTTTGTAGAAATATGTGTCCGCCTCTGGGACGGGTGTAACATAGAGATCACTATGAGAATCGACATGGCAACATTGGCTATAGGGTAATCGAAGTCCATTATAAGGCCAACTTCTTTAGAGACCCTTCCGTGGATAGGAGTCATTTGTTTGCGAAGTTTTGCTTTTTTGGGGAGTGCATCCTTAGATAGTTATTCTTTAGGATGGATGAATATGAGCCATCTGTTGGACTTGAACTCTAGGTTATGTAGCGTTTTTTAGCCGCCTTATGTGTCTCCATTGGTCCGAATGTATTGCGAGAATGGAAAGGTAGATGTCAATACTCCGGAAGACTTCGTGTGGCAAGGTTTGTTGTTACGGGTAATAATCAAGTTTAATTGAACCTGGAGACTCTGTTAAGGCGTTGTGTTCGACTATTTGATCGTGCTAGATTTCGGGACCGAAATCTATTTTAAGGTTGGGATGATTATAACACCCATGATTTTTAGGATTCCATTTATGATGCAGCGGTAAATCAAATAATAGATTAAAACACGTTGATTCTCGAGGAATACCCGTGATAAGCTCTTCTAGGATTCGTTGATTCGACGAATACCGAACCTAGGCTTCAAATTCGAATTCACAAGAACTCAAAAGTTGGGATAAAATCAAAAGTCTATCAAAATCAAGTGTGACCATCCAGATTACACAAGAAGAATATAAACAGGAGGCCCAAAACAAAAACATAAAAAGTCCAATGAAAATGCCAAAAGGGAGTAAAAAACACGAAAATGTCCAAAAACCATATTAAAACAGCGTTTTTGGGGTTCAAAAGTCGGTTAGGCCCTTGTTCCAGGCTTCAAATGGATTGGTCATGGGCGGTTTCAAATAAAAAACATACAAATCATAATCAATGCTTATATTAGACAGGGTCGTCCCTAGGGGTGGGCAGGGCGGGGGCATGCCCAGGCCCATAAGAAAAGGGGCCCAATTTTTTTTAATATAGTAGTAGTTTTAAAAAATAGTAAATAAAAAAGTCACAAATTTTTTTAGTATCTAATATGACCCAATAAGAATTTACTATTGTAATTAACTTATTATAAGGGCCAAATAATTAATTACATTGTAGAAGAAAATATATAAAAAATTAATTGGTCGTTCATTTTATAGTATTGCTTCTTGTTTATTTAAGGCTTTTTTTTTGTCTAATATCAAAGTCTAAAACTATTTGTCTTGAAAACCTTAATGTATTCTCCATCATTCATCTCTCACCGGCTCTTTTGATTATTTCATCCACATGAATTCTATTTTTGTATCAGACTATAGTATATTTCTTGTTATTAACTAAGAAAACCTCTAACTTTTGGAAAAAATTTACCAACCATATGAGACGGTCTCACTTATATCTATATTTATGATTTCAAAACCACCCTTATTTTTTATATATTATTGACTCTTTATTATCTAATATTAAGTGCATGAATCTTAAGTATATATATTATCCCTATCTCTAAAACAAGATTATGATATCAATATATAAATACTCTCCACTCTCAAGAACACAAATTAAAAAAAATTCCTTTTTGTACTCTTTTTATTTTCCTTCCCATTCTTTTATTTTTCTTTCCTTCCCGAATTCGAGAATACAACGTCAAAGTTTATAACGGTGATGAAAAACATTAACATAATATGACATGGAAAGTCAACAGATTTATACTGATTTACATAGTGTTACTCTGAATTGTCAACATTGTGACCCCGAATGATGTCAATCTATATATACTAAAGATATATCATAGAATATTTTTGAATGTGGAACACATAGATGATGCTATGTGTACAAATGTTATGGTATATAATACTAATTTAGAAATAATTATTCATTGATTTTGGGTCTAGAAATATTTTAAAAGACGGTTTTATATGAATTATTAGTATTTCTTGAATTCAATATTATTCCTTATGATAAAAACAATATATTAATTTTTTCGTATTTATAAAGGGTTATTTCTTACATTTCTCCCAGGACCTATAAAATTCAAGAACAGACTTGATATTAGAAAACAATCGAGATATTTATAGTTAATCATCATTATTCACTAATTAGGAATGAGATATATATGAAAAATGATATGATTCATTCATTTAGATTAGGAAACAAAATGGAATCATATATTTATTAGACTAGATGAACGACTAAGATTGATTTGTATGGTTTGTATATATATATATATATATATATATATATATATATATATATATATATATATATATATATATATATAGGGTTTGGTTCTTTTGTTAACCCAATAATTGGTGTTAACTTTGTGAACCAATCTTAGCCCCTTCATCTTGGAAATCTATGGTTTACATTCATTATGGCATTTTGCAATAAATTAAAATAATATGCGTTATAGATATAGATGAACACTTATGAACATGGGTATATTTGAAAAACATTATAAAGATTTTTGTAACGTCCATCTCTATGTAAGTTACTTTTCCAGTAATAATTTTATCATTTCGTAACCGACTGCTATGGCCTGATGTGAGTGAACACAAATCAGATAGACAAAAACAATGAATAGTGGTACAAGTATACACCTCTAGACACTATCGTTGTTCACAAGTAATAAAATGGTAAGAACCAAGTATCGATCCACAGGGAAGGAAGTTAGAAATCTTAGAGAGTCAAATCAGAAAAGTCAACTTAAGAGGATGAATTTAGAAGAAAAATATCTTTGAGAGCGATTGGTTGCAGTAAATGGAAAGTTGTAAATGAAAACAATAACTGAAAACTGTAAACTAGGGTGAGACAATGCATGGGTGTGAAGTTCAGTTGAGGGTTCCAACAATCAGGGAAAGTGAACGTATGATGCAGTATATTTCAAATCAAAAGGGTGATGTTGCAGCATAGATCAAGTAGCTTAGAAAATAAGTATTAGCATCCGACCATCACCTAAAAGTCACTCGGGTCAAGGTTTTGACAAGCACTGCTCCACATATCTCAAGTGTCACGCTTGTGATATGGGCCAAATGGGCGGTCATCTCCCCTTATGGTGCATGGTGAAGGAATAGATATCCATTTTTTAGTATCTTTTAAAGAAAAGTTTACTTCCATGTCATTCAAGTAGGATGTGTCTAACGGCTCGAGGTCTCAAGTCCATCACAGTTTAACACTTTTAACAAGTGGCCACTTGTTAAGAAGATGTTTGCTCAATATAAACTTGAATGAAAGATCAGTGTAAACATCAATTCATGAGCAATATTCACTTTATAATTGTTTATAGACCAAAACTTTCCCTCACACCCAAGCTAAGGGATTAGCCTATCATCGCTTGGTTGTCTTGCATTTTTAGTAAAAACATTCGAACATAATACTCAAAGAAATCAATACTTAACAAAAGTGCAAAAACACTAAATGAAAAGCAAGTCACCAAGAGTATATTTCAAGAAATCAAACTAGAGACTAGTAGCCAAAAACACAAGAATTCAATACTTCACATCCATATTCAATTTAACATGATCAAAAGCTTGAATAGGAGAAGTATTGGGAAACTTGGTGCCAAAGCAACTAAGAACTAGAGAGATTTAAGTAACAAAGCAAGCAATTAGTAAACAACAACAAAAAGAGAATCTAACAACTTCGCATCCACACTCAATTTAACTTGATCAAAAGCTTGAGTAAGAGAAATTGTAGAAAACTTGTAGCTAAAGCAACTAAGAACTTGGAAAGCTTGTAAGTAACAAAACACTTAGAACAATTTGCAATTAACTTGAAAAGAAGAGAACAATTTGGTCATTACAAAACAATTAACTTCAAATTCAAAGCAAGGTGAAAGGTTGATTGGTTGTGTAATTGGTCTGGTGATTCAAAACCCTAGCCAAAGCTTCCCTTAAATACTAGAGGAAGTGGCTAGCAACATAATTAAATATTAAAAGTGTATTTTCATAGACTAAGCACATGCCTAAAATTATTAATCCATAATGCCTAAGCAACAAGTTGTCTTCTAGAGGTATTTTATTTTCTAGCTTGACAAAGCTTGGAAAGCAAGCAATCTTCAAAAGAATTTCCAACTTCAAAATATCTCTAAAATCCATCAGCACTCAGCACAATGCTGCAGCAGTCCTTTTCTTCTTCATTCTTCAGTCATCAATCTGCTACAACATGTTATTCTGCAAAACATGGGCTAAACAACGAAATCAAGCCCAAAAAGGATAGAATTGGGCCATGAGTCCCAATGGATCATACTAAACCAATAAAAAGCAAAATAAGAAATAAAAGACTCAAGATTATGGGCTTTGAATAGTAAAATCAAATAAAATAGCTGGAAATGTGATGCTTCAGCAATGGTAATTGTACACACATCACCGACATCAATTAAAGATTAGGGATGTTGTAACACCCTCAATTCTAGAAATAGCAACTAATTTAAAATTTTCTAAATACATCGTCAAATGATTCATCTACGAACACAAATTAAGATTTAACCTCAATACACACATTCCATTCCAAACGTACAGACTGTAATAAGGACGGGTGCTACTAAAACCCAATAACAGTCACTATCTCCAAATTGCAGAAGACTTCACCAACTACTTACACTTGTGTAAGGCTAAGGCTCAACTCTTCATAGTACTGCTAGGACCAAAACCCCCAACTGGAACCTGATGCACATGCCGACAAATAAAAAGGGTTAGGCTTAACACCTAGTGAGATCAAGAGTTTTCACATTTATAAATGAATCATTAAAGAGGAAGAATGCAACTAAAATAATAATCTTTCAAAATGATATGCTTCAATCATGAAAACGGCTCGTTTACTAATAATTATGCATTTTAGACGAAAGAGACACCAATATAATCGCTGACCAACCAAACTGTTTTAAAGACTAAAATCCCAATGTAAAACGTTATTTCGTAAACTTAGATTTAGCCCAAAACTTTCTCAAAATGAGAATAGAGAGAGAACTCCCAATTTTATAAAACGCGGTTAAAAATGTTATATCCCGAAATACCCAACACGGGTGGAACATGATACACAACTCGTAAACCATAAATGAAAATCTATATAAATAAATATCGCCGTGAACATGGACATTATGCCCAAAACTCACACGACCATAAAATGGACGAAATCAAATACCAAAACGTGGAAATGACGCATTCCATTCAAACCTTAATATACGTGGGAAAACCCCAATATTAAGGCATTAACGTTTAAAAATATATATACGACATTAACGTGGAAATGACGCATTCCATCATTTATCGTCGACCACACAAACCAAAGTTGGTAAGATACGACATTAACGTTTAAAAAATATCACGGATCTACGACGGAGAGACCCATATACATTGAGAATAGAGGAACACGCAAGTAGGTCGCCCATACAACTTCCTCGCATGTCATCTAAACTTTTCCATCTTGGGTGGCGAGAACACGTGAATGGGGCCACCCGTGATGTTATTGAATTTCACCACATATCCCGGACCTAGTTCCCATGCCACCACCGACATCACAATCCTCGGACCGTTATGCCTCTGGCCATACTCCGTCGAGTTCCACCTCAAGGACTTACAGACATGGGTGCCTATCCAATTTAGATGAGTTACAACTCGGTGGCTCGAGCCACCTATTGCCTACTCGCTAGCGAACTCAAGCGATCAACGGTCATAACCAACCATACCCGCTTTACCAAAACAGACAGACTTATGTGCCTATGGATCCAATACAACACTGTCTAAACATTACATGACTCTAATTGAATGATCAAAACACCCAAAACATGGACTCTCAAATGACACGGAATAAACGCCATCATAATCAAAACTCCACAACTATTTTTAAACCGGACAAATGTCCTTAAGACTCCATTTAGTCAAAACCAAACCAAAGGCCCAACAATTTACGTAAACCCCAAATGAAAGCCAGTTATAAACATTGAAACAAGTATGACCAACTATCATGCAAACACAACGACCAAAAGTATGATTAACTCAAATCTCATCATTGGTTGAGGCAAACCATTTTCCAAATAAACGCATACCCTTATATTACAAAAATGCCTCATAACACAATAATGTGCATTTTCCAAAAAGTTTATAAGATTTAATACACAAAATGACACTTACATCAAATGAACTCCAATTATATATGTAAAATCGTCAATGAAACATATTACATGATTTATTTACCAAAATTCCCAAAATGGGTGTTTCACCATGTTTATAAAACTAAACATTTCAAAATAACCAAAACTTATCAGGTGATCAGCAGTTAACAAATTCACGTAGAACACAAAACACCTTAAAATGAACATTTTGGCATGTACACCGTTTTCACAAATCAACTTGAATTCACCTAGCTAGATTTAGGCTAAATCTAGATTTTACCCCACTTTGAGCTCCTTTGAAGAAAATTGAATCTTCATAGTCGAAACCTCCAAAAACCTAGATACACAAATTTCACCCATAAATAATCACATTCAACCAAGTATAATCGATCCCCAAACACATAACATCAAAATCTCCATTTTGGTCAAAACCCTAATTTTGACCACAAACCTTCCAAAATCTTACCAACCGAAATTGAAGGAATCAAACACTAGAAGATCATCAATAAAGCATTTACATCACCTATTAAGGTTTAGAAAAGAAGGGGATAAACTTACCACTTAGGTTTTGGTGAAAACCTAGATAACCCTAAAATTTAGCTTGAGGTTGAGGTTGAAGATGAAGATGAAGGTGGGGAATCATTGACCCAAGCTTCCAATCTTACCACTTGATGGTGTTTTACTTCCATAAAATCCAAGGATTTGAGCCAAAAATGAGTTGGGGTTTGAAGGGGGAAGAAGGAAAATGATTTGGGAGAGAATGGAGGAAGTTTGGATATGAGAAAATGAGAAAGAGGCTGAAAACTAACTCGCACTTAACAGCACCCTGGGCCTCTGGTGCGACAATGACCAGCAACATTGGCAATGTCGCCAGATCCCCCCAGGCCACTGTTCCTTCTCTGCCACTGTGACAGTGCGACTATGACACTGTCATAGTCGCCGGGCATTGTAGCGGGACCTTTCCGGAGCCCCGAAACTCAACTTTTTCAATGGCAACACTCCTGATACTCCAAGGGACTTAAAACCATGATTTCCCAACAAAAGTCCCGTCGTTTATAAGATCCAAAAACGTCCGGGTGTCCTTTACTTACCGAAAATTATGGGTGTTACAGATGCTTAATATGGAATGTGTAACTTATGAATTGTATGAACTAATGAACAATTGTCATATATGAACCGTGTTCAATACATAACATTTGTCATATATGGAATCAGTAACTTACGAACAATCTTCACCAATGAAAATATGGCATATATGAACATGTCATTAGTGAACACATACATGAATGTGTATGTATGTGTGACTGGTGAACAGTATTCACCAATTATAACACCCTAAAATTTGGGTAAATTAAAATTTAAATTTTTGGCAACATAACGCCTAAAATACGAGAATTCATAAAACCTGTGAATAAGGACATCTAAAACCTATTAACGTTGGGGTAGTTTGTAACAACTATAGTAGCGGTAGATATAACATAGTATACAACAACCTGATTAATCTAGAATAAATATCGAACTAGATTAAATGTGGGTGTTGCCATGTCTCCAAAACGCTCTTCTCTTATAATCCCAAAAATGCTCGGTCCATAAGTGCTCCTAGATGTGCTTCTGGTGGATCAAGGTGCCTTATACACACCACTAGCTAACATGTAAGTCATTAAACATGTACACAAGTGTTACTAAAGTCTTAGAGATATGACAAAGAAGCTACAATTTATAAAGTAAGCGCTAGCAACGTAATTAAGTGTTACCGGTGTACCCTTAGGTCGAACCCACGTCAACATCCCGTTTGGGATAAACAATCCATTTCCTGTACAATACCACAAGAGATAACTCCTGAAAGATGGGGGAGATCCGTTACCATCTTTGGTGACGAGAACACGTGAATGGGGTCACCCGTGATGTTTATTGGATTTCACCACATATCCCGGTCCTAGTTCCCATGCCATGACAGACATCACAATCCTCGGACCGTTTATACCTCTAGTGCTTACTCCGTCGAGTTACACCTCAAGGACTTACGGACATGGGTGCCTAACCAAAGTAGACGAGTTACAACTCGGAGACTTGTGTCACCTATTACCTACTCACTAGTGACCCAACAATCGACAATTAAGATCACATATGCATGCCATCTAAATCCTTGTGCACAAGGAGATAGACATAAATTCCACATTTAGATAGTGATCAAATATAGATAACATTTTTCATGCAAGGCACGTTTCTTTCAAATGACGTAATAACGCTTATTTCATGAGTATATTTCTACCCCATCACTTGTTTGACAACATAGCAACCATTAACCAATGTAATGACTCTAACTGCTGATAAGAATAAATGTAGCCAAATCACATATTTATGAGAACGGTCCTTTGTCATAAATTTCATGCATAAAAGAATCCCCCAAGATGTTAAATGGTTCTTACAAGCACCAAAACCCCCCATATATGATAAATACACAAAACCCTAGTTTTATGGTTAACTCTAAACACTTCATAAAATTCACATGAGCAAGTAATTGTGCAAGTGTAGATAAATAAGGGTTAGAAGGCTCACCAAGTAGGTGTGTGAAGTAAAACCCCCTGTTGGATCAAATAATTGTATTTAAGATTAAAGTTAAAGTTAAGGGTTTAAAATGCAATTGTGCTAAAGTTAATTAGAGGGTTTATTATGTAATAAGTTAATAGTTATTAAGCTATTGGGCCCAAGCCTATTAGAAAGCCCATTAAGGTTAAAGCCCATAAGGCCTGGGTATTTAAAGTTTTGATTAGTTTAGTTTTACGTTAACCTTGTAAGAACTCTGATAATTTTCTAAATAGTCGCTGTAAGTTTTCTCTGTATTCAAAGGGTATCAAGAACACTCAAGGGTTTCATTGTTTATTCAAGGGATTGGTACGTTATTATTAATCTTTATATCTCTTGATTATTATTGTGTTGCTTGATTACTTGATTGATTGTTAACCAACTAGATAAAACTGGGATAACAATTGGTATCAGAGCCAAAAGAATCAAATTTTTTTACTATTCATCGAAAATCACTGTTCATCGAAGTTACTATTCATGCGAAGTACTGTTCATCCTATTTCATGAATCTGTTATTGCATCCGGTCGATTAGTATTTGTGTTTTTGTTTCTTTCGATCGAAGAATTGCTTATTTGTTGGTTTAATTGTGTATCGGTCGAATTAATTTTCTGGGTTTGGTTTCGGTCGAACCCCAGATATTCTTCGTGTTCTTCGGCCATTCATCGTGTTCATCGATATTATTGTTTGACCGATACCTATTCGACCTGAGCCTTCGACCGGATAGTTGTATCTCCGGTCATTCCCTTCGACCGAATAGTTGTGACCTCCGGTCTTTCCTTCGACCGGACCTTAGTATTCTCCGGTCTTCCCTTCGACCGGATACCTGTTATTTCGGTCTTGGCATTCGACCGATACTAGCCGACCCCGGTCTTACCATTCGACCGGATACCCGTTACTCCGGTCTTGCCATTCGACTGGATACTCGTATTCCCGGTCTTGCCATTCGACCGGATACTTGTTACTCCGGTCTTACCATTCGACCGGGTACTTGCATACTCCGGTCTTTCCTTCGACCGGTACAGTTCATTCTTCGAAGCACATCCCCGGTCGATTTTTGCAAACTGTGATAGGGTATCTAATTGTCAAAAAAAATTTCTCTAGGGGCGCTGCCCCCATACCCCCGCAAGGGCGTTGCCCCTTGACCCCACCCGCTAACCGGGTAGCGGGACCCCCGTGCTAAGTCTGCGAAGGGGGACAAAGATTTGCTCTTGATCAAAATCTTCTTAATTTTTCAGTATTTTATTCATAGATATTAGTGCTTTATACTGTGTGCGAGGACTGCATTTGATTATTTTTGGAAATTCATTTTTTCTGAAATTTTTTGAGTGTAGTCTTTACTTTTGATTCTAACGATCTCATCTAGTTGGTTGTCTTGGTACAGAAAAGTCTATTTACTAACCGTACAGCTAAGATGTCGAATCAGCTTCTCTCGATGGGTTCTCAAGTCAAACCTCCTGTCCTCGTGGCAAATGAGTATCAGCAGTGGAAGACAAGAATGATTCAGTTTCTGAATCACAAGAACAGAGAGTTCATGACAATAATCATTGAAGGTCCCAAAACTCCAATGATCACAGTAAAGGGTCAACCTGCTACAGATTCCTCTCCTGAAATCCCTGACAGAGATATTCCTAAACCTGTTCAGTTCTTCACTGAAAAGCAGAAAGACCAACTCAAGTTAGAAGAAGAAGCTCTAATCTATCTGACGATGGCAATTCCAAACGACATCTACAATCGTGTCGACAGTCAGAGTACTGCTAAAGGAATCTGGGATGAACTAGCAAGGCAGTTTGAAGGAAGTGAAGCTTCTATTCAAGCTAAGCAGAATCTGTGCATAAATGCTTACGAGGGATTTCATGCCAAAGAAGGAGAGCTGCTTTTAGATACCTATAATAGGTACAACATTATTCTCAATGACTTGCGGAGGAACAAAATCGCCAAATCTGCTTCTGAGATAAACTACAAGTTCATCAAGAATCTGAATCCAGAATGGAAGAACTTTGCTATCAACCTCCAGATGTCGAAGAATATGGCTCGAGAAAATGTCACCGATATCTTCTCTACTCTTGCTCAACATGAGGATGAGGTGAGATCTATGAATAATGAGTCTAATCATCTGAAGGATTCTGTGGCTCTCATAGCCGGCAAAGGTTCTGTATCCTCTGCAAGGTCGAAGAAAAAGGCGTCCAAAGCTTTAGTTACCGAAGTTACTGACTCTGACTCTGATTCAAGCGATGAAGAAATGGAAGTTGATTCTGATCCGGATATTCAAAAGTTCTCTGAAGACTTGGCTCTCATTACGCGACGATTCAAGAAGAGCTTTGGCAAGAAAAGATTTTACTCAAAGCCAGAGTATGATGGATACAAGAAAGAGAAGTCTGAGATGCGATACAAGCCGAGGCATGGAAAGAGAGAGGAAGGACGAGAAGATCGGAAGGAAGATAGAAGAGAAGGAAAGAGAGAGGAGAAGCGAGAAGAGCGAAAGGATGAACCAGGAAGATGCTACAACTGTGGCAAATTTGGGCACTTCTCAAGGGACTGCAAATTCAAGAAAGTGAAGAACTCAGAGTACTACTCAAGAAAGTCACTAATTGCCAAGAAAGCTGAAGAAGGAAAAGTACTAATGGCTGAAGAAGAGAACTGGTTGTTCCAAAGTTCTGATGACGAGGAGCAAGCACATTTCACCCAAGTTTCTTACATGGCAAAGCTGGAAGGTGACGATGAAGACTCTGAGACACAATCCGAAGAAGCAAACTCTGAGGTAAGTGAAAATTCTGAACTTATTGAATCTTTAATGGCCCAAATACATGACATGAAAGATGAATTTGCTTTACTGAAAGGCAAACTTAGCTCTGCACATCAATCTGTTTTAATCTTTCGTGATGAAAATGCTATTTTAAAAGTTGTTGTGGAAGAAAAGGAAAAGGAAAAAGATGATTTAAAAGCTGAAAAAGAGTCTTTAAAAGAAAAAATATCTGGTTTAGAAACAGATCTTGTGAATCTTAATGCTGAAAAGGGTGAGTTTCAAATCAAATTTGAAGTTTGTTATAAAGAAAGAAATGAAGCTTACACCAAAATAAAGCAACTGGAGGACATTAACATGAAACGAGGTCAGACTGAACAAACATTAAATCTGTTGACCAATAAACTCCAAGACGAAAGGTTTTACAAACTTAAACCAGGTTTGGGTGTGCCAATTAATGAAATTTTGAAAAAGGCACCGGAGCACCTATATAATTTTGATAAATTTGGCTCCACAATAAAACCCATTCCTGACATTCGCGCTACTTTTGTTGAAGCAAGTTCTCCTAAACCTTCTGAAGAGACCAAAGGTCAAGAAGAAATAAGAAAGAACAAGTCTGGTGACACTGATTCTCAAAATCTTTTTAAATCTGTTGGTTTTACATATGGTGATTTGAACGAAAGCTATGCAACTCGAAAGATCGAATTTACTGAGTTTGAATCACTATTTACCACACCTTCTAAAGAATCAGTGAGCACCAACACAGTTCTACCTGAGACTGCATGCAAAATTGATGAGTATGAATCGGATGTTGATCCATCTACTATACCATCAGTCTCAACTCCCATTGCTTCTAAACCTTTACTTCCTGAAGAGGTTGAAGAAGTTGCTGCTACCGCGGATGAATCTTGTGTTCAAAATGATAAAACGGAGTTTATTGAGTCCATGACTGAAGAGATATTCTCTGATATGATGAATGCATCAGACTCTGATCCTGTTTCTGATTTAAAGGGATCAAATTTTGTGGATGGTAATACATCTGAATTGATGAAGCAAATTGATATGTTGCAACAATCTCTTGATGAGGTTGAAGATGAAAACTTTGATCTCAAACATAAACTTGAAAAGTCTTTAAAAATAAATCAAGAGCTTTGCACTGAGATCAATGATTTGAAAATTACTTTGTTTAAAAATGCTTCAAATGAAAAACAGATGTTAAATGATCCAAGCTGGAAGGTAAGAACCAATCCAGAATTTGATGCTCCTGCAAAACCTACAGTTGCTTACTCTGATTGTCCTGAATATCCTCCAAGTATTTTTGAAAAGGGTGAGACTTCAAAGAGCACTAGAAAAGAACCACCTTCTAAGTTAGAGACTAACAAGGTTCCTGTTTCTGTTTCAGATATAAGAGGAAATGGAGTTGGGAAGAGTAAGAAGAATAAAGATCTTAGTTTGAATAAAAAGAATAGTTTGAATTCTAGTAGTTGTTCTACAGACAGTGTTATTTTGAATAGTACTTCTTTTGATAAACATGAATGTAAGATTTGTTCCGATAAATCTAAGTTTATGAATTTTGCTCGAAAGAATCTTTATTACAAACACTGTTGGGATAATTCATTCAAATACTACTCCCCTCCTAAGTCCAAAAAGAATAAAAGCAAAGCTAAGCTGAACTCTAAGTCTAATTCTAATTCTGATTCTTCTACACAACCAAAAGTGTATCGTGCTAAGGTTGCCAATCCTACTTCTAAAAAGCACTTTCAGGAATTGAATGTTAAGATGGTTTGGAAATGGGTTCCAAAACCGCGTTATGAATGGAGAGTGAAAGTCAAACCAGATGATATTCCTGAGTTGCTTGATGCTAACCGCGAAGGACCCATCCTGATATGGGTGCCTAAGCAAAACTAATTGTCTCTTTTGCAGGCCTGTCGATTGTGGGTAATAGATTCCGGATGTTCACGCCACATGACAGGAGTCAAGCACCTCTTGCATAACTATGTGGAGGAGCCTGCCGGAGCAGTTAGATTTGCCAATTCTGAAGCCGAAGGCCACGTCAGAGGATATGGAATGCTCGATAACGGTGTTGTGAAGATTCAAAAAGTGCTATATGTTGAAGGACTTGATCACAATCTGTTCAGTACCAGTCACTTCTGTGACATGCAATATCAAGTCCGCTTCACAACCACTCATTGCTATCTAGAAGATCACGATGGTTACGAAGTCTTCAAAGCTGAGCGCCATGGAAATCTATACTATGTAGATTTCCCTACACTGTCTGCCACACGTCCAGTATGTCTACTAGCCAAAGCTTCTAAAGCACAATCATGGACGTGGCATCGACGCTTGTCTCATCAAAATTTCCAATCTATAGCGAAGCTACAAAGACAAGGTCTGGTCAAAGGTCTACCAGAAATGAGGTTCGAAAAAGACTCACTCTGTTCCGCATGTGAGTTGGGCAAAATGAAGCGTAGCTCCTTCAAGTCCAAAGCTGAATCATCGACCTCATCAGCACTGGAACTTCTTCATATGGACCTTTGTGGCCCAATGCGCACAGCATCTATCAACGGAAAGAAGTATGTGTTGGTAATGATAGATGACTACTCAAGGTATACATGGCTCGAGTTTCTTCGCAACAAGTCAGATGCGCCAGAGTTGATTATCGCTTTCATCAAGCGTATTCAAGTACGTCTTCAACTGCCAATAAGAACCATTCACAGTGATAATGGCACGGAGTTCAAGAATGACACCCTGAAGAGTTATCTTACTTCCGTGGGTATTTCACACAACTTCTCCGCAGCCTACACTCCACAGCAAAACGGCATTGTTGAACGGAAGAATCGCACTCTGGTTGAAGCAACTCGTACTATGCTTGCTTACTCAGATCTACCCATGTACCTTTGGGCCGAGGCAGTCGCTACAGCATGTTTTACACAGAACCGTACCATTGTGGTCAAGCGCTTTAATAAGACAGCATATGAGTTAATCAACAATCGTACACCTAACATCAAGTTCCTTCGTGTTTTTGGTTGCAGGTGTTACATTCTAAAAGAGCGTCAAGGATTATCAAAGTTTGATAAGAAAGCAGATGAAGGATATCTCGTTGGATACTCTCTGACATCCAAAGCTTATCGAATTTACATTATTCGAACAAAGACGGTTGTTGAGAGCATGAATGTCTCCTTTGATGAGAATTCAACAAGGACTTCTGGACACAACAGTTCAGAACTCGGTCTTAACGACAAAGCTTCTATTCAAGCAAGAATAGAACCAGCTATAACAGGATCATCTTCTTCAAACTTTAACTCTACTTCATCTGAGTTAGATTTATTGTTTATTGATGCCTTTGATGATATATGTGCAGATTTTGAAAAAGGCATATCAACATCAATAACAAGTGGAACAAACTCGGAGGTCCCTACTATATCTGAAGACATGCCTGGACCTTCCGACGAAGTCACTGACACTTCAACTCCATCAGGTACAACTACACCATTAGTTTCTGACTCTACTAATACTGAATCTGTCTCTGGAAACGAAGTCCCGAGCACTTCAACCGCTAGTCCAGAAGCTTCAGTGTCAGAAACACCAGAACAAGATGTCCCGAGTACATCTGTGGAGCAACCTGCCGTACAAGATGACAACGATGCATCAAATACGCAACAAGCAGTTGATGCACTACCAAGCACACATCGTTGGACTAAGGATCATCCCCTGGAAAACGTGATAGGTGACGTATAATCTGGTGTCACAACAAGATCTGCAACAGCTAACTTCTGCATGTTTTCAAGCTTCCTCAGTTTCTTAGAGCCAAAGAAAGCGGCTGAAGCTCTACGTGATCCTTTCTGGATTTCTGCTATGCAAGACGAGCTTCTACAATTCGAAAGGAACAAGGTATGGCGCTTGATCCCACTACCTAAAGGTAAATCCGTTATTGGAACAAAGTGGGTGTTCAGAAATAAGAAAGACGAAGCTGGAGTAGTCGTGAGAAACAAAGCTCGATTGGTCGCCAAAGGGTATTGTCAACAAGAGGGCATTGACTATGATGAAACATTCGCCCCGGTTGCAAGGATCGAAGCCATCAGAATCTTTCTAGCCTATGCAGCGCACAAAAACTTTACAGTCTATCAGATGGATGTAAAGTCGGCTTTCCTGAACGGCGTTCTGCATGAGGAGGTCTATGTGGCTCAACCTGAAGGTTTCGTTGATTCTCATCACCCTGATCATGTCTATGTTTTAGACAAAGCGCTTTATGGCCTTAAACAAGCACCGCGAGCCTGGTATGAAACTCTCACTAAATTTCTACTTGCTTCTGGTTTCAAGAAAGGTACAGTAGATACAACCTTATTTCTTAAAAGGCAAGGTGATGACTTGATTCTTATTCAGATTTATGTTGACGACATAATATTTGGGTCGACAAATCCAAAATTTTGTAAGAACTTTTCAAAGATAATGGAAACAAAGTTTGAGATGTCGATGATGGGTGAATTAAATTTCTTTCTTGGTCTACAAGTAAAGCAATTACCCGAAGGCATATTTATTAATCAAGCTAAATATATAAAAGATATTTTGAAAAAGTTCAATATGTCAGATGGTTCAGTCATGAAAACACCAATGGCTACTGGTACACTCTTAGACGCGGATCCCTCCGGGAAGCCTGTTGATCAAAAGGTGTATCGTAGCATGATTGGATCTTTACTTTATCTGACTGCCAGTCGCCCGGATATAATGTTTGCCACATGTTTTTGTGCAAGATATCAGTCTAATCCTAAAGAGTCGCACTTAACTGCTGTTAAGCGAATCCTTAGATATCTCAAAGGTTCTCCTAATCTAGGCCTTTGGTATCCAAAGGATTCTCGTTTTGAACTAACTGCCTTTACAGATGCTGATCATGCAGGTTGTAAGCTAGACCGGAAAAGCACCTCTGGATCATGTCAATTCATAGGTGACAAACTTGTGAGCTGGACTTCAAAGAAACAAAACTGTGTTTCAACATCCACTGTCGAGGCTGAGTATGTAGCTGCTGCTAGCTGCTGTTCTCAAGTCCTCTGGATGACGACACAGTTAAGGGACTTTGGATACAACTACAAGCGCGTTCCGATTTATTGTGATTCCAAGAGTGCAATATCTATAACTTCTAATCCGGTACAGCACTCGAAGACCAAACATATAGATGTACGCTATCATTTCATCAAGGATCATGTAGAAAAAGGTAATATTGAAATGCACTTTGTTCAAACTGACTTCCAGTTAGCTGATCTTTTCACCAAGCCATTGGATGAAAAGCGATTTCAATTTCTAATCAGCAAACTTGGTATGTTTAACATGTCTTAAACCTTACTCATGATTCAAGGGGGAGTATTCCAAATCTTGATAGTGTGTTATTTTCCAACTGTTGTTAACAAGAAAGGAATCATTTTCATAAATGATTACCATTGTTTCTTTCACTTATGCAGGTTGGTTCAAGTGACTATGGCTTCTAATCACATCGGATTAGAACCCGCACTTCATGGCTCTATCTATTTTTTTTATATATGCTTTATTTCCTTATTAATTTATAAAAAAAAAAAAAAAAAAAAAAACCCTATAGTGATTTAAGGGGGAGAATATCTGTGAGATTAACAGATTTTTGGATACTTAAATGCTTATCTGACCGTGTGTTCTTAAAGATAAATACTTGTGTTTTATCTTGTCAATATACTTTGTCAAGTATTCATACACATAACGGTTCAGCACATTCTATTTAACTTTGTTATTACCATGTATCAAAAGTTAAATCTTTCTATGGTAATACTCACGTTAGTTGTATTCACTGTTGATTGAATCAAACGTCATTTCATGTGCTTTCATTGAACATATGTTTATATATTGTTCATATAAACAACATTCGTTTTTGATTCTCCAAAATCTTATTCTTCATGACAAAATGATATGAGCTTAATTGTCAAACTCTTTTAGTTTGAGGGGGAGAATTGCATCGTCAAACATCTTCTGTTTTGACATCTCCGAATATTTTATTCTTCATGTAACAAGTGGTATTTGTGCTTACAAAACTCTTGTTGAACAACATGTATTTTTAGGATAATACATGGGATTCAGTGTGTGAGCTTAACAGAGCTTCCATGGATTCACGATAACCAGTGTTTCCTACCCAGGAAGTATTCCCTGAGTGATTGAGGGGAGAAGGGTCAAAAGATTTGAGTGTTGGTGTGTGAAAAGAGGTAAAATGAAAAAGAGAGATTGGTTAGACGTGAGCATTAAAAGAAAGAGGGTGAGAGAACAGAGTAAAAGAATATTAAACTCTGCACCAAACTTCTTTCTGAGCCGGGCAGCCACATAATCTGATTGGTTCACATTCTTTGGTGACCATCATTGAAATAGGCACCTAGCCCATGCCATCTCTTGCATACAACCTCACCAGCTACTCATTCTTTTCTCAAAAAGAGAATGTTTCACATTTTCTGGGGACGCATCACATACGCTATTGGTTCTTCATTTGGAAGATACTAATATTGAAAAAGAAGGAAAGTTGCCCCACCTTCGAACCTTTCTCATGCACATTGAGTCTTTGTATAATTTGTTGTTGTCTCAACAAGTTTACATACTTTAAGCCTATATTGAAAAGCAATCATCTATGCTTAATTCTTTCATACACATGCACGAGCACACAGAAATTTGTTTTCTGTCAGAACGTTCATAGATAACCATGTGTTATTCGATGATTGAATGGAAGACCTGGGGAGTCTACATCAAACCAGCTCCTTATATAGTAACTTTGTGTTACTCAGTGACTTTGTGTCATTGACAGGCATTCTAACTGAGTCATTTGTTGATTCAGGGTTACACTTATTAAACTGTTTGAATTTGAAAAGATTCGAATGGTTACTACTTTTTATTTGAATCTGAAAAGATTGAGATAATCACTCTTTCCATTTGGAGAGACTGCTCTTATTTCATACAGGGCTCGTTACATGATGAAGACTGTGCTTACGTGATCATACACAATGGAGGAGATTGTCTTGAAAAGGGGGATATTGTTTTGCCAAGTTTTGATGATGTTGATTCTCACCACTCATCAAAAAGGGGGAGAAGATATAAAAAGGGGGAGAAGATACAAAAAGGGAGAATACAATCTGAAGATCTGAAGATATTCAAATTTTCAAAGATTTTAAAGATTTGAAGATTGTTTAAGGATATCAAGTTTTGAAGTTTTGAAGCTATCAACGTCATATCTGAAGATTCTCAAGAGAAAAGTGAAGACAAGAGAAGACCCGAAGACAATTGCAAATTTTTTTTTTAATCTTGAATCCAAAGGGGGAGATTGTTGGATCAAATAATTGTATTTAAGATTAAAGTTAAAGTTAAGGGTTTAAAATGCAATTGTGCTAAAGTTAATTAGAGGGTTTATTATGTAATAAGTTAATAGTTATTAAGCTATTGGGCCCAAGCCTATTAGAAAGCCCATTAAGGTTAAAGCCCATAAGGCCTGGGTATTTAAAGTTTTGATTAGTTTAGTTTTACGTTAACCTTGTAAGAACTCTGATAATTTTCTAAATAGTCGCTGTAAGTTTTCTCTGTATTCAAAGGGTATCAAGAACACTCAAGGGTTTCATTGTTTATTCAAGGGATTGGTACGTTATTATTAATCTTTATATCTCTTGATTATTATTGTGTTGCTTGATTACTTGATTGATTGTTAACCAACTAGATAAAACTGGGATAACACCCCCAAATAGTGAAACCCTAGAAGTGGAGAAGATGACTTGAAGTTTCCTCAAAAATGGTAGCTAAAACCCTAGAATCCTAGAAATCATTAAGGAACGACTATCATCCAATCATTTTAGTGAATTAAATATCAAAATTAATTATTCAAAAAGTTTGTTAAAAGGGTATTTTAGTCTTATATTACAATTCATTATTTATAGATAGATTTTAATTCCTAAAATCATGGGATCACATCATCTCTTTCATACGATTCATTATGCTTCATCTCGAATCTTTATCTCCAATCTTTCAACCAATTCCCGATTTTTGTATATTTCATAACGAAAAAATAACTGATTTATTCTTTAAGGAAACCGATAGAGATTCATATTCTGTAACACCCCAACTTTCGAAAGGTATCATTTAAAGTTAATACAGAAACCGATATATCAAGGAAAAATAAGATATTTAATCTTGGACCTGAATCCTAGATTTTATTGTCTAGATGGATGAAGGATTCAATTACGAGTCCAACGGTTCTTTCTGGAGCGAAAACGAAGCTATAACGAAGAAGTTATGGCCAAAACAGTGATCGGGGAAGTTTTCGGCCGCGGTACATTCTCGGCAAATGTAAGTAGTTGGTAAGTCTTCCGCAACGTTGGAGATAGTAACGATTATGGGGTTTTAGTAGCACCCATCCTTATTATAGACTTTTGTATATATTGAATGGTTGTATTGAGGTTAAATCTTAACTTGCGGTTGTAGATGATTTGTTTATTGTTGTATTTAGAAAATACTAAATAAGTTGTTATTTTCATAATTCAGGGTGTTACAAGTTGGTATCAGAGCATAAGTTTGAGAGAATTAGGTGTTGATTTTTATGCCTAGACTCAAACTAGCGTATTGGTAGGTGATTGAAAGTGAAGTTGCACATTAGGCGCCTTAAGATAAAATATCTTGGAGTTGATCGGGTCATTAGCAAACGGGGAATTGTCAAGGGTCGCAAGGATGATCATGTATGGTACGTTCATATTGGCACCTGGCCAGTGTTATGGTGAACCTACATATCACATGTGTATACTTGAACTACCTTAGTAGGATGATCGTTGGGGTAGTGAGAAAGTTTCTAAGCGAGTAATCTAAGGAAAGGTTGATGTCTATAGCGATGTGACGTTGAAGTGATAGTTAAATGCGTTTACTGCATTAAGTCGATCATCTTGAGTAAGAATTATTGGTTGGATTAGAACTATAAGTTCGTTAGACAAGTTTTATTTCGAGGGGAAATTGTAAGTTAACTCAATTAGTGGGTTTGTGACTCGAGGTGTTTGATGTATCCGGATGGCAATAGTATGTCGGGAAAATGGAAGAGTGTAGTCCTGAGATGCTGAGTGCCGACCAAGTTCATGCACAAAATTTATTTCTAAAATAAGTTTGCATCAATTGTTTCCCATGTTTTCGAAGCGTAAAGTGAGTTGTACTATGAATCCTTGGTAAAGCCTTTAACACTCATCAGATTTTAAACTGTGAGCTTAAGCATGCATAAAATTGTTTTGTTGCACGTGGTTGCAGTTTTTATTGAAAATCTCCTTATCCTTGTTTCGGGTCTGACACTATTTTCCCGGATATTGTAATATTCGTGTTTTAATGTTAATTGAGTTGTTAGGGAAATAACTATGGAATTTTTGACTTTGACATTGGATCTCCTCCACGTATGTTAAGGTTTTAAAGGACGAGTCGTCCCTATGTTCTTGAGTCGAAATGTTCTTTGGAATTTTAGTCGGTACGAGTCATGTTAAATTCATGAAACGATATTTTATGACGCTTTGCTACTCACGAGTGTATTTTGAATTGCGTGAGTTTTAATTTTATTGCGTATAAGTTTGTGAGTTTTATCGAAGCGTTGAGTCTCATGAGGGTTTTGGTGAAAGTGTCGTTTATATCTATAAAGTACGATAAAAGATAAAATTTTGGAATTTTGACATTTAGTCATGACTTTGTTTCATGCTATTTGATTTCGGGAAT
The DNA here is from genome assembly GCA_954870635.1 of Arctium minus. NCBI lineage: Eukaryota > Viridiplantae > Streptophyta > Magnoliopsida > Asterales > Asteraceae > Arctium > Arctium minus. Next base: position 41,138,687 of record OX941088.1, on the reverse strand, counting down.
GACGGTTTTGGCACCATATGATGTTGAGCATTGTTGTGTTTCATTGGGTTTTATGGAAGGTTTTATTGGATCTTACGTAATTCTATTTTACGACATTTTGCGTTGTGCTCTTGAATTTGAGAGGTGTATACTTGCATTATTGTGGACTTTAACTTATAAATTTTCATTTAATATTTTGTCTCGTGCGAGTTTTGCATCGGTATTTTCGCAACCGTAAGAGACGTTTTGAGAGTTTTGTTAATAGATATTATCCCATATGTTATTTTGGGAAGTTTCAATATTAAGTGATTTCTCTTTTGGGTTTTATACAGGTGTCACTCGTTGTATGCTACATGGTTTTTGAATTGTTTTAAATTGTTGGTGTGAGTAAGCATATGAAAAGTTATGTCGTTTCATATTGGACTTTCGCCTTGAACGCATTTCAGTTGTCAATTTTAATGTTATAAATTCCACAATGCATTAAGTGAGTTAGCGGTACACATGTCATTGTAGCCACTATTTTCGGACAACATCATTTCATTGTACGACCTAAAATTCGAAAATTGGTTTAAATTTATTGTATGTTAACCCATCGCATGCATGTTTTGTGTTGCTAAGTTTTGTGAAGCGAATTCGGCATGCGGGTCTTGTTGGGAATTTTATTCCATACTTTTATATAGTCAAATGAGAAATTTTGGGAACTCGATTATGTAACTTGTCTCTGGGGAGTCGTGTTCAATCGCCTCGCTATAAACTCTTTTGGTACGCGAAAGTATTCCCCATTTATGGTATAATTTGATGCATGTTAGGACCATGGTAGTCCATTTAAAATTTTGTTGTGCATCTTTTATTATTATCCATATTAATGTAAGCACTGATCAAATGAGTTTTGGAAATGGTTTTATATGCGTAGTGTTGGTGATCGATTTTGAAACCTGTCGAACGAACGGTAGTGTATTTTTACCGCACGATTAATTGTTATAAAACTCATGTATTTGAAAGTTTTATAGATTTCAACTCGGCATATTTATTGAAAAATCTTGAACTCATTAGGGCTATTGACTTAAAACCCCTATCGTGAAGGGAGTTGCAATTAAGGGACTAGAAAAGTCCTTAAGATTTGAAGCGTCGGATGATCCGACTTGTAGTCAACCTTGAATTTGAATTTCAGTTTTTGAATCGGGTCATGCGTGAATCATGGGGTAATAGATTATGTTCCCCAGTTAATTAAGAGATAATCTCTATGCTTCGGTAAACCTTCGGGATGAGATTTTGCGTGACTACCTACATCTGTTGGGTTCATATTGATGGGTTGCTTGTCTGGTTGACATCAAGTTATATGTTGACGGTGTACCGTCTTAATGGACTTCCGTGATCGAGGAATTTTGTGGTCCGTCTGTTAGGGATGTAGGATTTGGGAACATTAGCCCTCTGTTAAGTATCAACCTTAATGCGACAATACTTCTGGAATGAAGTATTAGGCGGGATGTTCACGTTTTGATGTCATCATTTTGGTATTAGGCGTCGACTCTTTTCTTGAGGACAATAACCGTTAGTGTGCTCAGTGCACGTCCGTTGAATTTGGAGTGTTCGCAGGTGAAGTGGTAACATTAAGAGAAGTAGATATTGATACTTAGAGATCGATCAGTGGTAATCCTGCAATCCACGAGGCTTCGCCGATCTATCAATCGACGCTTGAGTGCACTATGAGAACTGTGTAACCGTGGGGATTGAAGTAATCCGCTATCTGTGGGTATTGTGCTCATGGCAACTTGAGGTTCGGATCTACGATTGTGTTGGTGCAGACCAAACTAGTCATTAGGAAATTTCGTCAAAGGACAATAACTCTTTGGTGGTAATGTTTATTGGAGACATTTGATGAGAATGTCGAGGTAGGCTTTAAGTACAAACCAATTATTGAAGAGACCTTGATGCGTCCTATTTAGAGGTATCTAAGGGAATTGTTTCTTTTGGAGTATTCTTGGTGGAAATGACGGATTAGAGTCGTAAGTTACTCTTGAGGTAATATGAGCAACATAAGGTTGGGAGACAACCGAGATTTAATAATTAAGAAAATGATTAAGCAAGGACTCAATGTTCATTCCGTCATCGATGAGTTGTATCAAACGTTGAGATTGAGTTTGCAACGGCACGTAATGAGAAACGCAGCGACAACCTCAACCGAGATGCAATCGGGTGTTTATATGAGGTGAGATTTCAGGAAGGCATTCCTTTTGGATAGGAAATCAATCTATCTCTCCAAATGCGATGTTGGGTGTTTGGTGGTGCCAGATTTCGAGGACGAAATCTCTTTTAAGGTTGGGAGGATTGTAACACCCCGACTTTCGAAAGGTATCATTTAAAGTTAATACAGAAACCGATATATCAAGGAAAAATAAGATATTTAATCTTGGACCTGAATCCTAGATTTTATTGTCTAGATGGATGAAGGATTCAATTACGAGTCCAACGGTTCTTTCCGGAACGAAAACGGACCTATAACGAAGAAGTTATGGCCAAAACAGTGATCGGGGAAGTTTTCGGCCGCGGTACATTCTCGGCGAAAGTGCCCCGCGAGAGTGACACCTTGTCACTTTCGCCGTCACTCTCGCGGGCAGCGTCTGGACGATTAAAATCGCAATTTTCAGCCCCAAACTTCATTTCTTCATATCTCCTTCATCCTAGCTCCGATTTGGGTGATTCAAGTTGCTACGGTTTTGTTTTTGAGAGCTCTTCAAGGATTTAGCAAGATATTGAAAGTCTATTGAAGTATACTAGAGAATTTTGTGGTGGTAAGCCCCTCATCTCTCCCATTTCATCTTCTTTACTAAGTTTTCTAGGGTTTCATCCACCCTTTGTTCTCCCTTTCATAGATTGAAGGTTTGTGATCATTTTGGTGAACTAGAGGTGTTTTGATTGGTGGATTCAAGTTTGTTTTAAGGTAATCTTCTATTCTCTTCGGTTATGAAAGTTAGAGTTTCGGTATTAGTTGAGGTATTCATGTATATGGTTTGGGAAGTGATTCCTTGTGGTTGATTATGATTAATTATGGTTGGAATCTTGTGGAACTAGGTTTTGGAAGATTTGGTTTGAAGAACCAAGTTTCTTCAAGGAAAGCTCTAAGTGGGTAAAATCTAGATTTAGCCTAAATCTAGCAAGGTAAGTTCAAGTTGATTTGTGAAAACGGTGTGCATGCCAAAATGTCCATTTTAAAGTGTTTATGTGTTTTACATGAAATTATCAAATGTTGGGTTATTGGTTAATCTTTGATTATTTGAAGTATTTAACTTTATAAACTTTACATAACATCACATTTGGGATTTTTCGGCATTTTGATAAAGGGTCACAAATGAATGCGTTTTGAGGTCTTATTGCATAAATGGATCTTTGGTCAAAGAAATACACTTTTAAATGTATGTAGGGTTTTATGCATCATCATGAAATTGAGTGTTTTATAAAGTATTACTTACACATCTATGTGACATACTTGAAAGAATGTTTATAGTCTCATTTTATGATTTTCATTCTTATCAGCAGTTAAATTTGGAAAATGCATACTTTGTGTTATGAGTTCATTTGAAAAATGGGTTACTTCAACTAATGTCGAGTTTTGAACTAATCTTACTTTTAGTCGTTGTGTTTGCGTATCCGTTGGTCGAGTGCGTTTATCGTATTTTTATTACATTTATCAATGGGTTGCTAAGTCTGCGGCTTCGTATTTTTGTTTGATTGGAGTCTTTGGACAATTGTCCAGTTTTGGTAGCTCGACTTCGAGCCTTGTTGGGCCTTATGAATATTATTTAGCTTATTGGATGCATTTGGGAGTCATGACCCCGTATTTGGTTTATTATTGTTCCGGCGTTGGGACGATTAGTTTTCCACGTCGAGGCACGTTAGGTTCCGGGTGAGGTTTAAGTCCTACATGTTGCACGTTAGGTTCCGGGTGAGGTTTAAGTCCTACGTGCTACGCGCCAGGTTCCGGGTGAGGTATAAGTCATGCGTGATCAAGTATTACGATATTGGATGAGGGGCTTGACATAGGAACCCGACGGGGTTGAACTCGAGTTTCCGTGGGTGTACGTTTAAAGCTACTGAGTCTGACATCCCTTGCGTGTACTTTGTTTATATGACTAGTCATAACAACATAAAATGGGCTTACTTTGTGGACCGTCACATTTTATGGAATCGGGAATCCCCCGTCACCGAAAGGTGTTGTTTTTGGGTATTGAGTTTTATTATCCAAGTTTTCGGTGACGTTTTGTATTATTGGGTTTTACCCTTGATTTTATGGGATGGGTATTATGCCCCACCCGTGTTTTGGGTGTCTTGGGATATAAGGTTTAATCGTATCTTCATAAATGGAGAGTTCAAGTTATATTTACGCTTTGAGTGAGTTTTGGGTTAAAGCTAATTTATAAATGGGCGGCTTACATTGGTATTATCATCTTTGTAGTGGTTGGGTTTGGAAAACGTCCAAATTTGTGTTCTTTGTTTAAAATGCATATTATTGGAAAATGAGTCGTTTTCACATGTAAGACGTATCATATTAAAGAACTACGATTTTAACCGCATCCTTTCTTTTAAACGATTATTTTATATATGTTGAAAACTCTTGAGCTCACTAGGCGTTAAGCCTAACCTTTTTATTTGTCGGCATGTGCATCAGGTTTCAAGGTTGGGAGTTGGTCCTAGCAATCCTATGAAGAGTTGAGCCTTAGCTCTGTGCAAATGTAAGTAGTTGGGAAGTCTTCCGCAATGTTGGAGATAGTAACGATTATGGGGTTTTAGTAGCACCCGTCCTTATTATAGACTTTTGTATATAATGAATGGTTGTATTGAGGTTAAATCTTAACTTGCGGTTGTAGATGATTTGTTTATTGATGTATTTAGAAAATTTTAAATAAGTTGTTATTTTCATAATTCAGGGTGTTACATATTCTGACCGTGTTGATCGACACCCTCCGGTGTTGGGCGGAATAAGATAAAAGCGGCGGCGGCAATGTCAGTTTCGGTGTTGTTCGACACCCTTTTGGATTGCACAGAGAAGAGAGTCCCGGAGATGGTTATTATCGTTTTAGACCAGCGTTGTCAGTGTGTAGAAGGACGGGAGGATCTATTGAAACATGGTGGCAGTTTAGCAGTGGTTTCCAAGACGATATTTCGTATGTCTCCGACGGCAAGAGAGATAGCGTTAAGGATATTGTATTTGGTGGCGATGTTGTACAAGAGATGTTGCAGGTGGGGGTGGAAAAACTTATCTTGGTGTTACAAGTAGATTGTGGAAGCAAGATGAGGAGAAAGCAAAAGAGATTCTAAAGATGCATTCTAGGGTTTGGAAGAAGTCTCCTTGTATCCTTAATCATTTGATTTCCCTATTCCATGTTTTCCATGTATGTGAAATCCGTTGATTAATCATGGTAATTTGTGTTTTAGTTTTGGTCATTTATAATCTTAGGTGGATGAGCACATATGATTTAAAGTTGCAAAGTTAGTAGAAATATTTTGTCCAAGTCAGTTAGAACAAAATCATATATGATTTTGGTGTTAAGAATTATAGCTAAGCGTTATGTTTAATTCATTTGTAGTCTAATCACGTATGATTTAGGGTTGCAAACTAATAACATCATTTTATCCAAACTATATTATCATAAAATCACATATGATTTTGTGAATGATATCAAATATAAGGATTTGTCCAGTTACTAAAAAGTATAATCACATGTGATTTAGTGATGCATGTTGCACTTAAACAATATGTTCAATTTCTTTACAATATAATCATATGTGATTTTGGGTTGGATATTATACCTAAACAATATGTCCAATTTATTTATCATATAATCATTTGTAATTTTAGGTTGCATATTCAGGATTTGCTTGAAGAAACAAACAGCACAATATCAATTATCGAGATGGATTTAAATGGTTGCATGAATAAAGGAAAAGGCTGGGATATTGTGATCCTTGATTTTTAGGAAGTCGATATTATCCTAATTAATTCATGCCTTAATATGACCTTAATACCCTTTTAAGGTTCATTTTGGAAAGTATTATTTTCGGAAGTATTTTTAAAAAATGATTGGCTCCCTTTATTCTTTTAAATAGTCTCCATGTTCGTTTGAATCCACCTATATATATATATATATATATATATGGGAGCGATCAATTGGAAACCAGTATTACATTGGAAACTTTGGAAACCGAAATCAACCAATCAGTGAATTTCTTTTTTTTATTTTTATTTTTAATTGAAAAGGTTATTTTTTGTCTTTTACATTATTTCATAATATATATGGTAACTGTTATTATTATTATATTAATAATTATTTAATTTTAATTTAGCTTATATATGGTAATAATAATCATTGATTAATTTAAAAATGAGATATTTAATTTAGGTAAATTATTTAATTTTAATTTAGCTTATATATGGTAATAATGAAACAATAATGCTAACACGATGAACCTGATGAATCTATTTTCATATACGGATATGCAACTGAACAGGTAATGAAACAAAAATGGAAAGTTAACAAAAATGGCACAAATTCATCATGTTTCATTATGAAACAATAATGCTAACACGATGAACCTAATGAATCTATTTTCATTATGAAATAATAATGCTAACACGATGAACCTGATGAAATCTGTAATCCACAAATTAATTCTGTTTCATCACAATATTAGATTGCGTGGTAAATTTTATAATAAAATGAAATTAAAAAAATATTTTCTTACATTTTAAAAGAAAAATAATTTTTTTGATGAAAAGACAAATGCTCCTCGTTTTCATAGTAAAAAAAATTAAAATTTAGATTGCGTGAGAAATTTTATTTTGGTTTCAAGTAATCTAAATAAAATAAACTTTTCTTACCATATTTGAGACACAAAATCAAAAGACATATTTACCCTTTTCATCTATTATTTTTATTTATTATTAATAAGTTAATTAATTTACTACCATATATAATTCAAATGAATCTTAACCATTAATTATAAAGATCAATGGCTGAAATTTGGTTTCCAAAGTTTCTAATGAAACTTGGTTTCCAATTGATACCACCTCTCTCTCTCTCTCTCTCTCTCTATATATATATATATATATATGGGTTAAATCAAATAAGAACCACAAATATGTTACAAACATGTGAGAACCGATATAAAAATATTTTTTTACATGACATTTTCACAAGATGCTTGAATTTAAGATATTACTTCATATATATTTGTTTCATAATATGATAGTTTCACATGTATTTGTTTCACCACATGAATATTTTTTAACTGTATTTTTAATTTCACTGAGTGAATCAAAAATCAAATTTCACGTGTAATCTTTTCACAAGGTGAACAAAAATATAGGTGAAACAATATGATTTAATCATAGATTTTGATGAAAAAAAATCATGTAAAAAAATATTTTTATATCGGTTATCAAGGGTTTGTAACATATTTGTGGTTCTCATTTGATTATCGGCCTATATATATATATATATATATATATATATATATATATATATATATATATATAACTTTGATTCCTTAAGATTTTGTAATTTTATCATATCGCGATAACAGAGTGTTATGTAATTTAAATAACAATTATTTACATTAAATTATACAAAAAGATTAATATTATAACTACTCTTATGATAGGAAAACGAAAACACAAAGCTATCTTCTTTATTGTTAACGCAAAGTATATAAAATAATGTCATTTTAGTCCTCTCAATGACCAGCATAACATCACAATGAGTGTGATAGCGTTACAGGTTTTGAAAAACATAAAAGTAATTGATGTTATTTATATATAACATACACACACACAGAGGTGGGTTCATACGAGAATAACATATATTTAAGAAAACACGAAAACTGCCGAGTACATACAAAATCATATATGATTCACGCGACTATGCGCGCGACTTTAGGTCGTGCTGGACATCGCCCACGTCTGATTTTTTCGGGTTAGTGTAAAATCACATATGATTTTATACATGACTTACTGTTTTTAACTATTTTCTTGTTTAATTTAATAATTAATATTCTTGTTTGAACATTCCTCTACACACACAACCATAAGATTTGTATGTTTCAGGTAGGGGTGGCAAAAAGTGACCCAACCCGCCAACCCAACCCGAACCCAACCCAATAGTAGCAGGTTGGGTTGAGAATTTCAACCCATTTAAGTTAAATGGGTCAACCCGCCTAACCCATTTATTAATTGGGTCTGGGTTGGGTTGAAATTTTCAACTTGTTTTCAACCTGATCTCGACCCATTTACAACCTGATTTCGACCCATTTATAACCTGTTACTAACTCATTTATAACCTGTTTCTAACCCATTTATAATATTACCTAATAATTTTTTTTAGTTATTAATAAATATAATATATATAATATAATTTCAATATTAAAATTTGAAAGTTAAAATTGAAAGTAACCCTAAAAGGAAATAGGTGTCGCTTTCTTAGTTTCTTCCTCATTTCCTCTCGAGCCTGAAGTCTCCTCCCTCTCGGCTCTGTACGATTGACGCTTCCGGCGGCTGGCTGGCCTCTCCTCTCCCTTTGTTAACGACGACTCCTCATACGTCGGAGTCCAAAGTCCTCTCCCTCTATAATATGTTCGACGGTTCGGTTCCACACTTCCACAAGAACCACGACGAGTTCCAGAATCCAGACTTCCATTGTTCCACGAGACCACGACGACTCCCGACCACGACGACTCCAGTCCACCTCCAGTTCTCGACCTCAGTTCCACTGTTCCAGACGAGTTCACGACTTCAGTTCCACTTCAGTTCACGACTTCACGGTAAACTTCTACAATTTGTCCATTTATTTACAATCTGTAATACAATATGTCCATTTGTAATGCAAATATTAACAGTTCCAGTTATATACTATTAGTATTGACTTTTGATGTGCTAGATGCAGCTTCTGCTTCACTTTTGATGGTATGTTATATATTTACTGTTTTTTTAATACATATTCTATTTATCTCCTAATTGTTTGTTGTCTATCAGGACTTTGATGTCTTTTCAACCAAGGTGACTTCTCAAGCCGTTAAATTTAAGCTTGAATGTTATTTAGAGGAAAAGCGCACGCCTCGCGTGAAGAATATAAACATTTTGGACTATTGGAGAACTCATGAGATTTGGTATCCAACTCTTGCTCAGATGGCTAGGGACATCTTAGCTATCCCAATATCAACCATGGCATCTGAATCTGCTTTTAGCATTGGCGGTAGGGTTCTTGATGCTTATAGAAGTTTGTTGAAGTCTTCTACGGTTGAGGCTATTATTTGTCTAAGAGATTGGGTTTATGGAGAAGGTTTGTTCTAACTTATTATTTGTATATTTCGTATTATCATATAAAACTATTTATTTGGTCTAACTAAGTTGGTTAATTTATTTATTTCTATAGCACAAATGAAATCGCAACTTGAGGCGTTATGTGGAGCAATCATGACGGAGAAGATGGAAGATCGAGAGGAAAGTAATACCGAGAATGAAGTTGGAGCCGATGAAAGTGCAAGTCGAGTTACTTATAAACTTTTTTGGAACTATAATTTATTTAACTTTGTGGTTGTGGGAAACTTTGAACTATTTATTTTACTTTTTGGTTGTATTTTATTAAACTTCGAACAATTTGTTTGACTTTGTCGTGTATTTGTCGTGAAATGAAGTAGTTTAAGCATTTTTATTTCATTTAGAATTTTTAAATTTAAATGGGTCAACCCAGGTTCAACCCATTTATTTAACAGATTGGGTTGAGATAGTCATAAACAGGTCAACCCGCTACCAACTTATCAACCCAACAGGTTGGGTTGGGTTAAAAATCTTAACCCATTTAATTAAACAGGTTGGGTTGGGTTAAAATTTTCATCCCAATTAATAAATGGGTTGAACCCGAATCCAACCTGACTTATTTACACCCCTAGTTTCAGGTGTGTATTTATTTAAAGATGAGAAAGAATCTATATTCCAACCACCATTACTTATCCCACACCTCAAGGGTATATTTGTCACATTAATATTATTCTTTATATCATGGTCAAATATGGTATTTAAATATTGTAGATAGGAATGGGACAAATAAAGGTAGCCAGGTAGGTCTTTAAGGGCTATCTAAACTATTTATATTTCACGTTGTACAACTCATTTATGCATATAAATGTTTGTTCTAATTTTGTCACATATGTGGACTCTCCCTTTATTATTCAAAAATCACATAAGTGATAAACAACACAATAATGTATATACTACAACTTTTTAATGACTGATTTTTCAATATTATAAATTGATCATTATTATGTGAAAAATGAAAATTTTATAATAATGTAGATATAAAATTTGTGACAACCCGTTCCATATCTTTACAAAGTAAGACTTGTCAATTTGACATAGGGGGTGTCTGGGATTGTTTATTAAAACTGCTTATTAACTTGTGTTTTCAAACAGCAAATAAGTTGTTTTGAGTGTTTGGATTGGAATAAAAAAAAAGGCTTATGACTTTTTCACCCCGCTGATAAGCAGTTTTTGATAAGTTATTCTCAACTGACTTATTTGAAACTACTTATTAACTTATTTAACCAAATTACATATTTACCCCTTTTTTAACCTAATCGCATCCAGGGATCGTCTCTTCTCTTCTGTAGACGCACCTCTCACGTCGGACCTGTGAAGAACACGACGGACGATCGATCATCACACCGGACTTGCCTCACTTGGAAATCGTCTCCTCTCATCTTGTTCGTTCTCGATTTCTATCCATCTCTCCCGATTTGTATATTTGTTACCTGTGGTTTGCGGTATGAACAAATCGCAAAATCGAGAACAAGCAAAATCGAGAGAAACCAATTTCAGATCTTGGTTTTTCTCTCCATCTACGATCTACCTCTCAATTTTGCTAACTGTTTTTCTTCTCCATCTATGGTCTACCAATTTCAAATCTTGGTTTCTGGATTTTGTTCTCCATTAGAAATTGATCTTGAAGATGTTGTGTTCAGTTTTTTGAATGTAAAGCTGCTTTGTTTTTTGAAGTTGATGTGTTGTAAAGCTTCTCCATCTACGGTATACCAATCTGTTTTTTTAATTTGTCTATGTGTGGTTTCTGAGAATCTGGTTTTTGTTCTCCATTAAACGATTTTGCTAATTGTGTGTGTGTGTGGTTTTTGAAGGGGATTATGCTCCTGTGATCTGTTACCTGTTTGTGTGTGTCTTGTGTAAACGGTTATCTTGGTGCTTGTTTTGTTAGCTATGTTTATCAAATCATCCTAGTATCTGTTTATTGAAATCATAATAGTATATGTTTATTGTTGCTATGGTTGTTGTGTTAGCTATGTTTATGAAACTGGATTGTACTACTGTTGCTGTCCTTTTTGGTAATTTTACAGAAATAAGCAAAAATTGTCAAACACTAAAAAACTCCTTATCAGCTTATTGCGTTTTGGTACAACTGTAAGCTAATCCAAACTCTTATTTTAAAAATCTTTTTTGACACCACATAAGTTAATAAGCACTTTTACAAATAAGCATAAGCACTTTAAATAAGCAATCCCAAACACCCCCATAATTTGTGGGTTATTATAAAAACTTTAATCATGGTTTTATTTAAGTTATATTAGAAGTTATTTGATTACTATATTGTTTTGGGCTTAAGATTATGTTACATAAGGTATCAAAGTCGCTTTTTATTCTATCGGCAAGGTAAGGCAAACCTAGTGACAGATCTAGAAACTTAGATGACTGAGGTCAAACTTAGGGGTGCAAAAATTTACTGAAACCAAGTAACTCATCTGAACCAAAATGGTTTCGGGTTATTAGGTTTCCAAGTTAAACGGTTCAAATTCAATTATTCTTTTACTATTTTAGTTAAATCGGCTAGCAAATTATACCGTATATTATATATTTCACTTTTAGATAATTAGTTTGAGGCTTTGAGCATATAGAGCAATTAATATGATATACTGGTCTATATTAAAGTCAAAAATAACAAGATAAATTGTTACCATGCAACCGAGTTATCCGGTGCTTCACAGTCAAAGCCGTAAATCTTGACCTCTTTTTAGATGAAGGACTAGGATCACTTCTCTACTTCTCACACATTTGGTACTTCTCATTTGAACCTACCAGGTTCAAGGGAAAACCCAAAAAAATGAAAAATTAAGGAACACTCTGATAACGACTTATTTAGACGGTATGCACATGTGTATACAAGTAATGTGTAACATGCACACGTGCATATGCTCATGTGCAAAATGCACACATGCATAAAACCAAAGTGTTTCTCAGTTTTCCATTTTTTTGAGGTTTTTCCCCTAAACTTCTCTCTCTCTTTCTCTCTCTCTCTCTCTCTCTCTCTATATATATATATATATATATAATATAGGGGTGATATTTTGCAAACCAAGCCATTTGTACAGATCGTATATACATCATTTAACCAATCATTATTTTTTTCACTTTTTCTTAATTATGAGGGTTGATTAGTCATTTGTATTATTGAGGGTGTTCATTATAAACATTATTATCTTAATTATATTAATTTTAGAAAACAAATTTCATCAATATGAGAAATACATAAAACAATTTTATTTTTATATAGAAACAAAAATATATGAAATAGTTTTATCAATAAAATAATTATATGAAACAATATTATCATATTCAACACTTCTAATTTTATGAAGTTAAATAATGAAATTTAAAGGTTTGTATGGTTAATTTGTAAATATTATATATACACTAATTTAATTAAAAATGTCAGATAGAGGTGTTCGCGGTGCGGTTTGGGGTAAAACCGCAAACCGCAGCGCATATGCGGTTTGAGCATTTTTCCAAACCGCAAACCGCACCGCATATGTCTCAAACCGCACCGCAAAATGTGGTGCGGTTTGTACCTTACACATTTTACACCTACAATTCAATAATTATAAGATCAAAACTTCATTTTAAAATCAACGATAACGTGATCGTAGTCTCTAAAAATAAAAATATTCAATACGTCCGATTCTAAAAATACATATTATATAAATATTGCAATTATTCTATATATACATATATGTGTGTTTAATATATAAAATTAAAATGATATACATATATATAATGTGCGGTGCGGTGCTATAACTCAAAACCGCAAACCGCACCGCATAGTGCGGTTTGGTAAAAATGCAAACCGTAAACCGCACCGCAAATGTTCTAAACCGCGCTTTGCGGTGCGGTATGGACGGTTTATGCGGTTTGACGGTTTAGATGAACACTCCTAATGTCATATATGAAAAAAAAAATGAAAGAAAAGAAATCACAATCCACTCATGGTTGTTGTAGAAAGATAAGAGCGACCCTTTTGATTGATTGTTGTGGGAACAACAAATAATTCAACTTCAAATCACTGGTTTTTAAATCAAAAGGTGTATAAAACTAAAACAAATGCATTTCATTTTATATATAATTTCTTAGTTTTATTATTTATATTCTATTGTAAAATATTTAAGTAAAATCTTAAAAAATTTATTGAGCATTATGCATTGTTTATTAATGTATAATTTCTTAGATTTTAAGTTTATAAGTAATCACAACATACATACTTTAAACTTTAGTACTAGCGTAATGCAGCGAGATACATCATGATTTTAATGTTTCTTTTTATTTTTTGTTTTTTATCGATTTACAGTACGATTTTGGATGAATTTTAGAGAGTGATAATTTTTTTTTTATAAATTTGTTTAATTTAGACTTAATAATATAATGTTTTTTATATAAAAAAAATTAAGTAGTTTGTTAAATCATTAATTATCTTATATATTTTAAATTTTTTATATTTAAATTGAGATGTTTATCCTGTTTTGATTATGTTTATCAGAATTCAAATTTCATAATTTTAGGGTTTGGGGATTAGAGATAAGGATTTTGGGGGATAATGATGGAATTTATTAATTAGGGTTAAAAGCATTTAAAAGTAGTACATATTGCTTTATTAGTTGTTTTTTAAGAGATTTTAAGTAGATTAACATTAAATAATAGTACATAATGCTTAATGGGTTATTTTTAAGAGTTTTTTATGTCTCTTTTATAATATAGTATAGATAATAACAAATTGATTAACACTTATATATATATATATATATATATATATATATATAGGATCATCGAGATTTGTATAATATTCATCACTATCTTTATCCATAAAAATACTAAAACAAAAATAAATTACATCTTTATTTTTAAATCTAAAATATTTAAATTATAATAAACTTCCGATTTAAACCAATTATACCAAAACACGGGAGATTCTTTATCTTTAAAGTTGATATCAATAGTTCAATACCGATATATATATATATATATATAGGGAGGATCAAATGAGAACGATACCTATTTAAAAGAACACGAGAACGGCAAATCACATACAAAATTATAAGTGATTTTACATGTGATTCCCGCGACCTTAAGTCGCGGCAAAAGTCGTCTGCGTACTGTGATTTTACACGACTTCCCCGCTAATGTAAAATCACTTATGATTTTATATGTGATTTGTCGTTCTCGTGTTCTTTTAAATAGGTACCGTTCTCGTTTGAACTCGACTCTCTCTCTCTCTCTCTATATATATATATATATAGAGAGAGAGAGAGAGAGGGAGAGAGAGAGAGAGCTTTTTATAGAGCTTTTAAATTAGCATACAGATTTAACCACCACTTGTAATTTTTATTTTGTTCATGTATAAATTTTGAATTTTGTTTTTTAATAACAAATTATATTATTATTGTTTACAATAAAATATTACATCTCACTATATTGTATAGCTACATTACTAGTCACCTAGGAAAAGATTGAACATGTCACCAAATAAATAGTTTTATTACTAAGATTAATACTTTCGATGATCTATGTTGTGTTGAAAGGATATCTATATAATCCGATCGATTGCGTAAAGCCCGCGGTAGCAGCGGAACCGGGGAAAGTATACAGAAATGGCACATTTTCGTTAATCCATGAACAGGATCATTACATATCGATCGAAAAAGTAGATTTGATTATATTTTTGTTATAAAAATAAGTAATAAAACCGAATTCATTTATTTGAATTTTTGTTTAGCTAAAAAACCAACCACTTCATACCTAATATCTAACATCATTTCATCCTAAATTCATGATTCATGTCCTTCCTACTTTCTTACCCTTTTGCATTAGAAGTACAATAAATAATAAAGTTGTACCCACCCTTTCCCATAAATTATATCAAAAAAATTATTTTTATTTTTGATAACTAATATTTAAAAATCCTTTTTTTGAAAACGGTATAACATAAAATATATGATAACTAAATTCATGCTATAAAAAACGAAAGAAAAGTGAGTTCTATTTTGATTTCCCAAAATAAGAAGCCTTAAAATTGGTTATCTAAAATTGAGATTTTAATAACTGGTTTTTCAAAATAGGAATGAAAGACAAAGTCAATTCTATATAGATACAATTCACCCTTTCCCATCCGGTATAATGAATAATTGATAACTTTATTTGAACAGACAAACAAAACCACGATCATCTTGCTCGTAAACCATGCCTATGCCAATGCACAAGCCTCCAACGCCCCACCCCTCACACGTAATACACACACCATATACATACACATATAATACCACGTATGTTCACACCCCATACCCTCCTAGCTAGGCGTTTTAATCTAGTCCACAGCCGTACACAAAGCGTTTAATTATGAGATTGTTATTCATACCTCATCCTCACTCATATACCTCCTTAATTCTTACCCTGGCACTTACATATCCCTTATAAAAGGGGTATGAATAAAATACACCTTAATTATTTCTAAGATTATCACAAAAAGTTAGTTTTAAATAATTTAAAATTGTATTTTGTTATTAAATAAGTAGCCAAAAGTTGTGGGGCCTTCAAGCAAACCGCCCATTAGTGGAAATCAGCATCATCCTTTATCTTTTTTATACATATAATAATATTCAAATCTTCTTTCAAATTTGGTCACTAAAACATCACCTTTTCTGTTATCAAACAAAAAGAACCAACCCACCACCCAAACCTCCCATAGATTTCCCCCAAATACACATTTCCCCTAAAACCTGCCTCCTCCATTTCTTCATGTTTCTGCTACTCTTTTGCCTTTGAAAATGGTTCAAAAAAAGGCTCCTAACAAGCTTAGTATCAAACCAGATAATACCCATTTGGTCAACCTCAGACCATCATCCCCACAAACCCATGATCTCAAGAAGATCATGAAGAAGTCGAGATCGATCAAACGGCCTGATGAATCCGCAAACTTGCGATCCTCGAGAAAGAAGCGATCACAGCCGTTGGATGACGATGGAGCAGCAGTAGCAACTTCACAGAAGCAATCACCAAACTACATGAAGTCCACCAGCAGTTTCGAGGCAAGAAAAGAACGTTCGCCTTCGGTGAACAAGACTCCGAGTCCGAAGGCTGAAAACAAGTCGAAAACGGAGGTTTTAGCTTCTGGGAATAAAGGATCAAGAACATCGAGTTTGAAGCTAGTGAGGACTTTAACAAAGAGTCCGAGTTTTAAACCGTTGAGGTCGTCGAAGAAGTGTTCTTCTTCGGTGATTTTATGTGAAGATTTAGATGCTCAGAGAGCAACATGTTCTTCGACGCTAAAAGACTCCAAGTTTCCGGATAGCCTTGAAATGAGTCCGGGAGGGACCGAGTTAGAGGGGACTTCTGCAATGAAAGTATGCCCGTATACTTACTGTTCGCTCAACGGTCATCACCACCCTCCCTTGCCGCCTTTGAGGTGTTTCTTGGCGGCAAGGAGACGTGCTTTGAAGACACAGAAGAGTTTTAAGCTCGGGTGTTTATCTCCACGTCATACAAAGCCGGTTGTAAAGAAAATGGAGGAAATCGTTAGCGGGCCGGTGGCGGGGATCTTCGCGGAGGAAGCTCTAGAAGAAGTGGGTATGAAGGACACACCTGTTGATCCTTTAATGGAAGAAGAAAGTAAAGATTTCTTTATCGAAATCTACAGCAAAGGCAGCCAGGATTCGGAAAGTTCAGATATAGATTGGGAGGAGGGACACGGTTCTGCTCCGTGTCTTAATGATGACGATGTTTGCGAAGAGAAAATTCAGAAGATGGGTGTCGAGCTTCAAGATTCATATGACGAACAAAGTGTGAGCTCGGGAGGTTGGTCAGAGGAGGATGGTGATTCCGAGTCGGAGGGTTCGTATCAGCAAACGAAGATCAACAACCAAACCGAAGATCAAGATTTTCTCAACAATGATGCATTTGGAGTGTCATCAGCAACGGATGAAGCAGATTTTGATGATAAAATGGATGAGGATAAGATTACAAGAATCATCGAAGCGAAAAAGGATGAACTTCAATGCTTTCCGATCGGAGATCAGAATATCAAGTGCAGCATCAATTATAAGCAAGAAAAAACTTCTCAAAAGTCGGAAACTGCCCCAGATTTTGCAGAGAACTCGTGCGACGGAACTGAAAAGTGTCACACCACGATAATCTACAACATCATACAATTTAACATCTCTATTTATATCAATGGAGAAAAAACAGAGCATTCAGAGACAGATAAAGGTGTCACTTTGCAAGTACCTCCAATTGCTGTTGCTGCTGATAAGATGGAAACAGAGGAAGTCAATGAAGCCATGGTTGGAACTCAAGCTTCTCACCTGAATGAAGAGCAGGGCATAAGTAGCGAAAATGATGATGCCAACAACCTTACTAGTTTTCATGAGGTGAATCAAATGGTCAACAATGAAGAACCTCCCATTGACGCTCAAGAAATCATTGAAAACGAGCAAACAATTGCCAGTTACTTCACCGAAAAGTGGGATGATCCTGAAAACAAAGAACATTCCGATTGTTTGGGATTCGGGGTCACTGAAGAACGCGAGGATGTTGTTGAAGAAATGGATGAAGAACATGAAAGCAAATCGGAAGAAAAGAAAACACGTTTCACAGGAGAAACAACAACAAATTCTTCTCTTTTAAAGGAAAGAGCTTTCAGTGAGGAGCAGCCCGATCCCTCCGTAAATCTTAGAGGGTCAACACGAGGCAAGAAACCTGACCAAGAGATGGAGGATTGTAGGGAATTCAACCCACGAGGACCAAATTTCCTGCCAGAAGTGGCGGAACCAGATGCAGAAACAGTGGACTTGAGGCACCAGATGGTGGATGAAAGAAAACACGCAGAGGAATGGATGGTTGACTTTGCTCTACAACGAGCAGTCACCACGCTTGCACCAGCACGGAAAAGAAAAGTTGCATTGCTTGTCGAAGCTTTCGAAAAGGTGATGCCAATACCCAAGTATGATACCCACAACAGACATACTTCAAAGGCTTTCACAAATGCACGACCCATGCAAGCTTGCAGCTGATATTGTTGCTACCAAGGTATATAACAACAATTTCCTATAAATTCCAAGAAAAACATATTTGTTGCTTTATATTATTTACCTCAAGAGTGACTAACAAAGCTATGATGTCAATCAACTTGATGCCTTGTGCTGCTGTGCAGGTCGAGAAGCTGCATTGACAATCATCTGTTAGTGTTCTGCAAAGCAATGTTAAGAATTAGATGATGATGATAGAGCTGTTGTGGACTATGGATGCCTGAGATCAAAAGAACTTCTGGCAAGGTCTATTATGATGCATCAACTGAGAGGATTGAGTTCGTTCTATAAAACTGAAGTTTGTTAAGTCTAGTTTCCTCTGGAGAAGGCCTATATCTATCTATATGTGTTGTTGAAGTGGCACTCTTGCCTCTGAATATCAATCAAGTGTGTAATGTTATTCGTGTGCTAGTCTTGTTGTTCATTTTATTTCAGAAGTCTTGTTAGCAAATTATTTGGCAAAGGTAGTGCAGTGCAAGTAAATGGGCATAAACAGATATCATAAAATGTTTATGCATCTATTGACTAAAATTAGAGGACATGTGATATTTGGATTATTTTCTACACTAGTTCCATAAAGAAAGACCAGATTGAGCATGATCTCAAACAAAGCCATTCTACCGTCTTCTATTTTTTGGATCATTTGCATCTGTACTTTGGTTTTGCCATTATGAAGATATGTGCAACCCTTTGAATCTCTATAAAAAGTTCTTACAGAGAGAGGGAAGAGTCCTATATATATATATATACACACACACACAGAGATGGTTTGGTCCATGGCTAGCCGATGTGGGACTTCAGCACGCCCCTCAAACAGAGGCTAGGTTAGATTGGGTGTCAAGTGTGTCGAGTCCGTGAAGGTGCTAGATGCTGCCTCTGATACCATGTGAGGATATGTAGACCCCTTTCGAATCTCTCTTTAAAAGATCCCTTGTAGAGAGATAAGAGATTCCTACATATATAAAGGTGGGTTGGTCCAGAACTAACTGGTTTAGAACTCCAATGATCATTAAAAATTTCTTCTATTGTTAGATGTCCTTCGACCTTGGTGTATGACCACTTACAGTCATCCTCTAGTTGTATGGTATCGTTCATCCATGTCAAGTAATCCTTGCATGGGCAGTCTAAAAGTTTTGAGCTGTCCCCTTATCATAATATTTTGCCTTAACACCACCATCAGATAATAAAATGTACCCAATTCTGGTACAAGTAGAACAAATAAAAACTTTGTACCGTAGAATCAGATTTGTCGAAAGACGGTACCTCTTTGTATAATGTCAACATTAATTCTCTTAAAAGACAGGAGAGCGTAATCCAAGTAACAGTAAATAATACAACCTAATTATGGGACAAACCTTGGTTGACTTCTCAAGGAACTAGCAAGGTCAATCATGTTATGCTGCAACCAAAATTAAAGGTGTACCGGGCAAAGATATCTCTACAGAGATCACAGAAGTTTCAGTACTCGAAACAAATTATTTAATCTCACAAATTACCAGTACATATTTTCCATAAGTATCAGTTTGGAGCCAAATCATTTATCTGTACCCTGTGGCTACAACAAAACAGATTGTGCCATATATCATCATAAGAGGTACTCTCGCGCTAATAAGGTAGCGATTAATCACAAGCTATTTCTTTATCCTAGCAAATATTAGAATTGAGCTCAGCTTGTTAACTTGATCACCGCAGTATAATGGTAGCACAACAAACCTCATCTTAGTGAAGAATCTTGGCCTGTTATTCAAACATCGATCGCTTTATCCCTTGATTGCACCTCAATTGAAGGGGACTCAACAATGAGAGACCGAAGCTGTCCGTAGTAACTACCTAAAACACTGATATCTGAATTTTGTTCTTCCGAATCACCCTGGTTGACCCTTCTTTGGGAGAGGCCATCATGGAACACCTTTAAAGCATCTGTTGTTGATAGTTTATTCACGGATTCATACAAGTCGTGGAACTTGTTTTGTGTTTCCTGTGATTCAATGATCTTCTTTCTTAATTCACCAGGAAGGCAATCCAGAGCTCTGGACCACATCAATCACCAATGCAGAAACCAGATGTTAGAACATAGAAAAAAGCACTGAAAGAGTAAATATAATATAACTCGCAACTTAGTCAAATATAGAAAAAGGAACGTACCCAGTAACACCTCTAACGAGACCCAAGTTAAATCCAACAACTACAGATTTCTTAAAGCCAACATTGAAACCTTCTTGTGCCAAAGCTTCTTTTCCTGCTATAAGGCCATCGCGATATCCAATCTATGAATGATTAAGATTTAGCTAAAAATGGATACACCAGTATATGTAATGATTTGCATATGTATTGAGGATACTGCATGGAATTGATTTTTTCTTCTTTGCCATTCCCTGTCTAAGTCGGATGATGGATCAGATTTCTCATCAGTAGCATTCCATGATGATCCATCTTCAAACCACTGTTCGTCCTCACCATCTGAAATTAAACAGGTGATTAGGGACGGGGTACAATAGAATGGGCATAAAGAAGAGAAACTAATTGACTACATAAAGAAAGATGGACTTTAAAGAGAAGATATGAACAAGGAGCAAAACAAGCAAGTTTCATCTCTAGCAAGAATTTATCCAACCTAACAATTTGATCATCCAATCCTTCCAAAACTTAAACAGAGGACGGTCCCTACCCCTTTAAACAAAGGATGGGCATAGATAAGCAGAATCAGTTCAAACAAAACTATAGGGCAGACAAAACAACTTTAGGTCTTATTCTTTTTTATCATTTAACATTTCCATTTTGTAGGGGCCATTTATATAGTGATAAGAATAAAAGATATAATTTTGTGTCCCATTTACATAGTTAGAAGAAAAAGAAAGATATAACTTTGGGTCCCATTACATGAGGCAAGAAGAAATGAAGATGAGGCTCACAAAATAGACAATGGGAAATGGAGGAAAATGACAAACAAATAGACCCTTGTTATATTTTGAACATGTCCACACGATAAAACTTGCCAAGGATTCTGAAGCATATAAGATGTTGAACAACATGCTGAATTTCTGTAATGGATCTGAAGATTGCCCCTATTTTGGTCATGAACATCTTTCAACACAAAGACAAAAGCATCCGTTGCCTTCAAGGCTTCCTTCATTGAGGCATTGACATAAAAACAACAGTAATAATGTTCCCTACGTGAACAAGAACTATCAGTGTAGGGATGGGGAAGCAATGCCAGACAAGATTAAGGGCACGTTTGGTTTGCGGGAATGGATTGGATTTCAAGTAAGGATTTGGATTTGGAGGGATTTGAAATCCCGGCCCATTGCAAAGGAATTCCAAATCCACCAGGTTAAGGATTTTAAGAAGGTCAAAGGATTTCAAATCCAGTCAACAAAATCCATCCTACAAACCAAACACAGGATTGGAATGGATTTTGAAATCCAAATCCTTCTAAATCCATTCCAATCCCGCAAACCAAACGCACCCTAAGAGGAAAAGACAAATTATGATAGGTAGCAAAAGGGTACAGTAAGAATAAGGGTAATTTGATAAGACCTTGGTTACAGTCGTAAAAATGATTTCAATATCAAACTGTATGATGTGAAAAGAGTACTAGCACAGTTACGCATGACATTTTCGATAGTCAAGGTTTTAGAGTCAAAATATAACAGTGTCTTGGAATCTCTAGGAAATCAGTGTGATTAACAGTATTGTCATGACAAAAGTATTAAACCACAAAGAGCAACAAGAACAAAAATACGAATGTCCCTCCACCCAGTGTTGTATACCTGCACTTAAGGGAGTATATATATAGTCTATTTAATTGGCTTCTCAGCAAAGAGCAGTGGCAAAACCAAAAGCATCGATAATGAAGCTTCTCCAATATTGTTACATCACATTCTAGAACAATTGCACAAAAATATAGGGAGTCCTTATACACCGATGTGAAAACTGTGGGATGTGTCATGAGATTGTGTTTCCACATAAACGTGAAGGAGTCTATTTTGATGGTTTCATACCTAGCCAAGCCACAGAATCTTATTGACCCATATTTCATATTGTGCTACAGGGCTAGGCGGTCAGTGGTGGACAATAATATGACAATAAATTGTACTCAGTGGCTAAAGGGTTGTGGGATCTCCATGCATTTAGTGCTGGAGTTGCTGAGGGTGGTGATGTTACATACTAGACCAGCCAACTCTTAAGTGGTTATCTTAACCAGGCTTTCAAATTTCAGAAGAAGGTTTAGAGCTTGGGTTGATATTCATCATTTAATTATCGCACTATTGTTGGATACTCGCTGTAAGGAGGAGCAGTTACAACCCCTTAACTGGTGGCTTAAATTTATGTAACATAAAGCACCAGCAGAGATGGGTACCAAACGTTTGTCATTTAAAATAAACATAGAACTTGTGAATGTTAAAGAGAAATATATAGTAAAGTCTACCAGCATAACGAAACTAGATTCAGAGGGCTTGAAGCCTTGAACCATGGAGGCTATAGTGATTCTTGTGGAACACAATTATGAAAGAGTGTCGATCGTAAAAGTTGAATTTCCTAGCCATTAGAGAATAATCAATAAGATGGTTTGCAGGAGTTGTTTTGCGGGCAGTAGAAACAGTTTTGGCCACTCAATTGACAGGAAAACTACCTTAAGTAGCATGGCAAGTCCATCATATCTCTTGGTTAAGTTGCATTGCTTTGTAACTATCATACAACTTTACCTAATGCATTCATTGCCTACTAGTATAAACTAGCGAAAAGCGATCCTCAAACTCATACCTAGTGAACTGGATTCCTTTATATCAAGAACCGATGTTTGACCCAATTCTACTTTTGGTTCCAAGATTTCTGAGTAGAGCTCATCAGCTATACTTCTCTCCATCTGCATACCATAAAATTGTTTACGTCAGTTATAAGGATGGACAACAAAGTATCGATCTGAGGAATCATCTAGTGAACATGTATCGTTTAGTGTAAGATATATAAGTGTACCATAACATCTTGAAAAGCCGATAACAAAGCTTATCAATCCAATACTGCAGGTGTGGCTTTCAAGTTGACACCAGTTATTGCAAGTAAGACCTTGTGTCCAATTTTCCAGGCAGAGATAAAAATCATTGCATCAGTTAACCTTAAAAAGTCAAAAACCATGTGCTTATCAAAGTTATAAGCTATATGGTTTTCTTTTTTTGGTAACCACGGTATCCGACATTTAGGGCCTGTTTGTTAGCAGCTTAATGAGCTTAATGGAACTAACAACTTATTCCATCAGCTATACATAACTGTTTGGTAGTGGCTTAATGTTATAGAAAGTGGCTTATTCAATAAGCGTCTAGGGGGGAGCTTTATGCAGAAAGCCAAGTTTTTTCCAAACTTGTCCCTCCTAGTTAAAAAAACACATTTCTTCCATCTATAAACAACCCTTCCAAACAAAAAATTTCCCAATATACAGACAGATTAATCCAGACAGACAACTTTCTCCATACATGACTTAATAAAAAAACCAACCAAACAACCCCTTAGTCGACTAAGTTGACAGGTCAGAATCCATGTTGACAGGTCAAAGTCCATGTACCACAAGCATTCAAACTAGGCAGAGCTTTCCTCTACAGAAAATTGGCTTAGCTGAGGTGATATCGCCAAGAGGCTAGAATTAAGTCCACCTATTATCTAATTATGTTAAAACTAATATTATATGCAGAGCATATATAGATAGATAAATAACCTTTTACAGTAGATTTACTAATGCAGATACAATCAGAACTCTGCACGACATGTTAAAAACCAAATCATGCATAAAGAATACTCCACCCTGAAACTCAAACATGGTCCACAGGCTATGTAAGTACTTGATATATTAGTATTTAACAAAGAACTAGAGAAATTTTAATTTTAAAAAAGCTGCATTGATTAACGACTAATTCAGTGCGGCACAGGCTATGTAGGTTAGGGGTGTAAACAAGTCGGGCTTTTAACGAGCTACTCGAGCTCGAGCTCGTTTATCTCGAGCTCGAACTTAATTATTCTCGAGCTCGAGTCGATCTTGAACACGAAATAGAACTCGTTTAACTTAACGAGCCGAGCTTTATAACACCTATTCGACTCGGCTCGTTCGAAAACTCGATTCAGTTTTTCGAGTGGTGTTGAGTCGAGTCAAGCCATTCGAGCATACCCTTTTTCCAGCCAAACATGCTCGTATATTTATTAATCATACAATAAAAATATATAAATTATCGACCTCAAGCCGATAAACGAGTTAATCGATCGTGAGTTCGAACCCATAAACGAGCATCGAGCTCGATAACTCAAAAAATATTCGAGCTTGAGCTCGAGCCCTACATTGAAAAAGTTAATCGAGCTTGAGCCCAATATTAATTTTTTGAGCCCAACTCGATTAACCTACCACTCAACTCGACTTGTTTACACCCCTAATGTAGGTACTTGATATATTAGTTAATGCTAACGATCAGACAGAAACATGCTCCTAATCATCACACTCAATAATCCTTTCACATGAATTTTGATTTCCATAGGCTATAACCAAGAAATTTGACTAGCAACCCTAAGTTTGCATTTGGTAGGATGGGATCACAGAAACTGGAAACTGAGAGAAAGATAATGGACCTAGAGAAATGGAATCGATTCCACATTTGAAAAGAAGAGGGAATCTATTACTGAAGGTTGTAAGCATGCGCCTTATACCTAAGCCTTATGCAGACAACTATTGAAATTCCATTGCCTGCTTCATGCATTACACATCACTTGACCAACATAAAGACATCTCATAGAGTAGCATAAAATAATAAGCACAAGAGCAGATGCTCTAGTCCAGAATCTAATATCAAGATAAGACCTACGTCAATTGCACTAGGATCTTGATGGAGAATGTTGATGATCTTGTTCTTAACAAAAAAATATTTTCTGTTTGTATGTTAACAGACATGTAACTTTGAATGTTTATGTTCTGCTCTCTCCATCATACTATTTTTGCAATTATAATTCTTGCCCTCACCATTAACAAGGTCAGTGTTGCTTCATGCCTGGTTCCCAAAAGCAATGCAAAGAATCAAAACTGTTATATATAGCTTGTTAATTGACTACTGATTAGTAAAGAAACTTGGAGAGCAATGGAGAAGTATTGAAACAATTAATTCAAGAAGAAATCAATAGTGAAGAAGTATCTAGACTTATATTAAGAATTTCAATGCAACTTAAAAGGCCAAGTGTTGTTCGAGAAACCATTTTCGTTTGTATTTACAAGAAAAGAACTCGACAAAATGCTCAGGATTTGTTGAACTCGCACATGCCTATGCCCAGCAATGTAAGGCTATCCCCTTTGGAGTAGAGGGCTACTGTTTGAATCCAATACCTATCATATCAACATTCTTGGAGCATAGGACTACGCTGGTCTCCGAGGAACCAAAGTAATAGCAAAACAAACAAGCAATAGGCAACATTGGTTGATCATTTTTGAAATTGAAGGACCAGTCATGACCAAAATATCTCATTGGATACTATTATCAAACACTTGGTGCTCATCAGAAAAATAAAATGGCGTCTGAATGGGTATCATTGGTTTGAAAGAAGTAAAAAAATTATCATGGGTAACTTCACCTGTAATATCTTTTGGTAGATACTGAATAATTTGATGCATAATGATCGAGTAATCAGAGTGATTAAGAGACTTTGTATGATTTAGTAAAAACAAAAAATAATTGTTTGGTAAGTGTTCTGAATAGATAGTCTTAATGACATAAAATTACCATTGTAACCCTCTGTGTGAGTTAGTGCTAAACGAAAATTTACTGTTTCACAACTGTTTGAAAACTTTCCAAATATTAATTACAAAAAGAAAAAAAGTCACCATATACTATTATAGCACACTAAACATTCAAAAAAATACAAATCACCATATACTATTACAAATATAAACTACAAACATGACATTACGCGTTCAAAACAAACAACTAACACAATCATATTTCCTACGACACAAGCTCAAATTATTGCCTGAAGCTACTTTTATGCGTTAGTGTTGATCAATTACAGTATATCTTCACCTGGAAACATCATATGCTGCTTTTGGACACTTGGCTTTAAGACCACCAAAAGAAAACAAACATGCAATTACCAACTACTTTGATCATACAAACTAGGCAGAAGAAGTTTCCCATCCAAGCCACCCATTGGTTTACCACCCCTACTACATATAGATCCAGGAATCCATGTCATCCCCATCTCCATTGGGTTCCTGTAACAGCAACATCCTACTCCATTCTCAGACAATTCACAAATCCTATTATGCGTTTAGGTAGTTGAAGGATCTGGAAGCTTCAAGTTACATTTTTGGTAAACTACCACAGTTAATTTATGACTTATGGTCTAATTTGCAAATCCATTAAACTATAGTTTGTAAAATATATGCTCAAATCCAAGTGTAAACACATATCAACAAACCGAGGGTATTAATTGAGCAAGGAAATTCGGAAAAAATAACTAGGATTTGGGAATCACTACTCACTAAGACATTTCATCAAACACCTAGTTTGCATATATTGAACCCCATGATATCATACATATGATTCAAGTACAAGTTTATACTTCTCATCATATTTGATTTCAAATTCGATTATCAAAAGAAGCATGGTGAAACTAAGTATATGCGTAATAGCTAAGACCTGGTGGGTTAGTTGTAAAGAAGAGTTGAAAGAGCTGCATTAGACATATTCATTTTGATTTAAATGGGATTGGATGCTAAGGTTTCATGTGATAAATTTAAATTGGGAATGGGTTCCTATTTTTCTGACATTTCACTCATACATTGGCCCAGTAGAATTCAAGTAATTTGATAAGGTGAAAGTGAATCAAATCCAAACTCATAAAGAAACATCGGGTCAGAGGCAGATTAAACGCACACATCAAACACATTCCGAATCATTACCACATCAAGCATAGGGTAGAACAGGGGGTTACCTTTTTAATCAGCGAACAGTGGTGGTCGATTTTCAATCGGCGAAGGAGGAACCACCGAACCGGAGGGAAGAGGCGAGGAATGAGAGGCGAGGGTAAATGGGTGTTTGGGATTGCTTATTTGAGGGGTTTTTAATGGGTGTTTGGGATTGGCACCGGAGATAAAGGCCATTTTGAGTGTTTGGATGGAACAAAAAGAAAAGAGCTTGTAGCGGTGCCAAACCGTTGAAAAGCAATTTTTGATAAGTCATTTTGTTCTGACTTATCAACTTATTTGAAAAGTGTTTATTACTTTTTTGGTTATTTTGTATGTATAAGCAATCTCAAACACTTTTAAATAACAACTTATTAGTTTATTACGTTTTGGTACCACAATAAGCTAATCCAAACACTTTTTTAAAAACTCCGGTTTGACACCGCATAAGTTAATAAGCACTTTTCAAAATAAGCATAAGTTGTTTTAAATAAGCAATCCCAAACACCCCCTAAGTTTGGGAAAATCGGGCTCTGAATCGTACGGGGGAGTCGTGGGCCATGGTCCAATTCAGATAATATTGAGTCGTTCAGAGGCTTGAAAGATTTGGAAAATAAAAGGAAGGAAAAAGAAAAAGAAAAAAGAAAAAAGAATTAATGCAATATTGTATGAATCTCCTTATTTTTGGGTGAGATTGTATGGTTTAGCATAATATTTTAGGAAGGTCGATATTTTAGAATATTTTGGATGTTTTAGCAAGATGTTTTCTCTATGCTTTCTCTGTGTATAAATATGCATGACAGAAGAATAAGAAAGGCAGAACATTACACAATATATTTTCCTTCTTCTTGTTTTGCTTCCTGTTTTGTCATGGTATCAGAGCCAACAGTCGAATAAAATGACTGGTGGTGAGATCCCCGTTGGTGCGGCCGGGAAAACGGCTGAGGTCCTCGCAGGTGGGATTAGAAAAACGATCTCACCTTACGATATAACCTCACTTGATAACCCAGTCATGTTGATCACTCAGATGCAATTGAAAGGAGATAACTATGATGAGTGGGCTCATTCGTTTCGGACAGCTTTGCGAGCTCGAAATAAATTCGGGTTCGTTGATGGGATGATTAAAGAACCTGAAGAAGGGTCCGAAGACCTTGAAGATTGGTGGACAATCAACTCATTGCTGGTGTCCTGGATTCGGAATATTATCGAACCCACGCTACGTTCCACCATCTCGCATATGGAGAATGTGGAAGAACTCTGGAATGACCTACGTGACCGGTTTTCGGTTACGAACGGGCCATGGATACAACAGTTAAAATCAAATATTGTGGAATGCAAACAGAAAGGGCTGACTATTATGGAGTATTATGGCAAACTCAAGCACTTGTGGGATGAACTTGAAAGTTTTGAACAACTGCCAACCTGCAAGTGTGGTAAGTGCACTTGCCATCTTGGGTCCTTTCTGGAGAAGAGACGTGAAGAAGAAAAAGTCCACTCTTTTCTTATGGGAATAAACGAGAATGTATTTGGAACCGTAAGGTCAAATATTCTCGCTCAAGAACCACTGCCAAACATGAACAAAGTATATTCAATTCTTATTCAAGAGGAACGAGTGAAGACCATAACTCGTGAAAAGACTGATAAAGGAGAAATAATGGCCCTTGCTGCAAAAACTGAAATCAAAGGAAAAGACAAATCTAGCCTTTTCTGTTCTCATTGTAATCGAACAGGTCACGATTCTGGAACGTGTTTCGTTTTACATGGTTACCCAGAATGGTGGGGTGACAGACCACGAAGTGATGGAAAAGGAATAGGTCGCGGACGAGGCCAAATCAATACTCGAAATAGCGGACGTGGAAACAAGGGGATTTGCGCAAACGTAGCCCAAGCTAATTCTGTTGCTGCAAATGTTGCGCCAGAGGCAACGTCCCCGCTCCCAGGATTAAATTCAAAACAGTGGCAGAATCTTCTGAAGATGTTGAATGGGCCAAACGCCACGACGATGACCGGTGAGTCTTGTATTATCGACATAGGGGCTTCGAATCACATGTTCGGGGAAGTTGGAGATTTCAAAGATTTGACGGAAATTGCTCCTTGTCCCGTCGCATTGCCTGATGGACGTAGCATTGTAGCTACTAAAGAGGGGACTGTTATTCTTGACCGAAATTTTCACTTGAAAAATGTTCTATTTGTTCCTGGCCTTGACTGCAAATTGATATTCGTTACGCATCTACTTGATTATCACAATTGCTTTGTTCAAATCACTAATGGTTTATGTGTTATACAGGACCGCACTTTGAGGACACTGATTGGAGT
Source organism: Arctium minus (assembly GCA_954870635.1). NCBI lineage: Eukaryota > Viridiplantae > Streptophyta > Magnoliopsida > Asterales > Asteraceae > Arctium > Arctium minus. The sequence continues at coordinate 41,109,061 of OX941088.1, read as the reverse complement.
GGGTGAAAGACGAGGTGGACTTTATTTTTTCAGGGGTTTGTCGCAAAATCAAGCATTGGCAATAAGTGGAATGGCGTCTCTTGATCTCTGGCCAAGCGACTTGGTCATCCATCTCTGCAAATAACCAAGTTAGTTCCTGAAATTAGTGTTAGAAAGTAGAAAACTAGTTTAAACAAAAGTTGTGATGTTTGTCAAAGAGCTAAGCAAACTAGAGACAAGTTTCCTGCTAGTGAAAATAATGCCAAAGAAATTTTTGAACTCGTTCATCGTGATTTATAGGGCCCGTATAAAACTGTCTCTTCTAGTGGTGCTTCGTATTTCTTAACTATTGTTGACGATTTTTCTCGTGTCGTATGGATTTATCTGTTGGTCGACAAGACAGAGGTTACTCATGTTCTCAATTCGGTAAACAAGTACAGATGATCCGAAGTGACAACGAAACGGAATTTACATGTCTAAAACAGTTTTTTTGGACAATGGTATTGTTTTCCAAACCTCATGTGTCACTACACCTCAACAAAACGAATGGGTCGAAAGAAAACATCAACATATTTTAAATGTGGCTCGAGCCTTGCGTTTTCAGGGGTCCTTACCTATTGATTTGTGGGGAGAATGTGTGTTAACAGGAGGATATTTGATTAATAGAACGACCTCCTTAATTTTAGAAGGCAAAACACCATATAACATCTTGCATGGAAAAGAACCCACCTATTCTCACTTACGTATTTTTGGTCCCTATGTTATGCTCATTCAAAAACGGGAGATAAGTTTGCTAGTAGAAGTCGACGCTGTGTTTTTGTTGGGTATCCATACGGACAAAAGGGTTGGAGACTATATGACTTGGAGAAAAAGACTTTCTTTGTCTCTCGTGATGTAGTCTTCTGAGAATGGATTTTTCCCTATGATCAAACTTCCAATTTGGGCAATGGATCTCTCACTGTCGAAACTGAAATCTCGGAGGCTGGCGAGCTGCCCACGGTTGAAGTAAGGGGGGGTGATGATGACATTGATATGTTTGATGACAACAATATTGGTGAAGGAGACAATGACAACACCTCTTTAAAAGAAGACAACACCTCTTTGGGACAAAATATCGAAAACCACCACGATCAAGATGAGATGTTAGGCAAAGGTCATTCAAAACGACAACCCTCGGTTAGACTTCGTAATTATGTGATAAACACCATTCACAAATTAAGTTCAACCTCGTCTCTTTCATTCGCGCCACAACCTCCCTTAGGTACATCCTATCCCATAAAGCATTATGTGAATTGTGATCGATTTTCTGTGTAACATAGACACTTTCTCGCAGCTTGCAAGCAGAACGAGAACCCAAAAATTACTCAGAAGTTGTGAAGGATGGATGCTGGTGCACAACAATGAAATGTGAGATCGATGCTCTCGAAAAAAATGATACATGGGTTGTGGAAGACCTTCCAGAAGGAAAGAAGATCAAGCAACACCAAAGTTCAAACACCAAAGTTCTTCAAAGATTCAAGAGGGAAAGAAGATCAAGGCCTAAAGTTTTCAAGTTGTTAAATTCTTTATTTAACTTTAGGGGGAGATTGTTAAGACTGAAAGTCCTGGGTGTTGAAAGTGGAATAAAGTATTTATAAGGGTTTGTTTTGTAATTAATTGATAGTTGTTTTATTAAGATGGGCCCAAGCCCATAAAGCCCAATTGCTTGTAAAGCCTAAGTATATAAAGGCTTATTTATTTCATAACTAGGGTTGAACAGTTTAGAAAAAGTCAGAAATTCATTATTCAGTTTACTAGTCATTAGGTTTACATACCCTTAACAGAAATTCTCTCTGTAAACCTTAACCCTTTGAAGTTATATCAATCATATGACTAGTTGCTGTGGCCTATAATCTGTTCATCATTATTCATAATTACTTGTGATTGTACTGCACTGGGATCTACAGAAAGCTTTAGGGTGTAAGTGGGTATACAAAATTAAGTATCATTCTGATGGAATGATCGAGAGATTGAAATCCCGACTCGTCATACTTGGAAACCATCAGGTTGAAGGTATTAACTATACAGAGACATTTGCACCCGTTGCAAAAATGGTTACGGTAAGTGTTTTTTTGGTTGTTGCTGCTGCTAAGCATTGGGAAGTGCATCAAATAGATGTTCGCAATGCATTTCTTCATGGTGATCTCCACGAAGAAGTGTACATGAAATTGACACCTGGTTTTAAGGTGGAAAAGGAAGGTCAGGTATGTCGACTTAAGAAATATTTGTATGGGTTAAAGCAGGCGCCAAGATGTTGGTTTGCAAAACTGTCCACGACTTTGAAAAACTATGGGTTCAAGCAGTCTTATTCGGATTATTCCTTATTTACTTTGACGAGAGGTGTTGTTCACTTGAACGTTTTGATTTATGTGGACGATCTTATTATCTCTGGCAATCATTCGGACGGTATACAACAATTCAAGGAATACCTTAGTAGTTGTTTTTACATGAAAGATCTAGGTCGTTTGAAGTATTTTTTGGGAATCGAGGTTGCACGCGGACCCGAGGGATTCGTACTTTGTCAGAGAAAATATGCTCTTGACATCATTTCCAAAACTGGGTTATTAGGTGCACGACTTGCACCGGTGCCGATTGAACAGAATCGTCGACTAGCTTTGTCCACAAGCAAAGAGTTGTCGGATCCCGAATCGTATCGTCGCTTGGTGGGACGGTTGATTTACTTGTGTTTCACTCGCCCTGACTTGTCATACAACGTACATATTTTGTCTCGGTTTATGCAAAAACCACGGATTGAGCATTGGAATGCTGCCCTAAGTGTGGTCCGTTATTTGAAACAGAATCCTAGACAAGGTATTTTGTTGAGTAGTTCTTATGATTTCACATTGCATGAATGGTGTGATGCTGATTGGGACAGTTGTCCTTTGACCCGACGTTCCCTCACTAGCTGGGTTGTGTTTCTTGGTCATTCCCCTATCTCTTGGAAGATCAAGAAACAACACACCGTTTCTCTCTCGTCAGCAGAAGCGGGATATCGTTCAATGACTATGACTACATGTGAATTAAAATGGCTTAAGGGTCTCTTGTCTTTTTTCGGCATCACTCCACGTCCTACGCAACTTCATTGCGATAATTAAGTGGCACTTCATATCTCCCATAACCCTGTTTTTCATGAATGGACGAAACATATCGAAATTGACTGTCATTTTGTGCGCGGTGAAATTGTTGTTGGTCATATCTTTCCAACATTTGTTCCTTCCAATTCACAGCTTGCTGACATCTTTACGAAGGCCTTAGGCAAACGTTCTGATGACTCTTTCCTTGGCAAGTTGGGCATACGAGATCTGCATGCACCAACTTGGGGGGGGGGGGTAATGCAATATTGTATGAATCTGCTTATTTTTGGGTGAGATTGTATGGTTTAGCATAATATTTTAGGAAGGTCGATATTTTAGAATATGTTGGATGTTTTAGCAGGATGCTTTCTCTGTGTATAAATATGTATGACAGAAGAATAAGAAAGGCATAACGTTACACAATATATTTTCCTTCTTCCTGTTTTGCTTCCTGTTTTGTCAAAAATAGTTTTTCATGTTATTGAATAGGAGAAAAAGGAATAGAAATATGCCATTTTTACAAATATACCCTTTAAAATATATGGTTTATAATGAAAGGTTTGGTAGTTTTGTAATTTTAGTAATATTTTAAAATGATTTTTAATTTCTTTCATTTCCTTCCCTTTTGGGAGGAAAGTTATCATTATATTCCTTCCGCTTTCTTTCCTAAAAAACTTTCGAGAACACGAGTTTTTTTACTTTCTTCCTCTTTCCCTCCTTTTCCTTTCCTTCGTAAAAGGAGTTTTGAGAACACAGCGCAAAATATATCAAGTTGACCTGTTCTAAATTTATAAAGTACTACCTTTTACCTTTAGACTGTAACTCGGTTAACAAAGGTGTGATGCGACTTTGCCCAAATACAAGACAGTTTCTGGGTTAAATCCCGAGCCTCCCTATTAGCCTCAGCTGCTGAATGAGCCAAAAAATGTCTACTCACATTGGTGTTAGAAACGGGTCTCATATGGGACCAATTGGGATTGTCAGTAATCAACTTTTTTGTCTAGATAAAATTCTACTCTTTTTGTAACAAACGTTTAAAAACCTTATCTGGCCAATGTTTTAGATGTTGTTGTATATTTTTTAGCAAAAGAAATTATAAACTCACTAGGTCCTGGATTTACATGAGTGTGTCCAATATTTGATGAACTATTTGTCGGTGCAAGTAATATATATGAAATAGTTGTATAAACAGTCATGTTCCATCAGTTATCTTTTACATGATAAGGGCCTGTTTGGAAATAACTTAATGAGCTTAATGAACCCTTAAGCTTATTCGCTCAGCCATATTGTGGTGTTTGGAAGCGGCTTAATGATATAATAATGAGCTTACCGAATAAGATTTTAGAAGGCACCCTTATGCATACAGACACCACATTTCCACTACTGCCCTTTGAAATTCACGGAGAAAAAACCTAATCTGCTTCTCTCATATCTCTCACCATCTCTCTCGATTGAAAAACCTAACCCCCATGCTCCTCCACGTCACCTCCTTCTCCCCCACATCACCACTCTACCTCTCCTCCCAATACCTGATGATGTCGCCGCTCCTCCTCAATGTTGCAAATTTCAAGATATTGATATTGGGTTTTGGTTTTCCATATGTTGTATTTTATTTGAAGGGTTAAATTATGGAGTTGGTCTTTGATTTTGATTTTATACTTCTTTCTTTTTCTATGCCATAATCGGTGGATTAGGGTTAGATTTTTCATATTTTATTTTTTATTTTAAGTATTAGATTTTGGGTTTGATTTTAGGGTTTGATATCCTTAAGATATTGATTTTGTATTTGGATTTGTGATTGAGAATTTTAATCACCGGTTCATGTTCATATATGATTCAAGGATTGGTTTTCTTGATGTTCTTGAGATTTTTTTAAATTAAAATTTTGTGTTTGGATTCTGATTTTTGGAGATTAATCTGTTGATTTTTAATGAGTTTTTTTTGTTTGCTCAACTTGTTATGTAATGGTGTTTGGATCAATAAAATAAAAAACAAAAAGAAGGGTAAAATGGTCATTTTTCTTATTCAGACAATTTATTCAGCATAACAAACAAACAACCATTTCATTTAATACATACAGATAACTTTATGTATAAACCCAACTTTATCCATACAAGACTTATTGAAAAACAACCAAACATCCCCTAAGACATGTTTACCCGGTTAGGGATAGTAGTGTTTACCAATAATTTCTTACTAATTCATGTTGCTTACTGCGACAACCAAACATGGTGATTCTTATCCGATCAATGATTGTGTTTTCCATATATATCCTTTTTCTATTTTAAAAAGCAATTCAGACGAGCCGGTGAAATGTTGACATGTAACCATGTGATCAGGGGTTTAAGTAACTAAATAAGGGTGTTAAATTTATATCAAACCAAATCAATCCGAGCAACATATTTCCAACAATACCAATTAAGTTGGTAGTCAATAAGTTTGGTCCATCATATTGTGCCAATTATGTATTGCACAGTAATTGTACATATTTTAAACATTATGATGGTACCATGCTAACCAATTTTTAAAATTTTTTATATGTATTTAATCATTAATATCTATATATTATATTTTAAATACATATTAGACTATTTATTCATTTACCTTATTGTTTCTGAATATCGATCATCAGATACTTCGATAGACGGTATTACTAGATACTCATCCGGACTTCGAGTCATCGACCATTGCTCGACACTCATCGATCCACTATCATTGCACAGTAATCACTCCATGTTTGCCATTAACCATCGTTGCCTAAGATTTACTGATCATCATTGCATTGCAAGCTTCATCATCTTCGGCTCCTTGCTCTCATCGTCTCAAATTTTAATCAATTTGTGATTAAGTATGTGTTTGGGTAAAAAATTCATGACGGTTATATCCTCGACCGACTAGGATAATATCCACAACAGTCATATCCTCGACATACGTTAATAACCACGATAGTTGGTTATCTAAAGACGTATTGTGTCAGTAGTCATTCGAGATGGCGTCTTAACGTCACATGACCTGTCTCATGTATCTTGTTGCTTGTCACATGTTACATGTCGCCTATAAACATTTTGCATGTATCATGTATCTTATCCTAAAACCATGAAAACAACTCAAGAAGGTGAATGCCTTATTTAAAATTCTCATTAATGGAGCAATTATACATTAGTAACAGTCAATATTCATAAATATTGATTAGCATGATTGTATCCCCTCATATCATTATTATCATTGATGTAACAACTCGATATCACAAATATCATGGATGTAACTCCCGATATCATTATTATTATGATTGTAACTCATCACTACAAGACAAATGACTTTCACTGACGGAAAAATCCGGCAGTAACCCGTCGGTGAAAGTCGGACCTGTTGGTAAACTGTGTCAGATTAAACATTATCGACGATGGTATCACCAACGAATCACCGACATATCCGTCAATAATCCGTCGGTAATATCCGGATCCGTCGGTCATTACCGACGGATTTTGACTGTCGGTAATATTTCGTGGGATTTGCTCATTTTTCTAGTAGTACATGCAGGTATACAGGTATAAAAACGACTATGATATTCTCGACTATGGTATCCTCGACTAAGATATCATCCATGACTATGATATCCTCGACGACTTACGATTATCCACGACAATCATGGTTATTGGATAACAGCGACAGCTGACAGTTTTAATTAACCTCGACAACAGTTTTCCTTCTCATTTATTGCAGGTCCCACTTATACTAAAAAATTATGAAAAAGATTCATCACATCAGCACATCAAACATAACAGGCAACTATATTCAATCGTATCATCAAGATATGACCGTTATTATCATTATGATCATTAATCAACAACTACAAATGCTCAAGTACAAATAGGGAGCTCAAGACATTCAAAGGCGGTCCCTGAATCATATTCTACTCTCATTTGCTCTCGGAAGATTTCACCGGCTACCGGAATTTATATTCCTTACGTACAATTATTTACACTTAAATTTGTTACCAAACATCTTGTAATAGCAACCAATATCATTAAGGATGACGTCCCTGATTGACGTTTATAGTGCATTGACGATATCACCGATTGTCCGTGGTTTTTTACCCTAGATGGGGTTTTTCGTGTCACCAAATCATCTGTCATCCAGATCATGAATGTTTGGAATCCATATTATGCAAGGAGACATTGTTTTTGCTCATTTACATTTTCTTCGTTATTTGTCTTGTTTATTTCGAAGGTTCAATCTATAGTTGATAAGGTATGCAATCCAATCTTAAATTGTTTTTGTGCATTTTTTGGCATAAACAGTATGAACAAGGTAGCAGACTGTAGATTTGTGCAATGTTATTTCACTTGTTGTTGGATTGTGGATTATTTACATCATTGGAAGTTGGTGATACAACTAAGCACAATTCCGCAAAAAAGGAGACGAGACTGAGGAGATCGAGTCGAACCCATAAGCTGACTTATGTTTGTGGTCCAAACTTCATTGAATCAGGATAGTGCACTTATCCATCGTTAGTAGTCTTTATCTTTATCTTAGTGTTTATTTCCATTAGTCTTTATCTTTATCTTAGTGTTTATTCCTTTAGTCTTTATCTTTATCTTCAGTTGTTTAATTAGCTAGTCTTTATCTTTATTTTTAGTTTTTTGTTAGCCTAGCAAGAACAATATTCAAGGAGAGGGGTGTTAAAATGGAAATCAGAAAATCAATAAACAAAATTGTCATTCTTTGTAATTTGAGAATTGCAAGGCGTTTTCGGTAGTTTTTCACCCCACAACCACAAGTTATCAATACTTTGGTACTCCACCAAGGAAAGATTAGTGCGTGAAATGCTTTCCCTGGGAGTTATTTGACCAAGTCAAAGACCTTTCTCATCCCTAGTATTGCTAGTGAAGAAAAAAGGCGGGACTTATCAATTTTGTGTGGATTATAGGGCTCTCAATGTAGTGACAATCCGAGACATTTCTCAATACCAACTATTGATGAGTTGTTCAATGAATTAAGGCATGCAACCGTATTTACAAAGTTTGATCTAAGAGCCGGTATCACCATATTCAAGTACACGATAGGGACGTATATAAAACAACTTTCCCTGCTCATTATGAGTTCTTAGTCATGCTTTTTGGCTTCCGATGCCCTCATTGACCTTTCAAGTGACCATGAACCTCCTTTTCGCTCTTTACGCAAATTTCTCATTATATTTTTTGATGGCATCCTCATATACAATGTTAAGGACCATCTAAGCCATGTGGTGCAAGTGTTCGAATGCTTGGAAGAAAATGTTTTTTTTACCTGAAACCCTCAAAGTGTTTATCTGGCCAAGACACGATAGACTACCATGGTCATTTTGTTTCAAAGCAAGAATTAAGGTGCACCGAGCAAAAGTGGAGGCAATGGTTTCATAGCCAATACCAAATACGATCAAACAACTCAAAGTTTTCCTCGGCCTCACCGGGTATTACCATCACTTCGTCAAACATTATGCAACCATAACAACCCACTTAACAAAAACCTGTTGCGGAAATATGTCTTCATTTGGTCTAAAGAAGCGATGAAAGCATTTGAAGCACTCAAATCACCCGTGACCATGATCCCGGTCCTCCGACTTCCAAATTTATCTATCCCGTTTGTTGTGGAAACAGATGCTTCAAAATTTGGAATTGGGGTCGTGTTGATGCAAGAGGGACAACTGGTTGCGTTTTTAGCAAGAAGATGGGACCATGAATGAAAAGCAAGTCAACATATTTGAAAGAGTTATTTGCAGTGATAGAAGTAGTTAAAAAATGGAGGCAATACCTTCTGGTCAAATTCTTTGTTATTCGCACAAACCATAGAAATTTAACGGAGTTATTTCAATAGTGATATAGACCTCAGAGCAGCCATATTACATTCACTAATTATTAGGCTACACATTCTAAATTGAATATAAAGTAGGGGTTACAAACAAGGCGACTGAAGCCCTGTCACGACAAGAGGAGGATGTGGTCACGTTTAAGTTGCTTAACTTATTGAGCCAACCCGTCTTATCAACCTGGTCAATTGTTAAAGATGAAAATTAGCAACTACCATATTTAAAAAAGCTACATAACAAGGTAAAAGCAAGTGTGTTATCATTAGCCTATGCCATCAAAAATGGTGTCTTGTATTATAAGAGTCACATTCATATAGATGCAAACTCTTTATTAAGAAAATCATTGTTGAAAGAGTTTCACACTTGCTTATGGACGACCATGGGGGCATGAAAAGGACCTAAGTACGACTCTCCCAACTCTTCATTTTGTCAAAAAATGCAAGATGATGTCAAATCTTTTGTGGAATGGTTGCGTCATGTGTCAACAAACAAGCATTGCCAGGAATACTCCAACCCCTACCTATTCCAAATAGCGTATGAGAAAACATAATAGTGGATTACATTGTGGGTTTGCTTGGTTTGCGAGGCTACACCATCATATTTGTGGGTTTGCCTTGATGAGTTACTAACAAAAAGAGAAACTTCTGCTGACCCTAAAAAAATTGTATGATGCTCAAAATCAGATGAAGCAGGTAGCTGACTGCAAACGTAAGGAGTTGGAGTTCCAGTTTGATGATTGGGGGTATGGATTAAGCTCCACCATTATCGACAAAAAAATCAGTAGCCAGAAGAGAATCCTATAAGCTTGTGCCACAATATTTTGGTCTCTACCAGGTGATAAAGTTGATTGGACAGGTCGTGTATCGTTTACATTTACCTTCCGACTTCAACATTCACAATGTGTTCCATATACCCTTGCTAAAACCCTTTAAGGGAGACCTCCTAATAGGCACACATGTTCCACCTATTACCGATAACATTAACAGCTGATGAGGCATTTTGATGCAATGATTGGGGTTTGAATGTTGGATGTAGAGGGAAGGCAAGTACAACATATTTTTGTACATTGGCACAATTAAATGGTTGAAGATGCTTATTAGGAAGATCTACAAAACTTCAAAAAAAACATTCCCATCTACCTTGAGGACAGGGTGATTGTCTTAGCGCCGCCAAGTGATACAACTAAGCATAGTTCCACAAAACAAGAGACGAGATTGAGAAGATCGAATCGAACCCATAAGCCGACTTATGTAATAGAGTACGTAAATAAATGCAATTTATTGTTTGTAATCCTTTCCATAGTATTAGCCCAAATTATAGGGCACTGGATTCTATATATTGAGAGGTGATCAATAACATGATGCAAGGGATTTACACTCCTTTATGGTGCCCTAAACCTAATATTGTCGCCGACCAACCATTATCCTCTCTTTTTGATCACCTTTTCCTCTTTTCTTCATAGCCGACGACACGCTACACCCTCTTCACCTGAAGATCACCGTCACTAACATTCGTAACTTCATTCCAGTCACTCTCGAGATGGAAAAAGAAAAATATTCATCATGGGCGAAACTCTTCAAAATTCATTTTCGAGCCTACCAGGTCATTGATCATATTATTCCGACACCGCAATCGTCTTCCTAATCCGGAATAGACAAAGAAAAGGGCATCGATGAAGATCTTTGGACACGTATCGATGTCATTGTCCTTCATTGGATCTACGACACCATATTGAATGACCTACTACATACTATATTTAAACCAGATTCTACCGCAGCACAAGCTTGGAACGCCTTAGCCAACATCTTCTAAGATAACAAAAATTCCCGAGCCATCTACCTTGAGAATCAATTCTCTAACACCCACCTTGAAAACTTCTCAAATGTCTCCTTCTATTGTCAAGAACTCAAGATGCTTGCCGATCAACTGGCTAACGTGGGGGCTCATGTCCAAAATCAACGACTAGTTCTTCAACTCATCGCCGACCTTAATGAACAATACGATGGCGTTGTAATGATTATCTAATAAAGTAATCTTCTGCCTGACTTCTATGACGGACGTTCCAAACTTTTACTCGAAGAAACAAGAAATGCCAACCAAGCTACCTCTGTCGCTACAGCCGCTGGCATCACCCTTCACACCAATACACAGTCGTCCGATGACACCAAGCGACCTTCTCATCCACCTATTCATAATGCTCTCTCGTAAGTCTCTTACCAACCCTATCATGGTCGTGGGAGATCATCCAACCGCGGTCGAGGCCATGGCTCCACCTTTCCCAATACCACCGCTTCACCATACTATCAGCCACCACCGTGGGCCTCTTACTCACCTTGGTCTTTGCCTTCTCAACCCTGGGTTTTTCCGCCATGCCCCTACCCGACTACGGCCTGGGAAAAACCAAACCAGAGCCATACCCCGTCACCTGCTTCTGAAATCCTCACGCGCAAGACCCCAAAATCCCTACACAACATCCAATGCAGGCCCGATTCCTACCGACATCAAGCAAGCTCTTCACACCATGACCCTCAACCCACCGGATACGAATTGGTATCTCGACACCGACGCCACCTCCCACATGAATCACTCGACAGGTAACTTCTCGTCTTATTTCAATAAGAGCATTGCTAATAAAATTATCGTCAGGAATGGCTCAGAAATACCAATTCAAGGTACCGACCATCAAACCTTCCCTTCTCCATTCCCCCTTTAAAACTAAATTATCTCCTTCATGTTCCTCATATTATTTTGAAATCTTCTTTCCATTCTTCGTTTAACCTATGATAATAATATTTCTATCGAATTTGACCCGTTTGGTTTTGATGTCAAGGACTTCCATATGCGGATACCTATTCTCAGATGTAACAGCAAAGGCGATCTATACCCTCTCACTCCGCCGTGTATTCATCACATCATTACTCCTTCCACATTTGTAGCCTTATCTCAAGATCTTAGGCATCACCGTCTAGGGCACCCGAGTTCTTTTTATTATGTTCTCTTCAGCAAAATTCCTTTATTAATTGTGGCAAAATTAAAAGTTCAAACATTTGTCAGTCTTGTGTCTTTGGCAAACATGTTAAGTTACCATTTATTGATTCTACTTCTCGCACTCTCTTGCCTTTTGATATTGTTCACAGTGATTTATGGACCTCACCGATTGTTAGTTCGGGTGGTCACCGTTACTATATTATTTTCTTGGATGATAGAACTAACTTTCTTTGAACGTACCCTCTTGGTCAAAAGTTCAAAGTTTACTCTCTTTTTCTCAATTTTCGCAACCTCATTAAAAACCAATTCGAACGTCAAATTAAATGTTTCCAATGTGACAACGGGAAATAATATGCAAATAACACTTTTCAACAATTTTGTAACCAACACGGTATGATTTTTCGATTTTCTTTCCCCCACACCTCTTCCCAAAATGGAAAATCCGAACGCAAATACGTTCCATAAACAACATAATCCCCACCTTACTTACACACTCATCCCTCCCCAACACATTTTGGCACCACACAATAAAAATTCCACCTATCTATTAAACATCCTTCCTAGCAAATTGCTCAACTATGCCACCCCCACTCATCTTCTATATAACCGTAAACCATCTTACGAGTTACGACCACTTTCGCGTTTTCGGTTGCTTGTGTTATCCTCTCTTTCCATCCACCATCATCTATAAAATCAAAAAACGGTTAACTCCTTGTGTTTTCCTTGGATATCCTTCGAATCATTGGGGGTACAAATGCATTGATCTGTCTACCCGTAAAATAATTCTTTCTCGTCATGTTATTTTCAATGAAACCATTTTCCCCTTCGCTAAACTCACTACTCCTACTCCTTCCTCTTACGATTTCCTTTACACCGACATTTACCCGTACCTCATGTATTACGCACCACCTTCTAATGCATCACCATCAATTCCAGAACCTTCAAACCAGAATCCATCCCCTCCTCCCACATCCTCTTTCCCGACGCCATCTCAACCCACATCCTCACCGCCATCCTATCCACCTCAACCGTCCTCACCTTTGTCACTTGATAACACCCGTTCACGAACCCAAATTCGCCCAACTCAACCATCCACTTTCCAACATAAATCAGCCCCACCAACCCTGGTTCGCTCCATGAAAACCCGAAGCATGGCCGATATTTCCAAACCCAAACGACAATTCAACCTACATGCTTCCAACTCCATCTCCCCTACCTCGTAACCCTAAAGAAGCCTTTTTCGACCCGAATTGGAAACATGCCATGACCGACGAGTTTAATGCACTTATTGATAATAAGAGGTAAGAGTTAGTACCACGTCAGCCTAATATGAACGTCATTCGTTGCATGTGGATTTTTAGACATAAAAAGAATTCTGACGGTTCTTTTGAGCGCTACAAAGCTTGTTTGGTGTGTGATGGCAAGTCTCAACAAGTTGGCGTGGATTGCGGCGAGGCTTTTAGTCTCGTGGTTAAACCATCGACTATCTGAACTGTGTTAAGCATCGCTCTTTCCCACTCTTGGTCCATTAATCAAATGGATGTCAAGAATGCATTTCTCTATGGTACTTTAAACGAAACGATTTTCATGCATCAACCCTTGGGTTTGTGTGACCTTCGTTTCCCGGATCACATGTTTTTGCTCAAGAAGTCCCTTTACGATTTGAAACAAGCCCTGCAAACTTGGTATCAAAGGTTTGCGGATTTTGTTTACACCTTGGGTTTCTCTCATAGAAAGTGTGATCACTCGCTTTTTATTTACAAATAAGTGGTTGACATGGCGTATATTCTCCTTTATGTCGACGATACATTTCTCACCACCTCCTCCGATGCTCTTCGACAACATTTTATGTCTCTTCTTGCCAATGAATTCACTATGAAAGACTTTGGTCCCTTAAGCTATTTCTTTGGTATTGCTGTCACCCATCATGGTAATGATCTTTTTGTTGGTCCTGGAGGTGCTTAACAAGTTTTTAGAAGGGGGGTTGAATACAAACACATAATTTAAAGTTTAATAAATTGTTTATTGATAAATCAAACACAATTTACCAGTCTGTTGCGGAATAAGATTAAGTAGAACTCAATCTAAACAAACTTAAGAAAACACTAAGAGGGTTGCACAAGAATATAGAGAATGGGGATTGGAGAAGTATAGAAAACAAGGGTTTCTATAAGATAGAAAGATGAAGGCTAGAGGTGAGCACACTCTTCATATGAAGAGGTAATCTTTCTATTTATACCCTATTCATTAAATGCATGACAGGGCACTTTACACGTGTCCTTCATTGATTGGCTGAGAGAGTTTGACTTTGGGAGACATGCTTTCGGCCGTATCATGAACAGTGTAGTTGACAGAGTTGTTGTACGAATTGTGGTAGAGGTATGTCCGTTCTGACACATCGTACTGGTTGTGCAAGGTAAGAAAAAAGGAGATTTGAGGCATAAGCTACGTGATCGTTTGATCGCTGAATATCTCTTCCTTCAGAGAAACAAAGAAGTTCAGCTATCGCTGAAGCTTTTCCTCATGTTCCTTCGCGTATAAGTAGGGTCGTCTTTGCTTCACTGATATCCGCATCAGGTCACTAGTAGACTTGTCTTTGTTCAGTGGCTTCGTCTTCGATTCAGCTATGAACATCTGTTGACGCGAGACTTGTCTTCAGGGATTACGTTAACTGTTTACATCAGAGAGTATCAGCGATAACTGAACAGACTCAGTCTGATCGCTGATAGTGAAACACTAATGCATATGAAATGTTTACAAGAAAGGTTATCAACGATAACTGAACAGACTCAGTCTGATCGCTGATGGTGAAACACTAATACATATTAAAACGTAATTTTCACTAAGTATAGAAGAGGGTCGTTATCAAATCACTGAGAGAGTTTGGATCAACAATCTCCCCCTATTTGATAATGACAAAGTAACTGAAGAAAATTACTTTATAGTTCAAAATAATGGAATAATCAGGACTCATAACATACATGTCCCAATTACTATTTTGAGGGATCTTTTACAGTACTGATAGAGTTAAGTACTTCACTGAAATTTTCATTAATTCAAAGATAGAATTACAAGGTATGAAAATTACAAGTACACGTGATGGACTAACTACTGTAAGTTTTACTAATAGATTACAAGAAGTAGGAAACTAATCTATCAGCTATCTAAAGAAGACTTTGGAGGATTGATCATATACTCAGGTATTTCTTCTCCTTTTTGCCTTCGTTCAGAGGATTCTTGACTGATGATTGCTTTGATTGGCTCAGCAGAAGGAGAGAAGTCACACCATAAGCACAAGAAATCCTTGATATGACTGAGGGGACAGATAGGAATTTCAGATACTCTTTGGAATCTGAGATCTTCCTCATCATATCTGAAGAAGATTCCAAAAGGTTCTTTAAGAACTTGTCCTGCAACATATGGTCCACCAGGGGGCAGAGATAGATCGAGAACTGAAATATCAGGAGGAGGACCAAACAGAGCTTCTCTTGAGGTTTCATTTCTTATCACAGCGACATTTTCAGATGAGGAGCAGACATGCTTTCTTTTGATTTGCTTTGGCTTAGAAGGAAGAGCAGATGACACCTTTAGGATTGCAACAACTCTGTTGATGAGAGCATCATTTATCCCTTCAACATAGCCTCTGTAGATTGACTTCGATTTCTTCAGCGCATATTTGAACTCAAGCCATTCCATGTAGCCGAAGCTTTCCAGCTTTGAAACGAACATAGCCTTGCAGCTTCCATCCTCTCTGGTAATCTCCATAGTGACAGAAACTTTGTCCTTTTTCTTTCTCCCTGAGATAACAACTGCTACGATCTTCAATGGGTCAGAGCGATAGTCGATTTTATGCTTGCACCAATCAACTGAGTTATCGCTGACCGCTAGTTCTTTTGAGCGTTCCTCTTCAATCTCTTTCAATAGAGCAACCTGGACTTCCACTGGTTTGTTTTTCAGCTTCTTGTCTTTGACTTGAGAGGACTAAATTTTGAGAGCAAGACAGACATCTCTTTGACAATCAGCTATCAGCTTCTCAGCCCTGACAGATTCTTCGATTTCAGCTTCAGTCAGAAACTCTAGATCTGTTGATTGAGTAGGGACCTTCAGTCGTTGTTTCTCTAGATGAGAGATCAACTTTGTTCTTCTCTTCATCTCTTCCTCTGACCAGTGAGATGGTCTTGAGGGCCTTCCTGGATGTTGCAGGGATTCTTCTTCTTCATCAATCTCATTTACAGAGATTGGGATTATTTCTTCATCAGCTATGGGAGCTGGAATTATTTGTAGTTCTTTACCCTTAAGCAGGGGAGAGAACTGTCTGGTCAGAAAATAGAAAGAAACAAAGTTAGTGTTTATTTTGGGAAGAATGAAGATAAAGGCAAGAAGGAAACAGGGGTAGGGAATTTATAATAGGATATGGGAACAAGTGAAAGGCATATCTGAGAAGGATTCTCCTCAGATAGTGAAACTGTCTTCAGGTTTCCCTCAGCAACTGCACCCTTGGATTTGCTTTGGGAAGGGGTTTCTGAGGATGTTTCATGACTCCCCCCTGCTGTGACAACTTCTTTCGAAGTTATCACTGAAGATGTGATGGCTGCAGAACACCATAAGGACTTGTCTTCTTCTTCTTCATCATCATCATCATCATCATCATCATCTTCTTGATGATGTTTCTCTTCCTCTTGATCTTGAAGAGATCTTCTTCTTCTTCATCATCCTCCTCTTCTTCTTCATCGACTAAGTCTTTGAAAGGAGGAGGGGCTTTGTCAACAACCTTCTCCCCCTCAACATGAGAGGGAGGTTCTTCCTGTTGAACCTTAGCAGCAACTTCCTCTTCCTCTTGATTTTCTTCAGCATCCTTCTCCCCCTCTTTGTCATTATCAGCTAGGGAGAGATCTTTAGGTTGAGAGGAAGGTTGTGCAGCGGCCAACTTGCGGACTTCAGCCTCCAAACTTTCCAGGCATCCTTTAAATGACGTCATAGGAGAGAGAAAAACGTTTCATTTATCCTTTTTGAAATTATCTCTGAAGAAAAGTCAGAGATAGGTTTTCCTTTGAAAGAATCCCTGATAAAAATTCAGAGATTGATTTTTATTTCAGAAGGATTACTGAAGAGAAAAGTCAGTGATAGATTTTGTTTCTCAAAAAGCTTTTAATCATTTGACGAAAACTTCAGTGATCAAAGTTTTATTTTAAAACGTCTTACTGACTGAAGATTCAGTGATTGAGAGTAAGAGAACATACCTGAGAGTCAGAATTTTAATCAGAGATTGAGTGAGAAAGGGGAACGTATAATCACTGACATAATGCATGAACGTTGAAGATTTACTCTTTGAGATTCAACATTCCAAGCTCACTGATGAGAAAGTTGAACCTTGTCTCATCAAGAGGTTTGGTGAATAAATCAGCAAGCTGATAGTCAGTAGGGATAAAATGAAGTTCAATATCACCATTCATCACATGATCTCTGATAAAATGATATCTGATCTCTATGTATTTCATCTTTGAATGTAGCACTGGATTATTTGCTATAGCGATAGCACTAGAGCTGTCGCAATAGATTGGAATCTTTGATAGATGAAGGTCATAGTCTAATAGTTGATTTCTCATCCATAAGACCTGAGCACAACAACTTCCAGCGGCTACGTATTCAACTTCGGCTGTGGAAGTGGACACCGAATTTTTCTTTTTGCTCGTCCAGTTTACCAACTTTCCACCTAGGAGTTGACATCCACCAGTGGTGCTCTTTCTATCGAGTTTACAACCTGCAAAATCACTATCGGAATATCCAGTTAGATCGAACCCTGAGTCTTTGGGATACCAAAGACCGAGGTTAGGAGTTCCTTTCAGATATCTGAAAATTAGCTTAACAGCGATCAGATGGGATTCCTTGGGTTCAGATTGATAGCGTGCACATAAACAAGTAGAGTATATAATGTCAGGTCGGCTCGCTGTAAGATACAGCAGGGAGCCTATCATTCTTCTATAGGCAGTGACATTAACAGGTTTTCCAGATGGATCTTTGTTAAGTGTCAGAGGAGGTGCCATAGGAGTTTTCATCGCTGAAGTTTGTGTAAGATCAAACTTCTTCAGCGTATCTTTAACATACTTACCTTGGCTGATAAAAGTACCTTTGTCAGATTGTTTGATCTGAAGGCCAAGAAAATATGTCAGCTCACCCATCATACTCATTTTGTATTCTTTCTTCATTCTTTCAGCGAAGCGAGTACACAGAGATGGGTTAGTAGAACCAAATATGATGTCATCGACATATATTTGTACAAGAATTATATGACCTTTTATCTTTCTGAAAAATAACGTATTATCAATTTTGCCACGTTCAAAGTTTTCAGAGATAAGAAAAGATGAGAGGGTGTCATACCAAGCACGAGGGTCTTGTTTGAGACCATAGATAGCCTTATCCAATTTATAAACATAATTTGGATACTTAGGGTCATAAAACCCTGGAGGTTGTTCTACATAGACTTCTTCATTAAGCTTTCCATTTAGAAACGCTGATTTTACATCCATTTGATAAACAATGAAGTCTTTATAAACTGCATAGGCTAAGAATAGTCGAATTGCTTCGAGCCTAGCCACAGGGGCAAAGGTTTCATCATAGTCTATGCCTTCCTCTTGTCTATATCCCTGAGCAACAAGTCAAGCCTTGTTGCGGGTTACAGTTCCATGTTCATCTAACTTGTTTCTAAACACCCATTTGGTGCGTATAACAGTTTTGTCAGATGGTTTAGGAACGAGATTCCAAACTTTGTTGCGAGAAAACGCAGTCAACTCTTCTTGCATAGCGCTGACCCAGTTTGGATCTCTGAGGGCATCATGAGCCTTCTTTGGCTCTATTAAAGAAATAAAATTGACAAAGAGACAGATATTACCTGAACTTCGTCGTGTCTGAATACCTGCATCGGGATCACCAAGAATTTGATCTATGGGGTGATCTCTGGTCCATCGCTGAGTAGGAGCATGATCGCTCATTTCAGAGGTTGGATCAACAATGGGAATGTTCACTGATGAGGAAGCTTGAGGCTCATCAGCTATTAACTGTTGAGTGTTAGACAAACCATTGTTTTCTGAGAGGTGTTCAGACGAATATGGATCTGATGGAAGTAAGGTGTTTAGAGGCTCTGCTGAGATCCATGAGTTGGATTCAGCATTAGGAGGTATGATGTTTGGATCATCATCAACAGCTGGAGGATTTGAATGCTGATGGTTTGAGAAGAAAGGTTTTGTTTCTCTGTAATATGAAAATATCCAAGCACTTAATTCTTCATTGTCAGCGATTGGTTTAGAGTTCGCTGAGCTAGTTTCATCAAAAGTGACATGAATTGTTTCTTCCACAGATTGTCTTCTCTTGTTGAAAACTCTGTAGGCTTTGGAGATGGAGGAATATCTTAGAAATATTCCATCATCAGCTTTTAGGTCGAACTTTCCAATCTGATCTTTGTTGTTTAAAATAAAGCACTAACAACCAAAGATATGAAGAAAGTTTATAGAAGGTTTTCTTCCATGAAAAAATTCATAAGCTGTCTTTCCAAATCACTTTACTATCAGCGATCTGTTTTGAGTAAAACATGCAGTGTTTACAGCTTCAACCCAAACTTGAGTAGGGAGGTGAGAATCGCTGAGCATTGATCTAGCAGCTTCAATGATCGTTCTGTTTCTTCTTTTAGTGACTCCGTTTTGCTGAGGTGTTCTCACTGAAGAAAAGTTATGAGAGATTCCCTTGTTCTCAAAGAAAATTTTCAGAGAACTGTTTTTGAATTCAGTTTCATGATCACTTCTTATTGAACGAACAGTGAGATTATTCAACACTTCCATCTTTTTAACAAAAGATGTTAGTTCTTCTGGAGTATCACTCTTGCAGCGAAGAAAGATAACCCAGGTGTAGCGAGAGTATTCATCTACAATGACAAGCGTATATTTCTTTCCAGCTATTGATTGGATGTTGACAGGGCCAAACAGATCCATATGTAAGAGCTGAAGAGGACTTGTCACTGAGGAAACTTGTTTAGACTTGAAACTAGATTTTGTCTGTTTTCCTTTCTCACATGCTGAGCAGAGAGATTCTTTAGCATATGAGTGCTGAGGAAGACCAGAAACTAGTTCCTTAGAAGAGAGAGAATTCAGGGTTTTGAAATTTAGATGAGAGCCTTTTGTGCCATAGCCAGTTGACATCAGAAGAGGCTTTAGAGAGAAACCGTACGTTTTCAGTGATAGTAGAGTCCATATCTATTACATAGACATTTTCTCTGCGATAACCACTGAGAGCAAGTTTTCCTTTCTCATTTACCACTGAACATGCTTTCTTGGAAAAGTGAACTTCATAGTCTTTATCACATACCTGACTGATGCTCAGAAGATTGTGCTTCAGTCCATCTACATAAGGGACTCTTCTGAAGGTAGTTGTCCCATTGCTGAGGACACCAAACCCTCGGGTATATCCTTTTCCATTTCCACCGAAGGTCACAGAGGGACCTTTCTCTTCCTTGTATTCAGTGAGCAAGTCTCTTTGTCCAGTGATATGACGAGAACATCCACTATCGAGATACCAGATGCCCTTTGATCCCTGCACACATAAGGAAGATTAAGCTTTGTTTGGTACCCATTTTTCAATGGGTCCTTTGGGGTTAGTGGAGATGGAAGGTTCAACAATCTTCACAGCAGATGAAGATTCAACTTCAGTGGTAATCTTCACTTTAGTTAATTTCTTAACCTTAGTGGTATTCTTCACCTTGGTAGATTTTTCAGCTTTGATGACCTTCTCAGCCTTGGAGGCATTCATCTTCACTTTTGCTGATTTATCAGCTTTAGTGGCAGTTTGACATTTGGTTACAATATGGTAAGTAAATCCACAGTGATAGCATTTTCTATATTTGAATGTGGTTTTTGGACCAGAAGTAGAAGGTTTTGAGAATTTAAGATGAGCGGGTCCAGCTCCAAAAATGCTTTTCTCATGAGATCTGGGAGGAATTTTTATTTCTTCAGATCTCTTAGGCTTAAGATCAATCTTTAGCTTTGGAGGACAGAGATCAAAGATTTCTATCACGGAGCTAGACGATTGATTCGCTGAAGGTTTAGAGGGAACTTTCAGCTTTGCTTTCTTGGAAGCCTTCTGAGGATGAAGAATGGATTTTCCTTTATCCGCAGACTTAGAGCCTTTGGATTTTTCCTCAGGGATAGAATTAGAAGAAGAAGGATAAAACTGATTATAAGAAGTGTCAGAGATAGAAGTGACAAAAGTTCCAAACTTAAGTATGGAACAGTCTTCTTTAGACTCATCCTGTGGTTTCCAAAAACCAAGACCGGTTTTATCATCGCCAGGAGTTTGAGCGTTTATTATCTCAGTCATCTTTGTTGAAGAATTACACCATTTTTCAACATTAGCCTTTTCTGCTTTTAGAGCAGCGATGGCTTGTTCGCGTTCTATGTTGATGATTTTATTTACAACAACTTGATCTTTCAAACTTTCCTCTAAAAGAGTCAGTTCTCTGATCTTTTCTTGGCATTTTTCCAGCTGTTCAGTTAAATCATTGTTTTTGCTTTCAGCTAGAGATTTGCCGTTTAGAGCATTGTAAAGATCAATCGTCAGCACATCAACTGCGCGACTTCTCTCTGAGGTAGAGAGGGGTTAGTAGAGATAGATACCTGAGATGATATATAGTTCATAGAAGTTTTAGTAGGTTCTTCCACTTCTTCTTTAATCTCAGCCATGAGGCAAATATTAGCAACTTCTTCTTCATCAGAACTTGATTCTTCTGATTCTGCCTAGTCATGTTCTTCAGCAATGAGACCTTTACCTTTTCGCTTGTAGCTTTTCAGCTTTTGATATTTCTCTTTCAGCTTTAGGTACTTGTCATCACTGGATCTTCTAGAGGTAGAAGGTTTGAAGACTTTCTTTGACCTGCACTCACTTGCAAAGTGTCCAATCTTTTCACAGTTATAGCAAGTAGCAGAAGCCTTATCAACAGGGGTTGATTTTGGCTTATCAGTGAGAGAGAGAGGCTTATTTCTTTTGAAATTTTTCTTTCTTGCAAATCTCTTGAAAGAGTTTGTCAAGAGTGCTAAGGATTCATCAAACTCTGAAAGATGAGTGTCTGATATATCCTCAGATTCAGAATCTAACTCAGTGATAGTAAGAGTAGATCGTTGAGATGGAATTATCTCTGAAGAGACTAAAGCGACAGGAGTGCTTTTGGAGTCTTTAGAATCTTTTATAAGATTTTTCTTCAAAAGGTTTGATTGCTCATAGTTGAGCAATATTCCATACAAGGTGCTGAGAGAAAGAGAATTTAAGTCTTTTGTCAGCTTGAGACATATTGAATAACTGTCCCAGCATTAAGGAAGACATTCTAAGAATTTTGTTAGGACCTCAGAATTAGAATAGGTCCTGCCAACGGTTCTTAGATCAATGATTAAGTAGTTAAACCGCTGATGAACATCAGAGAGAGATTCATTCTTACCAGCGATGAAACTTTCATAGTGTCTTACCAAGTTAATCTTTCGAGTCTCTTGGATTTCAGTGGTGCCTTAATATTGAACACATATGGTTTCCCACATTTCTTTAGAAGTTTTAAGATGCATGATGGAATGGAAAACTTCATCAGGCAGAGCCATAAAGATAATGGTCTTTGCCCTTGCATCGATACCAACCTTCTTTTTGTCCTCATCACTCCATTGTCTGATTTCCTTAGCAATATAGCGTTCAAGAATAAATGGAGTGGTGGCAGTAGCTGGAACGGCAGCTATGATTTGGACAGGTTCATAGGGTCCGTTTTCTACGTACTCAAGTATAGTGGGATCTGCACCTTCAAGAAATAGCATCATTCGATTTTTCCAGAGAGAGAAGTTATCTCTGCTAAATCGAGGAGGTTTAGAAAGTGAACCATTGTCATAGTAGTTTGTGTTTGTGTTAAGTGCCATTTTAGAATAACAAGGAAGAGAATAAAGCAAGATCTTGTTTATCAGATTAAACAGTCTGCTCTGATACCACTTGTTGGTCCCAGAGGTGCTTAACAAGTTTGTAGAAGGGGGGGGGGGGTTGAATACAAACACATAATTTAAAGTTTAATAAATTGTTTATTGATAAATCAAACACAATTTACAAGTCTGTTGCGGAATAAGATTAAGTAGAATTCAATCTAAACAAACTTAAGAAAACACTAAGAGAGTTGCACAAGAATATAGAGAATGGGGATTGGAGAAGTATAGAAAACAAGGGTTTCTATAGGATATAAAGATGAAGGCTAGAGGTGAGCACACTCTTCATATGAAGAGGTGTTCTTTCTATTTATACCCTATGCATTAAATGCATGGCAGGACACTTTACACGTGTCCTTCATTGATTGGCTGAGAGAGTCTGACTTTGGGAGACATGCTTTCGGCCGTATCATGAACAATGTAGTTGACAGAGTTGTTGTACGAATTATGGCAGAGGTATGTCCGTTCTGACATATCGTACTAGTTGTGCAAGGTAAGACAAAAGGAGACTTGAGGCATAAGCTACGTGATCGTTTGATCGCTGAATATCTCTTCCTTCAGAGATACAAAGAAGTTCAGCTATCGCTGAAGTTTTTCCTCATGTTCCTTCGCGTATAAGTAGAGTCGTCTTTGCTTCACTGATATCCGCATCAGGTCACTAGTAGACTTGTCTTTGTTCAGTGGCTTCGTCTTCGATTCAGCTATGAACATCTGTTGACGCGAGACTTGTATTCAGGGATTACGTTAACTGTTTACATCAGAGAGTATCAGCGATAACTGAACAGACTCAGTCTGATCGCTGATAGTGAAACACTAATACATATGAAATATTTACAAGAAAGGTCATCAGCGATAACTGAACAGACTCAGTCTGATCGCTGATGGTGAAACACTAATACATATTAAAACGTAATTTTCACTAAGTATAGAAGAGGGTCGTTATCAAATCACTAAGAGAGTTTGGATCAACACTTTTCTTATCTTAGCAAAAATACGGTGCTGAAATTCTTGAACGCATTTGAATGTCCTTGTGTAATCCCGCAACTACTCCCATTGACACTAATGCAAAATTAAGTACCAATTATGGTTCCTCAATTGATGATCCTACTTCCTACCGGTGTCTTGCGGGGGATTTACAATATTTAACGTTCATTCACCCCGATATTACATACATCGTGTGCCTACCAATATTCATCACTTAGGCCGGACCGAAAAAATTAACATCACAAAATTAAAGGATTGGAACGCATGCTATACTGACACAACCCCAAACCGAAATTCCACATCGTCCCGATGTGAGGATTTTACCAATAGGGGATTCAACCATGAGTGCTAGCTAGTTGTGCAAGATTATTACAATCATCCAACATAAAGCAAAAACAGTTTAAACCAAAAGAGGGAAAATTGTCTTATCATAACTCAAAAGAACTGATCAGGATCGTGGTATGGTGCGGCGCAGACGTCCTCTTGTCCTGCGAGCCGGTGGTCGGTTAGAGGGTCCTACATCGTCCTCCGCAGATGGTGGTGCTTCCTCTTGCTTTGCTCTCAACACCTCTCGAAAGCCTTGTCGCATCTCGCTCCATAGGCTGGTGATTTGATCATTTAACTGCACAACCCAGACTGGTGGGTTGCCTGAGAGAACCACTTGTTCAGGGTCGTAGTCTTCATCATCCGCGTCATCATCATCTACGTCGATTGGCACCTGCATTCCTTCTTCCTCTAGCGCTTGCCCCTGCAACCAATTTTGATGAGCCGTGAGTTCGTATTGATAGGCTTGGTGACCAAGAGGATTTGGTGGTCGAAAAGTCTGGCCAATCCGTACCCCTGCATCACGACAGAGTTGAGTTATCAAACAAGGAAAGGGAAGGACCTTCACAGTGGTATCTTCTTCGACGTCTGTCATCTCAAGCTGGACTATATGGCCAACATCTAAAGGAAGGTTGTTTTGGATGCAAAAGAGCACACACGCGACTAAAGGGTCAGCATAAGTATTATGCTTAGACGACACCAAATTGGTTTTGATAAACAACATCCACAAAGCCATTTCGGGGTCGATCTCGCTTTTCCGAATCTCGGCCACACGATCCCTCCGTTCGTTATTTCCATTCACTCTCAATGAGGCTGCAATCAACCTGTTGTGTCTCTCTTCATTACCCACCCCCGAAATTGGGGAGACGCCATAGTGTAGTCCCAGATCATTTGGCCTTTAAATACCGTAGTAATTTCAGATATCGTCAATTGAAAAACGGACTTTCACATCTCGGACCACGACAGTGTGGTATTCATTGAAGACCGGTGGAATCATGGAAGCGGAGAATTCTAAGACCAGTTGTGGTTCGTAGGGTTGTAAGTTCCTACAGTACGGGATCCAGTTCTGTTGGCGTGTTATGTCGATTACCCCATCAGGAAGATCCTTAAATTGGATTCCTCTCTTCGGCTACACAGATCTCTCCTTGAAGTCGTCCATCCGTCGGTTTTTGTGTGGGTGACTCGATCGACTCATTCGATCCCTCTGAGCTCTGGGAAGTTGGAAGTAGTTTCCCCATCTTCCTGTCTGTTCCGGGTTGCTTCTCATCCCGAAACCACAATTTTAACAATGTGAGAGACATGAATTTCTTGTCCACCCCAAACCTAGTCCAAAGACTAGGTTGTACACGCTATGGGATGGTTGAGTCGAACTCAATTAATAAACCCCAAACCTAAAGGTTGGTTATCTCTCAAATCATAACTTAATTAAGCTCCTCCACCACAATTACACCAAGGATTCCCAAAGATTTATTTCATGAATATCAGAAGAATTATGACAAAGCAACAACCTATTCATGAACTTCACACATGTTTCTAGATGAGAAGAAACACATTAGGAATTTAGAACTATAGGGAATCACGATGAACCACATTATAGCATGAGTGTGACCATACATATAATGCATTATGACAACTTAATCACAACATGCTAAGGAATTCTATGTACATTTCTAATGGACAGGGTAGTTGATCGATTGAAATCTCAAGCATTGACAAGTATAGGCACAAACAACACAACCCCAAATTGTAGCATAGGTACAAAGTGTGATATGAATAATCAATTAAAATCACCCAAATTTCATATCCATTCATAAACATACCTTAGTTCCAAGCAATGCACTTATTTACAATCTTATCAGCAGTTAACCCTCTTGTATTCTACATCATATTACCCCAAGAATTCCTAATCACAATGTATCACCAAGTAACTAGTAAAGACTAGAAGTGACATTTTTTTTTCATGGAATGGTGAATGATGCATAAATGATGGATTACACTTGCAAGAATAACAAGAGGATTACAACTTCTTGAAGAGTTTAATATACAAACCTTAATGCTTATGAAATCCTCAAATAAAATGAAAGAGACACTTACTTTTTTAGTTCTAGAGCCTCAAAAATACACAACTTGCTGAAGAGTGGGTGTGCCAGCCTTGGTGGCACTTGAATCGCCGGAGAAAATGGAATTTAGCGGTGTTCTAGTGGTGGTGAGGGAGAGGATGTCGAGAGAATCAGGAAAAAGGGGGGTTAGGGTTTGATTCCGGCGTCCTTCTCTTTTTATACCCGAATAAGGAAACGGGCGGGTTATGTCGTGAGTCTAACCCGCGTGCAACCCGTGACAACCTCTGTTCCGAATCTAAGCAGACCATCTTGCGGCTTGTGCCGCGATCTAAGTCGCACAATAACTCGCGAAACTCTCTGTTTCATGCACTATCAGCAGTGACTCTCCCTGCTTATGCCGCAAGTACTAGTTGCGGAGTAACTCGCGGAACCCCCTGTTTCTCAACCTCAAAACATGACTATGGGAATCACAAAACTCAAGGGAGTGGAAAACAACAACGAAAACCACACAAACAGACGAATTCAAAGAAAAATAGAACTCAGACAACCTAATCAAAAACAAACCTATGGTGGGTTTCCTCCCACCCAACGCCTTGTTTAAAGTCGCGGCTCGACCTTCTTACCTCTTTTACTCCTTTGGCTCGTCAAGGTAGAAGCTAGATGCTTCTATCGGTTCACCTCCAATATACGGTTTTACCCATTCACCATTTACCTTGAATGTGGCACCATCTTTTCCTTGCAACTCTACCGCGCCATATGGGAACACTTCCTTAACGGTGAAGGGTCCCGACCACTTAGACTTCAGTTTTCCTGAAAATAAACGGAGTCTAGAGTTAAACAATAGTGTTAAGTCTGATTTTATAGTAATCATTGTATTTATAGGCTTGGTCTTATACTGTGTTTAGAATGCTTATCTGTGTTGTATAAGCCTTGGGTATTTAAGTCCCTTTGGGCTTTGGTTGTTGTAAGAATTCACGCATACTTGATACAATTCTGTTCTTGCGCTTTCAATCTCTCTCTAAGTGATTTAGTGTTTCTTGGACTATCAATTGGTATCAGAGCCAATCTAAATCTGAGAGAATTGAGAGAATCTGATTTTCGTATCTGAATTTGTGATTTAATCTGAAAATTTGATCGATTTTCTTGAAGTTTTCAAGAAAATCTCGTTTTTGAATTTTTCATCAAATTCGAACTTGTTTGTATTCAAATTTCTTTGTAAATTGGTTTGTTGAATTCGGTTTTGATTGTAAAACACTTTTGATTCACATCAATTTGCACGAAAACTTGTTTTTGATGTTCAATTTTGAAGATTTTTGAGTTCTTGGAAAACCGTTTTTGCGTACTGTTTGATTTTCAAATTCTTGAAATTGTGGTTTTTGATCGAAATTCTTTGTTACAAAAGTATTAGAAACTGTTTTTCAAACATATATGTGGATGAAATTGTTTTTAATTTCTAATCTGTAATCGAATTTGGTGATTTTTCTTGTTTTTCAGCGGTTTGCGCCAGATCCAACCTTTGCGCTAGTTCATCATTCAGCTTGCGCCAGTTCATCATCTTTGCACGAGTTCTTCAAGTTTGCACCAAGTTCAAGATTCAAGTTCTAACGCAAAGTCAATTTTGCATCATCAGTGCCTCACGCAAATCTTAGTTTGCGTCTCCATCTGATCACGCAAACCAAGTTTTCGCCAACAACTGCTCACGCAATTCATTGTTTGCGTCTCCAACTTCTCACGCAAATATTCTTTTGCGTCATCAACACATCGCGAAAAGTCAAGTACTCGCCATCCTTGTTTCACGCAAGAGAGGTTCTCGCCATCAACATATCACGCAAAGCTTTATTTGCGTCATCTTCGCCTCACGCAAATCTAAGTTTGCGTTACCTTTTGCTCACGCAAACCTTCGTTTGCGTCATTGACTTCTCACGCAAATCATAGTTTGCGCCACATACTACTCACACGAATCTTCGTTTGCACCATCAGGCTCTTACGCAAACTTTCAGTTTGCGTCAGTAACTGTTAGCGCAATTCTCAACTTTGCACCAACTTCTTTGTTCCAGACTTAGCTTTTTCTGACAATATGGATTCTGCAAAGTTTGACTTTCAAGCTCAGTTCTACAAAAGCGACCTTGTGATGTCATTGGGCACAGAAACTCGTCCTCCGGTTTTAGTTGATGAAAACGAATTCACTCAATGGCAAGATCGGTTCCTGAACTTCATCGAGCGTCAGGTTAATGGAGATAATATGATGAAGTCTCTCACTAAAGGACCTTTCGTAAAGCCTAACAAAGAGACTCCCATAACAACTGAAGAGGCTTCGCGTATGAAAGCAGATCGAGAATTAAAAGCTAACCTGATGCTAGCTTTACCAAACTCTGTCTACAACCGGGTTGATCATTGCAAGGATAATCCAAATCTGTTGTGGGCACAATTGGAAAAGATTATGCTTGGGTCTTCAGTTGCTACTCAACTTCAGCATACGCGCTACATGAACAACTTTGAAGAATTCAAAGCCAAGGATGGGGAGTACCTAAAAAGTATTTATGACAGATTCTGTGCCATTATAAATGATCTGAGGAAAATTAAAGTGGAAAAGACTGAGTTGGAAACAAATCTGAAATTCCTCAATGCACTTCAACCAGAATGGAACAAATCTTGCCATCGCTTTGTAACACCCTCAAATCTGGAAATAGCAACTTATTAAAAAAAAAATTCTAAATACATCAACAAATGAATCATCTACAACCCCAAATTTAGATTCAACTGCAATACAGATAAACAATCTATACAAACGGACCATAAAGGGCGGGTGCTACTTATGCTCATGAATAGCCATTATCTCCAACTTGCGGAAGACTTAATACCCAATCATAGTCACTATCTCCAACGGGAACCTGATGCACATGCCGACAAATAAAAAGGTTAGGCTTAACGCCTAGTGAGCTAAAGAATTTTGACATAAAGAATATATCTTCAAAAGAAAGGAATTTAGTTTAAAGCAAGATCCTTCCAAATAAATAACTTTAAAATGGAAACGACACATTTTCCCCATGATATGCACTTTTAAAGACAATGCTCCCAATACACGCATTTATTATAAAACGATGCAACCCAAAACTCACCCAAAACGGGGTCATAGTTCGATACTTAAATTCACGAAAATGTAATTAACCCTTCATGTCCCAAAACACCCAAAACTCGGGTGGGACATAATACTCAACCCATAAAATCTAGGATGAACCCAGATATACACAACGCCACCGAAAACTTGGATAATAAAACTCAATACCCCAAAACAACACCTTTCGGTGACGGGGGATACCCGAATTCCATCGAAAGTGGAAGGCACACAAAGTTAAGCCACTTATTAATGTTCTCGAGCTTCACATAAGACCATGGTTCCCCGTATACGGCTCCTCTGAGCTACCACCGCAAGACACCACTGATCCTAGTGTCTACTCGACCTCTAATGAGTGTCACAACCAAAGCCACAAGTCCCCGTATCCGACTCACCATGGGCACCACCGCAAGACTTAGCTCCGTATACGGCTCTGCAGAGCACCACCGCAAGATTACATAAAAACATGACTTGGGGACCACTCACTAGACTTCAAACGCGGACACTAAATTCCACGATGAGTAACCGGACTGGATTACATATGGGCATCGAGTTCAACCACCCACGATATCTACCTCGAGCCCTCAATAAAGGTTACGCGGTCGTCGAGTTCAACCACCCACAATATCTACCTCGAGTCCTCCCGCTGGCCATAACAATATCCAGTCCCAAAACG
The DNA here is from genome assembly GCA_954870635.1 of Arctium minus. NCBI lineage: Eukaryota > Viridiplantae > Streptophyta > Magnoliopsida > Asterales > Asteraceae > Arctium > Arctium minus. The sequence continues at coordinate 41,078,983 of OX941088.1, read as the reverse complement.
AGGATAAAGTCCCCACTAACCAACTGACTTGTATGCCTATGGATCAAATGCATTACAGTCTAAAACGTTACATGACTCAAAAGAATGAACTAACGCATTCAAAACATGTAACTCTCAAATAAGATGCAACTAAGTACACCATACGTCCAAGGCTCCTTAACGAGCTACCAAAACTGAACAAATGTTCTAAAGACTTATTTGAGTGTAAACCGAGCCCCAAAAGGCATTATGAACGTTTGGCTAAAATACGAAAGCCAACTTGGTTACATAGACCAAAATACCCTTTTTTCCAAAATCATTGATCCTCAAATTACCATTGGCCTTCGGCCCAAAACCCAAAAGGTTTTCCACTTCCAAAATACCCCATTTCATGAATGACGCATAAAACTCGACAAACACGTAAAAGTGCCTTTTCGACCAAATATCCATTTATGCAATAATCACCAAAATATGTTCCTTTGTGACACATTTATCAAAATATCCCAACATCCCAAATATGATGTTTTACAAGGTTTAGTAAGCTAAACACTTTAACTAAACAAAAGTTACCAAATAACCCAACAGTTGATAATTTCATGTAAACACATAAATGTTTAAAAATAGACATTTTGGCATTTACACCGTTTTCACAAATCAACTTGAACTCACCTTACTAGATTTAGGCTAAATCTAGATTTCACCCAACGAGCTCTTTTGAAGGCCACTTGAATCCTCAAGCCAAAAACTTCCAAAACCTAGATCCATACATTTCCAGCCGTAAGTAACCATAACCAGCCACATAGAAACATTCCCCAAACACTTAATCATCAAAATCTCTATTTTGGGCAAAACCCTAATTTTGACCCAAGACTCCCAAAATCTTCCAAACCGAAATTAGAGAAATCAAAGACTAGGTTGACATCAATAGAGCATTTATAACCCATAAAGAAGTTTGGAAGTGGAAAGGATGAACTTACCATTTAGGTTTTGACAAAAACCTAGAAAACCCCAAAATTCTTGAAGATGGAGGTGATGATGATGAGCTCTTGGTCTTAGCTTGCAATTCCCCATTATAATTTACCAAAACTAACCATATAAACTTGACAATCTCTCAAAAACGAAACCATAGAAACTTGAATCACTGAAATCGGAGTTGGGATGAAGAAGTTATGAAGAAATGAAGTTTGGCCTCTAAAATCGCGAATAAAACCCTCAGATGCCTTCCCGCGGTTTGGCCTGCGACTTGGAAGCCGCGGAGTAAGCCGTGCGCTTCCCTAGCACCCATCCAGAGGGTCCCGTGGCCTAGGTCTCGGCCTAGGATCTCCCATCAACCCGCGGGCCTCCGAAAACCCCATTTCTCGCGTCTGATCACTGTTTTGGCCATAACTTATTCGTTATAGCTCCGTTTTCGCTCCGAAAAGAACCGTTGGACTTGTAATATAATAATTTATCCAAAAAGACTATAAAATCTAGAATTCAAGTCCAAAATCAAAAATCTTATTTTTCCCTTTAAGGCTACTGATTTCAGTATTAACTTGAAATGATGCTTTCGAAATTCGGGGTGTTACACGCTTGAGGAATGATGTCAGAATTTCTACAATGCAAATCCAAGAGATGTACGAGATTTTTCTGACAGATGAATGCATTGTAAATGAGAAGAAGTCCAAACTCGAAAAGAAAAACAAGAAATCAGTGGACCCAGTTGCACTTCTAACAAGTCATCTAGCTGAGCAAGCATTGTCTGATAATGCTTATGACGGGGCCACTGATGATGATGGCGAGGCTCTTCAGAAAGCAATGATCCTTCTCTCACAACATTATTAGAAAAATTTCCAACCTTGGTCGGGTTCCAACAATCTTCGCTTCACTTCTGGGTCTAAAGTCAAAGTGCCCGAGCCAAAGACAGTTGCTGCCTGTTACAACTGTGGTAAGTCGGGTCACATAGTTAAGGAGTGTAGAGTGAAGAAGGTTCGGGATTCGGCATACTATCGGAAGAAAATGGAACTTGCCGAGAAAAGAGAGAACGGAACAGCTTTGCTCGTAGAAGAGGAGTATTGGCTTGATCAATCCGATGATGAAGCTGAAAATGTGGAAATTGCTCAAATGTGCTTAATCGGAGATGATCAGTCAGATGATGATGATGATACTGATGAAGATGAGGTAATTTCTGAGTTTGATTACAACTTCATTTCTTCTCAGATGACCATTATTATAACTGCTTTATCTGATCTTCGCTCGAAGTTAATATCTGAAAAGAATTTAAATTCAGAAAAGTCAGATTCGATTGACAAATTGAAAATTTCTTTGAAAGATGAAAAATCTATTTTGGTTCATACTAAAGAAATCTTTCAAAAGAAATTGGATGATTTGGAAATTTCAAATAAGACTTATCTTGAGTCTTTGACTGAAATGACCAAATTAAAAGATGATTTTTCGGATAAAATAAATAAGTTAGAAGAAAAGTTATATCGAATGAATCAATCTGAGCAAACAATTTTCATGAATAAACCAAGGAGTGATGAAGCTTTAAAAGAAAAATGGGGACTTGGTTTTGAAAATCCACATTGTTTAAACAATGCAATAGAAAAATCCCCTACTTTATATAAATACGATTATCTAACACTTGCTAAATATGCTCCTCAATTTAAAATTGATTGGATGAATGAAAAACAAGTGTTAGAAATCGAAAATGAGAAAAGGTTGAATAATAAGAAAAAGGAAATTTCTTTTGTTTATACGAGCGAAAATGCCAAATATTTTCCTGAAAAATCAAAGAAAGGCAGAAAAGGTTTCAATGAAATATCTTCTGTCAAGTCTTCAGTGTCTGATGATTTTGTTGATCTATTTGCCAATAAATTTGATAAGGAAAGTATCTCTCCAATCTTTTATAATTCTAAGAGATATACTCTTCCTTTAATTTTAGAAGGCAAAATCATTGATCTTGAAGATAAGATGGAAGATCAAAATATTCAAAAAGAAATTGAATCTAATGTTATTCTTTCTTTCATGGCGTCAAGTCTTGAAAAAAAATTAATTTCTTAAAAACAAGATTCATTTCCTATTTCTATCCTTTTTCTTCTTTTAAAGAAAACAAAAAGGAAGTTTCCAATTCTAAAATCTTTTCTCAAAATTTTTCTGACTCCAAGGCAAGTTCAAGTTTATTGTCTGATCAGTTTGGTTGTTTAGATGAAATTGTTTCTTCTGATTTAAATATTAAATCCAAAATTCTTGATGAATCTTTTACGCTCAATGATGATTATTACAAACCTAAGCGTAAAAGAAGAAGGTCAAAGAAGTCAAAGAAACAAGAGTCAGTCATTTCTGATAATTCTAATTCTTCTTATTCGAATATTTCAGATAGGACTTTGAACAAGTCTACAAAGCAGATATGGAGGATCAAGCGGACATCTGATGAACCTGCTTCTACTGAGGATAGATATGTAGACAAACATTATAAAAGTGATTTATTTGCTACTTGTAATAAAATTTCAAAATACTCTATAAAGCAAATGATTCGAATTTCAAAACATGTCTCATATTCTTCCTCTGATTCTAGTTCAGATGATTATGCTTTATCTTCTTCTGATGGTTGTGCTTATTATTCTGATGATATTTCTTGTGCTTTCAATGTTAAATCTAACAAATATTTTCCCACAAGAACTGCAACTAACTTTCATGGACCCAAATACAAGTGGGTTCCAAAATCCAAAATTGATCCTAGGTTGCAGGCATCAAATGTCAAGGGGGAGTAAGAGACATATGGCTTCTAAGTACATCAGCTTAGAACCCGTACTTCAATAGACTTCGACTTCTAAACAAGTCAGTTTAGGACTCATTCTTCAAAGATTCTAGCTTCTGACTAATGAGAAACTGTGAGTACATCTACTTAATTCCGCTGCATTTATCTCTGATTATGATGTTGTTTCAGTTTTCTCTATTGTTTTAAAGAATCTGAGCAATTTTATTTTAACCCTGAATTTGTTCAACCCAAATTTTTTCAAATGAGTCACAAATTATTTATACATTATGTGGAAGATGGTATTATTGAATTATATTTTGTTTTAACTGAATATAAATTTGCCGATTTTATTTCTTCAAAAGTTTTTATTTTCAAAACTCGGCATGTTGAATTTAAAAGTTTAAACCTTCACAAATTTTATTCTATAAAGTAAAAGTTTTACAATTTTCTTTCTTTTGAATAAAATGTGTGTCTAGGATAAATTTTCAAGTTGATTTGTTTATATTGGAGTTTTTATATGTTTACCTTTCAAGTCTAACAAAAGTCGAAAAGTCAGCAACATGATTGTAGCTTTTGATACTGCTTTATAGTTGTGTGATTCGGAATATTTATAGTCTCCAATGCTTAGAAAACCTAAACGTCAGAATTTTGGATCGTAATGAAAATATGGGCTAAGCACTTATTTGTAAAATCTTGTGATTGAGATGATTATTAATTTCTAAAATACAAAAATCTCTAAGTTTAAAAGTTTGTACCTGTGACCTTTCTGGTTTGGGAAACTAAGTTCCGTGGGATGCTTGTCATCTGGTCCCCTAAGGTCATTTGATCTGGGAGTGATCGAACCCAAATCCTGCAATAGAATCAGATCGAAAGTCATATTCTACTGGTATGAATGGGTTTAGGATATGTCGATGTAGCCTTTCGGATTTGGGAGAGTAAATTCCAAGGGGTGCTTGACACCTAGTCCCCTAAGGCCAACTGGTCTGGGAGCGGCTGACCCAAATCCTGCAATAGGGCCAGATAGAAAGTTACGTTTACAGCATGTTCTTTACTTACCAATCTTTTTGATTCAAAAGATGCCAAAGTGCACAAGCTTAAAAGATGCCAAAGAGCACACTCATGTGAAGATGCCAATGTGCACAATGCTAAAAGATGCCAATGAGCACACATCTCATGATACTTGGTGATATATTTAAGTTGTGATAAACCTATAAATTTGTGAAAGTCTTAATTCTTGATGGCTTAGTGTGATTATTTGCAAAGTTCTCTATTATATTTTCAAAATTGCATTTTCTTGAAGCTAATCAAAGTTCGCATGTTTGCACACTGAATAGATTGCTGGAAGTTTTTGAAACTGAACATGTCTTAACTTGATATGCAATGAAACTTGTATCTGTATCCAACAACACATGTTTGACTTCAACTGATTGATAAATCTGTGATATTTTACTGATTAGAATTTAATTTGTTTAGTGTTTAAATTTTTATATATTTAGTCGTTTCAAAATACTTATTCAATATATTTTTCTTTCTACATTGATGTTTACATTTTTTTGTGTTCTCATATCTTTATAAATGGGTTTGTGCATTATTCAAGGGGGAGTGAAAAAGGAGAATATTCTGATTAGATAATATCTGTTTTCGAGGGGGAGTATCTGATTCTCTATGTGAATGCTAACTTGAATTGTCATATTTAGTGCATTTGTGTAGGGGAGTCAAAGAGCTTAACAGGTGAATTTTTTTTCCTGAGTTTAAGTCCGCTTTGCGCCAATAGTTGGTAGCGCAAATCACACTTTTCGCCACCTTTGTCTAGCGCAAAACTCTCTTTGCGCCACCAACGTGTAGCGCAAACCGTCCCTCTTTCTCCTTTATTCTGATTTTGCAGATCTTAAGCTGTCTCGTCTCCAACATTTGCATGACCAAGTTGATCCAGATCATCAAGGTCATGAGGGGGAGAAGTTAAGGAGATGATGAAGAGACAAAGAGTTCAAATGTTTATCTGCTGATCAAGATTCGCTCAAGATTCAATTTCTTCAACTTTACTTGTCTTTTGCTGTTCAAGCTCCGATCACCACAGCTTATTCAAGTTCATTTGAAAGAGGTGCATCGTCTAGAGCACAAGCTGATGAATCAATTGTTTTTTTCAAGCTTATTACAAACTGTTCCAGTCTTGTCATGACAGCAAAAGCAACTGAGACGAAAAGATGCTGAGAAGAATTTTTTTTAAAGTCAAGAAGTTTCTTCGTAAAGTCGCTTAGTTGGTCCGTGCTGATTTAGAAGGTTGAATATTGAAGACCACAACGCCAATGATTACTAAGGGGGAGATTGTTAAGTCTGATTTTATAGTAATCATTGTATTTATAGGCTTGGTCTTATACTGTGTTTAGAATGCTTATCTGTGTTGTATAAGCCTTGGGTATTTAAGTCCCTTTGGGCTTTGGTTGTTGTAAGAATTCACGCATACTTGATACAATTCTGTTCTTGCGCTTTCAATCTCTCTCTCTACTTTCTCTCTCTAAGTGATTTAGTGTTTCTTGGACTATCAAACAGTACTTTCATGTTAGGAGTAATTACCTTCCTGTGGAGGGGGCTGTCATGGAATCTCTTTGTGCGCTCTTTATAGATAGTAGCATTTTCAAACGTATCTTGTCTGATTTCTTCTAACTCATTCAATTGGAGGAAACAGCGTTGCCCAACAGCTTGTAAATTCATATTCAGGTGCTTGATTGCCCAAAAGGCCTTATGCTCAAGCTCGACCGGGAGGTGACATGATTTACCAAACACTAGACGATAAGGGGTAGTGCCCAACGGGGTTTTATAAGTTGTCTGGTATGCCCACAGTGCGTCATCTAGTTTAGACGACCAGTCTTTTCGGGACGTGCTGACAGTTTTCTCAAGTATTTGTTTAAGCTCCTTGTTAGAGACCTCAGCTAAACCGTTGGCTTGCGGATGATATGGGGTGGTCACTTTATGCTTGATTGAGTATTTTTTTCAATACCGCATCTAAGTAGCGGTTACAGAAGTGACTACCCCCATCGCTGATTAATGCCCTTGGAACACCAAATCTTGAGAATATGTGCTTCCGCAAAAAGTTGATCACCACTTTGGAGTCGTTAGTAGGAGTTGCTATTACTTCTACCTACTTTGACACATAGTCGACTGCAACTAGGATGTATTCATTCCGGTTAGAGTTTGGGAAAGGTCCCATGAAGTAAATGCCCCATACGTCGAATAGTTCAACTTCCATGAAGATGTTCATGGGCATTTCATCTCTTTTTGTGATATTTCCCATTGTTTGGCATCGGTCACAACGGGATATGAATTCCCTCGCATCCTTAAACATAGAAGGCCAAAAGAACCCTGCTTGCACCACTTTGGCTACTGTCCTGTCTGTGCTAAAATGTCCGCCCACATTCCAACTCGTGACAGTGAGTCAGGATGTGGCTCTTTTCTTCCTCAGGCCCACATCGCCTAATCATACTGTCTGAGCATCGTTTATAAATAAATGGCTCATCCCAATAGTAGTTCTTCACATCCGAAAGGATTTTCTTCCTTTGATGTGAATTTAACCTGTATGGCATAACCGATCCCATTAGGTAATTGACAATATCAGCGTACCATGGTTCCGAGTGAGTTACTTTGAACAACTGTTCATCCAGGAAAGAGTCATTGATGGCCGTCTTATTTGTCTCGCCATTATCTTCAAGTCGAGATAGGTGATCTACTACAGTGTTTTCCGAACCTTCTTGTCGAAGATTTCCAGGTCAAACTCTTGAAGTAGTAATACCTAACGAATGAGTCTTGGCTTGGTGTCCTTCTTTGTCATAAGATATTTCAGGGTTGAATGATCTGTATAAACTATCACCTTGGCTCCGACTAAATATGACCGGAATTTTTCACAAGCATAAATGATAGCGAGTAGCTCCTTCTCAGTGGTGGCGTAATTTACTTGGGCTTCATCGAGTGTCTTGCTGGCATAATAGATGACATGCATCTTCTTCTCCTTTTTCTGGCCCAATACCACTCCTACCGCAATGTTACTTGCGTCACACATGAGAATGAATGGAAGACTCCAATCGGGTGCCGTAAGAATTGGTGCTGAAATCAGTTATGTCTTGAACCTGTCAAAAGCATAAATGCATTCATTAGTAAATTCAAACTTCGCATCTTTAATAAGTAATGAACACAAGGGTTTAGAGATTTTAGAAAAATCCTTTATAAACCGCTGGTAAAATCCGGCATGACCCAAGAAACTTCTGACTCCCTTAACCGAATTCGGATACGGTAGGTTCTCGATTACAACCACCTTTGTCTTATCTACTTCTATTCCATACTTCGAGATCTTATGGCCAAGTACAACGCCTTCGGTCACCATAAAGTGATACTTCTCCCAATTCAGCACTAGACTTGTCTCCTTACATCTCTTTAAAACGGCTTCCAAACTTGCCAAGCATGTATCAAATGAAGACCCAAATACTGAAAAATCATCCCTGAAAATCTCAATGTTGCGTTCCACCATGTCGGAGAAAATAGCCATCATACACCTCTGAAAAGTTGCAGGGGTGTTACACAAACCGAATGGCATCCTCATATAAGCGAAAGTACCGTAAGGTCATGTAAAAGTAGTCTTGGCTTGATCCTCCGGTGCAATCGGTATCTGGTTGTATCCTGAATACCCATCTAAAAAGCAATAGTATTCGTTCCCTGATAACCGCTCGAGCATCTGATCAATAAACGGAAGCGGAAAATGGTCCTTCCGGGTGGCGTCATTTAACTTCCGATAATCAATGCATACTCGCCACCCTGTAACTGTCCGAGAGGGAATCAATTCATTGTTATTATTTTTTACTACTGTGATACCTCCCTTTTTTGGCATTACCTGTACTGGACTCACCCACGGGCTATCAGGGATAGGATAGATGATCCCGACGTCAAGGAGTTTGAGAATTCCTTTATGAAACACTTCTTTCATATTTTAATTTAATCGCCTTTGGGACTGAACCACCAGTCGATGTCCCTCTTCTACATTAATGCGGTGAGTGCAAAAAGTCGGACTCAAGCCTTTGAGGTGGGCTATTGTCCACCCGATTGTTGTTTGATGCTCTCGAAGGACTCGAAGCAAAATGTCCTTATTTTCCGCTGTCAACCAAGCTGAAATGATCACCGGTAGTGTCTCCTTGTCAACCAGATATGCATACTCCAGATGTGAAGGTAATTGATTTAGTTCTAACTAAGGAGGAACTTTTGAGGATGGTTGAGATTTTGGAAGTGGTGTTCCCAAATCCTAAGTTGTTTGTTTGCGGTGCCCTTTATAATTAGGTAACGCGTTTAGCTGCATTATCATCTCACTTGTTGCATCCTTATTAGTACCAGTCATTGCGTTCTACAATAAATCTCTTGACACTATCAGCTTCCCACTTTCTCGTATCACAGTTCCGATAGAATTTACTTGATAGCATTCATCTAACTCCATCTTCCTTTTGGCTGCTTGAAACACATTGAATACAGCTTCCTCCTCACCAACTCTAAGTGTTAATTTCCCACCCTTCACATCAATTAGTGCTCCTCCTGTAGCTAAGAATGGTCTACCAAGGATTAATGGTATTTCCTTGTCCTCGTCCATGTCAAGCACTACAAAGTCTACTGGAAAGTAGAATTTGTCAACCTTGATGAGCACATTTTCGATCAGACCGTATGGATATTTTATCGATCTATCTGCCAATTGTAAAGTTAAATTAGTGGGTTGCACCTCGCCGAGTCCGAGTTTCCTGAAAATAGACAGAGGCATTAAGTTAATGCTAGCACCCAAATCACACAAAGCCTTACTAAATTCAGACGTGCCAATATGCACAAGGATAGTGAAACTCCCTGGATCCTTAAGCTTCGGGGGAAGCTTGTGTTGTATAATAGCGTTGCACTCCTCAGTAAGTGCTACTGTTGCTTGTTCCTCGATCTTCCTCTTATTGGAGAGGATCACCTTTAAGAATTTCACATAAGAAGGCATCTGAGCTAAAACATCTGCAAAAGGGATGTTAATATGCAATTTTTTAAATACTTCAAGGAATTTAGCAAAATTAACATCATCTTTATGTGCCTTAAGTCTGTTTGGAAATTTCACTTTTGGTACTACCGGTTTGACCGGTGTTTTATCAGCTGCTCACTCTTGTTCCTTCTTTTCTTCCTTGTCTATCGGCTTCTCCATTTTTATTCTCTCATCCACTTCTTCCTCATCTTCCTCATTTTCCACTACCACTTCAGGCTCTCTTTTCTTCTCCACCACTGGTTCACTGATTATATTATTTTTCAACTCCCTACCACTCCTTAAATGAATCGCATTACAGTTCTCCCTTAGTTGTATCTCTGTTTGACTTGGAAGTTGACCTTGTGCTCGATATTGCAATGCTTCAGCAATTTGCCCCACTTGCCTTTCCAAAATCTGAATAGAAACGATATTCTGATCAGTAGCTGCCTTGACTGTACTAACCGTATTGGTTAGTGTGCTCACTGATGATGTGATCCCATCAACTATCGTATCCATCTTGGTCATGAATTTCATCATCATTTCTTCCATCCCTGTCTTCTTTTCGGAAGTTTGTCCCTCTTTCTGTCTCCGTTGGTTGTGACCTGGATGACAATAAACATTATTAGAGTTAGACGAGGAAGAAAAATTAGAGTTATTACCGAAATTTTGTTGATTTCCCACAGTCTCTTTTGGGCCGTATGGTGGCTGACTCCAAGAGAAATTGAGATGCTTCCACAATCCCTCGTTGTAAGTGTTGGAAAAGGGATAATTTCTTGGACGTTTATGATTTTGCAGAAAATTCACTTGCTCAGGCGTTTCAAATGGTGCAAACTGATCCATCATCCCATTGTTTTGTGGCTGATTCGGAATAATAGTGCCCTTCAACTGGTTAGTGATTGCAGCTAGTTGTGCCTTAATTTGCCGAAGTTCATCGTTATCTTGGACCTATGCTACCCTCCGAACATCTGACCTTGGTGTGGCATAGCTATGTTCAACTATATTTTCGATCAATTCCCATGCCTCTTCGTAAGTCTTATTCATTAAGGCTCCCCCAGCAGCAGTGATGTCATTTTTAAATTGGGGGGTAGTCCACCAAAGAATGTCTGGATGACTACCCACCCATGTAGACTATGATGAGGACATCTTTTTAACATGTCTTTGTACCATTCCCATGCCTCATATAGGGATTCTTGATCCCATTGTGCAAAGTGTGTAATTTCGGCAAGTAATTGGGCAATACGGCCTGGTGGAAAGAACTTGTTCAGAAACGCTGCAACCATCTCGTTCCAGGTATTAATCGAGTTTGGTGGCAAATTCTCCTCCCATGTTGTTGCTCTGTCTCGAAGAGGAAACGGAAATAACCTGAGCTTGATGGCATCTTCAGATACCACATTCCATTTGAAAGTATTGCAAACCTTTTCAAATGAATGGAGATGACCGTGAGGATCTTTAGTTGGTCCTCCTCCAAATTGGTGAGATTGGACTAGTTGGATAGTCCTGTGCTTGATCTCGAAAGAATTGGCAGCCACATTTGGAGCTTGAACTCCTCTTTGGGCAGCCACTATCGTTGGAGTGGCCAAGTTCCTCATGGGAACTCGAGGTGGCTGATGTGGTGGCGGTGGTGATGGAGGGTTATTATTATTAATATGTACTTCTTCTTCACCATTGCGATCACCCATTCTTCTGGCAATTCTATTTCTGGCTTCACGGCGTAACTGCCTTGCAGTTCTTTCAATTTCCGGGTCAAGGGGCTCGAGATCTCCGAAGAGTCTCCTTCTTGGCATAAACCAAAAAGAAACCTGCAAACAAAGCACAAGTCTTATATTCTAAAATTTTGAAAGAATAATAAAAGTTGGAAAGTTAAAATGTCTAATCTAATAAACTTTATATACTATAGTGATATTAATACAACACAAGTTCCCCGACAGCGGCGCCAAAAACTTGATAGGTTGGGTTTACACCCTTCCCACACGGACCGCAAGTGTACGGTGTCGTATCAAGTAATATGTACGTAAGTACGAGTATCGAACCTTGGGAACTTGATATTAATTACCACAAATCTATAGCAACTATTAACTAGACTTGACAAAAAGGGGTTGTTTTAAGTTTTGCAAAGGGGATTGACTTTAAACGACTAGCAAAATTTTTCGAAAGACAAAAAGACAACAACTGCAGAAAAGAAGGTTGAGGGTTGGTTTCATAAAAGGTTTTGTACTGAAAACCTGGGTTGATTTGAACAAGATGTCTTAAGGATTCAATGAAATTAAGCTTAAAATGATTTTTACCCTTTCCCAAGCGATAACAATACTGACAATTAACAATGATACTTCTTCTCTCGAACTCAATGATCAAGTTAATTTGCTTATGAAGAACGGATTACAGATCTATGGTGAAATTGGTATATCTCTATCCAATTTGCACCATAGGCATAAGACAAACACATCTAATCATTCTACACTCCTCTCGAAGAGTAAAATAATCAAGGGATACCCAAATAGCTGATCAGACTAAAAAGATTTAATTCAAAACTCGTCATATACTTCATTGATTAAAAAGTTATTAAAGTACAAATCAAACCATAAGTTTAAAGCGACATCACCAAATAATCAACCAACCCCCAACATGAAATGCTTAGCTCATGTTGGGGTGAACGAAAATGATAACAGAGAATAGAATAAGCACATATCTAAACATTGTTCTTAAAGAAAAATGCCTTCAAAAGTTTAACACTTACCTGAGATCTTTAATCTTGTAGCACGGTTGTGACAAGATCGAGGATCCGTCCCCACTGAGTTTTCCCACCTTTTTGTCTCGTTCGTGCCTTCGTTTTCCCCTAAAAAATCGCTCTCATTGCCGCCGTGTTTTCTCTGCTCTTCGATAATGCCCAACCCTAACAGATTCAGTCGATTAAACTGAACTCGGGGATTTCGCGAGTTAGGGTTGCGGCATAAGTCGCCCGTGTTCCCTAACTCGCGAAATCTGATTAACTCGCACTGCAACTTGCCAAACTCACTGTTTGCTTCTGCCCCTTTTTATTCCTCACCCGCATTTGAGTTGATTTCTCGAAAATGAAACTTTAGACTACTTTCTCCTTTGAATTTCTTTTCTTCTTTTAACCTTGCCCTGTTCTGTAATTTTCTTTAAAAACCCATTAGCAATTACCACCATTTTACTCGGGATCATGCAACTTTAGCTCAATTTTAGTGTATAAATAATGTCAATTCTGACATTATCATCGTGCAACAAGTTTGCCTTCACATGCATGCTCCGAAAACCGAACACATGCTCGCTCTTAAGAGGATTTTACGTTATCTTAACGGCACGATTTCTCATGGCCTCTATCTATATAAGTCGACTCTTATGTCTCTTATTTCCTATACCGACATGGATTGGGGTGGTTGTCCGGATACCCGCCGATCTACTTCCGGATATTGTGTTTATTTGGGCGATAATCTTCTTTTTTGCTCTTCGAAGCGCCAATCGACACTCTCGCGATCAAGTGCCGAGGATGAATATCGTGGGGTTGCTAACATCGTATCCGAAACTTGTTGGCTTTGTAATCTTCTTTTGGAGATTCATTGCCCTCTCCACAACGCCACTATCGTTTACTGTGATAACATTGGTGCCATCTACTTAGCTAGGAATCTCATCCAACATCAAAGGACCAAACACATCGAAACGGACATCCATTTTGTTCGAGAAAAGGTAACCCGAGGTTTGGTCTGTGTTCTTCATGTACCTTCTCGCTATCAGATTGCTGACCTCTTTACAAAAGGTCTACCTAGCGTTCTGTTTGATGATTTTCGTACCAATCTCGGCATCCGTCCACCTCCCATTCCGACTGCGGGGGTATAATACACTAGGTAAATAAATGTAATTTATTGTTTGTAATCTTTTCCATAGTATTAGCCAAAAATTAGCCCAAATTGTAGGGCACTGTATTCTATATATTGAGAGGTGATCAATATTCAATAAGATGAGGTAAGGGATTTACACTTCTTTATTTTGTTTGTAGTTTGGACTTCATCGAATAAGGATAGCATACTTATTCTCATTAGTAGTCTTTATCTTTATCTTAGTGTTTATTTCCATTATTCTTTTATCCTTATCTTTAGTTTTTAATTAGCTAGTCTTTATCTTTATGTTTAGTTGTTTAATTAACCTAGTACAAGTAGTATATCAAAAAAAAAAACTAGTACAGATAATCTTTAAGGAGAGGTTTGTTAAGTTGGAAATAAAAAATTCAATAAACTGACATTCTTTAAAAGTTGAGAATCACAAGGTGTTGTCGGTAGCTTTTCACCCACAAAGTTATCAATACTTCGACACTCTGCGAAGGACGTATCATGGTGCAATTTCTTGACTTCATTCTATCAGTAATGTCTCTTATTTGTTGTTCCCTGTGTTTTTTTCCCAAGGCAAAACACAAAAAGTTACAAGTTTGTGATCTTTGTATCATTACCAAGGTGTATCAATCAAAATTAGTAGTAACCAATAAGTTGATATATATACAAACTTTGATGGTTAGTATTGATGGGTTGGGTTCCGGTGAGAAGTTGAATTAATGGTGAGAAGCGTGAAAAGTGGTTATCAACCATTGGATGAGAAATTGATGCATATTAGGATGAGATGCACCAGATCAATTCCCTTCTAAGCCGCAATTCATGGGAGAGTTTCAGATCCACTCCTCACGCTTCTCACCGTTAACTCAACTTCTCACATGATTCTTCGCCTAGTATTGATGTCAAATTTTGCCAATCAACTATAGTAGGTATGATACTCGATTTTACTTCTATTGTTTTGTGTAGTTATCAGTTTTATGAAGTATTTTATTGTATTAGTAGGGCTCAACGGTTATATTATATTTTGATGTTGTTTATAGTAATTGGTTACTAGTCAGTTTTATGAAATTCAAGCGTGAAAACTTTCATAATTAATTTATATAAACACAGTCAATAATAATTTATAAACCTGAAATTTTTAAATATTTTAACAGGTTTTAAAAACTATTTCATGCAATATGGTTTCTTTATGAGACACACTCATATCAAAGAGGTCTTTACTTCATTACTTGACCTTCAATCGAAAGCAAGCATCACACCCTCTCGACATCATTACCACCCCTCCCCACGTCTCACTAACGTACTCATGTCTCATATTCATATGTGAATTCATTCACTTCAAGAAATTCCATTTAAAAATCACATGTGAATCTATATGTATATTCACATATCAACATTTTCTTCCCACCTTTTCTTCATATTTAACCTTCTCATTTAAAACTCCTATTATATTTATATAATACATCATTTTATTATTTCTCTTCAATACAATAAAGTGATGATGTGTCAGGGGTTTGGTGGACAAGAAAGAGTCATGTGACTTTTATTTCTATAAAACCATCTCAAACTTCTACTTTCGAATTCACTTCGAAACCGAAAAACGATGGCTTCTCTTCTCGAAAACACTCTTAAAACCACCTTCTACTTCATTCTTCTTTCACACTTTTCACATCCCTCCCATGGAGCCTTCTCCGAGGAGCTTTTCGAAGCCATATCCATGAAACGAATGGAGAAAACGACCCACCTTCATTTCTTCTTCCACGACATCCACAGCGGTAAAACCCCATCGGCAATCAAGATCGCCGGAACCCCAGATTCCGGCTTCTTTGGCGACACATATATGATGGATAACGTGTTGACCGAAGGCCAAGAGGCGGCATCGAGGGTGGTCGGAAAGGCACAAGGATTGTATGCATTTGCAGCCCGGAAGGAAATAGCATTGCTTATGGTTTTGAACTATGAGTTCACCCAAGGAGACTTCAATGGGAGTAGTATTAGTGTTCTTGGCCGGAATCCGGTGATGATGGATGTGCGGGAGATGCCGATCGTCGGCGGCAGTGGGCGGTTTCGGTATGCTAACGGTTACGCTTTGGCTCACACGGTTTGGTTTGATCCTAAGACGGGCGATGCCATTGTCGAATATAATGTTTATGTAAAACATTACTAGGGAGATCCTATACTTTAGAGTAAAAAGAGGATTTGAATCCTGGGCTTTTAATTATCGTGTGTTTGTGTTTTCTTGACGTTTAGGTTTAAACACGGATTCGAACCCTTGTCTTTTAAGAATGAATTGTCAACAATGGGTGTTTGGCCCATGTGATTTTGCTCTAAAATCCTTTCTCGTAATTAAGTTGACCTGCGAGACTCGCATGATTCTACCTATATATATATATATATATATATATGAGATAGATTCAAAGGGGTTCCACACATCCTAAAAACAGGATTGAGAAGGGAAAATGATCTACAACAGATCATGAAGATTTTTATTGATTAAACAGATGATCATACATTTAGGAGCACATCAAAGAGGGAGATAGTTGATTTATACCCAGAAGTAAGCAAGCAAAATATAAATTAAAACAAAGAAACCGAAGAATTCGACACACGATCGTAACTAACTGTACCTTCTAAATTTCCATGCCGATATCGAAAACAATGGTTGATTATGCCAGCAAATAACCAAACAACCATTTTCTTCTTTCATCTTATACCCATCATATCCATAGTTCTGTAACAATCTTGTAGCTAGCAACAAGCCATTGTAGCTCAAAGGAACCCGCCCGAATCCAGCCAACTCGAGCCTCGGAACCCATTTCTCGAGCTTTTCGTGTCTCACCCTTCTCTCGATCCCTTCACAAGCTATAATGTTCTTGATTTCCTCCCCAAATAGCATCTTTTCGACTTTTTGGCGTTCTAATGATGCTCGTGGAACAGTCGATTCTAAGCAATCGAATAGTGCTGCGTAAAAGATCAATGCGTCGATTACTCTTTCCATCAAGCTGAATTTGTTATGGTTCGATTCTTGCTCGGTTACCACCATTAGTTTCGGCGAAAGGGTCCAAAGAGCATTCAAAAAGTTCATCGTTTTAGCCGAATTGGCTAAAGAAAGTGGCGATGATGAAGCCGAATCAGGACTCGGGCTGAAAGGGTTGGTGACGACGTCTTTCTTGAGGAAATCGCCTAACGTCTGTGAACTCATCTGAAGAACCCGCTTTGAAGACGGGCTCTTTTTGGCCATTTCATCATCGAAAGCCAAGAGGGTGTGAAGTTGAAGAACCGAGCTGATCGCTAGAGCTTCGCCTGATTTATAACGTAAAGACTCGATGTCGAGATTTTCTAATCGACTCACGATTGGGTTAAACTGAAATGGGATGTCTAATTTCTCCGCTTCTTCATTCAATCGAAGCGCCATTTGTTCTAAAACCTCTTTCTGTTGATGAATGCCCGTAATCCGCAAATGTGGTGGACCTTCCGGGCGCGATCTTAACGATTGGAGAAGATTAATCCACTGTGCAGGCTCCGAAGAACAAAGATCGATGATGTGAACCATCTTTTCGCCTTCCATGGATTCAAGAATCGCTTGATTAGTGATGAGATAAGATAGTCTCAAAAAAGGGCAGAGATCGAAAAACAATCTTTTCACCACAATCTCTTCGGAAACCGACATAATTCTTGTGGAATTAATCGCTTTATATAAACCAGGCCAGCCTTTAAGCATCCGATTAGCGAGTGCTTCAGTGAAATAAGCGGCAATTCGCTGCATCGTGTCACCATCCGCAGATGCAAGATGGTTAATCTGCTCGAGCCCGATATTGGCATTCTCGATGCTACCAGCAGCCACATGGTTAGCACAGGCTACAAGAAGCTGAATGAGGTACAGACCTCTTTCTTCAGATTCCATCTCTCTTAATAGCCACGGGTACGGTGATCCGATTCCAGGTGAAAGCGACATTAACGAGAATAAGTGAAGAGGAGACGAGCTTATGGACGAAGAACCGTCTTCTTGAGCCATTCCTCACATTAAACAGATTATATATATATATCTGTAGGGTTTTGAATTTGGACTGCAAAGAAGGCACAAAAACACTTTAGATTCGAAGATTTATCGAACAGATTCACGAAAGAACTTCAACACACTTCATATCATATAAGGGAAATCTTTGTATACAAATCTTTTCTTTGAATTTAGCAGAAAAGTTCCCATGAAATCAGTCTTTCACACAGAAAGATGGAAACAGTGAACCACAAGGGTTGTCGCATATTGGTTAAGGCCCTCGGGATGTGGTGGAATATCCCATCTACCAGGGTTCGAATCCGGGCATATATCGTATCTGCCCGAGTTCGAATCCATCCGGGCATATACAACAATTGTGGCCACTGAGATATAATCAGGGCTAATGTCTTACGGTCATAATTTGCCAAGAGATTAGTCTAGGACATCCTTCAAAAAAAAAAAAATGGAAACAGTGGAATCTATATGAAATAAAAGGGGAAAAGCATAAGACATGAATTCAAAGATTATATCCAATACTGGACAAAAACTCAAACAATTTGAACTTCTTCTACAGAAATTATAGTTGACGAACATATATCATCAAATTGTAGAATTAAACAGCAAGAAACATTCTATCAGTGTTGAGAAAGATAAAAGTCAGACAAAATCACCAAAATCCAATTGAAATATCAAATTAGGTGAAGGGGAACCATAGATGATCATTCCAAGAACAAATTTGCATATATCAAAATGGGTTCGATGAATTATACAACCAGAAGAAGAAATTTTTATGAAAGGATGAATAACAATGGAGTCTCACTGCCGAAAATACCTGAATTATTCAATCAAATTCCAAACAGAGTATTGAAATTCATTGAAACCCCATTTAATCCCACACAACAAAATCCAAACTTTCTCGCAGTATTTCTTTCTGTGTTTATTGTCGAAATTATCAAGGGTTTTGCCGTGTTTGAAAATCCAAAGTGGGTATAGAAGGAGTTAAAAGCAGTTTGTCTTGGGGAGGACATATCCAGGGTTAAGAACCAAATGGAAGGGTTGTTTTTGTCGTCATTACATTGGTTCTTCCTTAGGAATATCAATTATGGAGGGATTTGATAGGTTTGTATATGCAACTTGCAATTTGATTAAGGTTGATTTAACCGATTTTAGTTTTCTTTGATTTTGATTTTTTGTTTCGATTTGGTTGGTTTTGGTTTCAATTCCACAAAAAATTATATATAGATTGTTGTTATATCTATTTATATCAACAATAAGGTTGGGTTTCGGTTGGAAGTTGAGGTTATCTTGAGAAGCGTGAGAAGTGATCATCAATCGTTGGATGAGAAAGACACTCATATTAGAATAAGATGTACCGAGATGCATTAGATCAATTCCATTCTAAGGCGCAATTCATGGGAGGGTATTTGATCAAAAATGATCAACGGTTCAGATCCACTTCTCACGTTTCTCACTTTAACCGATTTTAGCTTTCTTTGATTTTCATTTTCATTTCGATTTGGTTGGTTTTGGTTTTGGTTTCAATTCGACAAAAATTTATAATTAGATAGAGTGTTATTATATACACATATGTTTATATCAACACTATGGAGTCAAATTAATCATATATTGAAAATTTAAAAAGTAAGTCTTAGATTGATATATAAGTGTGTATTTAAGAACAAATAGGTAGCATCAAGCCTACCCATTTTGGATAGGCATTGCGAACTAAATGTCATGATAATCTATGTTCTCAATCGTAGCCACCGGCATATACGTAGTTTAAAGGGTGGGGGATGACCCCCACTAAGTAATTTTTTTTTCCTCATTTTCTTATGTTAAAAACAATTTTTTTTTAACTTTCTACTATAAGTCCCCTCCAGTAATTTCTTACATGTTCCCCCACCATCTAAAATAGTACCTGGAAATCAACCCAAAAACCAAAAATAGTCTTTTGAAATCAACCAAAAAACTTTAAAAACCCCTTAAAAAGGTGGAATGAGGCTGAAAACACATCGGTCGACTTTACAGACCTTTAATCTATCTTAAAGTGCCCCACTAGGCAAAAGTTCTGAATCCACCACTGATCGTAGCAAATGATGTTACCGCTATATAAAGTCTGAATATCTTGTTACAATGTGAAGTTTCTCTTTTTTCTTCTGATACAGTAATTGGATTTCTTTTTGCATAATTATCATAAATTTGTTTGCAAAACTATTCCTTTTCTATCTTATGAAATTAAAACAATTGGTGGTGTATATGGTTTTTGTTATAGGAAAAACAGAGCAAAACAACAGTAAATAGAGAGAAAAAATTCTATAATTTTCATTAATAATAAACCTTTTAAATAGGGAGGAGTTTACAAAGAAAAGGAAACATCATTATGGTAAATTTTACTACTAGGAAAATATTCTGTCAATCACTTCCCTTTGATGATGGCACATAATCCTTCAACACTCTCCCTTGTGCCGAGTCAAATGAGTGATAGTGCATAGTTCTTGCCTCGTTAAAAGCTTACGCCAAATAAACAAAACCTAATAGGAAAAATAAAAACTTTGGACGAAGGAAAGAGTATGCACTAATAAACAATTCCTTTAGCTTACTATCTTTCTTGATTCGTACATCACTCAAAAGGTTTAGAAAACAAGATGATTTTTAATTGTTGTCTCACTAAAACCTTACACCAAGGAACAAAACCCAATGGGAAAAATAAAACTTTAGGCGAAGGAAAGAGCACAACTCATTAATAATACATGTTTAGTAGACACCTCCTTTTGTCTATTACTCCCCCTAATTTGTACATCAATCAAGAGAGCTTAAAAATATTCACATTTTCCACATACCTTACATGATTCACTTGAATCCTGAGGGGAGTTTGTTGTTATTGATTGCATAGAAACTTAAGCTGATAATGTTTTGTGTTATCAACCTTTATGTATCTTACTTTCATTCCTTTGATATATGATGCATTATTTCCATATATGCAGTAGGATATTGGTTGAACTCAAAACACTAACTTCTCTAATATGTGTACTGATAGTCCTTAACCATGTACACTCTTGAACAATTTCATGTAGAGTAATATAGTTCAAAGAGGTAGGTATATAAAGTTGCTTAGTTTACTTCCAAACAATCGACATGTTCCGAATGGTACTTTCTTATCCAATTTGGGAACGACCTTTGTATGGGTCAGACAAATATCTAATATCAGCAAATACATATCATTACATTATTTGATGTTTTTCTATAAGAGCTAGTACTTTTGCTGCTTACATTATAAGTAGGTACCGAAGTTCCATTATCAATCCCATTTTTCTTTCTACAGGGAAAGTATAAGCCCATGTCAATGGTTCCAAAAGATTAACTTGATATCATTCCAATGACGTTGCATTGGCGTTGAGCTAAATCTAGCTAACTGAGAAATACAATATATGGTCAAGTGTATTATGTTAAGTACAATAATGCGCATATTGTACTTAGGTAGGGAATTCCAGCTCCCAACACTTTTTCGTCATCATCCTTTAGAGAAATGGATATTTCCTTATATCCGACACTTTGACCGATCATGGGAGTGCTAGCCGTTTGCGCTTTGTCCATATTAAATTGCCTGATTATTTTCTAGATATATGCGATCGGTGAATTAATATTTCACAAACTCGATGGATTAGCTCAAATGGCTACACAAAACCAAGTTTTTCCAAGATTTTTCATCTCAAATTTAGATTTCAAGTAGCTTGTGGTTTCTCTTATTTCATCAAGTGTGCCTATTATGTTCATAACATTGACATATAAATCTACTTTGAAAATCTGGAACTTGTTTTCCTAAATAAATACGCAAGGGCACAATTCATCGTTCTTATATATCATTTCCCAATCAAGTATTCACTTAGGCGGGTATACCGCATCCATATAGATTGCTTTAATTTATAAATTGAGCGTTTTAATTTCATTGCAAACGCATTTTGTGGTTTAGAGTTATTTGATTTTGGTAATGTAATATCATCAAGCACTTTTATATATCTCTGAATCTAGATCTCCGTAGAGATATGTGGTAGCCACATTCATGAGCTGCATTTTCAGTCCTTCGGAAACAACTAGGCTAATTAATTAGCAGAACGTTATAACGTCCATCACGGGAGAGTAAGTCTTCTCGTGGTCAATTCAGGGCGTTGTGAGAAACCTTGCGCCAAAGGAGAACCACATACATTATGACTTAATTATTCTCATTACGCTTTATGACAAATGATTTATCTATGTCTTACAGGCTTTACACTTGGTGGGTTAGCACTACCAAACCAAATACCTGTTCATTTGTCAAATAATATGATTTTCCTATATTGCTTCTTTTCATTTAGGCCAATTTGCTCTTTGTTGATATTTTTTAACTGAGTATGGTTCGATGTCAATGTGCTCTATCGTCTCACAAGCAACAATATATGCGAAATATATCATCAATGGATATGTATGATCTGTCCATCGACTCATATGCACTCTCATAATTCATTTGAGATTTCTTTGATCTCTAGAATCAATATTAACTTCGGAGCGTCCTCCAGTAATGATTCATAGACATAGTTTAATCAGAGACAATCTCATGAGAGGTTTATGTATTGATGACAAATAGTTGTGCCTTACTCTTCTCTTCCTTTAGATGAGTATCTATCGAACCAAGTAGCTTCCCCTATTTCCGTTTTGGAGCTACGACCTCAACCACACCTCCACCATGTGTGATTGCAACGCATTTTCTAGCGATGTTGTGCCCTTGTTTGGGGACTTTAACCTTGCGAGTATATTTGTAGCTCGTATATGTGATCTTGTCACTTCTAGAATAACATTAAACGTATCAGGTATCGAGTATGATTCGTTTTACTTCAACTTTACATTATGAAGTTTGGGGATCAACGAGAGACAGAGTGGGAATATTCAATGACACTTCCTGTCGTTCCCATGGAAAATCCTTTTCCTATCTCCCCCTAACGACTGGAAGACTGTCTCATCAAAGTGATAATCCGCAAAACTAGCGGTAAAAAGATCACCCGTCAAGGATTCTAATTAGCGGATAAATTTTGGAGATTTATATCCAACAAATATACTTAGTCATTTTAAAGACCCATTTTGTTGCGTTGTAGGGGCGTAATTGGCACATATACTACACAACCAAACATGCGTAAATGTAAAATATCAAGCTTATATCCAGTTACCGACTGGTACACATGAGAATGGTTAGCTATTAATAGGTCTCAAAATGAAGAAGTAAAGCTGCGTATAGTATTGCATAACCCCAAACACATGTAGGTAAATTGGTGCGCATAACAACTGTCTTGGTTACCATCTATATTCATTTGATGACAACTTCTACGAGACCATTTTATATATACATATGGGGTATAGGAAACTCTACATTGATTCCAATACATATGCAATAATCATCAAATCCTTATGATGTAAATTCTCTAGCATTCTGAGTCATGTAGACTTGATAAGATAATCAGGGTGGTGAGACCTTAAACGTATAACTAGTACTATGAGTGCAGCATTTCGTGTGGACAATAATACGACATGCGTTCATCGTGTCGAAACCAGAACCATAAAGTACTTAAATGGTTCGTATTCTAGATATTTATGTCCATAAATATCATCTTGTATTCGTTGTAAGAATGGAATGTTGTTGTATTATGTCATTGGCTTTAGGATGGTCTCATTCCTGTCTTGGCTAAGGATCAGGGTATACAAAAGTTTTAGGTATTCGAGAGGGCATATTATGATAATGGTGTTGCTTCTTATGCTGTAGAAGTCAACAGTTGCAATTTGCCTTATTTTTTTCTTTGACTCGAAAGAGAATGTGTCTATGTGTATTTTGAAAACACGGATCACCATGTCATGACAATGGTGTCCCATGTGATCATGTCGAAACATGCATGTGTCATTGTCCAAAAATTCTTTATTGGTGACAAAATATGATTTAGTGACGTAGATAATCCACTAATTTGACACGTTAATTTCTCTAATATATGTTCCTTTTATATCATTAGAGTTGATGTGCACATACTCAATTCCATTCTTATAATATGATTTCTAGTTGATATGAATATCTTAACAAGGTTTTCATTAATATAGTGCTTTAATGACTATTAATCTTGTACCAACAAGAAAATGACAGTACATCGTCTAAGTATTTTGATTAGATAAATTAAAAAAATGTTAGTCAATCTCTTTAGATTGTGTGAAATGTCCTACAAAAACTCAAGTTCTCCTCGATACATTCCTACACGGAACGGAGAATATTGAGAGTTTTGTATTTGTCTTTGATGTATTTCTTTACATCTATAATGGTTATCGATTTGAGTGTGTATATTAATTTCATGCTTAACATAAATTTCAAGGAAACATATGCTTATCAATCTTAAATTAATATGATATAGTTTATTTTCAATTTGTTCATTTCTCGAAAGAACTAGTGATTAATGTATTTCTTCTTTGACTATCCAATATCAACTGGCAGTAGTTGCATCTTTGCTCCAAGGATTGGAAAATCCTTCCAACTATTGTCATGACCCTGACCCTTTCCACGGTTTTGTCCACGTGGTACATAGATGCCACGTGTGAGAAATTATCTTCCACCCACTATTCTTTGGAGTTGTTCCACCTCTAACACTTTCATTATTGATCTCGGGAATTTTCTTTGTCCCGACATATCTGGTGTTGTTATTTGAAAGAACCTTGTTGTGTCTCTCAACCACTTGCAGTAGGTTGATGAGTTTGTCTAAAGATTGCGTTCCAACTTATATTGGTTCATTAATATTTACTGATATATGAAAGGTGGAAATAATGTTATAAATCATGTCATCTTCTGTGTGTTCCTTGCCACAGAGATTGAGACGCATTTTGGATATACCATTTCTTTGTTGAGATCAATTACCTTTTTGTAATCGAGTAAGTGAGTTTCATTCCGCTGTATGATTAATTCCGGAAGTACATATTCATGAGTACTATCGATTTTCCCTTTCGGGGCATCCTACAGTTCTTTGGAGGTTTCTAGTAAAGGTATTCCTATGAAAATTAGGATTTATATGTCGTCTCAAAACATGATGTTTGTACCTTATTAGAATGTTGGTTTTAGGGTCAATAGGGAAATGATGGACTTTAGGTATATATTATTGTACCTTTTCGATAAAAGTAGTTTTTACATTGGATATTCATATTTGTACTCAAGTTCTTTTGAGTTTAGGACATTGAATCATGGATGAGTTATTTCAACCATTTATGTATATAAGGGATAATGTATGGTTTTCTAAAACAATGAATCACGATCTATAATCATTATATTATGTATGAAATTTCATCATCATAATAATATTGGATTATGTATGCTTACATTTTGTTTATAATACTTCATTAATATTTCAATTTGCTAAAAGAAATCACTCAATCTATTGAATTTCCAGGTAGTAGGAGAATCACATAGATTTCTTAAGTCCCTACAAACCTTGGGGATATTTACACCCGTTTGACAAAATTCAATCGATATTTTACGATTTATTTAATTTGAAGATAACGTTGTTAATTATAGAGGTTTTTGCATGAGGCTAAAATGAATATGAGTTTGGCATATGAAGTCAATTTCAGTATTTTAATACCTTAATATTATTTTAGTAGATTTTGTCATTAGAAAAATAAATATTGGTTTTGACATAAAGTCAAATTCAAACTTTTAACATATTAATAATATTTTTGGAGCTTTTGGTAAAAGACCAAAATATATGGGGGTTGGAAGTGTAACTTCTAAAAACTTAATTATATGATTGGAATTATAAGTAGGAACTTATAATTAAGGTATTCATTGAATATATTATGTGAGAGATCAAATTCAAATGCTAAATCCTTAAAAAAAAACAACACTTAAATAAACATTTGAATAATGTATACATAAATCAATGCAAAAAGTAATACACGATTAAATTAATAAACATTTAAACACAATAATTAAATACTCAAATATTTTCATTCAAATATAATCATCCTTTAATAATTCTATATATGGTTGCCAAATAAGTTCATGTATAAAAAAAACGATTTAAAAAAAATAATTTTTTTTCAAGTCTACCAATAAATTTATTAAATAACATTTAGGAAAAAAAATATAAAAAAATATATTTTATAATTGACTATAATCTTAAAGATATACATACCAAAAGAAATAATCAACCAATTTAAAATAAAAATAAAAATAAGTAAAAGATATTTAGTTATCAATTAATAATAATAAAGATCTCATTTTTTTCTTTTTAATTAAAAAAATAATAAAGATCTTAAAAAGATCATATTTAATAGATGACTTATGTTGATTAATTGATAAAATTAAAATCATAGTTAGAAAGTGTAACATAAAATTTAAAAACAATTTTATAATTATGTTTAGAGACATGAGTTGACATTTTTTCTAAAAGAAATAAAATAATTAAAAAGAACACATCGAATTTCATCCCATTTTTTTCAATAAAATAGTACCTCCTTATAAATCAATTGGTAGAAAAAAAAGGTTTCTCTTTTATTTTTTTAAGACCCACTCAGATGAATAAAAGAATAAAAACAAAAATATATTAATATATTTATAGTCATGTACATTTATCAACATATTTGATTGTTATCATATAAATATTAACCATAAACTTAAATAGAAGCAAATAAATTTATATTCAAATTTTATAACTATACAAAAACAATATATCAATTACGATATCATGAGATGACAAAGCAACAACATCAATATACTAGATTATCTATATTATATCATCAAAACATAAGATTTTTGCCTTATGTCATAACCATCCTGATGAAAGCAAAGACCATATTTATTTCTTATGGTATTAATTTTGAAGATTTATGTGGATTTAAAGTATACTAACAATATTCGAGTTAGAAGTCGAAAAATTCTTACTTGGATTGTAGAAGTATTCGAGACTGATTGATGAAGTTGGAAGACAAAAATCTATTTGTGAATTGACTGAGCGTACGCGTTGGATTGTAGAAGTATTCGAGACTGATTGATGAAGTTGGAAGCCAAAAATCTATCCGTGAATTGACTGAGCGTACGTGCTGATAACGTGTTACAGAACAATCAATATAGAGATAATAACAATAAGACAGAGAGAAAAATTCTGTAATTCTCATTAATCATAAGTCCTTTAAATATGGATGAATTTACAAAGAAAATGAAACATTCATTATGGTAATCTAATACTAAGAAAATATTATGTCAATCAATTCCTTTTGATGATGACACATAATCATTCAACACAAACTTGTTATTGGAATGTGAGTTTTATTTTATTTCATTTTGATTTAACGGATAAGAGGGGTTTTTTGGGAACACTACAAATGCATCCAATAGGAACCACATTTTTTTGCTGTTTTGGTATATATATTGGTATATTCTTTGGTAGATAAATAATTAGTATTTATTTTCGTTTGTTTTAAATAAATATGGTTATTAAATGTTTATTTTAATAGTGCAAGTCTAACTCACATGTTATTCCTTATTAACTATTATAAAATGATGGGTGACTTGCGGTCTTACCTATCAAAAGAGACGGAATTTGTCACGTTTATATATATGAAGGGGTTTTATATAGGCGAATGATCGTGTGAAAAGTTAAGTTAACGGTGAAAAGTGTGAGAAGTTGATCTGAACTGTTGATCTCTTTTAATCAAAAGCTCTCCCATGACTTACGACTTAGAAGGGAATTGATCCGGTGCATCTCATCCTAATGTGTGTCTATTTCTCATCCAACGGTTCATAACCACTTCTCACGCTTCTCACCGTTAACTCAACTTATCACGAGAACCCAACCCGTCTTATGTAAACCACTTGAGTTAATTAGGAAGATCCAAGTTGTCGATAATGATTTCAGTTAACAATGTTAATCTCGAGATCTTCATCCTAAAGTATGCAACACTTGATTTCACATATGATTTAATAAAATGTTTGACTATATAATTCATATTCTAAAATGCATCTTAATAAATGAGACAGGATAAGACGTGACGGGACAGAACAAAAATCACCGTCTCCCGTTTGGTGCGGCGCATGAGATATGACAAGAACTCATTGTCCCACGTTTAGCGTGACATAGGACAGTGACAAGGACAGGGACAATGTGAGACATAATGGGACAAAAAGGGATCTTTTCTTGTACCACGAAAATAGGTAGAACAATATGGGACAAGGCTGAGATAGAAACTAAAAAATTACTGATCTACCCTAATTTGATATATAACCCTAATATGGTATGTGTTTTAATGTTCACCAACACCCATGGCCACTGTCACCACCACCGACGGCCAACGGTAGTCATCACCAACACCGTCGGCCACCTCCACTACAACAATCTCCTCCACCCACCTCCACAACCACTACCTAGTGCAACCAACACTACCATCTTCAACCACATGCACCTCCAACGATCACTACCACCCATTGTCGCCACCACCACCAACGACTACCGTAGCCACCGCCAACCACCATCAGCCACCTCCACCTCTTGTTCCACTACAACAACCTCTTCCACCACATCCACAACCACCACCACCACCAATCATCACCACCACCACTACCATCGTCGACCACCTCCACCTCCACCTTTACCGATCACCACCACCCATCACTGCCACCACTGTAACACCTCTAAAAATAGAGGTAAATTTAAACATGGGATATGGTGCGAAAAGTGTACCCAAAATGGATTATTCAAGTTTTCCAACAACAAAATACATATAACAGTTCATTTTATAACTCATATAATAAAACCCAACATTTCTATAAAAAGGATGGAAACCCTAAAAATCTCCAAAATGCTCAAGTTAAGTAAAAAATCCATCAAATAAGTCAATGTTGTTAGGAGAAGTTTAGGAGATCAAAATCATAAGGTTTTGACATGTATAAAGTTTAGAAAGAGTAGGATGAACTCACCTTGCTTGATTTTGACTTCAAACCTAAAACCAAAGAAAGCCATAGAAAGATGAGGATGAGCACTTGGAGCTTGATTGAGGCTTGAACCCTTCACATTAATTGCTAAGTGAACCCTACAGATGAATAATATATGCTTATGGTTAGATTCAAGAAGGATTTAATGGAGAGAGATGAAATGGAGGAGAGGAATACCTAAAATGCAGAGAAAATCGCCTAAATCAAACTTGGAAATGAGTTTTCTGCCTAAAAATCGGACTTTGGCTTTAAATACCCGGCCTGGTCCCATGCGATAGTTCCTATGCGACAGTCACACTATCACAGTCATAGGGCACAATCCCCCTACTTGTACTGCGGGCTTCTTCCTTCTCGCGATAGTGCCCATGCGATAGTGACATTGTCACAATAGCAATGCACGATCGCCCCGTTCGTACCATGAGAACTCTGTAAGGATCGAATTCTCAACAAGAATTAATTCTCAGAAACAATATCAAAGAAGTTTGCGGAATAACACTTTGATATTTAATCAAATAGAAAATCAAAACAGAATATAATCAACAAATTGTAAACTTGTATTGAATGCTTTGAAGTTACAAGATTACACACTCAACCTCAATATTGATGAACAGGCTCACCAATACGAATTCTACTTCTCTAGAATTAGGATCTATGCCTTGAGGTTGATTTTCTCTCTAAAAGAATGAAAAACAAAAGTTCTCATTATTCTAAACTATACAATATATATACTGAATACAAAGATAATTACAATAAATAAAATATCTTCAGTATATCTTCCATGTATATCTCTAAGCTTCCATACTCTTCAGATTATCCAGCTGTCATTCTTTCCATCCGAATCTCTTTAGCAGCACTAACCATGATCAGCAGCATTAACTTCTTCTAGCAGCATTAACTACTAAGCAGCACTAACTACTAGCAGTACTAACTTTGTTCAAGCAGCACTAACTATGACTAGCAGTATTAATAGTACTAGCAGTAGTAACACTCAGCAGTATTAACTTTTAAGTCTTCTAGCAGTAGTAACTTTGAACCAGCAGCATTAACCATACTTGATGAATTCTTCAGTTCCCAACAATCTCCCCCTAACTTGACTTTTAGGAAAAGAAGTCAAGTTCTTCAGAATTAATCTTCAAGATGCTCCCAAAACTCTATCATGGTCTAAATCCCAGTGTTTTCATCCAATCCCAAACTCTGATTGATGGTTCTTTGAATCAAGTATTTAGCCATTTCTGAATCTGGAACACATCTTAACTTTTTCTTCAGCATGGCATGAAGTTTCAATCTGCTATGATTATACACTCTATCCACTAGGAAGTATTCAGTGTGGTTTAAATCCAAAGTCACTGTATATACTCCACTAATTTCATATAGAGTCCAACTGTTTATTGATTTGAAGACATCCTTGATCAAGTGCTCTACTTCTTCAGGTTTGAACATCATACACAGATACTCCATTACCAGTTTTGTAATTGAAATCCCTGAAGCCTTTAGAATATCTGCATACAACTTCATTCCTATCTCAAACATCTCTTCAAGATCTGATCTAGAGCATGTTCTGACAATTTTTGCCCATGTGTTGAACACTTCATACTTTTCATCCTTTCTTTTCAGCCTTATGTATTCCTTTCCATCCACTGTCAATATATCCCAGTGAATGACCTCAGGAGGCTTAACTCCTACAGGTTCTGCTGAAATTGGTTCAGGCACTTTGTCCATCACTACCATATACAAATTTACATCATCAGTGTTAGCTGGCTCTGTCTGTTTAGATGACTCAGGTGCCCCTTCTTCTTCAGCAACCTTCTTAGCCTCTTCTTCAGATACTCTAGGCTTCTTGATTGGCTTTCTCCTTGCCATCATTTTTGTTCTCTTTAAAGTTCTTATACTTTCTCCCAGAGTGGACTCTTTCTTAGGAGGTGTTTCTTGCTCATCTGGAAATGGCTTTTGACAATCAAAATCATTACTTTCTTTTATCCTCTTCTCCATCTCCACCCTAGCAGTTTCATTTCCCTGAAGCTTCAACATCTCTGAATCATACAGCTCTTTGATCTTCTCAAAAGACATTTGGGAGAACATCTCCTTTTTGACTCCTACAGCACCTTTGAGAAATATAATCATCTTGTTCCTCTCTTGGGTACCTAGGAATGTCTTTGAGGGTTTTCTCTTCTTTGCAACTGTTTTCACCACTGATTTCTTCATACTTGCAGCTTTCTTCTGTGTAATTTCAGTTGCCATACTCAGTTGATAAGCTTCATTCAGTTCAGCAGCTAGAGCTTTTGCCATTTCCCTGTCCTTTTCCATCTGAACTCTTTCTTCCTCTTCAATGTCATCTTGCATCTTTCTAGCTAAAGCTTCATCTGATTCAACCAACCTTTGCTTTTTGATTGGTTGATCAGATTCCACCATTTTTGCTTTTCCTTTGTCTTTGTTCATTGCCTTCTTGCTATTATCTTTCTTGATCACTTCACCTTGTTCTTTGATGATTACTCCTTTGGTCTTTGAAGTGACCTTGGAAGTATCATTCTTGGCTTTTAGTAAGGTTTCTGCAATCTCAAGATCTGTTAAAACTTCTTTCACAGTTTCTGCTGCTTTATTAATGTCAGCAGTAGTAATTGTTTCTGCTGCTTCTTTTGTTTCTTTTGGCACTGAATCTCTTTCTGTTTCTGCTTCCTGCTCCCCCTCAACATTAAGTTTTTCTCTATCAATCTCCCCCTTTCTTGTGACTTCTTCCATGTTGATCTCCCCCTTTTTGGGAGCATCATTTTCAGACTTCCTTCTCCTTAGTTGGAATTGCTTTCTCTTCTTCCTTTGTACCAGACTAACCACCATCCTCTTCAGCTTAGCAATCTGTTCTTGTTGTGACAGAATGACTAGCTTCATTTCTTCAATATCTTTTCCTTGTTTGAGAACATCTTGATTGATGTTCCCCATTGTTTCCATCAATTCATAGTACGTATATCTGTCCTCTCCCTCTCCAGAAGTGTTACCCTCCTTTGAAGGATCATTGGATCTTTTATTAGTGGAAGTCTTCTGCCTTGCAGAAGCACTATCCACCCCTGTGGTTTCTTGGCACCAGGGACCTTCAAATGATTGCTCATTCAAAGTTGCCATGGGGGAGGTCTTATTGATGTTACCACTTTCCTCCTCTGTACTAGCAGGAGTAGTGGCAGCCTCATCACCCATATGCTCTACCTCCTCCTCAGAGAGCACCTCCTTTGGGTTGGGAGACACCCTTGTGGTTTCCCTTTGAATATTCTCTAGGGGAGAATTCTCCCTTAGAGGGCTTAAAGGCTGAGAGGGTAATGGTACAAGAAGGGAAGGAGCCTTCTTTACCTGTTTTCTCTTGTAAGTTTGGGTGATAGGAGAGGTTGGTTTTTCAAGAAGGGACTAGGGAATTGATTTTGAGAGGGAAGGTTGGGCTTGGCTAGCAGTGGGTTGGTCTAATGGGGGCCTTGACCCTGCTGCCATACCTTCATGGGTTTGGGACACCACCATCATTGTAGAGAACAATGGGGTGTCAACTCCTTCAGAGTCCCCAGCAGATCTTCTCATATTTGAGAAAACCTTGCCTTTGGGGGGTTTAGGTACATATACCCCAACAGGTTGAGGTATATCCGTCAATTCATGAGTAATGACTTCTTGAACAAACCTGGGATACATAAAGAAGCTCTTTTTGTTTCCCATGTTTGAGACAAGATCACTGAAAATCATTTTAGAAAAATTATACTTTCTGGCAGTGGCCAAGCACACCAAAGCATAAGCAATAGTGCTGCTGAACTCACTCCATCCAGTAGTCTTTTTGGAGATACAATGCATAAGAGTATGGACAAAGAAACGCCATTGGGGTGAGAATTTTGCTTTAGAGAATTTGAAAACTCCCAATGGGCCTCCATACCCCATTCTTGTAAGATTTGAAAACAGTTCATCATTTGGGATAGAGGTTATACCAGAGGCATCGTCTAGACGTAGACTGATGCGAATAACCTCTTCAGTAACCGTGAGTGATTGATCACAGATTCTTGTCTTGATCATCTGCACACCATTCTCAACAACAATAGTTGCATTAGCCCAGAACTGCCTTTGATGCTCAATATAGATTGTAGGGGATACAATAAGAGCATGAGCAATGTGGCTTGACTTGAGGAAATCCACAATCTGATGAAATCCTGCAGCTTGCTTTGGCTTTTGTAGCATTGCAATCTCGTTGTGCTCGTCGATAAAAGTCATGGATGCCATTGATCTTAGTGAAAAGCTTGCCTGAAAACTTCGAACTTGAGAGAGAAAAGGTTTTGAGCGCAAGAGAACAGTATGCAAAGAGTCGTTATGAACTTTTAGGCGGGCAAAGAGTATTTATAGTATTCGGAACATAAGCAGTATTAACCTAGAGCAGTATTAACTACTAGCAGTATTAATTGAAAGCAGTATTAACTGAAAGCAGTATTAACTGAAAGCAGTATTAACTACTAGCAGTATTAACTGAGAGCAGTATTAACCACTAGCAGTATTAACTGAAAGCAGTATTAACCACTAGCAGTATTAACTGAAAGCAGTATTAACTACTAGCAGTATTAACTGAAAGCAGTATTAACTGAAAGCAGTATTAACCACTAGCAGTATTAACTGACTTACTCCTTTTAAACTTGCTAAACACTGAGTACTGCTATGCATATCCTGAAACAGAAGATTAGTAACTCCAAGAATAATATACAGATATAAAACCACTTTTTGAGAAGGGGATTATTCAGAGTTGATCATTCCCACACTTGTTACCAAGAAAGTGAATCTACCCACATCAAAAGCTTTAGTGAATAAATCAGCAAACTGATTATCAGTGTGAACTTTGACAACTTGAATAAGTTTCTTTTCATTACAATCTCTTATAAAGTGATACCTGATCTCAATGTGCTTTGTTTTTGAGTGCTTGACTGGATTATTCACAATGCTAATAGCACTGCTGTTGTCAATAAAGATTGGAGTGTGTAGAAAGGTTACCCCATAATCCAACATTTGATTCTGAATCCATAAGACTTGAGAACAGCAACTTGCAGCTGCTATGTACTCTGCCTCTGTTGTAGATGTGGATACTGTGGTTTGTTTCTTGCACTGCCATGAGACTAGTCTAGCACCCAAAAACTGACATCCTCCAGAAGTAGATTTTCTGTCCAAGTTTGCCCCACCTAGATCACTGTCTGAGTATGCTATTAGGTCAAAAGGTGAGTTATGAGGATACCAAAGTCCCAATCTGGGTTGCCCTTTGAGATATCTGAATATCCTCTTAACAGCTTGAAAGTGAGATTGCTTTGGCCTAACTTGAAATCTTGCACATACACAGACTGGAAACATTATATATGGCCTTGATGCTGTGAGATACATGAGAGAGCCAATCATGGATCTATAATGATGCACATCCATATCCTCCCCCTCAAGATCTGCTGTGATCTGCTTGTGTGTTTCCATAGGTGTGCTGGCAGGTTTTGATTCTGAGAAACCAAACTTGGTTAGAATATCCTGCACATACTTGGATTGACATATGAAAATGCCATCTGACTTCTGATGAACTTGGAGTCCAAGGAAGAAAGTAAGTTCCCCCATGGAACTCATTTTGAACCTTTGATGCATTAAATCTTCAAACTCCTTGCACATGTTGTTTCTTGTAGATCCAAAGATAATGTCATCAACATAGATTTGGACCAGCAAGATATCCTTCTTCTTTCTCTTGATAAATAGAGTCTTATCAATGACTCCTCTTTCAAAGTCATTTTCCAAGAGATAGGATGACAGAATGTCATACCATGCTCTTGGAGCTTGATGTAGTCCATAAAGTGCTTTCTTTAATTTGTATACCCTGTCTGGATAGCTTGGGTTTTCAAACCCTGGTGGTTGACAGACATATACTTCTTCTTCAATTGACCCATAGAGAAAGGCACTTTTTACATCCATTTGATAGACTTTGAAGTTCATATAAGAAGCATAGGCTAGGAATAGTCTGATTGCTTCTATTCTAGCCACAGGTGCAAACACTTCTTCATAATCTATACCCTCTTCTTGAGTATATCCCTGAGCCACCAGCCTTGCTTTGTTCCTTATGACAATCCCTCTTTCATCTCTCTTGTTTCTGAAAATCCACTTTGTGCCAATTGCTCTGTGACCTTTAGGAAGGTCTACTAGATCCCATACATCTTGTAGCTTGAACTGTAACAGTTCCTCTTGCATTGCTTCTATCCAGCTAGATTCTTTCATAGCATCATGTGCCTTTTTAGGCTCAAGCTGTGATAGAAAACAAGAAAGCACTGTATGCTGTTTATCTTGCATTTCCTGAAGCCTGCTTTGATGTCTAGTCATCATAGGAGAAGAGATATCTCCTATTACCAGCTGTGGAGGATGATTCTTTTGAACTCTGGTGTTATGACTAGGTTCTTCATTCAGTCCAGCCTCAAGATTAGATTCATGCAACTCAACTGAAGTGTTTTCAGATGCCACTTCATTATTTTCTTGAGTCTCCTCATCTCTAGTTTCTTCTTCACTCTGACTTGGTCCAGTAAATGATTCCTTTTCACAGTCTTCAACAGAATTTACTGTGGGTATAGGAAAAATCACAGATTTAGATATACTTTCTTGAACTTGTGTGATCCCTGATCCTCCACTTCCTGTTCCTGTATACTCATTACTGATACCAAAAGAGTTAGTTAGTGAATCAATGTCAAATAGCCACTGAGGTCCAGACCCAACAGGATTTGGTGTGTTCTCATTGCATTTGACATTGTCACTTTCTTCAATTATTCTAGAAGAAGAGTTAAAAACTCTGTAAGCCTTACTCTGAGATGAATATCCAACAAGAAATCCATCATCTGCTTTGTTATCAAACTTACCTAAGTGAGATTTGGTATTTAGAATTGTACAAGGACACCCAAAAGGTTTGAAGAAACCAATAAAAGGTTTTCTTTTATTTAAAAGCTCATATGGGGTCTTGTTCTTTTGCTTGACCACTAGAACTCTGTTTTGGACATAACAAGCAGTATTAACTGCTTCAGCCCAGAAGGTAATTGGCAATTTGGAATCAGCCAACAGAGATCTAGCAGCCTCTATTAGTGTTCTATTCCTCCTTTCAGCAACACCATTCTGTTGAGGAGTCCTAGGAGCACTATATTGCCTCTCAATACCTTTTTCTTCACAAAAGGTGTTTAGATCATGATTTTTAAACTCAGTTCCATTATCTGATCTAATGATTTTTACTCTTTGATTAGTTTGGTTTTCAATTCTTAGAATAAAGGATTTGATAAGACCACTTGTTTCATCCTTAGTCCTTAGAAAATATACCCAAGTAAATCTGGAGTAATCATCAACAATAACCAAGCAGTAAGATTTCTTGCCTATACTCATAACATTTGTAGGACCAAACAGATCCATATGCAATAACTGGAGACAAGAAGAAACAGAATTTAACTCTTTGGTCTTATGAGAAGTTTTGTGTTGTTTGCCTTTAAGACAAGCAACACAATGATCATCACATGAAAAGACTTTTGAAGGTAAACCTCTTACAAGGTTATTTTTAACAAGATTGTTCATAGTCTTGAAATTCATGTGACACATCCTTCTGTGCCATAGAGAGGATTCATCTACAGAAGCTTTTGACACAAGACAATTCAGAGATGAATCACTATCAACATTGTCCATATTAAGACAGTAAACATTGTCCTTTCTTGGAGTTCTAAGTAGTATCATGCTTTCATCAACTACCTTGAACCCTGGAGCAAGGATCATACACTCAGTATTAGTAAATAATATACTATGTTGTTTGTCACAAACCTGTGATACACTTAACAGGTTGTACTTTAATTGATCAACATAGTAGACATCCTCAAATGTCATCTTACCTTTGGTGACATTACCTTTTCCACTTATCTTACCACCAGTAAGATTATCTCCAAATGCAACATGTCCTCCATTGATATGCTTGAAATCCTGAAGGCATGACATGTTGCCTGTCATGTGCCTAGAGCAACCACTATCAACATGCCAAATGCTCTTTCCCTTGAGCTGTTGGTTGCCCTGCACATTAGATAAATCAATTAGTATGAATTAGGAACCCAAGCCAAAGTGGTCTTGGGTACCCCTTTCTCATCAAAATACTTGCATTCTTTCTTGACAAGATTTTTGAACTTTAATTCCTCATTCTTGGAGTACTTTGTTACAATAATAGGCTTGGAAATGTTTTTGCTAGAATCAGTACTTGTTTTAGAAGTACTAACTGCCTTGGCAGCACTTGCATGCTTAGCAGTACTAACCTTGTTAGCAGTAGTAACTGTGTTAGCAGCAGTAACTGTGTTGGCAGTATTAACCTTTGAAGAGGTATTAACAGTATTAGCAGCATTAATATTTTCAGCAGTACTAACACTGTTAGCAGTAGTAACTGTGTTAGCAGTACTAATATTGTTAGTAGTACTAACACTGTTAGTACTTCTAGGCACCCACATTTTGACACTTTCTTTTAAAATCTTTTTCTTTAAAGTGCCTTTACTTTCAATAGATTTCTTTATCACATGTATCTTTCCAGCCTTCCTATAACCAACAGATTTTTGCACAAATCTTTGAAAGTTCATTTGTTGGTTAATAGGGTTAAAGTAACAATACTTAGCCAAATGATTCAACTTGCCACATATAAAACAAGGTTTTGGTCAATTGATTTTATTCAGATCAACTCCTTGTTTCTGAGCCCATTGATTATTCCAGTTTCTTTGATTTCCTCTTTTTAAACCAGAATTTAGGCTCTTGGCTTTATTGCAATCACACTGTTTACAAGATCCAGGATTCACAACTGTGGTTTGTTTGTAATGGACCTTGTTATCATTTCCTATAGTCTTCTCTATCTCCTTGGACTTGACCCAGATTTTCCCACATCCCTCATTGGTGATAATATTGTTTTCTAATGGTATCTTTTTACTCACATTATTATCCCTGTTCTCACTGGCTCCTTTCTCAGTCAAATCCTTAACTACTACCTCATCCAAAGGATCTATCTTAAAAGCTTCTTCAGACAAGTCCTTTTTCTCCTTAGTTTCTAACAAGTCTGATGTAGGAGAAATATAGTTGTTATTGTAAGGAGGGGGTGTATTGTTGTATCCAATACCAGGCTTCATCTTATCATGTATCTGAGCCTTTAGAAGAGAGTCCATTGCTTTTGAAGCATAAGAAAACTTGTCTATGTCAAGCTTAACTTTTGACAGTTCCTCTTTCAGTCTATCATTCTCTTCTAAGGACTTAGACAGTTTGGTTTCTAACTCATTCTTTTCCCACTTCCAATAGTTTGTGTCATAAGAGTGTTGAAGTTCATTAGCTTGAAAGCCTTTGATTTGCTCTTCAAATCTCTCTACTATCAACACATAATCTCTTCTGTCCTTTTCTAATCTTTTGAGGTCATCACACATACTTTGATTGTGATCCCTGTATCTTGTAACAGTGTCAATGCAAGATTTAGTGCAAAGATTAGAACTTACCTCAGTGGGGAGATCAGACACTTCTGCCATAAGAGCTTGGTTCTGAATGGCTTCCTCAGCTTGATCACTCCAGTCAAATCCCATTCCTTGTTGAGAAACAAGGGCTTGAGCAGGATTCTTGTTCAGATTGTATCCTCTATTCTGAGCTTGTTGATGGTTGTTGTTTGGAACAACACTCCTGCATTCTCTAGCAAAGTGTCCTTTCTTGTGACACTTATAACATTCCACCTTGGTTTTGTCAAAACCAGCTCCATCTTCTCTTCTTTGAGAGAAGTTATTTCTTCCAGTTCTTTTAATGAACTTTTTCACCCTCATGGATAACATGGCCATCTGCCATTTAATATCCATATCCTCCAGATCATCAGGGTGAATTTGATCAAGATCATCATTAATCAGAGAATTGCTGCTATGACGGGACAAAAAGGCTTCAAAGATAGTTTCAGTGCCTTTTTCTGAACTTACTCCGCTGGCAGTACTAACTGCTTCAGGGTTGGCAGTAGTATCAGTGGATGCTGAAAGAAGTGCAGCATTGTGAATATAACCAGAGGGCTTCTTCTTGATTTCTACCTCAGTTTCAAAAACTCTTAGATCATTGTATAGATCATCAAGTTCTTTCTCTTCCAGATTGTCACTCTGTCTATATGAGACAGTGTACATAGTCCATTCATCCCCAAGAGATCTGAGGAACTTTCTGTTGATATCATCTTGTTCCATCTTCACCCCTACAGTAGCCAGTTCACCTATGAGTTTATTGAACCTATCAAAAGTTTGAGTCATAGACTCATTCTTTGTGGAAGTGAAGTTCTCATACTGCTGCTTTAGAACATCTCTTTGATTTCTTTTGATGCTCTTAGTTCCAGCAAATCTTTTCTCTAGAGCATTCCAGAGAATCTGAGCATCAGTGCAGTTGCAAAATTGATGCTGATATTCATTGGGAATAGCCAAGAGCAGAGTGCTCAAGGCCTTCATCTCTGTCTGTCTGATCTTCCTCTCACCATCTGTCTTTGGTGGAGGTCTTTTCCCATCTGGTCCTATCCTTCCAGCTTCAGAAGGACCATTCTCAATGATATCCCACATTGAGTAGTCAGTGAGAAGAATATATTGTCTGATTCTGATCTTCCACATGTCAAACTCACTTGGTTTGAGCATTGGAACCTTAGAAACCAAAGTACTGCTTGATTCTGTAAGATTTTCCATGATGAATAACTGTTTCTGAGAGGGTTAGGCTCTGATACCAATTGTTAGGTCCCAAGGCTTGAGCTTCCCAGGAGGTCACCCATCCTAGGATTGCTCTCGCCCGAGCACGCTTAACTTGTTAGGATCAAGCGCTTACCACTACACCAAAAGCAATTGCTGATGGTGAAGGCGCAACTTTTATTTCCTTAAACCATGGTAGCGCAAAGCCCCGTACTAAGCGACAGGCGGACATGAGGGGCTGCACCACTTTCGTGGAGCCAACGGGTCGGGCTGTTAGTCCCGGACAGTTACGTACTCCCGAGTCGAAGGTGAGGGCGCTGGATGCTTGTGGCATTCCTAGCAAATGTTGGGATTTCTCCTCAACAATCCCCCCCCCCCCCAGCATTTGCACACTGGGAGACTCGAACCCGCGACCTCGCTCTGATACCAATTGTAAGGATCGAATTCTCAACAAGAATTAATTCTCAGAAACAATATCAAAGAAGTTTGCGGAATAACACTTTGATATTTAATCAAATAGAAAATCAAAACAGAATATAATCAACAAATTGTAAACTTGTATTGAATGCTTTGAAGTTACAAGATTACACACTCAACCTCAATATTGATGAACAGGCTCACCAATACGAATTCTACTTCTCTAGAATTAGGATCTATGCCTTGAGGTTGATTTTCTCTCTAAAAGAATGAAAAACAAAAGTTCTCATTATTCTAAACTATACAATATATATACTGAATACAAAGATAATTACAATAAATAAAATATCTTCAGTATATCTTCCATGTATATCTCTAAGCTTCCATACTCTTCAGATTATCCAGCTGTCATTCTTTCCATCCGAATCTCTTTAGCAGCACTAACCATGATCAGCAACATTAACTTCTTCTAGCAGCATTAACTACTAAGCAACACTAACTACTAGCAGTACTAACTAGCTAAGCAGTACTAACTTTGTTCAAGCAGCACTAACTATGACTAGCAGTATTAATAGTACTAGCAGTAGTAACACTCAGCAGTATTAACTTTTAAGTCTTCTAGCAGTAGTAACTTTGAACCAGCAGCATTAACCATACTTGATGAATTCTTCAGTTCCCAACAAACTCCAACCCCTGCGATCTTGTCTCATCGATACTGACATTGTCACCGTCACTTGGGCACTATTTCCTCGGGTGGCCAGCGCCTAAAATGCTATTTTCGAATATTGCAATGCTATCGGTCCGATATGCGTCTAAGGAAAACATACTTTTAATCATGAGACCGACAATTAAAAACCACTAAAGGAAAATGGGAACTATTACTTACCGAAATTTTCTGGTGTTACAATTCTCCCCACCTTGGAGTTGATTTCGTCCTCGAAAGCTTCACTAGTTAAACAAATTGGGATATTGTCTCTTTATATCTTCCTCGGCTTCCCAAGTCACGTTGGCGCCAGGATGATGCTTTCAATGAATTTTTGACCATCATGACCTCCTTATGACGAAGTTTCTTTTTCTTCCTATCTAGAATAGTGTCGGGTTCTTCAACACAATGGTTGCCTTCATCGAATAACACTTTCCTCTTCTGCTAAACACTTCCGAAGGTAACAAATATGATATGTGTTATAGATTCCATTCATCTCCGGTGGTAACTCTAATTGATAAGCTTGAAGTCCCGCACACTTTATCACGGTAAATGGTCCAAGGAAACGGGGACGTAGCTTCTCGCGCTTTCCGAACCGGATGATACCTTTCCAAGGAGACACTTTCAACATCACGCGGTCTCCTACTTGGAATTCCATCGGCCGCCTCTTTTATCGGCATAACTCTTTCGTCGATCTTGAGCCGCTTTCAATCGCTCCCGGGTGCTTTTAAATTTGTCGGTCGTTTCTTGAACAAATTCGGGACCCATAAACGACTTTTCTCCCGCTTTTAACCAACATACGGGGGTTCTACACTTCTGCCCATATAAGGCCTCAAACGGTGCCATCCCAATTCTCGAGTGGTAACTATTGTTGTACGCAAACTCCACCAATGGTAAGTGAGAGTCCCAACTACCAACAAAGTCTATTACACACGACCTTAACATATCTTCAAACGTTTGAATCGTTCGTTCACTTTGACCATCTGTTTGGAGGTGATAGGCCGTGATTAGTTTCACTCTTGTACCTAATTCCTTTTGCAGACCATCCCAAAAGTTCGAAGTGAATCGACTATCACAATCTGAGACAATGGACAAGGACACTCCATGCGTTTAAATCACTTCATTGATATACAAAATTGCAAACTTGTCCATCGACAAGGTCTCCCGCATGGCTAGGAAGTGAGCACTCTTGTTCAAATGATGAACTACTACCCAAATGGTATTGTGACCTCTTAAGGTTTTTGGCAATTTGGTCACAAAATCCATCGTGATGTGTTCCCACATGTATTCGAGACTCTCTAAGGATTGAAGACTTCCATACGGTCGTTGGTGTTCAGCTTTTACTTGCAAACACGTCACACACCGCTCCACATAGTTCACCACATCCAACTTCATAACTGGCCACCAATAATTTAGCTTAAATGTACATTCAACTAGAAATAAAAGGGCGGGTAGTAGCCCAACTCTTGAAGGGGGAAGCACATAACTAATAGGGTTGGCCTGCGTATCGGTGAAATGGATAGAACTTTGAGGCCCTATACACATCGCCCATCACACTCTGGGAATAGGTTTCGCCTTTATTCCCTCCTTGTCTGGGATCCCAAAAGGAATGGCGGGTAGGATTAAAGGAATTCGGACGGAAGGCTGAAATAGATTTCTCGGGAGCCTCTGGGAGGTCGGGGTATTCAATCCCATGATACTCAAGGAGCAGGGCATCGTAACCCACATTCAGAGTTGTTATGGTTTGAGAAAGAAGCACCAGCCGAGCGCCCTGAATGAATAATAGGTCGTTGAGCGAAACTCTTGGCATCCTCCTCTTATGCGGGAATAGGTACTAGATGTTTAAAGAAAAACTGAAAAAAAGCTTCAGAATCCGTCTCTAGAAAGTATGCAACTGGCCTTAAATTGTATCAGCGAATCTGCTACTTTGTTCCCTTCTCAAATTCCTTCCCTTCATCACATATTGGGCAACCACCTTGGAAAAAAAATTATCTCGCTAGAATGCCTCCTTTGTTCGGTATGAAACCTGAATTGAAAGAGCAAGAACAAGTCTCTCTATTTTTTTAGGGAGCAGAACAACAATAGAGGAACATGGTCGCTAGGAAATCAGATTCCATAGTCAAGGCTACATTTTTATACTTCTCGAGTCAATGTAGTACTTGGACATATGAGCCTCTTCTAGAAGTAGCCTCGATTGCCTCCGATCTTGAGCACCCAAACATGCCCCTTGAACAACTTTACCCCATGGCTATCCTCCATTAAGAGTAAACGTTGTTTCTTAATTACTTCTTCTTTAATATTCTCTTCCAACAATGTTTCAGCTTGAAACGTTTTGATCCTTTCGATAATGCTTGACACTAACTCGATTCTCGATAGGGTGGCCCGGATGCTCTCTATATAGTCCTTTCGACTCAAAGCATCGACTACCACATTTAGCTTTACTAGGGTGGTAAAGCAACTCATAGTCATAATCCTTGAGTAGTTCAAGCCATCACCTCTGCCTCATGGTCAACTCCTTCTGATCAATGACATACTTCAAGTTCTTATGATCAGTGTAGAGAGTACACTTCATGCCATAAAGATAGTGTCACCATAACTTCTAGGCAAACACTACCGCCGCTAACTCTAAATCGTATGTAAGGTGGTTTGCCCATGGTCCTCGAATTGTCTTGATTCATAGGAAATCACTTTGCATCTTTACATTAAAACACAACCCAAAACCATTTTGGAGGGGTCGCTATAGACCACAAAGTCTTCTGATCCTTCTGGTAGGAATAAAATTTATGCTTCACAAAGCTTCTTTTGTAAAGTCCAGAATGCTTTCTCCTGCGTCTCGGTCCATACAAACTTTACATTCTTCCTCATCAAGGTTGTCAAGGAATAAGCGATCTTGGAGAAATCTTAGATAAACCTTCGGTAGTAGACCACCAAATCCAAGAAGCTTCGGATATCTAACGGACTCTTGGGAGGTTCCCAATTCATCATCGCCTCAATTATGGATGGATCAACCTTCACCCTGTCTCGAGTGACCACATGACCCAAGAATTGGACCTCTTCTAACCAAAATTCACACTTGGAGAACTTCACATACAACTACTCCTTCTTTAGTACTTCTAGGACTTCCTGTAGGTGTTGCTCGTGTTCTGACTCTCTCTTGGAATAATAGAGTATGTCATCAAT
Organism: Arctium minus; assembly: GCA_954870635.1. NCBI lineage: Eukaryota > Viridiplantae > Streptophyta > Magnoliopsida > Asterales > Asteraceae > Arctium > Arctium minus. Next base: position 41,035,429 of record OX941088.1, on the reverse strand, counting down.
GAACACGATCACCTACTTGTCAAGAAAAGGTCGGCACACGCGGTTCATCAAATCTATGAACACCGGCGGTGCGTTAGTCAAGCCAAACGACATTACTAAGAATTCGTAATGGCCGTAATGCGTCCTAAAAGCCATCTTTGGGATGTCGTCCTTCTTCACCCTCACTTGATGATATACCGAATGTAATGTAGGTTGATCTTTGAGAAACAACCCTCCCCTTGAAGATGATCAAACAGGTCGAAGATTCTTGGGAGAGGGATACTTGATCTTTACGGTTGCTTTGTTCAACTCCCTATAGTCGATGCACATTTTTATGGTGTCATCCTTCTTCTTAACGAACAAGACCGGACGACGACCTCAGTCTCACGAATCATTTCTTGAGAAGGTCTTGAAGCTGCTCCCTCGTCTCTTGCATCTTGGATGGAGATAACCGGTAAGTAGCTCTAGTGATTGGAGCTTCCTCTGGGATAAGGTCAATCCAAAACTCTATTTTTCGGTCAGGTGGCAAACCAAGAAAGTAGTACAGGAACACATCGGGAAACTCGCACACCACTTTCACGTCCTCGAGCTTATCCTTCTCGAGGTTGGCATTTATCACATATTCCAAAGAGGATGAACATCCTTTTACTATGCACTTACGTGCTTTAGTCATGGTAATAACCGCCACATCTTCTTTCCTCCTCTCCCCATATATGAATGTGACATCATCATCCGAAATTGGGATTCAAATTAACTTCTTTGAGCACAAGATTTCTTTTTGGTTTTCTGCCAATCAATCAATCTCCACTATGTCGAAACCACCAATGACTATAGGTAACAAATTAATCATAAACTTCTTCCCCTCGATCTCAAGAGTACAACTCTTCACAACCTCACAAATCATTACTTGACCACCATTAGCTATCTCTGTAAGGTCCAATTGAGATCATGATTGGTATTGATTAGATGAAGAATAAGGAATCATAGGGAAGAAATCAGTAGATTATTCAACAGAAAAGTAAATCTACACTAAGAGAGCAAGAACACAGTAAGCGGCTACATTGTTCCTGATTTGAATTACACAAAATGAAAGGTTAACCCTAAAAACTATTACATGATTTCTATTTATACCCCAAGTCCCTTGTAAACACTATAAGCCCAAACCCAATACAAGGCCCATTACAATAATATTGATTACTTTATGAAACTTCTAAATAGAACATAAAATATGTTCTAACATTCTCCCCCTAAGTTTTGTAAAGTAATCATTCTCTGATCAGCTCCAGCTTCAGCTCCTCTCCCCCTTGATTTCTTTATAAAACTTAGTGCTGCATAAACATCAAAGCATCCTTAAGCTCCCCCTAGAATGTAGCTCTTATCCTCGAAGTATCAACTAAAATATCAGATCTGATGTAGACAATAACCTCGACTGAGTGCACATAAAGACAACTTTTTCCTCTAGTAAATCCAACACATTCCTTAACGCCCACAAGAATGATATGTGTGGATTATGGAGTGACACCCAAGTGCATCTTCAGTATATAACATCTGATCTGTCTGTGAACCATGAGTTGAATTTAGAATTCAACTTAAGAACTTAATCTGATAAGCTTACGGGCGGTAGCATCCGGTAGCAACACTATAAGGCAAGGGTAGAAGGCAAGCAATTGTTCAACAACTGATAGAAGATACTCATTTTCTGACTGGTTTCCAGAATACTGAGTCATCAAACCCGGAACTCCTTTCTTCACAAATCAGCTGGATGATTATCGGCTCTCAGGATTCTGAAGCACAACCAAAGTGCAGAACAGTGATTGCAGTCGCTCACACTACTGAGTGATCAAGTCAGAAGAATGATAAAGTGCTCTCAACGGTCTAACCACAAAAGAAGCTTTCCAGACTAATGATTACAGATTATCAGGCAGCTAACTCAATCCAAGCAGAGACCAAATCATCAAATCCAGAATCTGAAAATCTTTGCAGATCATGAGCACTCGTGAAATATAGATCAGTTACTAAGGATATATGACCAACCAGCTGTCACATATGCATTCCGCGTATAAAGCTCAGGAACAAGGCAAACTTGTATGAAATAGGGTTCAGAACAGTCAGAATTCTCAAAAATCACCAAAACTTTCGCAAACAACTGAAATTCGCAGATCCATATTGACAATGAAACACAATTCGCAAGATGCATTAAGCTTAAACCACAATTTGCAGATCTCTATCCTGCGAATTCTCAACTTTCGCAAGAGCTCATTCTGCGAATCCTCGCATTTCGCACCTCTCTTTTTCATGAATCCTCAAAATTCGCAACAAACATACCCGCGAATTCTGGACTTAGAACATTTATCAAATTTTTTGGAAGCCACTTTTCGCAAACACAACCTGCGAAACCTTTGAATGTGGCCTGCGAATCCTTAGGAATTCGCACACAACATAAGCACAGTGGCCTGCGAATCCTTCAACTTTTGCAATATGCCACTTGAGAATTCTTCCCTTGTAAAATTTGTTGTGTCCAATGTTCTGCGAAATCTTCATTCTGCGAAATCTTTTCTCTGCGAATCCTTCTCTCTACGAGTTCTTCTTGAATCTAGCGAATTCTTGTAGATCTGGACGAATTTTCAACTTTTCTTCAACAAATTCTTCAAAGCTTCGATTCTTGAGTTAATACTTTGAACGTAGGTCTGAAAACACCATTGAAGTACATTTGTAGTTGATCACTTTCTCTGATATTGACTCCGAACCTCAAATCGAACCAACTACAGAGAGAAATATTTTCGAACAAAAATACTCAAAAAAATCGACAGATTCGATATTCTGGAGTGAAATTGATATAAGCAATTGATTCGAAAATGATTTACAATAACCTCTGAATCAATTAAACATCAAAAATCAAACAATTTCACAGTAAACCACAGAAATCGAAATTCAACAGGACTGTTCTATCAAAACCAAATCAGATCTCTCGATCGTTCAGAAAGATGTTTTCTGTTTAGCTCTGATACCAATTGATAAGTCCAATTGAGATCATGATTGGTTTGATTAAGAAGATAACAAGGAATCATAGGGAAGAAATCAGTAGATTATTCAACAGAAAAGTAAATCTGCACTAAGAGAGAAAGAACACAGTAAGCGGCTACATTGTTCCTGATTTGAATTACACAAAATGAAAGGTTAACCCTAAAAACTATTACATGATTTCTATTTATACCTCAAGTCCCTTGTAAACACTATAAGCCCAAACCCAATACAAGGCCCATTACAATAATATTGATTACTTTATGAAACTTTTAAATAGAACATAAAATATGTTCTAACAATCTCTACTACTAAGGCATCCTCTAGACACTAGTGGTCACATAAATCTTTTGGCACAAAGAATCCGACACAAAAGAGAAACTTGCGTTCGAATCAAATAGAGCACGTGTGGGTACAGAGTTTATGATGAACGTACCCGAAACCACGTCAGTTGATGTCTTAGCCTCCTCAGTAGTCATCTGGAAAGCTTGGATCGAAACCCTTGGAGGGTTCTCCTTCTTATCTTGACTACTACCCGAATTCAACTTCGGGTAATCCTTTCTGAAGTGTCCAGGCGTCTTGCACTCACAACACACAAGCCCCTTTCCACGGGAAATCTTTCGTTAGGTGGTACGACTTTCCACACTTGTAGAAGTTTAGTTGGTTGGATTTGTAAGGACCGTGGTGTTTGCTCCGGAATTTCGGATACCACCTAGCCTCTCGACGGTTGTCGAAACTTCTTCCCTCGATAAATGGCCGCAACCTCTTGAGAGTCCTGAGGTTGCTTTCCCATATCCTCTTATCTCCTACCACAAATCTATCCTCCTTGCCACGAGCATACACATCTTCCACGATCTGTGTCTCCTCTATTGTTTCGCGAAGAGTGGAGGCTTTAGAGTTCCATGGCCATCATGTCGGCCGAAAGACCCTTGTGATAGGCATTGATCTTCTCTTTCTCGCTCGGGGCCACATGCCCCACTAAGTCAAGTTTTTCCATGAACCAACGAGTATATTGTTTTACCAACATACTCCTCTTCTTGAGAGCTCAGAACTCGTCTTTAATGTGACCAATCTCTCGCTCGTTGTAGTACTCATCCATAACCTTCTTATTAAATGTGGTCTAAGTTAACTGTGCAATGACTGTAGCATCAAGAGTGGATTTGGTGAAATTACACCATCGGAGAGCTGGGCCTCTTAGAATCTGGGAGGAAAACTTCACTTTCTGAATCTCCTCACACTCACTCGAGTCAAAAGCCTGCTCGATCTCCTGTATCCAGTTCATCCAGCAACTGGATTGTCTGATCCTGAAAATTCTGGTGGCTTACAAAACAAGAAGGTTTTATAGGAGCAAGATCTCCCACTGTGCTTGGCATCGGTATTAACTTGATCTTTAGTCTTGACAACATTCGGTACCCCGGAACCCACCACAAAATTTTCGGATACTGTCTCATGTCTATGATTACTAGTGTCCCGATCCTCCAACATCTTCATGAACAATTCCTGTTGTCTCTCCGTTTTCGAGTTTACCATTTGCATCAAACTGGCCAACATCTCAGTTTGCGGGTTCACCTCTTGCATAACCAGGTTAGAAGAGGCTATGTTGACCCTAGGCACGTGTCCCGGCCCTACGCCAACAATGGTGGTATAGGTAGGTCCATAGTTGCATCGACCCTTTCTGTCTGATTTAGCGTTGACACACTCGCCTCGTGACCATCTATCTGGGTCCGAGGTCTACCAGGAGTGTTTACCATCTTAGTCTGCCACACACACGAGAAGGAGAATAAGAACTCATATAGATATAATAATAACACACGAAACGTACTACTACATTCATTAATCATCGTAATAATAGTAAATTCAAGTATGCCTACGTAACAACATATTCATAATAGCAGTAGCTAAGTGAAATAATGAACATATTATAGATAATAATTCTCGTTACCACCGTTATGATTCTCAATTAGTGTAATTTCGTTGATTCTATAATCATCCTATCTTAGAAGTTCTACCAAAATCTCACAAATCATAACTTAACGTCTTAGCTTAAGTCTAGGCATCTTACTTTCATACCTAGTTCACATAAACTAGAGCTTTGATAGCAACTTGTAACACCCCTAAAAATAGAGGTAAGTTTAAACGTGGGATATGACGTAAGATCGACATCTATATAAAAGAAAATCATCTAAAAGAGGAAATTGTAATAACGTTTACAACCCAGTAAATGGAAATTATAGTTAACAACCTACTAATCTAAACTATACTAGCTTAGATTACAACGAGTGTCATTATCATCTTCTAAAAAAAACTGTCAAATGTTTGTACGCCAATCTATCCAAAAATCGACTATCGAAAAATATTGCCTATATCGACATCCAACTCTCCTCTCAAGACTTCAGAACCCCACCACTAAAGGAACCTGATATACATGTCTTTAAGAAAAAGTGTTAGGCTTGACGCCTAATGGGAACAAACATTTATAAATAACAAATGCGTAAGTAAAACGGTAAGAACCCTATGGTCCAAAGTTATACAAATCCCATTTTCACATGATCACATAAGAACCCTATGGTCCAAAGTTCATCTTGCGATGACGGAGGAGAGCCAATTTCCATGGATTGTAGCGGAACACAAAAGTAAGATACCTTCCAAGTTATAGAGCTCATACTAGGATCAATGGCCACAAGTTCTCAGACCCTTAATATATGTATGGATATGGGCCTAGATGGTCCTAGTAATACTCATTCACTGATATTATATTTATGGTCAATGGTTAGAATCCGAATCCACATAACCGTACCAAGTTTCCCCCGATGACCCAATGTCTCAATTAGTTATCAAATGGGAAACATCCCAAATAAACAAAGCCGACTCCTATGCTTGTGGATCTATTCACATTAGTTTAAGATTAATCACATTTACATCTTGACAAACTATAATCGCACATATAGTTTCCATAACCAAATATTCTCATAAAATGCTTCCATTGTAAGACATCATCACATAAGGCTAAAGTCTATATGAATATCCAAATAAAACTATTTTCCATTTATAGGCAATGTTTCCCATAAAACAATTATCCACAACGTTGATAAGGTTTAGAGTAACCATTAGTTCCTAACTAAAACAATCCATTCATTCTATTTCAAAACCCCACTTTTGCCATTAAAATCATCTAACACAAAGAGTGCCATAAGTGTACCCAAAAATGGATTATTCAAGTTTTCCAACAACAAAAAACATATAACACTTCATTTTGTAACTCATATAATAAAACCCAACATTTCTCATAAAAAGGGTGGAAACCTAAAAATCTCCAAAATGATCATGTTAGGTCAAAATCTCAAAATCTTAAGGTTTTGACATGTATTAAGTTTAGAAAGAGTACGATGAACTCACCTTATAACACTCTAAAATTTGGGGTAATTTTTAAAATCGAAAATTCGACAACATAACATTTATAAATAGGGCAAACCATCCATAATGGCAAGTGTGAGCGTTTACAAAACCTGTAACAATAAATAGGGAAACGACAACAAACTAATCTAAACTACAACTGGCCAGATTACATTGGTTGTCAACCCAATACCAAAAGAATAATTGTTTAAATGTTACAGCTCCCAAAATAACTATCATCCAAAAATGCCCTCAAAAGACTACGCTCTTCGCTCAACCCCTTGACGACCCGCCGCTAAGGGAACCTGTTATACACATCGTTTGAGAAAAAGCGTTAGGCTTAAAGCCTAGTGAGAACATACAATTTATATGAATATAGAAAAGAATTAGTTGCAACGTAAATATTGTTTTCTTCAACATTCTTGTAAAAGGTTTGGTAAACATATAGTGACCTTCCGGTCCAGACACTCATCTTGCGACGACGGGTATAAACCCGAATCCAAGGATTGTGGCAGAACACTCAGTAAGCCACTTTCCAAGTTTTGAGCTCACCGTACTAGGATCAAGGCCGTGAACCTGCCGGTCCAAATAACGATGTGGGAGGGTGGCACCCGATGATCCAAGTCATGCTCATTCACTAGGATTTACATTTACGACCCACGGCTAGTATCCGGTCCCACATAACCGTACTAAGTTTCCCTCTAGGGTCCAATGTCTCAACTAGCTACATACGGGAGTTACCCCCAAATAATAAGCCAACTAAATACCTATGGATCCATTAGTAATAGTCTAGACTCGTCACAATCACACATGTGACCAACTATAATCAAACATATAGTTCGTAAAACCATTTAATTTCTAAATCACCATTTAATGGTTAACTGCTGATAAGAATCACAAGCCCATATATAATCATCATAAGGCTAACATCTCAATCCCAAAATGTTTCTTTACCAAATAAACCTTTCCATAATGGAAACCATTTTATAAAAACATGAATTTCTTTATATTGTAACCATTTGTTTCCTTTCCACAAAATAACCTTTTTCACTAAAACCTTCTTAAAATGTTTAATCGTAAACTTGGCTAGAAGCCAAAAGTTAAACATTTATTCAACATAAGATAACAACAACACGTTTGTGGTACTAAGACATGTATTTAACCATCTTTTCACAAAAGGGGTGAGAAACCCTAAAAATCTCCTAAAGTTGTCAAGTTAGGTCAAAACTCATCAACATTAATAATGTAAACAAGGAGATGTTTAGTAGTCAAAATATGCATTTTGATGTGTATAAAGTTTAGCAAAAAGAAAATATGAACTCACCTTGGGGTTAAACACCAAAACCCTAGAAACTTCTAGTTGGAGATCTTTACCAAAGCGCATAAACACCTAACCACCACCATTAATGAGGAGGGATAAGGTTGGATGAAGTAATAAATGAAGAGGAAGTTTTAGGGCTGGAAACTTACCAAGAACAGCAGAGCAAAACGACCTAGACCTTTCCCAAAAATCAGATAAATGAAATAAATTCGGAGCTGTCCGATTTATAGGTCCGCCCCCGCTGGCGATAGTGACACTGTCACTATCGCGGGGCATACTCGCGCCGAATGTACCGTAACCCATAGGCCGGCCGCGATTGTGCCCCCGGCGAGTCACTATCGCCGGCATGATCGCGCAGAAGGTACAAGGCCTCAAAACTCCAGATTTCGACTCCGCGACTCACGAGCCTACGACGCTGGAAAAGATTCTACGGAAAGAATTGAAATAACCCGAAAAGTCGCAACCAGACGAGTTGGTAATCTAGATTATTACAAAACAAAAATACGGGTGTTACAATCCTCCCCAACTTGAAATCGATTTCGTCCCCGAAATCCCAACTACTCGAACAGGTGAGGATATCTTCGCTTCATATCCTCTTCGGCTTCCCACGTCACATTGGCACCTCGATGATGCTTCCATTGAACTTTGACCATAGTGACTTCTTTGTGGCGAAGCTTCCTTGACTTCTTCTCCAAAATAGCCTCGGGCTCTTCAACACAACGGTTACCCTCGTCCACTCTAATCTCGGAAAGAGGGATAACGCTCTCCTCTTCCGCCAAGCATTTCCGAAGGTAGCAAACGTGAAAGGTGTTGTGGATCCCGTTCAATTCTGAAGGAAGTTCCAACTGGTATGCTTGCAAGCCCACACGCTTAAGCACTTTAAACGGTCCAAGGAAACGGGGACTCAACTTCCCGCGCTTTCCGAACCGGATGATGCCTTTCCATGGTGACACTTTCAACATCACAAGGTCGCCCACTTGGAATTCCATCGGTCGCCTCTTCTTATCGGCATAGCTCTTTTGCCGATCTTGAGCCGCTTTCAACCTTTCCCGAATGCCTTTGACCTTATCGGACGTCTCTTGCACGATTTCAGGTCCGGCGAACTGCTTCTCTCCCGCCTCAAGCCAACATACGGGAGTTCTACACTTCCGCCCGTACAAGGCTTCGAACGGAGCCATACCGATACTCGAGTGGTAGCTATTGTTATACGCAATCTCCACCAAAGGTAGGTGAGAGTCCCAACTACCCCCGAAGTCGATGACGCAAGATCTTAACATGTCTTCTAGCGTTTGAATTGTTCTCTCGCTCTGTCCGTCGGTTTGAGGGTGGTAAGCCGTACTCAACTTCACGCGCGTACCAAGCTCTTTCTGCAAGCCATCCCAAAATTTTGAAGTGAACCGACTGTCGCGATTGGATACAATAGACAATGGCACTCCATGCCTCGATACCACTTCATCGATGTAAAGTTTCGCCAACTTGTCCATCGGTAGCGTCTCCCGCATGGCCAAGAAATGAGCGCTCTTGGTCAACCGGTCGACTATTACCCATATGGTATCGTGACCTCGAAGAGTCTTGGGCAACTTAGTCACAAAATCCATGGTAATATGCTCCCATTTCCACTCGGGGATTTCCAATGACTGAAGACTCCCATACGGACGCTGATGCTCGGCCTTTACTTGCAAACATGTCACACAACGCTCTACGTAACGGGCCACGTCAAGCTTCATCACCGGCCACCAATAATGTAGCCTCAAGTCTCGGTACATCTTTGTACTTCCCGGATGAATGGAATACTTGGACTTGTGTGCATCTTCAAGGAGAAGTTCCCGATTGCCCCCAACCTTGGGTACCCACACACGACCATTGAACAACTTCACTCCACGACCATCCTCCGTTAAGAGCAACTGTTGTTTTGTCATGACTTCATCCTTGAGATTCTCTTTCAACAATGCTTCCCTTTGAGATGATTTGATCTTTTCAATGAGACTCGACACGAGTTCGATTCTTGAGAGGGTGACCCGAATGCTCCCGCTATAATCCTTCCGAATCAACGCATCAGCCACTACGTTCGCCTTACCGGGATGATAAAGCAACTCACAATCGTAGTCCTTAAGTAACTCAAGCCACCGCCTTTGCCTCATATTCAGCTCTTTCTGATCAAAGACATACTTCAAACTCTTATGATCTGTGTATAAAGTACACTTCGTGCCGTAGAGGTAGTGTCGCCAAAGCTTCAAAGCGAACACCACCGCCGCTAACTCCAGATCATGGGTAGGGTAATTCTTTTCGTGAATCTTGAGTTGCCTCGACGCGTAAGCGATTACCTTGCCTCTTTGCATCAACACACAACCCAAACCCATCTTTGAGGCGTCACTATAGACTACGAAGTCCTCCGACCCTTCGGGTAGTGACAAAATTGGAGCTTCACACAACTTCTTTTGCAAAGTCCGGAACGCCTTCTCTTGCGTTTCGGTCCAGACAAACTTCACATTCTTCCTAGTCAAAGCCGTCAAGGAAGAAGCGATCTTGGAGAAGTCTTGTATGAATCTACGATAGTAGGCCGCCAAACCCAAGAAACTTCGGATTTCTGAAGGACTCTTTGGAGGCTCCCAGTTCATCATCGCTTCGATCTTGGAGGGATCTACTTTCACTCCGTCTCGAGTGACAACGTGACCCAAGAATTGAACTTCTTCAAGCCAAAAGTCGCATTTGGAAAACTTGGCAAACAAACTTTCTTTCCTCAGTACCTCTAGGACTTCGCGCAGATGTTGCTCGTGTTCTGTCTTGCTCTTGGAATACACGAGTATGTCATCAATGAATACAATGACCGACTTGTCGAGGAACGGTCGGCACACCCTATTCATCAAATCCATAAACACCTCTGGTGCGTTAGTTAGACCAAACGGCATCACCAGGAACTGGTAATGGCTGTAACGTGTTCTAAAAGCCGTTTTCGGAACGTCTTCCTCTCTCACCTTCACTTGGTGATATCCCGAGCGCAAATCGATCTTCGAGAAACAACCCGCTCCTTGGAGTTGGTCGAATAAATCGTCGATCCTCGGGAGTGGGTACTTATTCGTCACCGTAGCCTTATTCAGTTCGCGATAATCGATGCACATTCTCATTGTGCCATCCTTCTTCTTGACGAACAAGACCGGAGCTCCCCAAGGCGACGAGCTCGGTTTTATGAATCCCTTTTCTAGGAGCTCTTGGAGTTTAGCCATCATCTCTTGCATCTCCGACGGCGCTAACCGGTAAGGAGCTCTTGCAATTGGAGCCGCCCCCGGTATAAGATCAATCCGGAACTCCACTTGACGATCGGGTGGCAAACCAAGCAAATTGTCCAGAAAGACCTCGGGAAATTCGCGTACCACTTTCACGTCCTCGAGTTTCTTCTTCTCGAGCTTAGCGTTTATCACACAAGCTAGAAAGGACGAACATCCTTTCACTAAGCACTTCCTCGCTTTATCCATGGTGATGACCGCTACATCTCCCTTCCTTCTTTCGCCAAAAACTACCACCATGTCACCATCCGACGTAGGAAGTCGAATTAGCTTTTTGGAGCAAAGGATTTCGACATGATTGTCCGCCAACCAATCCATACCGACCACCACGTCGAATCCACCAATGACCATTGGCATCAAGTTGATTAGGAATTTCTTTCCTTCGATGCTAAGGGTACAATCTTTCAAGACATCACGGATTAACACTTGCTCCCCATTAGCGATATCTACCACTAAAGCATTCTCTAGACTATTAGTGGGCATGGCAAGTTTTTCACGAAACACAACCGATATGAAAGAGAAGCTGGCACCCGAATCAAATAGTACACGAGCAGGCACGGAGTTTAGAAGAAACGTACCCGATACCACATCAGCGGATGCCTTGGCCTCATCGGCCGTCATCTGGAAAGCTCGGCCGGGAACTCTAGGAGGGTTCTCTTTCTTCTCCGGGGCGCTCCCCGTTCTCCACTTTGGGCAATCCTTTCGAAAATGTCCCGGCGTCTTGCACTCGAAGCAAACAATTCCTTTGATCGGGCAGTCTTTGACCTGGTGACCGATCTTACCACATTTGGCACAAGTCATGGAACTAGAATTACAGTTGCCGTAATGCTTGCTCCTACATCTTTGGCACCATCGTGCTTCTTGCCGGTTGTTGAAACTCCTATTCCCGACAAAAGGTTGATTCCTCCTTGGAGGTGCGGAGTTGCCCTCCCATCTTCTCTTGTCACCAACAAATACCGATTTCTCCGCCTTACTTCTCGCAAAGATTTCTTCCATGAATTGAGCTTCTTCAATCGTTTCACGAAGATTGGAAGCCTTGGAGTTGTGGACCATGGACAACATGTCCGCCGGTAGGCCGTTGAGGTAGGCCTTGATCCTTTCTTTCTCTGTTGGGGCTACGTGCCCCACCAAATCGAGTTTCTCCAAGAATTGACGAGTGTACTCCCTCATTGTCAAGTTCCCCTTTACCAGAGATCGAAACTCTTTTTCGATGCGGTCCATAGATCTCTCGCTACAGAACTCTTCCATCAGTTTTCTTTTAAACTCGACCCAAGACAACTGAGCTAATACAGTAGGAGAGAGAGTGGATTGTGTAACATTCCACCAGGTGAGCGCCGAGTCTCTCAGCAGTTGGGTGCCAAACCGCACTCTCTGATCGTCTCCACATTCTGAGGAGCCAAAAGCTTGCTCAACAGCTCTAATCCACTTCACACATAGGATTGGGTCGTCAGAACCAGAGAACTCTGGCGGCCCGCATCCCAGAAAGGATTTGTAAGAGAAACTTCTCCCATTTTTCTGAGCACCCACGACTCTGTGCTCTTCCGTCCTGATACCCGGATCGGTGCCACCAGAACCAATCACAACGTTCTCGGCAACCGCCTCGTTTCTCTTGAGGTTGGCATCACGATCCTCCAACATCTTCATGAACGCTTCTTGCTGCTTCTCCATTGCCGTCGACACCATTTGCATGATGCTGGCCATCATGTCGGCTTGAGGGTTAACCTCCTGAACCACCGGATTCGTGGATGCCAACTCCACTCTTGGCACTTGCTCCACCTCTCCCGTGAATATGGGTGGCATACCCGGAGGAACGACAATCGTTGTCCGAACTACGGGATTCCGTTCAGGCGAGCTGTCATCACGCAAATCCCCATCGACTAACGGTCGACTACGAGTGTTCACCATACTAGAACAATGGCTGCCACACAAGCACGAGAAAGAGTAAGAAAGAGGTTAACCGAAACAATTACGGAAGAAACGTACTACTAATCCAACCAATTGTCATAACATTAGCAAACTAAGTACACTTACGTAAAATATCCTCATAATAACATTAGCTAAGTGAGATTATGAACATATAACACATAAGGGTCCTCGTTATCATTATCACAACGTTTGGTGAATATAACTTCCGTCGACTCTAAGGCTATCCCATCTTAGAAGTTCTACCCAACTCACGATCATTGCCTAACAATACTCAGTCTAAGTCTAGACATCTTACATTCATGCCTAGTTCACTTAAACTAGAGCTCTGATACCAACTTATAACACTCTAAAATTTGGGGTAATTTTTAAAATCGAAAATTCGACAACATAACATTTATAAATAGGGCAAACCATCCATAATGGCAAGTGTGAGCGTTTACAAAACCTGTAACAATAAATAGGGAAACGACAACAAACTAATCTAAACTACAACTGGCCAGATTACATTGGTTGTCAACCCAATACCAAAAGAATAATTGTTTAAATGTTACAGCTCCCAAAATAACTATCATCCAAAAATGCCCTCAAAAGACTACGCTCTTCGCTCAACCCCTTGACGACCCGCCGCTAAGGGAACCTGTTATACACATCGTTTGAGAAAAAGCGTTAGGCTTAAAGCCTAGTGAGAACATACAATTTATATGAATATAGAAAAGAATTAGTTGCAACGTAAATATTGTTTTCTTCAACATTCTTGTAAAAGGTTTGGTAAACATATAGTGACCTTCCGGTCCAGACACTCATCTTGCGACGACGGGTATAAACCCGAATCCAAGGATTGTGGCAGAACACTCAGTAAGCCACTTTCCAAGTTTTGAGCTCACTGTACTAGGATCAAGGCCGTGAACCTGCCGGTCCAAATAACGATGTGGGAGGGTGGCACCCGATGATCCAAGTCATGCTCATTCACTAGGATTTACATTTACGACCCACGGCTAGTATCCGGTCCCACATAACCGTACTAAGTTTCCCTCTAGGGTCCAATGTCTCAACTAGCTACATACGGGAGTTACCCCCAAATAATAAGCCAACTAAATACCTATGGATCCATTAGTAATAGTCTAGACTAGTCACAATCACACATGTGACCAACTATAATCAAACATATAGTTCGTAAAACCATTTAATTTCCAAATCACCATTTAATGGTTAACTGCTGATAAGAATCACAAGCCCATATATAATCATCATAAGGCTAACATCTCAATCCCAAAATGTTTCTTTACCAAATAAACCTTTCCATAATGGAAACCATTTTATAAAAACATGAATTTCTTTATATTGTAACCATTTGTTTCCTTTCCACAAAATAACCTTTTTCACTAAAACCTTCTTAAAATGTTTAATCGTAAACTTGGCTAGAAGCCAAAAGTTAAACATTTATTCAACATAAGATAACAACAACACGTTTGTGGTACTAAGACATGTATTTAACCATCTTTTCACAAAAGGGGTGAGAAACCCTAAAAATCTCCTAAAGTTGTCAAGTTAGGTCAAAACTCATCAACATTAATAATGTAAACAAGGAGATGTTTAGTAGTCAAAATATGCATTTTGATGTGTATAAAGTTTAGCAAAAAGGAAATATGAACTCACCTTGGGGTTAAACACCAAAACCCTAGAAACTTCTAGTTGGAGATCTTTACCAAAGCGCATAAACACCTAACCACCACCATTAATGAGGAGGGAGAAGGTTGGATGAAGTAATAAATGAAGAGGAAGTTTTAGGGCTGGAAACTTACCAAGAACAGCAGAGCAAAACGACCTAGACCTTTCCCAAAAATCAGATAAATGAAATAAATTCGGAGCTGTCCGATTTATAGGTCCGCCCCCGCTGGCGATAGTGACAGGCGATAGTGCCACTGTCACTATCGCGGGGCATACTCGCGCCGAATGTACCGTGACCCATAGGCCGGCCGCGATTGTGCCCCCGGCGATAGTGACACTGTCACTATCGCGGGCATGATCGCGCAGAAGGTACAAGGCCTCAAAACTCCAGATTTCGACTCTGCGACTCACGAGCCTACGACGCTGGAAAAGATTCTACGGAAAGAATTGAAATAACCCGAAAAGTCGCAACCAGACGAGTTGGTAATCTAGATTATTACAAAACAAAAATACGGGTGTTACACACCTTTCCTGATTTAACTTCAAACCTAAAACCAAATAATACCCTAGAAAGATGAGGATGAGCGCTTGGAGCTTGATTGAGGCTTAGACCCTTCACACTAATTACTAAGTGAACCCTATAGATGAATAATAAATGCTCATGGTTAGATCAAGAAGGATTTAATGAAGAGAGATGAAATGGAGGAGACGAATACTTTAAATACAGAGAAAAATCACCTAAACCAAACCTGGAAATGAGTTTTCTGCCTAAAAATTGGACGTGGGCTTTAAATACCCGACCTGGTCCCATGCGATAGTGCCCATGTGATAGTGACACTGTCACAGTCGCAGAGCACAATTCCTTCCTTCTCGCGATAGTGCCCATGCGATATTGACATTGTCACAGTCCCAGGGCACAATCACCTTGCTTGTACCACGAGCACTCCAACCCCTGCGATCTTGCCTCGACGATAGTGACATCGTCACTGTCGCTTATGCACTATCGTGATGGGTGTCAAGAGCCTAAAAATGCTATTTTTCGAATATGCAATGCTCCCGGTCCGATATGCGTCTAAGAAAAACATACTTCTAATCATGACACCAACAATTAAAATTCACTAAAAGAAAAGGGGAAATTTTACTTACCGAAATTTACGGGTATTACAACCACCACCAGTGACCACCGCCAACCACCGTCGACCACCTCCACCTCTTCCACCACCTTCACAACCACAACCCATCGCCACAGCCACTACCATCGTCGATCACCTCCACTGATCACCACCGCCCATCGCCGCCCACCACCACCTATACCTCGCCACATTAGATACATGTAACACCCGTAAAATCTATTGTACGTAGAAGTCTTTTTATGAATCTATTTGTTAAGATTTAGGAATTTCTTATATGGAATCAACCTAAAACCTTGAACTTTAGAAATTCGTGCCTTGGTTTGGAAATTAAGTTTTGAGACTTAGCCGAGAGGGCAGTGGGTTACGCGGGCTAGGGCGCGGCCTCCAAGCCGCGGAACTCATTGGATAATCGGACCTCAGAGGCACGCGCGGGTTAGTACGCAACCTCCAAGCCGCAGACCAAGCCGCGGGAATGCCCGACAGGTCCTATAGACGGATTTTCCCCCTTTTCTCCTCATTTTTTCCCACCAACACACTTCTCCTTCATTTAGTGCGATTTTAAGGAACCCTAGGTGCCTTTCTTCAAGCTTGGAAGCTATTTGAGTTCATCTAGTGCCTCAAGATTTAAAGAGCTAGCTTGGATAGTTGGGATCTACATCCTCTCCCCAACATACTTGGTTTTCTAGGTTTTCTCATCAAGAAACCTAACTAGTGAGTTCATCCTTTTTCATAAACTCTATACATGTCAAAATCAAGATTTTAAACTACTAGACATCTCCATTTTCACTTATACAACTTGGGGTGTTTTATCACCTAAAACCCTAATTTTGGGGATTCTAGGGTTTATGTATTTGGATGAAATTTCAAGAAAAGAAAAGGATATTTGGGATTTATATGAGAATAAGATTTGACATCATGTTTTCCATTCTCTAGCTTTAAAGATTCATTTAATAATGTATTGATGAAATTTCATGTTGAACTGCTGATAAGTTTGTACCTTGAAAACTAGTTTTACAATGGCCTTGGGTTGAATATGTAGAAAGCCATGCTAGAACCTAAACTATCAAAGTGACCCAAATGGTTAAAATATGGGTATGTGACTTATATGTCAACTTGGAACCTCTTGGTAAAATTATGTGAGCATTATATGGGAACTTTCATTTGTCATTGTATTGGATGACACATTTAAACGTTGAATTATCAGTTGGCTGATTTGCTCTATGTGGCATATTTGATTTCTCTTGGGAGTCATGACCCCATAATTGTTGTTGCATTTAGTCCGACGTTGGGACATTAGTTTCTCTCGTCGAGGCACGTTTAGGCATCAGATTGGGTTATAAGTCCTATGTGCCAAGTATTACGATATTGGATGAGGATCTTAATGTAAGATCCCTTTTGGGTTGAAGTTGACTTTCCACAGGTGTACGTTTAAAGCCACTGAGCCTAACATCCCTTGCGTGTACTTTTATGTGTTTTGGCTTTACTGACCGTCAAGTGGCCTACTTTTGTGTTCCGTCACTTGTGTTAGTAAGCGGGTCTCCCCCGTTAAACCAAGAGGTAACTGTTCATAATAAAAAGCACTAATATTCCTATCATACTCCACTTTCCTTATTTACATTTATCGTTGTTTATTTTTCAATACAACTGTTTGATCTCACTAGGCTTTAGCCTAACACTTTTTCTTAAAATGACTTGTATAGCAGGTCAATCTAGCGATGGGATTCGTTGGGTTTGAGCGGACGACCTAGGGGTCGAGAGCGGTCTTTTTGGAATTGATTTATTGGTTGATACGTTGGGGATAGTGGATACACATTTTGGAAGAATAGCAACACCTGATATTAATCTTTCTTGTTTAAGTAAGATTATTAGGTTGTTAAGTTTTATTCTTCATCTGATTCTTTTGTAAAGGCTATAACTATATTCCCCGTTCTCGGGATGATACTCTGGGTTTATTATGTAGGTTTTGGTTTAACCAGTTTTACTCAGTTTATAGCCGACTTATTGCAAAATTTTCGAATTTTTATTTCCCTAAAATTTAGGGTGTTACAAGTTGGTATTAGAGCAGTAGTTTAAGTGAACTAGGTATGAATGTAGAATACCTAGACTTAAGCTGTGATTTTAAGTTATGATCGAGTGAGATGGGGTAGAACTTCTAAGATAGGATGGTCTTAGAGTCGACGGAAATTACCCAAATTGAGAGTTATAATAATGGAGCTGAAAATTCTTATGTATCGCATGTTCATAATTTCGCCTAGCTAATGTTATTATGAGAATGTTTTACGTGATTATGCTTGTTTTCCATTGCTCTGAGGATTAATGAATGTAGTAGTACGTTTCCTTGTTTATAATTAGTATAATCCTTATCTCATCTATATTCTCGCGTTGTGTGGCAGTCAATGGTAAACACTCAGAATCCGCCTGAGGGCCAAGAGGCGTCAGTATCTACGACCGACTACCCTAGACTTACAACAGCGGATTTCCCCCTCGACCGCAAAATATGTTGGGCGGAGGGCCTGAGCATGTGCCCCGTCGCAATATCGCTTCATCCAAACCAATAATGGAAGAAGTGACTCCGGAATCAAGAATGATGGATCGGATGATGCAGGCCATGAATTCGGCGATGGCTTAACAACAAGAAATGTTTCTGAAGCTACTGGAAGACCGGGATGCTAGCAACCGTAGGAATGAAGCGGTCGCGGAGAATATCATGGTGGCGGGATCCGGGGGTACCGGACCCGCAATTCCTTCTAATGAAGCTCCAACCCCAGAAGCAAGGCAAGTACTGAAGACTTGGACTTTTAAGGCATTTCTCGGATGCCGACCACCAGAGTTCAAAGGCTCCGATGACCCAGTGGCATGCATGAACTGGATCCGGGAAATGGAGCAAGCCTTTCGATCAAGAGAGTGTGGGGAAAATCAGAAAGCTGTTTTTGGGTCTCAAATGCTTAGAGGGGTGACCCTCACATGGTGGAATGTATATTCCACTTCCATTGAGGCCACCGTGTTGGCCAAACTAAGTTGGGAGACTTTCAAGAAAAAGGTGATGGAAGAATTCTGTAACGAGTGAGCCATTGACCGTATCATTGACAAATTCCGGGGGTTGAAGAAAGGGAGTTTGTCCATCAAGGAGTACAACAAGCTATTTATGGATAAACTGGGTTTGGTGGGACATCTGGTCCCCACCGAAAGAGAGAAGATTAAAGCTTATATCAAGGGTTTTCCTACCGAGATGATGAACATGGTACGAGTGTCGAAGGCCTCTACTCTTAGAGAGGCAATTGAGGAGGCACAACTGGTGGAGGATTCTTACAGTCTGTACAAGATAAAGAAGAGCAGTGTTGTTGAGAAAAGAAGATGGGAGGGAAGTTCGATGCCCTCCAAGAGATCGAGACAGTTCAACAACAACAATCAACGAGGAGTTGGCCCGAGACGAGATGTTCCTTGGTGTTCCAAATGTCGAAGAAAACATCTCGGCCCTTGCAACTCGGGAACCGAGCCCTGTTTTAAATGTGGCAAGCCCGACCACAGTTTCAGAGATTGTCCGATCAAAGGGAAAATTTGTTTTGGGTGTAAGGAACCGGGTCACATTAGGAGCGAGTGCCCGAGAGTAAAGACGGGATTCAGCGGGGGAAAGAAAGTGGATCCTCCGAAAGCAACAGGAAGAGCATTCCAGATGACTATCGAGGAAGCGAAGGCATCTACAGATGTAGTGTCGGGTACGTTTCTCCTAAACTCTGTACCTACACGTGTTTTATTTGATTCGGGAGCTAGTTTTTCGTTCGTGTCAAGTTCATTTTGCCCAAAGCTATCCATGCCCACTACTAGTTTAAAGTACGGGTTAGTGGTAGAACTAGCGGATGGTGATCAAGTAATAGTTCGAGATATCCTTAAGGGTTGCAAGTTAGAAATTTAAGGGAGAGAATTCCCGGTTGATCTAATGCCAATGGTCATTGGAGGATTTGATGTTGTCATCGGGATGGATTGGTTGTCGAATAACCTCGCCGAAATCCTTTATGCGAAGAAGTTGATCCGAATCCCAATTTCGGATGTTGAGTCGGTGACCGTGTACGGCAAAAGGCGAAATGGCGAAGTAGCAATTATCAGCATGGTGAAGGCACAACAGTGTTTATCAAAAGGATGCTCATACTTTTTGGCGTACGTGATAGACACCAAACTTGAGAAGAAGAAGCTAGAGGATGTAGAGGTGGTGAATGAGTTCCCCGATGTATTACCGGACGACTTGTCTAGGTTACCACCCGATCGTCAGGTGGAGTTCAAAATTGATCTAGCACCGGGAGCGGCCCCAATAGCCAGAGCCCTGTATCGCCTGGCCCCGTTGGAGATGAAAGAGATGATGGGTCAGTTACAAGACCTTCTTGAGAAGGGGTTTGTGAGACCGAGCTCGTTGTCGTAGGGAGCACCAGTCCTGTTTGTGAAGAAGAAATATGGCACCATGCGAATGTGTATCGACTATAGGGAGTTGAATAAGGTGACTGTGAAGAACAAGTACCCACTCCCTAGAATCAACGACTTATTTGACCAACTTCAAGGAGCGGGTTATTTCTCGAAGATCGATCTACGTTCAGGTTACCACCAAGTGAAAGTCAAGGAGGACGACATACCGAAGACCGCATTCAGAATGTGCTATGGCCACTATGAGTTCTTGATGATGCCCTTTGGCTTGACAAACGCCCCGACGGTGTTCATGGACTCAATGAACCGTGTGTGTCGACCCTTTCTTGATAAGTCGGTCATCATATTTATTGATGATATTCTGATTTACTCCAAGGACGAGTCCGATCACGCGCGTCACCTCCGTGGTGTTTTGGAGGTTTTGAGGAAAGAGAAGCTTTACGCTAAATTTTTCAAGTGCGAATTTTGGTTAAAGGAAGTGCAGTTTTTGGGGCACGTAGTCACGAAAGACGGAGTGAAGGTAGATCCAAAGAAGATCGAAGCTATGATGAATTGGGAACCTCCCAAAATCCCAACCGAGATTCGGAGCTTCTTGGGCTTGGCAGGCTACTACCGGAGGTGCATACAAGACTTCTCTAAGATTGCATCTTCGTTGACGGTGTTGACCAAAAAGAATGTGAAATTCGTATGGACCAAATCTCAAGAAGAAGCTTTTCGGACATTACAAAAGAAATTGTGCGAGGCTCCGATTTTATCTTTAGCGGAAGGATCGGAGGACTTTGTAGTCTATAGCGATGCATCCAAGATGGGGCTTGGGTGTGTACTTATGCAAAGGGGAAAGGTGATTGCCTATGCGTCTAGGAAACTAAAGGTACATGAGAAGAATTACCCCACTCATGACTTGGAATTAGCAGTGGTAGTGTTCGCCTTGAAGTTGTGGCGACATTACCTTTATGGCACGAAGTGTACCTTGTACACGGACCACAAGAGCCTGAAGTATGTCTTTGATCAGAAGGAGCTCAACATGAGGCAAAGAAGATGGTTGGAACTACTCAAGGATTACGATTGTGAACTACTTTACCACCCGCGGAAAGTGAATGTGGTGGCTGACGCCTTTAGTCGGAAAGAGTACAGTGGGAGGCCTCAAACCAAACTTACGAGGATCAAGTTAGTGTCAAGTCTCTTGGAAAGAATTAAAGCGTCGCAAAACGAGGCCTTGCTGGAAGAGAACCTCAAGGATGAGATAATGGTCAAGCAACGCCTAGTTTTGACCAAAGATGGTCGAGGGATGAACTACTTCGACGGGCGAGTTTGGGTGCCAATGATTGGCAGGAATCGGGAGCTACTGTTGGAAGACGGACAAAAGTCCAAATACTCTATCCACCCGGGGAGTACAAAAATGTATAGGGACTTAAAGCTACACTATTGGTGGCCAGGTATGAAGTTAGATGTGGCACGCTATGTAGAGCGATGCGTGACGTGTTCGCAAGTGAAGGCCGAACACCAACGACCTTATGGGAGCCTTCAACCATTAGAAATACCTGAGTGGAAGTGGGACAAGATTACTATGGACTTTGTGACCAAGTTATCGAAGACTTTGAGAGGGAACGACACCATTTGGGTGATTATTGATCGTTTGACGAAGAGTGCGCATTTTCTAACAATACAGAAAACTTTACCAATGGATAGGCTGGGAAAGCTGTATATAGATGAAATGGTCTCTAGACATGGTATACCCTTGTCTATAGTATCCGATCGTGATAGCCGGTTTACATCAAGATTTTGGGGAGCCCTACATCAAGAATTGGGCACAAGGGTGAATTTGAGCACAACATACCACCCACAGACGGACGGGCAAAGCGAGAGGATGATTCAAACCTTGGAGGATATGCTTAGGTCTTGTGTGATCGATTTTGGCGGTAGTTGGGATACCCATCTACCTTTGGTGGAGTTTGCATACAACAATAGTTATCACTCTAGCCTTGGGATGGCACCATTTGAAGCCTTGTACGGTAGAAAGTGTAAAACTCCAGTGTGTTGTCTGGAGGCGGGGGAGAAACAATTTGCTGGCCCGGAGATCGTGCAAAAGACAACCATAAGGTCAAGGCTATCCGAGAACGCTTGAAAGTGGCTCAGGATCGTCAGAAAAGCTACGCCGACAAGAAAAGAAGACCGGTAGAGTTTCAAGTGGGGGATCGTGTGATGTTAAAGGTGTCTCCTTGGAAAGGCTTGATTCGGTTTGGAAGGCGAGGGAAGTTAAGTCCCCGTTTCCTTAGACTGTTTACTGTTCTTAAGCGTATTGGACTCCAAGCCTACAAGTTAGATCTACCACCGGAGATGGACGGAATCCACCTTACATTCCATGTGTGCTATCTACGGAAGTGTTTGACGGAAGAAGAAAGCGTTATACCGTTATCAGAGATTCGGGTAGACGACAACCGTTGTGTCGAAGAACCGGAGGCCATTTTGGAGAGGGAGATCAAAAGACTTAGGCATAAATAGGTCATAATGGTGAAGGTGCAATGGAAGCACCATCGCGGTGCCAATGTGACTTGGGAAGCCGAAGAGGATATGAAGCGAAGATACCCTCACTTATTTGTATAACTAGGATTTCGAGGGCGAAATCCTCTTCAAGTTGGGGAGGATTGTAACACCCGTAAAATCTATTGTACGTAGAAGTCTTTTTATGAATCTATTTATTAAGCTTTAGGAATTTCTTATATGGAATCAACCTAAAAGCTTGAACTTTAGAAATTCGTGCCTTGGTTTGGAAATTAAGTTTTGAGACTTAGCCAAGAGGGAAGTGGGTTACGCGGGCTAGGGCGCGACCTCCAAGCCGCGACCCAAGCCGCGGAACTCACTAGATACTCGGACCACAGAGGCACGCGCGGGGTAGTACGCGGCCTCCAAGCCGCAGACCAAGCCGCGGGAATGCCCTGCAGGTCCTATAGACGGATTTTCCCCCTTTTCTCCTCATTTTTTCCCACCAACACACTTCTCCTTCATTTAGTGCGATTTTAAGGAACCCTAGGTTCCTTTCTTCAAGCATGGAAACTATTTGAGTTCATCTAGTGGCTCAATATTTAAAGAGCTAGCTTGGATAGTTGGAATCTACATCCTCTCCTCAACGTACTTGGTTTTCTAGGTTTTCTCATCAAGAAACCTAACTAGTGAGTTCATCCTTTTTCATAAACTCTATACATGTCAAAATCAAGATTTTAAACTACTAGACATCTCCATTTTCACTTATACAACTTGGGGTGCTTTATCACCTAAAACCCTAATTTTGGGGATTCTAGGGTTTATGTATTTGGATGAAATTTCAAGAAAAGAAAAGGATATTTGGGATTTATATGAGAATAATATTTGGCATCATGTTTTCCATTCTCTAGCTTTAAAGATTCATTTAATAATGTATTGATGGAATTTCATGTTGAACCGCTGATAAGTTTGTACCTTGAAAACTAGTTTTACAATGGCCTTGGGTTGAATATGTAGAAAGCCATGCTAGAACCTAAATTATCAAAGTGACCCAAATGGTTAAAATATGGGTATGTGACTTATATGTCAACTTGGAACCTTTTGGTAAAATTATTTGAGCATTATATGGGAACTTTCATTTGTCATTGTATTGAATGACACATTTTAACGTTGATTTATCAATTGGCCGATTTGCTCTATGTGGCATATTTGATTTCTCTTGGGAGTCATGACCCCATAATTGTTGTTGCATTTAGTCCGACGTTGGGACATTAGTTTCTCTCGTAGAGGGACGTTTAGGCATCGGATTGGGTTATAAGTCCTACGTGATAAGTATTACGATATTGGATGAGGATCTCAACGTAAGGGCCTTTTTGGGTTGAAGTTGACTTTCCGCGGGTGTACGTTTAAAGCCACTGCGCCTAACATCCCTCGCGTGTACTTTTATGTGTTTTGGCTTTACTGACCGTCAAGTGGCCTACTTTTGTGTTCCGTCACTTGTGTTAGTAAGCGGATTTCCCCCGTTAAACCAAGAGGTAACTGTTCATAATAAAAAGCACTAATATTCGTAACATAGTCTACTTTCCTTATTTACATTTATCGTTGTTTATTTTTCAATACAACTGTTTGATCTCACTAGGCTTTAGCCTAACACTTTTTCTTAAAATGACTTGTATAGCAGGTCAATCTAGCGATGGGATTCGTCGGGTTTGAGCGGATGACCTAGGGGTCGAGAGCGGTCTTTTTGGAGTTGATTTATTGGTCGATACGTTGGGGATAGTGGATACACATTTTGGAAGGATAGCAACACCCGATATTAATCTTTCTTGTTTAAGTTAGATTATTAGGTTGTTATGTTTTATTCTTCATCTGATTCTTTTGTAAAGGCTACAACTATATTCCCCGTTCTCGGAATGATATTCTAGGTTTATTATGTAGGTTTTGGTTTAACCAGGTTTACTCAGTTTATAGCCGACTTATTGCAAAATTTTCGAATTTTTATTTCTCTAAAATTTAGGGTGTTACACTACAACTACCTCCTTCACCACCATTGTCCACCTTCTTCATGTCATCATCACCGTTATTCACTGGTCTCCGTTGCCGCTACCTTTACTTGTCGTTACATTGGGCAAGATAAGTGGACATATGAGTTAAGTAATACATCTAATAACTTTATCCTAGCTTGCGGAGCTATATACCAAATAAAAAAGGAAAGAATTCATTGCGCCCCTAGGCAAAGTCTAGAGGGAAACAAACCAGATCGTACGCTAAGGTCCCTAGAACCACTTAGTGGAAAAGGATGTGATCAAGCAATGACAACCAAGAGGTGGGCTTGAACAGGCTTAGTCAAAGATTCAAAGAGTTGGGTTAGCGATACTATGCCTATGCCAATTATATCAGATTCTTCATTCAAATTTCAAGTTTTTCTAAACTACCATAAATTATATCATATTTTCATTCAAATTTAGTACTATTTTGTGTATTGTGATTACTTGAGATCGATTAAGGTGATAAGGCAAACAAAGTGAGTTAGGAGGTGTGGAGTGCACACTCACAAATGTTTCCCCTATCACCGTCGATTGCCAAAACGTAGGGGTCAAGGGGGCCACTCCCCCTTGCGGGGTCCTAGGGGCAACGACCTGAGATTTACGGATTTCTTGGAAGAGTCTTACTTAGGGAATTTTTAGTTTTGAACGATCTGAACAAAATTTAGAATGTTGGAAACCTTCTTGAAATTAGGCATGGTGATTTGCCTCGCCCCGTCAAGGAACCCAGTTCACCCCCCTGTTCGGGCCGAAGATTCCATGTAAAAACGTGTACCAAGTCCGGGGCGGGGGATCCCTGAGATGTTGAAAACTGGGTCGGGGCCGGGTAATGTATTCCCTAACCCGCCCCGTCCGCATATGTATATATATCAATTAAAATTATATTTTTTTAATATGCGTTATATAATATATTATATTTTTCAACTAATTTTGAACAATTTTTTGTTGAACCGGGAATTGACCGGGGATAAATCGGGGATAGGCCTAACAAAAACCAGGGAAGGGATTAGATTCCCCGTACCCACCGGGGACCGGGGCTGGGGATAGGGTAGTGAAACTGGGGACGGGGCCGAGGATTGCATTCCCCACACCGTTGCCATGCCTACTTGAATATGCTGCCGAACTTAGTGAAATTTTGACAAAGTGTTAGTTTAGAGGTAGTGTAATTAGAGCCTTTGAGCTTTATGCTTAGATCTCTTAGTTATCGCTGAAGTTCCTAACTGTTGAGGATCAGAGCCTTTGGACCTTTAGAGTCTCTGATCCTTATGATCAGAGCTCTGTATTTCTGCTCCCCGATACTTCTCACTCACAGCATCTGAGTAAGTTGTAACCATTTTCTAACCTTATCTGTCAACAGTTGTAATTATTGTGTAGTTACGTATGAACTGTTTTAATCGACTGTAACCGTCGATCTCTCATATAAATGCATAAATCATGATTTGGTGAATATATATATATATATATAGAGAGAGAGAGAGAGGGAGGGAGGGAGGATATGAGCCACATAATACAGTAATTAATAAAATACCATAAATAAAATTAGAAAATAATTTTAGAAATTAGGATAATTACCATTTTAAATTGGATAAATTCTTAAAATTTCATTATATCTTTTAGTTTATTACTTTTTAATTTCAATTAATTTATAATTTTTTATTAAGTTTTATATAATTTTTTTGAATACACTAATAAAAACTCACAATTTTGATCAAATATCATATGTGATATAACTATGTGAATTTTTTGTATGTATCACATATCATTTGATCACATGTGATAATTGTAAATATTTCAGTTAATCATATGTGATTATGTATATTTATATTTATAGATCTTTTTGTGATTTAGATATTATCACATATGATTATATGTCACTTATATTCAGATGTATATTATCATATGATATGTATAAAAGTTCACATAGTGGATCATATCTAATACATAATAGATCATATGTTAAATGAAGTTATTCAAAACGTGGATTCAGAAAATAAAGAAAAAATAGTGAAAAAAAATAATGAATTAATTGTGGATATCACGTGTGATAGTTGATGAAAATTCTGATTTTTAATCAAAAGTGTATCTATAAAAAATTATATCAAACTTGATAAAAAAATTATGGATTTATTAAAATTAATTTTTTTAAATAAATCTAAAAGATATAATGAAATTTTTAAGGATTTATCAAATTCAAAAGGGTAATTATCTAATTACAATTTTATTTTTTATTTTTTTATTGTGTTTTTTGATTAATGGATTATGTGACTTATATTGCTTCTTGTTTTCTCGTAAATTGACTGCTTTTTCATTTGAACTTGCCCTATATACGAATTTGTGCCTTAATTCGTATATAAAATTTCTAGATTAGCCCAGTATAAATTATGTGCAAACCAAAAGCATTATAAGGACGAAGTATAGTATTCATGAAGTATCTTTACAATACACAATTCAAAAGTCTATTCAAATATTATTAAACCACCAACCTAGATTTCCACAACATAATATAACTACAAATTTACAATCGTTAATGAATTTTTTATAAAATCTAAACATACAATTATTTCCTCTCAAAAAGAAAAAGAAAAAAAAACAAACACTTATGCACAAACTAAACCACAAGGGTTATGGTGTGGTGGTAAAAGCTTGGGGAGTTCATAGCGCTTAACCCGGGTTCGAGCCCCACTCGTAGCACTTGTGGCCACTGAGAATAAACTCAGGGTTGCACGCTTTAGTAGCTGAGCCAAAGACCCTAATTGTCAGGAATTAGTTTGGACCATAGGCCCAGGATACCCTTTCCAAAAAAATATGCACAAACTATCATTAATTAAACGGGTATGAATATGCTTCTTCAAAATCGATAAATATTTAAATTCAAAAAGAAGAATATGAGAACATGAAACCATCCGCCATAAACTTGGTGTCCATCGGGACTAATGATAAAGACAAAAGGTTTTTGGATTAGAGTATTTTATAAACTGATTTTGACTTTTTAAAAAATGTTAAAGTCTTGTAAAATATCGTCAACATTATAGGCTTTTAGAGAACATAAAACGTCAAACGTCGCCAAAATAATGTCCAAGTTATTTTTGCAATGCCTTAACTCAATATATATATATATATATATATATATATATATATATATTAAAATAACAACCAAGGATTATGAGGTGACATTATGAGGTTCAAGTATTCATCAAATCTTGAAATTTGGTGTGCTCTTTGATTATTCCACATTGGTGGGAAGATGATAAAATAGAAGAGTGATATTGGTATTTATTAGGAGGGGAGACATTTGTGGAAACCCATGGGTTAGCTTCTTTTAGGTGAACCTATATATATGCTAATGTGGTTGGCTAATTTTGGCTAACCATCTCGAGTTTCGGGTTGGTTGTTTTTACTCGTTCCTCTTATTGTACAAATCAAAATATATAGTATAACAAATGGGTGTCCACTTAATCGCATATTTTGACCCACTTTCATAAATATATGGAATTAAAAACATAATTTTTGCATACATACACCGTAGTAATAAAACGATATAAAAAAGTAGTAGTCATTTTCCCCTAAACATTTGAAGCATAATGAGATTTGGGTCTTCATTAAATCAAGAAATGTGGTGTTTTGGTTATCCCATATTGGTGAGAATATGATAGAATGGAAGAATAATATATATATTTATTAGAAAGAGGGGAGGCCTTTGTGGAAACTCCTGGGTTAGTTATTTTAGTTGACCCTTTATATATGCTCATGTGGTTGGCTAATTTCGGCTAATCATCTCGGGTTTTGAGTTGACTGTTTTTCATCGTCCCTCTTATTGTACAAATCAAAATATGCAGTACAACAATTTGATGTCCAGTTAATTGCATATTTGAGCCACTTTAATAAATATACGTTACAAGACAAGATTTATAAGCTAAATTAGAAACATAATTTCTACATACACACACAATAGTAATAAAATAGCGTCAATGGTATTTTGTCACATATCAACATGTATGTTGAAGAAACAACCAAAAATGATGACTTGGTATGATGAGATTTGAGTATACCTCAAATCTTGAAATATGGTTTAACTTTGTTTATCCCACATTGATGAGAAGAAGAAAGATTGAAAGAAGTGTGTATATTAAAAGAGGTCATTTTTTTGTAGCGAGTCATGATGAGATTTGAGAATTCCTTATATCTTGAAATATGGTTAAGTTTTGCTTATCATACATATTGAAATGTGGTTAAGTTTATTTATCCCACATTGGTGAGAAGAAAGAATATTATAAGATGGAAATAAGTATATGAAAGAAGAATGTCATTTTTTGTAGCAAGTCATTTTTGAGATTTGAGTATTCCTTAATTCTTGAAATTTGATTACGTTTGTTTATCCCACATTGGTGAGAAAATGAAAATAGAAAGAAGAAAATGTGTATATGAAATGAGGAGGTCATACTTTGTAACAAGTCATATTGTTGACTCAAACGAATCAAAGCTTAAAAAAAGTCTCAAATGATGCATATGCGGAAACTAAATCTATTTTTTTATATAGTGTTTGATAAGGTGGTATTAATAGATGTTTTATATTGTTAAAATACCACAACTAATGATGTGATGTATTGTTGAAAGAAGATTATCCAATTTTAAATTGTAATTGAGTTTTGGTTATCACCAATAGAAAAATCCTATAAATTTTATTCAAATTAACAAATTATAAAGTCGAATTGAATTAAGAACTCCAAAAATAATATCTATTTGATTATTTTTGTTTATCTTAAGCAAATCTAAATTTACTTTATCATATATATATTATATATATATATAAGCACGATGTTGAGGTATTTATACGACACTATAAGAATGCAAAATATTTGAAAAGAAGGTGGGCATTTGAAAGGACGAGATAGATTTGAAAGTAAAAGAGATTGATTGACAAATCCGTCGGTGATCCGTCGGTGATCCGTCGGTAAATGGTTGTCGGTATAGCAGTGGTCGGCGTTCATAATACCGACGGATCACCGACGACTTATTTTTCTGACGGATCACCGACGGCGTGTTAATTTCCGACGGATCACCGGCGGTCTCTATTTTCCGACAGATTACCGACAGATTTTCACCGACAGATCATTTCCGACGGATTTAGCGACGGATATTTAATAAATAAAAATTAAATTAAAAATCATTTACCGACGGATTATCCATCGGTAATTTAATTTAAAAAAAAAATAATTAAAAATTAAAAAATTCCAGTTTTTAACCTGTACAAAACCTGCCAATTTTTAATTAATACTAAGTTTTAAACTGTATAAAACCTTAATTTAATATCTATAAATACATAAACGTAGTACAAAAACGTAATCCTACGGAGGGGAAATGGGTGATCTTGACACTTCCTCATGAACGCCTCAAACTGCTCAAGTCGCTCATGCATCTGTCTCCTCTCTGCTTCATCTCTCTCTATTCGCTCCTGCATCCGGATCCTCTCTGCTTCCTCTCTATGTAGTCGCTCCTGCATCTGGATCCTCTCTGCTTCCTCTCTCTACCCTCTGTCCCAGCTCATTCAAATGAAATTCAACATTTGACAAACATATATAGAACAATGTTAGACAACATTTAACAAACATATGATTGACAATGTTAAACAACATTTGACAAGCATACCTCCTCATTGCGACGGTCGCGCGTGCTCCCGCTCGAACTGGCACCTGAATCACTGGTCATAGCATAATAGGGATCCTGACTGGTCCCCCATCAAAAAATACGGCCCTTACGCCGTCCTCCGACACTGCGCTCCCACAACTCGGCGTCATTGGGAGGTACAGTGCCGACAGGTAAGTCCGGGCACTCATATATCCTCCCTAATCCGATGGTAGTTATCCTACAGTTTACCAAATTAGACATTGTCAAGTCAACTAACCTATAGAAAAATCGGCAACATTTCAACTGTAATTTGAACATATATATCCATGACCTGCTTTTATCAAAACAATCCTATCATCTGCCCAACAATGGCAGCCCAAACTAAGTTTGCTATAATTTCTATCTATCTTATAAAACAAACAAAAATCTAGCCATGCATAATTGAACTTACCGCCATATGATCCGCCTTTGGGTAAACGTAGATCGGAGGATCCGTGGGCGAATCAGTCGCACCCGGAACAAGCCTCCTGTTGGTGCAGTGTGTAGCCTCCCAAACCTCGTCGCTAGTAGGCTCACGACCCCATGCATCTCTCTACAATAGACAACTTAAATTGTTAGTAGGTAATAAAATCATGTATATATATATATATATTCATCAATTATATACATTTAGTCTAGTGGATGATAAATTACCATGCGGTCCCGATGCATAGCGGTACTAATAGATCTGGTACAGTGTCTGGATGTCATCCCCTCATATTCGGTGGCCCGATTGGCCGCAGATACACGCCGGAACGCATCGATGTTCCATACCTATTAAAATGAAGACTTAAATCAATATAAATCCTAGTACAACCAGATACAAGTATTCAAAACAAAACAAACCTGCTCAATCATCTGGACCCAAAACTCACTCCGGATCCACTCTGGAGGGTGTGCGGTAAGAATCGTGCAGTCATGTCCGTCGAACTGGACACCATCAATGGCTAAAGCCCTGCCCTAGGTGAATAGACGGGCATCTCTCATCATGTCTGCGTACCTATTATTTAGGATACACCGGAATGCAGCTACTACGTTGGCGTCCATCTCAGGAGGCCAACTATAATATAACTGCAAACACATTGTTTGGATTAAGTAAAAATAAATCCACTCAATTAGTTAAATAGAGTAAAATACCTACCCGTAATCGATCCAACATCCGTGGATAGTGCTCATCAGGGACATCCCTAAAATGAGCCCACAGACCATCGAACATGGACTTAAAGACGACAACGACCCTATGGACTGCCGACTTGTCACTAAACCTTCACAATTGCAAAATATACAACATAAAAAACATTAGGATCGGTGTATTATGTACTAGAATAAATAATATATCACATCTACTTACCCGCCTGCTTCAGACAACAAAAGTGACGGTTGCTGACTCGGATGGGGCGTCTGTGATGCAACATTTGGGCCTCTAACCTTTGAGACCGCTGCTAGTCCGTCATCATATTGGATATGATCTAGTCCGTCCTCGGTGAACTCATCGACGTGGGGGTCACCACACCCGGCGGAGCTGCTACTGCCCCTACCCCAATTACCCCTACTACCCCTAGAAGGGCGTCTCGACATCTAAAAATAGAGAATGGTTAACACAAAATGATATAAGTGTACATAAATCATAAGACCCAAAAATGTCTACATAAGAAAGGCAAAATAGAGAATGGTTAACACGAAAATGTCTACATAAATGATATAAGTGTACATAAATCATAGAGAATGGTTAACACAAAATGTCTACATAAGAAAGGCACACTAGTTCTCAGACGAGTGATCAGATAACATAAGTTTGTCTTCGTTATCTTCATCATCGTCCATGTCTTCAAATTCTTCTTCCTTGTCTCTAGCTTCATGATCTGATGCATCTTCCTCGCTAGCTTCGTCATTTGTGGCGACTACGTTGAGCTCCCCAGTGACAAGAGGGACGAAATCGAGGTCCTCATTTACCCAATTGTTTGTATTATGAGTTACCCGTTCGTTGATTTGAAAGAACGGTTCTCCATCCACGTTATCATCATCCAACACATCGATAGCCCTTTCTGCAACTTCATATATTCCACGGGCTTTGGTCTTCACAACTGCCTACCAGTCCTTTAAATCCTTACTTCCTGAAGGATATGGTGTGTAATACACTTGTTCCGCTTGTGATGCTAGGACGTAATAGTCCTCACCTCTGAGTCTAGGCTTGTATTTAAAACCCTACGTGTAATGGTTTGACTATTTAAAAGTCAAACCGTAGGTGTCAACGAAGTTAGAAGTCTATTGAACACTACATATAATGGTTTGCCTTCTTGAAAGTCAAACCATAGGTGTAGAGGAGTTTTGGATGACTCTAAAACTCTAAGTGTAATGGTTTGACTATTGGAAAGTCAAAACCGTAGGTTACAATCAAAGAAAGGTGTTTTGGAAAGTTTAAAACCCTACGTGTAATGGTTTGACTATTTAAAAGTCAAACCGTAAGTGTCAACGAAGTTAGAAGTCTATTGAACACTACATGTAATGGTTTGCCTTCTTGAGAGTCAAACCATAGGTGTAGAGGAGTTTTGGATGACTCTAATACTCTAAGTGTAATGGTTTGACTATTGAAAAGTCAAAATCGTAGGTTTTTTAAAATTTCGGCGGCATAATGGCTATAAAATAAATATTTCCATATATCAACCTAATGTTTGCCCAACAATTGGCAACCCAACTAAAATAAATAAATAAAATCAAGTATAATCAAATCCTAAATCATGCCAAATATTTAAATTTATCAACCTAATGTTTGTCCAATAATTGACAACCCAACTAATTAATATCACAAGTTTATCAAACCAAATCATACCAAAACATTTTCACAAAAACCAAATCATAAGCTAAACTCATACAAAAACATTATCACAAGTTTATCAAACCAAAAATGGCGTTTTCATAAGCTAAAAGAACTCATATCAATTTGAATATACAATATGCTCATGTCAATTTCAATCTACAATATATACATACATATACACACACAAAAATACAAATGCCATGTACAAAAATCACTATCTCAAAACTTCCCATTTTTCTTTCATTCCAAATCACTACAATATATACATACACACACACACACACACACAACATACACATCCCATTAAGTTGCAACCAAACAACCCCTTAACAAATATGAATGAAAATCACACACACACACACACACAGATTAATCACACACACAGATTCGTTTATTTATTCATAAACACGCACACGGATTCATATTTAATATACATGGATGAAAATCATACTTTACTCTTTAAAGACTCCATCTTTTCGATCTTGATATTTTACTCTCACCGTTGCAATTTTGAGTGAAAATTAGTCCAAATTCTCCATCTAAATGCTACTTTTTAGAGGCACATATTCACCAAGATATCCACCAAATAAGTTAACACTTTTTATTTAAAGGTTGTCACGTAAATATGCAATTTCCAAATTTCACCATCTGAATGCTTCTTTCCCAAAAAAAAAGTTCCCAAATTCACCAAATTAACAAACACTTTTTATTTGGAGACTTTTGATTAAACTATTTGCTAAGTCAAACAAATCACTAACAAGTATCAAGCATATGTACTTAATGAATAGAGCATGAGATAGAAATCGAGAGATCCGAGAGGGAGGTCGTCGTCGAGATGGAGGTCGTCGCCGAGAGGGATACCGTCGCCAAGAGGGAGAGTGAGACGAGACAGAGGGAGACGAGAGGAAGACTGAGACAGAGGGAAATCGAGAGAGACGAGAGGGAAATCGAGAGAGACAGAGGGAAATCGAGGGAGTCGAGAGGGAAATCGAGAGGGAGTCGAGAGGGAGAGTTCAGAGAGGGAGTCGAGAGGGAGACGAGAGGGAGAGTTAGGGCTTTAAGCCCGCTTATTTTTTTTAGAAATTTCGGAAATTCACCGACGGATTATATCCGTCGGTGATTACCGACGGTGATTACCGACGGATTTTAATTTTTATTAAATAAATTACTTTTAAATTAATAAATTATTAAATAAATTCTCATATATTATTTAATATTAAATTTATTAAATAAATTATTAATTAATTTATCAAATTATATTTAAATTGACTAAAATACCCCTGAAGTAACTGGACTTAACGGAAACAATTAACGACAGTTATTTTTTCCCGTTAATTCTAGTTAGATCAGGGACCAAACGTGTTATACACACACATACATACATACATATATATATATACACCTAAAGTAACTAGACTTAACGGAAACAGTTAACAGTCGTTATCTTTTCCTGTTAATTCCAGTTAGATCAGGGACCAAACGTGTTATACACATACATTCATACACACACACACACAAACACACACATACACATATACATATATATATATATATATATATACCCCTGAACTAACTAGACTTAACGGAAACAGTTAACGACCGTTATCTTTTCCCGTTAACGGAAACATGTACATGGCATTAATTCAGACATTTATATGCATACAACATATACATATACATACAAGCAATAGATATGTATATAATACACCTATAGACATACATACATACATATGCGGCATATATATGACATATTTATACATACTATACACATATATATAGAAATACATATATATATACACACACATATATATAGACATGATATAGACCTATGTGCAATATACATACAAGCAATACATATGTATACAATACATCTATAGACATACATACACATATACGTACACACATACATAGACATGCATGATATAGACATATATGTGCTATATACATACAAGAAATACATATGTATACAATACATCTACAGACATACATACACATATACATACAAGCAATACATATGTATACAATACATCTATAAACATACATACACACATACATAGACATGCATGATATAGACGTATATGTGCTATATACATACAAGCAATACATATGTATACAATACATCTACATACATACATACATACATACATATATAGACACATACATAGACATATATACATACATACACACATAACATAGACATGATCTATAGACATACATACTACATATCATATACATACATACATACATATATACATATATACATACATACATACATATATACATACATACATGATCACATACGTACATATATACATACATACTATACATGATGTACATACATACATACATGATCAAATACGTACATGTACATACATACATACATATTACATACATGATCACATATGTACATACATACATATATACATACATACATACATACACACACGTTATTACCGACAGAATTCTAAATGTCGTCGGTAATCCGTCGGGAATTTCCGACAGATCACCGACGGACATCAGAAAAAATAATTATTTATTAAATTATTAAATTTACCAACGGAATTAAATATTTAAAAAAAAATAATAATTTTATATCCGTCGGTGATCCGTAGGAAATATATATATTTACCGACGGATCACCGACGGATGGTTTATCCGTCGCAAATATTATTTTTCCGTCGGGTTCCGTCGGTAATTACCGACGGATAAGGTCCGTCGGAAATTGTTGGTCGGTGATAAGCAATTTTCTAGTAGTGTATCTTTATATAAAAGGAATAACCATAGAGAATGATGTGACATTGTGATAGGTTAAAAGATTGGAATAAATAAGGGTGTATAAGAAATATGGATGAGATATCTTTGAAAGGAGGTGGGTATAAGAATGAACAAGTATAAAAGTATGGAACATTTTTATGAAGATCTCATTGTTATATTTGGGCAAAATAAAGTAAAATCTCTCAATATTTATCTTATACATATAAAAGGAACAACCAAGGGCATTTGAGGTGGCATTGTGAGAGTTGAATTTTCTCAAATATTGCATTGTGGTATTGCTTTAGTTATCTCATATTGATAAGAAATGTTATATTTGAGAATCAAGATGGTTATAAACAAGAAGGGATGACTTTGATGATTAAAAGGTTTAATTGGCTAAAAATATCTTTTAACTAACCGCTCATTAGAGAAATGTTATATAACATTACATAAAAATACTAATATTTATCTTTCTTTCTTTATATGTACAAAAGAAGTAACCAAAGGTATTTGAGTTGGTATTGCAATATTCGTGTATTCCCAAATCTTGCATTATGATGATGTTTTACTCATCCACGTGGATGAGAGAATGCTAGATTGGAGATATTTAAGTGACTATAAGAAATGAGGAATGAATGTTTTATATAAATATGAAATTTGGTGAGTTTGGTAATCCCATATAGGTGAGAAGATGATTTTTTTTTAAACATGTGATTTTATATTGACAAGAGGAAGGAAGGGATGCCAAATTGTTGCAACTCATAAGGTTGGCCAATTTTAGTCGAACCTTTCGTAACAACAATAGTGATATGGTTGTTTGACATATCCTTTGAGTTCTAAAAAGCATAACAACAAAATTATTACAGATACATCTTAAACTCTTCGTAATTAACAAGAAATGGTTATCAATATATGAAAATTTACCATTTATGGAAATACATTATTCATTTTAATTTGGATCTTATTAATTATTAATTGAATAGTTGTATTTATTTTAACTCGAACAAGTATTTCTTTAAAATATTTTTCGCTACCATGCAACGCACGGTTGACACACTAGTTATTCATAGTAGTAAAATGCATAAAATAACAACTTACTTTCAAAAACTTTCTTATTATAAATATTATATTTTCAGTTCTTTTTATTACAACAATGTACTTTCAAGTTATTTTTTATTAGAATATTGTACTTTTAAAATTTACTCATTATTGCATTGAGTAACTTTTTGATTTAAATTTACCTATTATACCAAGATTCCATGCCACCTCATAATCCTCATAAACTATCCACATCATTACAAGAAAAGGCAGCATTTTCGACGGAAAAATCTGCCGGAAATAGCTATTAGCGGCGGATTTTCGGCGGATTCCACTGTCGGAAGAACCCCTCGTTGCAAAATGGCGGATTCCACTATCGGAAGAACCCTCGTCACAAAATGGCGGATTCTACTATCGGAAGAACCCTCGCCGCAAAATGGCGAATTTTCGGCATATTCTACTACCAGATTTCTGACAGATTTCCATACGTGTGTGTATGTGTAATATGTAATGAACTGTATTGGGTCATGATGGGTCGTAATGGACTCAATGGTTGTCAATAAAATGTATTGGGCCTTAATGGGCTAAAGTGAACTGTACTAGGATTGTTGGGGGCTTCAGTGGCTCTCAATAAACTATATTGGGTATTGATGGTCGTATTGGGCTGGATGGCTTTAATGAACTGTATTGGGTCTTTATGGGATTTAGTGACTCATAATGAACTATATTTGGCATTTATGGGCTTCGGTGAACTCTTAATCAACTGTCTTGGGCCTTGAATGGTTATATAGGACTTAGTGGCTGTTAACAAACCTAATTGGGCCTTCAGGGGTTGTAGTGGGTGGTAATGGACTATATAATGGACTATATTAGAACTTAATTGGATTTTGTGACTCTTAATAAACTTGATCGGACCTTGATTGGTTTCAGTGGCTCTTATTGAACTATCGTAACATTCATGGGTTTTGGTGGTTCTTAATGAATTTGGTGGGTTTCAATGGCTCTTGTTGAACTGTTATTGGTCTTGATGGGTCGTATTTGAATACAATGGTTGGTAAAGAATTGTATATGGACTTATTGGTTGTAATGGGCTCAATTTTGTTAATAAACTATATATAATCCATTAATGCAATATATATATATATGTATATTTATACATGATGCATACATTTATACATTAAGTTAAATACAATACATTCATAAGCATATATATATACACACACACACAATGGATGGTAAAGAATTGTATTGAGTCTTAATTAGGCCTTAATGGTCCTTAATGACTCTTAATAAACAAAATTGAGTCTTTTGTGGGCTATAGTGAATGGTATTGAATTGTACTAGGATTGATGGAATCGATGGATTTAGTGAACTCTATTGGACGTTTATGAGTTTCAATGGCTCTTAATGAACTGTGTTGGATCTTCATGGGTTTTAGTGGCTCTTAATGAATTATATTAGGCTTTCATGTGCTGTAGTGACTCTTAATGAACTGTATTTGGCCTTCGTGGGCTTTAGTGACTCTTAATCGATGAGTTGGGCCTATGGGTCATATAGGACTCAGTGGCTGTTAACGAACTCAATTGAGCCTTCATGCACTATAGTGAGTGGTAATGAATTATATTGGAACTTAATGGGCTTTAGTTGACTCTTAATAAACTTGATAAGCTATCATGGGGTTCAATGGCCCTTAATGAACTATAATGGGTCTTAACAAATCATATTAGACTCAATGGGTGATAACGAACTGTATCCGGCCTTGATCGTAATAAACTCATTATTGTTAATTAACTATATGACACATGCATGACATTTTATGACTTATTAATTCCCAATAACACCAGCAGTGACTTATTACGTGCTTGTGTGCATGTACTACTGCATAGATGCATGTGTTGTGTCCTAGGGTAAATTAGACAACTAAGAACCATTATACCCCGATATGAACCACTCAACCACCATTATAGTCCAATATAACATTATATGACTTATTAAGGCCCAAAACACCAGTGATGACTTATTATGTGCTTGTGTGCACATATTGACTCATTATGTGTTTGTGTGCACATGTCTACTCATAATGCGGTAGTGTAACACCCTAAAATTTAGAGTACAATTAAAATTCGAAAATTCGGCAATATGACGTCAATAAATGGAGTAAACCACCCAAACGGGTAAATGTAAATAGCGTTTACAAAACCTATAGAAGAATATAAAAATCGACAACAAACTAATCTAAACAAGTTACATCTAGATTATATTGGCTGTCAACCTAAATTCCCAAAAATGCTATAATCTTTTTTAAGCCATGACTCCAAAAGTATCTATCGTCCCAAAAATTCCTTAGTGACCCACGTTCATCCCTCAAACCTTGGGTGACCCACCGCTAAGGGAACCTGTTATACACGTCATTTGAGAAAAAGTGTTAGGCTTAACGCCTAGTGAGAACATACAGTTTATATCAATGATTTAGAAATGACTTAAATGAAACAATAAGCAATCTTTCAAAGAGTTGGATTTATAAATTGTAACAACAACCACATAAGGACCTTTCGGTCCAAAATACATCTTGCGATGACGAGGGAGACCCGATTTCCAAGGATCATGGTGGAACACAAAAGCAAGTCACTTTCCGAGTTATTGAGCTCACCATACTAGGATCAAGGCCAGGAACTCGCCAGATCGTACTTAGATGTGGGAGAAGGCACCCAATGATCCTAGTCATACTCATTCACTAGGATTTACATTTACGACCCACGTCTAGTATCCGGTCCCATATAACCGTACCAAGTTGCCTTCCTAGGGTCCAATGTCTCAACTAGCTACAAACGAGAATTAACCCAAAATTAAGCCGACTTTATACCTATGGATTCAGTAATAGTTTAAAGTTTGTCCCCATTTCATTGGTGACTCAAACCATAATCACACCTATGGTTTACATCAATATTCCCACAAAATTATTTGTCTGTCTTCTCATAATAGACCCACCATTTATTAAAAACTTGTCAATAGACACCATTTAATGCCAATAGCCAATCATACTTCCCATTTTCCAAAATACTTTTATTAAGCAAACTCCAACATATAATTAAACTATAAACATGGTTAAAATGCATTTATTCCCATATTCCACCACAAGTGTGTAAGACCAAACACATTCATAGTTCCATAACACATAATACTCCATCATATCTCAAAATAGTATGAAACCCTAAAAATCTCCAAAATCTCAAGTTAGGTCAAATCATTTTTAGCAACAAAAACATAAAATGGATATGATTAGAAGTCTAAAAGTTAGTTTGACATGTATAAGGTTTCAAAAAGGTAAGGATGAACTCACAATGTAGAGTTTTATAAAAACTCCCAAACCCTAGAAGTAAGAGGTTGATACTTGCACTTGAAGATGAGAAAATCTTCACCAATCAATACTTATGACCACCTAGATAAACACCATAAATGCAAAGGATATGAGTAGCTAGGAGAATTAAATGAAGAGGGCTGATTTAGGGAGGAAACCTACCAATTTCTTGAGAGAAAAACAACCCCAAGGCTGCCCAAATATCAGATAAAAGAACACTAATCGCTGCTGCACTTTTTATACACCAGGACACCGCCGGCGATAATGACATGGCGACTATGTCAATGGCATAGTCGCGGGGCATAGTCTCCCGCTCAACTCACCCCGCGGTACATCTCCCGCGAGTTTTGCCCAAGCGATAGTGACCCTAGCAATGTCGTCGGGCATTGTCGCCGCGAATGTACCGAGCCTTGCCTCGAGCCTGCGACATTGCCTTCGGCGATAGTGACACATGTCACACTCGCCGGGCATTGTCTCCCCCAGGGTGATTGAGCCCGAAAGTTTCCTTTTTCAACTCTGAAAGCTACCGATATCCGCACCATCTAATCTACAATCAGTGATCTCGACCCCAAGAGACCCAAGGCCCAAGGCCCTATCTTTGACATTTAATATGTATATTTCATGTCAAAGAGAGCCCACTAAGAACACCACAATCCAAGGAACAATCAATTAAATGATTCATTTAATGCTCATTGATGGGAGTTTATTAAGTATTCTAATTTTTTTATTTTGGCTCCTATGTGGAACAAGGTTTCTCGTCTAATTTTTTTTACCACTTAGGGGTCACAGCCACACAGATACATACAGAAATCGTAAGTGGGTTATTCTTACCGAAAATTCGGGTGTTACAATCCTCCCCAACTTGGAAACGATTTCGTCCTCGAAATATGAGCTACCCGAACATGTGAGGATATCTCTGCTTCATATTCTCCTCGGCTTCCCACGTCACATTGGCTCCACGATGATGTTTCCATTGCACCTTGACCATGGTGACTTCCTTATGGCGAAGTTTCTTGGATTTCCTCTCTAGGATAGCTTCGGGTTCCTCCACACAACGATTCCCTTCATCCACCCTTATCTCCGAGAGAGGAATGACACTCGCCTCCTCCTCCACCAAACATTTTCGGAGGTAACAAATATGGAAAGTGTTGTGGATCCCGTTCATCTCCGGTGGAAGTTCCAATTGGTAGGCTTGCAACCCTACACGTTTAAGCACAGTGAATGGTCCAAGGAAACGGTGACTCAACTTCTCGCACTTTTCGAACTGGATAATGCCTTTCAAAGGTGACACTTTAAGCATCATGCATTCACCCACTTGAAACTCCATCAGTCGTCTCTTCTTATCGGCATAGCTCTTTTGCCGATCATGAGCCGCTTTCAACCGTTCCTGGATACCCTTTACCTTATTGGCCGTTTCTTGTACGATTTCGGGTCTGGCGAATTGCTTCTCGCCCGCTTCAATCCAGCACACGGGGGTTCTGCACTTCCGCCCGTATAATGCCTCAAACGGTGTCATCCCAATACTCGAGTGGTAGCTATTATTGTAAGCGAACTCCACCAAAGGTAGGTGAGAGTCCCAACTACCCCCGAAGTCGATGACGCAAGACCTTAGCATATCTTCCAGCATTTGGATTGTTCTCTTGCTTTGACCGTCGGTTTGGGGATGGTAAGCCGTAATCAACTTCACTCGCATACCAAGTTCCTTCTGTAAACCATCCCAAAAGTTTGAAGTGAACCGAATATCGCAATCCGACACCATAGATAAGGGAACCTCATCGATGTAAAGCTTCACCAACTTGTCCATCGGTAGGGTCTCGCACATGGTCAAAAAGTGAGCGCTCTTGGTCAACCGATCAACTATCACCCATATGGTATCGTGACCTCGTAGAGTTTTGGGCAATTTAGTCACAAAATCCATGGTAATATGTTCCCACTTTCACTCGGAAATCTCTAGGGATTGGAGACTCCCATACGGTCGTTGATGCTCGTCCTTCACTTGTAAGCACGCCATGCAACGTTCCACATAACGTGCTACATCAAGTTTCATCACCGACCACCAATAATGTAGCTTCAAGTCCCTATAAATTTTTGTACTCTCGGGATGGATGTAATACTTAGACTTACGGGGATCTTTGAGAAGAAGTTCCCGATTGCCTCCAACTTTGGGCACCCACACACGACCATTGAACAATTTCACCCCACGACTATCTTCCGTCAAGAGTAAATGTTGCTTCGTCATAACTTCGTCTTTGAGATTCTTCTCCAACAAGTCTTCTACTTGAGATGCCTTGATTTTCTCAATAAGGCTCGACACAAGATCGATTCTCGAAAGGGTAGCCCGAATGCCTCCGCTATAGTACTTCCAACTTAACGCATCAGCCACCACGTTCGCCTTACCGGGGTGGTAAAGCAACTCGCAATCATAATCCTTGAGTAACTCGAGCCACCGTCTTTGCCTCATGTTCAACTCTTTTTGATCAAAGACGTATTTCAAGATCTTATGATCTGTGTAGAGT
Organism: Arctium minus; assembly: GCA_954870635.1. Classification (NCBI taxonomy): domain Eukaryota; kingdom Viridiplantae; phylum Streptophyta; class Magnoliopsida; order Asterales; family Asteraceae; genus Arctium; species Arctium minus. Next base: position 40,992,617 of record OX941088.1, on the reverse strand, counting down.
GTACACTTCGTACCAAGAGGTAGTGCCTCCAAAGCTTCAAAGCGAGCACCACCGCCGCAACTCCAAATCATGGGTAGGATAATTCTCCTCGTGAACTTTGAGTTGTCTTGATGCTTAAGCAATCACATTGCCTCTTTGCATCAATACACAACCCAAACCCATCTTGGAGGCGTCGCTATAGACCACGAAGTCTTTCGACCCTTTGAGTAGTGACAAGACTGGAGCTTCACACAACTTCTTTTGTAGAGTCCGGAACGCCTTCTCTTGCGCTTTAGCCCAAACAAACTTGACGTTCTTACGGGTTAGAGCGGTTAGTGAAGAAGCGATCTTGGAGAAATCTTGGACAAATCTCCGGTAATAACCCGCTAAACCCAAGAAACTTCGTATCTCGGATGGACTTTTGGGAGGTTCCCAATTCATCATTGCTTCAATTTGGGAGGGATTCACCTTCACTCCGTCTCGAGTGACAACGTGACCCAAGAATTGAACCTCTTCAAGCCAAAAGTCGCACTTGGAGAATTTGGCGTACAACCTATCCTTTCTCAACACCTATAAAACTTCACAAAGGTGTTCCTCATGTTCCAACTCGTTCTTGGAATACACGAGTATGTCATCAATAAATTCAATGACTTACTTGTCGAGGAATGGTCGGCACACTCTATTCATCAAATCCATGAACACCGCCGGTGCATTAGTTAGACCAAACGACATCACGAGATATTCGTAATGGTCGTAACGCGTTCTAAAAGCCGTCTTTGGGATGTCATCTTCTTTCACCTTCACTTGATGATATCCTGAACGCAAGTCGATCTTTGAGAAACAACCCGCTCCTTGAAGTTGATTGAACAAGTTGTCGATCCTCGGAAGCGGATACTTGTTCTTTACCGTTGCCTTATTCAGTTCACGGTAGTCGATATACATTCTTATTGTGTCATCCTTATTCTTGACAAACAAGAACAGAGATCCCCACGGTGACGAGCTCGGTCTGATAAAACCCTTCACTAGAAGCTCTTGGAGTTGAGCCATCATTCTTGCATTTCAAATGGCGCCAACCGGTAAGGGGCTCGGGCGATCGGAGCCGCTCCCAGTATAAGGTCAATTTGAAACTCTACTTGACGATCAGGTGGTAGACCAGGCAAGTCGTCCGGGAAAACGTCAGGAAACTCGCATACCACCTTCACATCCTACAGTTTCTTCTTCTCAAGCCTGGCATCGATCACGTATGCTAGGAAGGATGAACATCCTTTCACCAAACATTTTTCGTGGCTTGGCCTTGGGGATAATTACTACATCACCCTTCCTCCTTTCACCATATATCACTACCATCTCACCGCTCGAGATGGGTAACCGGATCAATTTCTTGGAGTACACAATCTCGGCTTGGTTCTCCGCTAACCAATCTATACCGACTACCACATCGAAATCGCCAATAACCATAGGCATTAAGTTGATCGAGAATTTCTTCCCTTCAACATCAAACGTGCAACCCTTCAAGACGTCGCGGATCACTACTTGACTACCATTCGCTATTTCTACGACTAGAGCCTCTTCTAAACTACTAGTGGGCATGTCAAGTTTATGACAAAAAGCATCGAACACAAAAGAGAAACTAGCACCCGAGTCAAATAACACACACGTAGGTACAGAGTTTAAGAGAAACATACCCAATACCACGTCAGTGGATGCCTTGGCCTCATCGGCCGTCATCTGAAAGTGTAACGCTCGGTATTTCTTTACAAGTAAGCCTATTTAATTAATCTCAAAAGTTATATTATGCCACCTTGGTACTTTGAGTATAAACCATGAACCATAACCTGTGTGACTTTATTAGTGTTAAACCGTCAAGAAAACGAACAAAATCGAGGATCAGCTGCAGTCGGCGATAGTATCGACGACTATGACATCCTGTAATTATCGCTGGGGCAAGGTCGCGGGGGGGGGGGGGGGTATGGAGTTGCGGTACACCTCAGGCGAGAGTGACCACGATTGTGCCAAGGGGCACTCTCGCAGGTCAAAATCGCTGAGATTGTACCGCGAGAGGGTCGAGCTCGGTGATTGTGCCTAGCGACAATGCCCAGTGGCACTGTCGCCTGAAACTCTCGCGGTCGAGGGGCTGGAGGTATAAAAACCCCTCTAAGTCGATTTTTACACCACATTTCACATAAATCAGATTAGGGTTCGATTGGGGAGCTTCTAGGGGCGATTTTCTCTCGTTCTTGGCCACTCTCCTCATTTATTACTCTAGCGTTTTGGTTGTTGCATTAAAATCACTTCAAGGGACATCTAAGGAGCATTAAAGGCACTTATCCAAGATTAGAAGCTTCATCTACCTTACTTCTAGGGTTCTACCATCTTTTCTAGGTTTTTGACCAAAAACCTAGGTTTGTGAGTTTACTAAACCTTGTGAAAACTAGATACACACTAACATGTCACACTTGTTCATACCTCTACTTCTCTTGTGAAAATTACCTACCTATTGCTAATGAGTCCATATTGGGGTTGTGTTGGGAATACCATGAATATGAAAAGGGAGTTATGAGGATGCCCTAAATATAATGGGGTTTTCCCTTTGGTTACCTTGAAAGAAAGATGGAACTACAACTTGGGTTTTGAACTAGTTTGGATAGTTACTCTAAATGACTTATGAATGATTTTGGGTCTACTTGTGATACTTCATGTTGTATAAGCAAAAAAGTTAATCTCATGGTTATTATGTAGATGCACTTTATGTATATTGTGGGAAATACATTGATGGCATATTATGTGAGGGCATCATATAAGACCCTTGGTGACACATCCAATAATTATGTCATCTTGTTACCTATGATTGGTATTGTACATATCTTGATGCGGATGAAATGTGTTGAAACTATGGTTACTAAGTAATTGGATTAACCAAGTCAGTATACACTAGGAGGATATAGTCTTGGGTGCCACTGTGTGGGTATGTACCTAGACCTCCGCCATTCGGGGTAATGCCATGGTCGTAGTCATCGAATGTGCCAGGCTTTTCGGATGTCACTCATATTAGTTGACATTAAGGTGTATCGACTCTTTGGGTGGAACTTGATTGGTGCTATGGGTCTTCTCCATTGACTCCAAGTATGATGATTTCCTTGTTGAATGTTATATGAATATTTTAACTGGATAAATTATTGTTACTTGTATAAACTCACTAGGCTCTTTGGCCTAACACTTGTTTGGTGTCGGTATGCATCTCAGGTTCTAGCGGCGCCGACGTTAAGAAGGTCTAGCCGGATTTAGAGTGAGCTTGGGGAAGATTTTTGGGACATATATCCATAGAAGACCTATACTTTTGGGGATCTCAGATGACACCCGAATTATAATCTTGTTTCGTATGAAATTCGATTATTAGTTGTTATTTCCCATTTTTATAATTATAACCTGTAATTTTAACAGGCGATTATTCTTTCCCCATTTTTGGGAGGCTCAATACTTTGGCATTTTAAATACTATATTTCCATTTTTTGGAAAATTTTGTTAGCCCTATTTTTGGGGTGTTACAGAAAGGCTCGACCAAGAACCCTGGGAGGGTTCTCTTTCTTCTCCGGGGCACTCCCCGTATTCCACTTCGGACAATCCTTACGGAAATGTCCTAACATTTTGCATTCAAAACAAACGATTCCCTTCACCGGGCAATCTCTAGTGGTGTGATCAGGCTTCCCACACTTGGCACAAGAGGTGGGGTTGGAGTTACAGTTTTCGTGGTGCTTGCTTGGGCATCTTGGGCACCATCGCGCCTCTCGGCGATTATCAAAACTCCTTCTCCCGATGAAGGGCCTCGACCTCTTGGGAGGTCCGGGGTTGCTTTCCCATTTCCTCTTGTTTCCCACCACCACTGCTTTGTCCACTTTGTCTCTAGCATAGACGTCTTCCATGATCTGTGCTTCCTCTATTGTCTCACGGAGATTAGAGGCTTTCGAGTTGCGGACCATAAACATCATGTCCGCCGGTAGGCCCTTAAGATAAGCCTTTATGTTCTCTTTCTCCGTCGGGGCCACATGCCCCACTAGCCCCAATTTCTCCATGAATTGACGGGTGTACTCTCTTACTGTCAAGTTCCCTTTCTTGAGAGTCCGGAACACTTCTTCAATACGATCTATGGCCCTCTCATTACAGTACTCCTCCAAAACTTTCTTCTTGAATCCAGCACAAGATAGTTGAGCCAAAAAGGTAGGGGAGAGGGTGGACTTGGTGACATTCCACCATGTGAGTGTCGGGCCCCTAATCATTTGGGAACCAGACCTCACTCTCTAACCTTCCTCGCACTCGAATGACACTCTCTTTCCTTGCCTCACATCAACAGTTATTGGTTCTTCAGTTTGGTTCACATGACCCGTACCACCGGATCCAATCACCTCAATGTTCTCCACAACCGTCTTAAAGATTTTTAGTTTATGTCTCACTTTTGTCCTATCTTGTTCCACCTATTTTGGTGGAACAAGAAAATAATCTTTTTTGTCCCATCTTGTCCCACCCTGTCCACTTTTTGTCTCTATCCTATGTCACGCCAAACGTGGGACAGAGAATTTTTGTCCTGTCTAGGGGTGTAAACGAGACGAGAGAACTCGTGAGCTACTCGAGATCGACTCGGTCAAAACTCGATCAACGCTCGACTCGGTTAAGTTTGGCTCGAACTCGAGCTCGACTCGACATACTAACGAGTCGAGTTGAGCTACCCAATACTCGACTCGATAAACTCATGAGATACTCGATTTGTTTTATATAATTAATTTTATAATATAATGTAAGAAAAACTACTAATAAATTAAATTATTATCTTTTTAATAAAAAAAAGTTGGGGAGTGGGAGAGGATTATAAAGAGATGAGATAGGAGTGGGAGCAAGATCCCACTTCGCTTGAATGCAAAAGTTGGGAGTAGGAGAGGATTTATAAAAGGGAAGGTAGGAGCATGCTTTCCTATTTGTGCTTTGAACCAATGGACCATTTGTGATCAACTTTGACCACAATTAAAGTTTAAATTTAACCTTTGTTTGAGCTTGGCTTAAGATTGATATGAAATTGAGCTTTATTCGAGTTCGAGCCTGAGAATTGGTTATTGAGTTCTAGTCGAGTTAATATTTTAGCTATTCACGAGTTTTCGAGTTTGAGCTTGATAATTGGCTATCAAGTTCGAGTCTAGTATACTGACACTTGAGCTCGACTCGTATTATTTACACCCTAGTTATGCCAAAAAAAAACGAGTTCGAGCTTGATTTGAGTTCGAGCTTGGGAATTGGTTATCGAGTCGAGTTCGAGCTTGGATTTTCACTACTCGCGAGCTTTCGATTCGAGTTTGAGCTTGAGAATTTTATTTCGATTTTGAGTCGAGTTTACTAATACTCGTGCTCAACTCACATCATTTACACCCCTATCCTGTCCCATATCATGCCAAACGTGGGAAAGTAAGTTGTCCCGTCCTGTTCTGTCTTGTCCCATGTACCAAACGCAGCCTTAGGGTCGATAAGACAACTAAGAGCCATTATATCACAATACGAACCACTAAGCCACTATTATAGCGTAATATGACCTTTTATAATTTATTAATGCACAACATAACACCATATGTGAATTGTTATGTGTTGTTCAAATATGTAACATATATATATATATATATATATATATATATATATATATATATATATATATAGGGAGAGGTTCATTTGAGAAATGGTAAATATATGAGAAATAGAGAAGTAATCTTAGCCATTCATCTGGTCAACATTTGCGGCTTTGACCGCGAAGCACCGGATAATTCCTTGTGTGGTCTATAGAAGGTAGAGGGGTAATTTCGTAAAATACACGGGATGAGTTCATATATGAATCTATATGAATCACAAAGATTCATATATGAATCTGTTATTTAGTTCAACTGATTCATATATGAATCTTTGTGATTCACAAAGGTTCATATATGAATCTATTAGTTAGTTCAACTGATTCATATATAAATCATAAAGGTTCATATATGAATCAGTTAAAAGAGTTCAGTTGTGAATTGCACTGGTTCATATATGAACATATAGTTCATATGTGAATTATACATGTTCATATATGAACACAGCCCGTGTGTTTTGTAAAATTTACGAAATTGTCCTTCTATTTTTGGGATAGCCGCAACTTTTGACCAATCAAAGCCGCAACTTTTGACCAGTCAAAGCCGATCTTGACCATATGAATGGGTAAGATTACTTCTCTATTTCTCATATATTTACCATTTCTCAAATGAACTATATATATATATATATATATATATGCATGTGGTGTGTAGTCGGTTCGATAAGAAAATTAAGAGCCACTATAGGCCAATATGAACCACTAAGCCACCATAAAACCCACTAAATCCCAATTTGACATGAAAAGCTTTCACGGAGAGGAAATGCGAAAAAAATACACAATTTTTTAATAGAAAACCGCCAAAAATCCACCACAAAGTTCATAAAAAATCAATTTTTTAATATTTCCGGCGGACACCTCAATCCGTCGGAAAAAGATTTTTTTCAGTTTCTATTAAAATGTAAAAAAAGTAAAAAAAAAATAATTTTTTAATATTTCCGGCGGACATTTCAATCCGTCGGAAAAAGAAACAATTTTTTTTAATTTCTATTAAAAATGTAAAAAAATAACTTTTTTTAATGTTTCCGGCGGATTTCCAACGGATAAGCCAATTCGTCGGAAAAAGAAAATATCGTTTTTTAATTTCTATTAAAATGTAAAAAAATATTTTAATATTTTCGGAGGATTTCTGGCGGACACCCCAATCCGTCGGAAAAAGAAAAGATATTTTTTATTAAAATGTTAAAAAAAATTAACTATATTTTCGGCAGACACCACAATCCATCGGAAATCTGTTGGAAAAAGTTTTTTTTTTAATTTCTATTAAAATGCATCTAGAAAGAAAATGTTATTTAATTAAATTTTAATCAATTATTTTATGACGGATTTCCGACGTAATTTAATTAATTTCTAATTAGTGAAATTCCATTGGAAATTATTGATTATTTGTTTAATTAATTGGTAATTAGTTTAATTAAGTATTTTAGTTTAACAATTTTGAATATTTTTGACGGATTTATGGCGGAGAGGAATTCTGCCACAAATCCGTCACAAATATTCACCAATATATATATATATATATATATATATATATATATATATATATATAGGGGGCCATTCAAGGGAGAACTCGGTTATCTATGATAACCGTGAGATCCAATTTTAACCACAAAACAGAAGATAAATTAGGAAATCAATAATTTTGGTAATTTTAATTAAAAAATTTAATCAAAGGAAATTTAGGTATTATTGAGATCTCCTCTCTCTTCTCTTCTCTTCTCTCTCCTCTCTCTAGCAAATATTATTCTGGCGAATACATGATGTCCACTGTGATACACTTTATAAACATCGAAAATACATGATGCACACTGTGATACACTGTGTAAAGATCAAAAATACATGATAGCACACTATGATACCCTTTTGTAAACATCGAAAAAACATAAAAAATACGTGATAGCACACCATGATACACTTTGTAAAGATCGAAAAAACATCGAAAACAAGTGATGCACACTGTAATACACTTTGTAAAGATCGAAAATACATGATAGTACACTATGATACCCTTTTGTAAACATAAAAAATATGTGATAGCACACTGTGATACCCTTTTGTAAAAGGAAATAAGAAAATTTAGGAATTAGGTTATATTTTAGGAATTAAACAAATTTACTAAAATATCATTTTTTATTTATTTATAATTAATATTAATTATTCTAAATGTGTGGCTCATATTGGATCTCACAGTTATCACAAACTAACTAGTTCTCATTTGATTAGGCCCATATATATATAGATATATATTCTTTAAGAAAAAAATTTAGTGACGGATTTCTGGCGTATTTTCCGACGGAATTTTGCGGGTGTTGTTGTTTTTTTGACTTCTATTCAATCCGTCGGAAATTTCTCTGACAGAAAAGCCACCGAAAATGGCCGTCGGTAATGCTGGTATTTTTAGTAGTTCATGTATCATATTTTTGACGTGTCATTTCTTATTACAACATTATAACTTCAAAATTATTTTATTATATAGCATCACCGGTGCCTATTACAACACTGTAGTTTTAGTTAAATGTTTTTATTATTTAAACATTGTACACTTAATCAATTAAGGGCCAATTAATCCTATAAATTTCCATAACCAATTGGGCGTGACAGGTCCTATTTCAACCCTCTAGTAACCGGTCAAGGACCCATTTGGACTATCAAGAACCGAGCCCCGTAAAGGCTCGTTCAACTATGGATTTACATAAAGTTGTAGAAATAAAAATAATTTTAAAGCTAAAAAACAATGAAGAAATACGAGTCTTAATACTAGAAAGAAAGAGGTACAAGATAACATAAATACCATTTTCAGCATCCTCCATTCCTACAAGAAAGGTCCATCCCATCCATCCCTCTACACACAAAGACAAAAATATACAGTCAAATTTAAAAATAGTTGTTAATAATCGCATTTTAGATTAACATATTTTAGAAAAACAAAGAAAAATATCATAAAGTCAAAAGAAGAGATCTTAAAGGGGTATAAGTAGGGGTGAGCAAAACCCGACCGCAACCGAAAAACCGACCCAAAAAAACCTCGAATAGCCCTACCCTAACCACCCGATCGTACCCGATACCCGAAGTCCGAAATTTAGGTCGGGTATATAGGCTCGGGTAGGGTCTTAATCTTCATCACCCGATCCAACCCGAAACTCGAATTCTTATTAACTAAATATAAATATTGTTTTTTAATTACTTTTCCTAAAATGACCTAATCATATTTTTTTATCATGTTCAATTGTATTCTGTAAAATATATTGCTCTTATCTTAAGTATGCAAAATGTAGAAAACTTAAATTACAAATACAATGCATGAGAATGGAGAGGAAGCATTGGTGTTTTTTTGTGATACGCTAAAGTAAGGTGCCGAGCCCCATAGAGTAACTTTTATTTTTTTGATGACTATCACAGGAGAGCCTAGAAATTTAGGTGTCGGGACTAGAAATCCGATCAAACCCGAAACCCGACGAGCACCGACACCTAAAACCCGATCCACCTGATTACAAAATTCGGGACTTCCATATCCTACCCGAAACCTGATCGGTTTTCCATTTTCCCCTCCGACCCGATCCAACCCATGCTCACGCCTAGGTATAAGCACCAATGAAAAACAAAGAAAAACATCAAATATTTTTTTCAATTGGAAGTTGTCTCATTGGCTCGGGTTTAGTAGATTGGACTAACATTTGCCGGTTTATGTTGATTGTATTAACTGTGGAAGTATATGTATGTAATATGGAACTACTTTCGAAAAAAAAAGTTCAGTAACTTTTGCATGTAACAAAACAGTAAGCAACTGAGGATACACATCTACGTTATAAATGATCATAAGCCATAAGAAGAAAACATCACACCTAAGGAAGTGACAGATATGGCAGTTAACAACATCTGATTAGGCAAAAATAGTAGGCAATCTGGCCTACGACCATTGCAATTCTAAAGCCATTTGACTAAAAATTAAACCATTTTTTAATAGACCAGACCATATTCCAAGCACATTTAAGAATGAAAATCAGTAGCCATGAGGACCAAATAGGCCATAACAGCAGGTAGGTGTGCAGGTCAAAACCATAACAGCTCAGGCCATAACATACATTTTGTTGATTTGATTTGTTGCATAAAATATGGTGGGTTTTAATGATCAACTAATATCTATGACAATTTCTATGACGTATAGGCCTAAATTGAATAGTATGAAAGTATTTGGGCATCATTATATCTTTCAGAAGCACGAACCCATGAGATTTGATGCCAATTCTTGAATGTAGCTCATGTGGTACAGTTTTTGCTTAGCATCATTGAGCTACAAGGATTGGTTCTTGCTTTTCCAATCCCATCTTCCTTTTTAATTAGGCCAATAAACTCCAACTCTAATAGTTTCATATGCACATATTTCTTCTAGCCATATCAATCCTTCTAATTGAACCCTGGGTAATTTGATTACTTATTAGTGCATCTTCTAATCATCTACTGTGTCTTGATGATTACATCCACAATAACTTAAAGAAAGATTCAATATCATGAACGTTGAACACCAACTACTGTAACAACTATTAACGGTTCTCTAAAAAGGAATCTTCAATGGTCATGGAAATGTGGGGATCCAAAATTTTATTGTTTTTGATCTTTTAGGTGTTTTTGTTCCAAAAGGCAGTTGATTACAAGTGCAACATGGCTAGAAAGCCTACATTAGTTACCTGGAAAAATTGCCAAGAATAAATCTACTATCTTATGAATTCGATATTCTTTCTCTGGTTTGGGGCGAGGGAGGGGATTTTAAAGGAACATAGCCAACAAGAAATAAAGTTTCAAGTAAATAGTATGCAATTACATACCAAGTCATTGTGAAAGAAGCTTGAGGCTTCATGGTACGCTGCGAATTTTTGACGACAAGATGTTTCTTGGGGCACCAAGTCCAAGTGACTTCCCACCTATAGACATCTGTAATATGCTTTACACATAAGCAGATCATTGAGCTTTAAGTTATACATACCAAGAGTATAAAAAACCTACCATCTTGAAGATTTGGTCTTGGACGATGAAAATAATGAACACATTGAGCTGTCATGCCATGAAATGTATTGAAAAAAATGTATATAAAGATTCAAGATAAGATAACACCCTTCTCATTTTTTCTTACAATTTCCTTAAACCGGAAGCTTTTGTGAATAGAAAAGTGGTCCAAGTTCCCAATAAATTAAGCCATTATTACTACTAATTGGAGTCTACTTTTGAACATCAGATTATTGTACAACAAAATCGATTATAATTCATTGTTGTAAGTATTTTCACAATAAAAGAAAAATCTTGGACCATAAAAAGCTAACGTCAATGGTTGATATCGTATTTAAAAAGAGTAATAGATTTCAACTTTAGAAATCAAAAGTTTCCATAGGTTAGATTTATTCCCATAAAAAAACAAAAGCATCACTATCATCGGTTGAAAATTGAAATCAAATTAACAAGGAAACATAAAAGCCACAAGAGATAAAATATCATCAAATCAATAAAATGCCACATTAGAATCACATCATAATCCACATATAACATTAAGCAAGCACAATTTTCCTACGAATTTTAATAAATCCAACTAGAATCAAACAAAAATCATCAAATAGCGAGAACAAATTTTGATTCAAAATGACCAAATCCAGATACTCATCAGCTGATCTGACACGAAGAGCTATGGTGAAACTGAAGTTTCAAATGATATTCCACCTGCATTGTTCATCGTCGAAGGTTGAGAGAGTGAGTTAAGGCTAGGGTTTTTGACGACCGAGTGAACGGGTGGGGATGGAATTTTATTTACCTGGGTCATGAGTTGGGTCGGATAAAAAATGATTCGCGTGTATCAAAATAATTTAGCAGACTTGCCATTTTTAGCCCTTGAACTTCTGTTTGTTATATTTATGCCACAATTTTTCTAATTAGTGACCACAATTTTTTGGTCACTAACCTTTCCAACTTAGTAACCACTATTCTTTTGGTCACTAACCCTTAACACTAATTATCTAAGTATTGAATATCATTTAGTGACTACTATTTTTTGGTCACCAACACTTTCAAATTAGTGACCACTATTTTATAGTCACTAATACATTTAATTTAATAACCACCATTTTTTGGTTACTAACCATTCTATCTCTATCATTAATAAAACCATTTAATGACTACCTTTTCTTGGTCACTAACACTTTCAATTTAGTGACCACCTTTTTTTGGTCACTAACCACATCCAACTCAATTGCAAACTAATGAATCTCATTTAGTGACCACTATTTTTTTGTCACTAACACTTTCAATTTAGTGACCGCCTTTTTTTGTCACTAACTCATCCAACTCAATACAATCCTCAACTAATGAATCTCGCTTAGTGACCACTATTTTTTGTCAAAAACACATTCAACTTAGTGACCACAATTTTATGGTCACTAATCCTTTCAATGTAATGACTACTGATTTTGTGAGGAAACATAATGTTGTAAAAGAAATTCTAACACTTTCAATTTAGTGACCGCCTTTTTTTGTCACTAACTCATCCAACTCAATACAATCCTCAACTAATGAATCTCGCTTAGTGACCACTATTTTTTGTCAAAAACACATTCAACTTAGTGACCACAATTTTATGGTCACTAATCCTTTCAATGTAATGACTACTGATTTTGTGAGGAAACATAATGTTGTAAAAGAAATTCTATTAGAATTAGTGACCACTTAGTGACCAAATTTATTTTTTGTCAGTAAAATTCATATTAGTGACTAAAAATTAATGACGACCTTTGTCATCGTCACTAACGTCATAGTTAGTGACCAAAATATAAGTAGTCACTAAAACTTTGGTCACTAACTAAGTTTTTACTTGTAGTGCAAACGTGTTTACTAAAACTTATAATTTCAAAAATTAACCATGTTTAGAAATGATCACTATTTAACGAATAAAAATGTTTCCAGAAGATGATTCATTCATCGATAATTTCATGACATAATTTGTAATGAGTTGAATAATCAATTTGCAAATACATAGCTTTAATCCAAAACAATGAGAATGTCTTCAAATTTGACTCCCCAATTTTCCTAAAGCAATTCCCATTCCCACAATCCAAACGTTTTTTCATGTTGACATCAACTCGACCAATCTGCATTCCATTCTTTTCATAGTTTTGGTTCAAACCTTCCATACAACTAAAGGGGGGTAATTTTGTATGCTACAGCTTCCATACAACTAAAGAGGGGTAATTCCTTCTATTGTTGCATTTCCATACACCAACCATTCTCTGATTCTTGCAATCCAATGTAACTGTTTTGTGTTGCCATCCCACCTCAGAACTCTGCTCTGAATAACTCCACTCTTAGGTGCCGTTTGTTTTTTAAGAGGTCTGAAGTCTTATTTTAGTTATGATTAATAAAAGGTGGTGTGTAAAAAAGTCTGAACGATTCAGACTTAAGAGCCATTAAGAGGTTTTTAAAAAAAACAAACAACCCCTTAAGCTCATATTTGTAATATATCTCTTATAATATATATGGTCGATCACATTGAGTTTTATCAGATGAGGGAGACGAGTTCTGTTTTTTAAAAATCATTTTTGAAATAAGTTTTTCTTTATAATTAATGACATGTAATTCTACATGTCTTTCAGGTCATTTTAGGTATGACAGGCGAGCAAGAGAAACCGGTTTAAAAAGTAACAGGTTACCCAATGTTTTAATGAGTAAATTTTTAAAAATACAATTATCTCATAACAAATAATTTGAAAGTACACTGTTGTAATAAGAAAAACTGAAAATACAATGTTATAATAAGAAACATTATGAAAATAGGATGTTGTTTCACGCATTTTTACCTTTATAATAATAACATTTAAATACCGCATGAACATAAATATAGTCAACATATCAAAATAATCACATTTATTTGAACTAGATAAAAATAACACATGAAACCCATGCACCTTATATATATTCTTGTTAAACAAACCTTCTACAAGTTCGTTAACAAATTGGCTAAAGCTATTATATCCAAGGTAGTGTATGACGTGAGGCGTGGTGTGGCAGCAAGGCCAAGCCTCAAATCTCAGGAGTCACGACGGGGCCATGATGTTTTTTAAGGCGTGACCTATGGTGGCAAATCGCTATATCATATTATATATATATATACACACACATACATACATATATGTTTTCTACTGTTACTCAATGAGTCAATGATATAAACAATGTAAATTAGGTTACATATTAAAAATCAAATATCGCGTTATTAAAACTGCACATTAAGCCATGATGTAGCCATGATGTGCCACATGCATGCTTAACGTGAAGTGAGACACGTCTTGAGCCACAACATACCATGACCACAGTTGTTGCAATATCTTTTAGAACAGTAATTATATCCCAATAATGCTAAACATACACCATCATAAATTCTCAGTTGAGTGGTCAAGTTTCCAATAATTAGTTCTTTCGTCTATTAACTTAACAACAAATCCCATTCGCCTCACACATCAAATACACACGCATACAACATACTTTCTGCTTCTTGCACCTCATTTTAATCGAGTTCTCAAAATTTCAATGATGTTTATATTGCATACAGAGTATGTTCATAATAAAAACTTTAGTATATTATAAAATCTTTAGTTTACAACTTATTTATTTTATGCATACAAAAAGCTCCATGTTTGAACTTTGTAAACTAACTAATCAACTAACTGATAAACAGGTTCAAATACATGATAAAAGTTGAACCCTACTAATACGTAATTACTTTTCATAAAACTAATATCCAACCGATAACTCTTGCTCTCTCAAACCACACAAAACCATAAAAATAAGACCGAGAAGGATGCAAAATAAAACGAACATGAAGCATGAGTTCTCAGCTTCTGAATCAAGATCGGATCGCGCTGTATCGCATAGGAATACTTCTAATAGTAAGTTATTAGGTGAGTAAATTACACTTTGGTCCTGTGGTTAACTCGTTACCACTCACTATCAACTCTCATCCTTATTGTGAACTAATTATAGTTTTGATCATTGTGTCGCCACTTTGTTTCAGATTTAGTCTCTCTTGTTGCCATTTTGTTTTGTATTTGATTCATCTTGTTAAATCTCTTAAAAAACTTAGTTAAGTTAAAGGTCATTTTGGTCTTTTACCTTTTTTCCATTATTGTTTTATATGATTTTCTTGCCTTTTTCTATTTTTGTGATTACTTTTTTTCGTACACATGCCTAAATCATGTCTATAACCTATTGAGGCACCCCAAACCCGAATTCGACGAAGCCCACCAGGCGAAGAACCACCCTCCTATTGGAACAAAAATCTTATTTACAAAAGGAACTCATATTTCAAAATAAACTTTGATTCCAAAACAATCCTAAATTCTACTTCAAAAACACAAATCCAAAATAAAAAAATTAAAGCATAACCCAAATCAACCCCTAAATCAAAAACTTAAATCAAACACCCCCACGTGCGACATGAAGAACCACCGATCAAACACCCAAACACCGTTCATCATCAAACACCCACCACCTATCCCAACAGCTCTATCACCACTGTCCACTACAACAACTTCGCCCTCCACCCCCAACTCCCCCACCGTGCAACAAGTACTTATGCAAAAGACTTAACAATCCAAGATCATCAGCCCCCATTTTGAAACACATTTCAAAGATTTAGATCTTTTCCCTTCTTAGATCCAAAATTTCAATCCAAGTTAAAGAAAATTTGATAAGGGTTTATGTGTTTGTGAAACAAAATAAAATAAAGTGCTAGGAGTAGTCAATCACGTGATCACAAAATGTATATATATAGACAAAGAAATTGCAGAAAATCGAAAATATAGTATAAAATCTGAATAATCAACATATAATCAATATAATAGCATCGGAAATCTTACTTAATAGTGTAGATTCATGATACAAACGAGAAATTGGTTGAGGCATGCACTATGCAGTGTCCTAAGACAGAAAATTCACCGGTATAACGTCCGTTTAGATGATACAACAATTGTATTCAACAGTAATTAACCTTGAATCTAGTGAATCAAACAATTTTTGGTGATGGACTTATGATGAAAAAGGAAGAGATAACCCATAAATTTTCGTGGGAATTGAGAGAGAATTATGTCCCAAATTAAATTGATCAGGTATTTATACGTTGCTGTCATAACTAAAAATAACTTCCAAAGACGAAGACTTTTCGCGCTACCTAACCCACATAGAAACTCGTAGTATTCACTGTTTCTTCATAATATTCTAGTGTCACACGCGACTTACATGGAGACTGTAGTCGTGTGGTAACTCGCGTTAGTCTCTGTTTCCCAACAATGCAACATCTTTAATCTAGCATGTTAGGAGAGCTCTTGTGTGACTTTAGTCGCATGTAAACATGTATTGGCCACTGTGTTTCCTGCATCATGCCACCTCTCAATCAATCTTTCGAACCCTAAGAGGACCCCAAGAGCCCCAAGGCTCAAGTATTAGACTTTATTAACTGACATCTTTGTGGACTTGGTTCATATGTGGGACAAGTTCCTTTCCTTTTAACAAAGTTGCAACAATACCCCCACAATTTCTATTCAAAACCCAAATTTGAATAGAAAATAAGCAATATTATGGAACTTATTTTTCTATACCAGTTTAGTTATGACATGCATCGGAGTAGGTATCTTTTAGACTTGAACCTTTCTTAGTGAGTACCTATCGGATCTACGTCGTGGGTAGTGAACTAAGGTCTTGAACTAACCAATTTTATAGTAGATCGAGACAATTGGCATCACATACATAATTTAATTCTTATCATTGTGTTTATTTCGGTCGTGAACAAATTATTTATTCATGAGAGTTTTAGATGATATAGCCATGTTTGTCCTTAAAGATGCGACCCCACATCAGTCTCACATAGGTAATGTCGATCATGAATATTCCATAGTATTCTATTGTAAAACTATCAACATTATTAAGAATATAAAATTCATTCATATATCATCAACGGAAATATACACATAAAAGTTATCATAGGAAGAGGAATACCTTGTGTATAAGTTTCGTCTCAGTGTTCCTCAACTAGTTTTCCTATTGAACCTAGACCATGGGATCTGCAATGTTGCTACGTTAGGTTTTCGCTAAGGAAAACTCATTTTTTTTGCTTTAAGCGCATTCCCCTCGATGAAAAGGACACTTGCTATCTACTTAGGCATTTTTTCAAAGGATCGACGATATTTTCCTTTGACTTAGTCAATGGAAATGATTATATTTTTCAACAAGTCTTTTATTGTATTGTGGCGTCTTCGTATGTGTCGGGACTTGCCATTGTAGATTTGATTATTTGCTCTTATGAGAGTAGTCATACTATCACAATGGATACAAATGCATTCACAAGTTTTTAAGCATTCGACTTCTTCAGCGTATTTGTCTAAAGCGACAAATTTGCTTCCGTAGTGGATCTTGTATTCACGTTTTGTTTGGATGATTTCCAAGATACAGTTACACCACCAAGTGTAAACACATGTCCACTTGTGGACTTACTTTAAGAATGGTTGGAAATTCGATTCGCGTCGCAATACCCTTTTAGAACGGGAGTGTATTTGGTGTAATGTAACCCATAGGTAATTGTATGTTTTAATTATCTAAGTACCATCACTGGTGCATAATAATGATCTTTTTCGAGGTTGTTGAGTACCGATTGAGTTTGCTCACATTATATGTTATATCCGGTCGTGTACAACTCATAATATACATCAATCTTCCAAGAACTTGAGTGTATTCTAACTGAGCCACACTATCTTCTTTAATTGGCTAAAAATGGTCAGATGGAGTCACAACCGGTTTGTCATCATAGTGAACGAACTTACCAAAACCTTCTCAATATAGTGAGATTGGGTAAGGATGTAACCATTAGAATTTGGTTGAATCTTTATACCAAGGATCACATTTGCTACTCCCATATCCTTGGTTTGATTGACTACATCCAAGTTCGATGAAAAAAATGAGCATATCATAACATATAAGCTTCTAATGACATATTCATTCTTATATTGTTTCACATAAACACATTTATCACATGCTATTGTTTAATCAATTTACAAACTTTGTGTTCATGACCCTTGACAACAAACCCTTCAGGTAGTTGCATATAAATTTCTTCATCTAAGTCATCGTTCAAAAATGTAGTTTTCACATCCATTTGGTGTATCTCCAAATTGTGAATCGCTGCTATGGCCATCAACGTCCTTATAGATGTTATTTTTGTGACCGAAGAGTAGGTATCAAAAAAGTATTGATCTTCCTTTTGTCGGTACCCTTTGGCTACTACTTAAGTTTTGTATTTCCCAATAGTGCCATCGGGTCTCAATTTTCTCTTGAAGATCCATTTATGGTTGATTACATGACACGAAGGTAAGTTAACCAATCTCCATGTATTTTTTTGTACTATGGAGTCTATCCCACTTTTGATTGCCTCTTCTCAATAAGGTGCCTCAGATGATTCCCTGGCGGCCTTATACAAAAATAGGTTATCCTTCAATGTTAATAGCCATAAAGTCAGGTCCAAAGTCTTTGGCAACTTTTCCACATTTGTTTCTTCTTGGTTCCACTTCTTCTTGAACCTTGGAGGTTCCTTTTATTTGCTTGATCATTTTCGTTTGAAGAAACAAGAGTATGAGTGTCATCATGTAACCTTTTTCTTGAGTTAGAGGTTTGGTCCTCCTTTTCTTTGTAAAGAAAGGTAGTCTCAAGAATTTAGGTTTTGTAGATTCTATGATTGTGTTGTTGCCTATGTCATCTACATTAGATTTAAATACTAAGAATCTAATGCAACGTTATGCCCAATATATACATTCTACAATTCAAGTCCAAGTTTAGTCTTTTCGGTAAAGGGACTTGAACCTTGGCAAGGCAACCTCACACTTTCATCCTTTTGTAAGATGGTAATCTCACTTTCCATAATTGATAAGGAGATTTTTTACTCTTCTTGCGAAGGATCCTATATAGGATCATATTTTCAGTATGGCACGCCTCACCCCATAAATGATATTGAGCTCCCCATGTGATCAACATTGAGTTTATCATGTTCTTCAATGTTCTATTTTTCTGCTCGGTCACTCCATTTTGTTGTGGAGTGTAAGGAGCGTAGTTTGATGTACTATGCCATGTGTAGCATAAAATTCAGCAAAGTGACGGGATTCATATTCTTGTCGAGTTGGTTCTCAACTTCAGCCTTGTATGTCTTAAACATGTTTAAGGTTTCATCTTTTGTATATAAACGATACACATAGCAATACTTACTGCAATCATCAATGAAGGAAATATAATAGTTCTTTCCTCCTCGTGTAGGAGTTGCCTTAATGTCACACAAGTCACTATGAATCAACCCAAGAACTTTATTAGAATTTTCAACTGACTTGTGTGGATGGTTAATTTGTGTATTTAACTTCTACACAAACCTCACACTTAGTCACTTTATCAATGGAACATTTATGTATCATGTCAAGTTTGATCATTCTTTGTTTTGATCTAAAATTGACATGTCCTAATGTCGAATGCCAAAGAAAAGAAGAACCAATCATGTACACTGAAGCAATAGTGCTAGAGCCTGCCTTATTCTTATTATTTACAATGGCGGCATCAAGGTTATTTACAACACTCAGCTTGAAGAGCCCCTCATGGAGGTAGCCCTTCCCAACGTACACACCACCTTTGGTATGACCAATTTATCATATTCGAATACAAGTTTGAACCCTTTCTTGCTCAGAACAGGGCAGAAATCAAATTTTTGGTTTAACAAGGTAAATGAACAACATCATTCAAGGCTAGAACCTTGCTGGACGCCAACTTCAAGTTGACCTTCCCCTTTCCTTCTATCCTTGTTGTTGAGGCGTTCCTCATGAACATTGGCTCCCTATTGCTCATTTTTTGGTAAGATGCAAACAGGATCTCATAATTGTAGATATGTCGGGTGGCTCTGGTATCTGCCCATGAATCCACCATGTAGGCTTCAATCACTCCAACAAATTCATTCGGGGATTGGGTGAGATTGGCATGACTTTAAAATGCCTAGATCCTCTGCCACCACTTCCCCCGAATCCACGATGATCTCGCTTATGTCGGCAATTTTAGCTCAGTGTCCCGCTTACCGCATACCTAACAACATATTGTCTTTATAAGGTTTTCTTTTGTGGGGCCAGAGGACCCTTTACAGCATTGAAAGGCCTCTTGGGTACAATGCCCTTTCCCTTGAATTTCGGGAACTTCGATTTTGATGAAGTACCTTCAACCATGTTGGCATGTAGTTTGATAGTATTGGGATCGACTTTTTCATTGAGACGGTCGTCTTCCTCCACTCAAATTTTGAGGAGCAATTGTTCAAATGTGATCTCCTACGTCAAATCCTTCAAATACAACTTGAGTTCTTCCAAGAGGGAGGTAGTTTTTTTTTTATTATTGGACATACCACAAAATGAGCGTTCAAGCCCATGCTTTCAACTTCAAGCTCGTGGACAAGTACTTGAAATATTTCCACTTGCTTTACCACCGGCTTGGTGTGAATCATCCGTTAATGCAAAAATTTTGCCACTGCGAACCTCTTGGAATATGTGACTTCGGTTTTGTACTTGGCATCCAAGGATTCCTAAATCTCCCTTTTTCGTTCGAAAGGTAGAATATATATCATAGAGGGAAAACTCGAGAGCATTAAATATATAGTTTTGGAAAGTATACTAATTGGATCTCCAAATCTCGATTGCTTTTTGATGTACGACCACTTGAATCTGAGATGGAGCAGTTCTGTCTGACCCAACCACATGATTTTTTGATGGCTCTTCCTCGGTGAGATCGTTGGCTACACGAGTGTTGTCAAATAGAACAATATCTTTTGTTGCCAATGTCGAAAGTTCGAACGCTTGAATTTCTCGAGTTTCTCCACATGACTCTTCAAGAGTTGTGATTGATCTATTGCTCCATAACGATTTATCTGTCTTCGATTGTTAGGAGTAGTCAATCACGTGATTTCAAAACGTATATATGGACAAAGAAATATCTGAAAATCGAGAATCTAGTATAAAATTTGAAGAATCAACATAGAAACAACATATAATCAATAGAATAGCATCGGAAATCTTACTTGATAATGTAGATTCTTGATACAAACTAGAAATCGATTGAGGCCTGCAATATGCAGTGTCCTAAGACAGACAATTTACCGAAATGAGTATGCATCTTTTACCCAATGTCCAAATGATGACTGCAAAGAGCCTTGGTTTAGCGGAAATGATTTGAAGGTTCCACGAAAGGTGCTTCAATACTTTTCTCTCAAACCTAGGCTTCAAAGGTTATTCATAGATAAACAAGTTGCTTGTGACATGAGGTGGTATAAGGAGAAACGAGTTAATGATGATAACATACTTAGACATCCTGCAGACAGTGAGGCATGGAAACACCTTGATAGATGTTCCCTTCATTTGCCAATGATCCACGCAATGTACGTTTAGGGCTTGCAACCGACAGATTTAATCCATTTGGCTACCTAAGCAATTCATATAGCATATGGCCAGTCTTTGTTGTCCCATATAATCCGCCTCCATGGAAATGTATGAAAGACCCGTACTTGTTCATGTCTATGTTGATTCCTGGTCCCAAATCGCCAGGCATTAATATTGATGTTTACTTGCAACCATTGATTGATGAACTAAATGAGTTGTAGGTTGGTGTTAATGCTTATGATGCACATAGAAAAGAAAGTTTTACACTGCGAGCAGCTCTTTTGTGGACAATAAATGATTTTCCTACATATGGTATGCTCTCTGGTTGGAGTGTCAACGGATATATACAATGCATGTCCATTGTGTATGAATGAAACATCGTCTCATTACTTAACTCATAGTAGAAAAATATGTTACATGGGTCATCGAAGATTTTTTCCATCCTCAAACCAATGGCGAAGGGATAAAAAGAATTTTGATGGAAAATTTGATAATCGGGAGCCAATCGCACCAAAGTCTGGCCATGAAATATTGTTGGATGTTGATTCTATTATTAATGAGCCATATTGATTTGTTAATAAAAGAAAGTGTAAGAATGTTGATGGCAAACGAGGTTGGAAAAAAAAGTGTGTTCTTTAAGCTTCCATATTGGGTTGTGATAAAATTGAGACGTAACATAGATATCATGCATGTTGTTAAGAATGTCATCGAGAGTTTGACAGCCACATTATTCAACATTAAAAGCAAGACTAAGGATACATAGAAATCTCGTAAGGATTTGATGGACCATGGGTTGAAGAAGAGTTTACATTTGCAACCATATGGTAATTCGTTCATAATATCGACGACTTTCTACCACTTGACGAAGGATGAGAAGAAAAAAGTATTAAACTTTCTGAAGTCACTCAAGTTCCCAGATGGATTTGCCTCGAATATATCTAGATGCATAAAAGGGGTAGAATTTCGGTTGTCTTGCATGAAAACTCATGATTTTTATGTCTTCATCCAACGAGTGTTGACGTTATCAATTAGGGGTTGATTGACAAAGGAAGTTCGTCTTGTATTGTACGAACTAAGTGACTTTATCCAGAAATTATGCACCCGGAACATGTACTTAGATGTTCTTGAGAAAGAAGAGGAAAAATTTGTTGTCATTTTGTGTATGTTGGATCGGCTATTTCCTCCATCATTCTTTGACATCATGACTCATCTTTTGATTCATTTGCCATATGAAGCGAAGATAGCAATCCCCCTCAATATCGATGGATGTTCCCATTTGAGAGGTAATTATATTTCTTAAAATGTTTAAAGTTATTATTCATTTTTTATTATATTAACTTCTTATCATTTGTTCAGGAAAATGCGTACTTTAAAAAGATATGTTCAAAACAAAGCTCGTCCAGAAGGATGTATTGCTGAGAGATACATAGACAATGAATGTCTAACTTTTTGTTCCATGTATTTAAATGATGTTGATACTGTCTTCAACAAGGTTGAGCGCAACAATGAAATGATGGACAGTAGTGGTGACATATCTGTATTCTCATGTAGAGGGCGTCTATTGGGTAGTCTTCAAATATGTGAAATAAGTGACACCGAACTGGAGAAGATTCATACATACATTTTGAACAATTGTCATGAAATGGAAGAGCTAATAAAGTAAGTACTCTTTTATCATGTAATTATGATCTATATAATTTTATTTTTAGTATAATAACGTTTTATGGTTTGTTTAACTTCTATAGTGCACACAAGATTGAACTTGAGGGAGAAAACTGTAACAATGTAAATGAACTTCATGACAAACTATTTGCTTCATGGCTTTAACAACATGTAAGACCTACATTTGAGATTTGTTTTTAAATATATATATATATATATATATACATAACAATTTTAAACTTTGTTAACCAAATTATATGTTCTTTCTAAATTATATGTTCTTTCTATTTAGGTTAATTCTTGTCTACAATCATTTGCATCTGAAATTCGTATATTGTCACGTGGATCCTTACATTCCGTGAATTGGTATAGTGGATGTATGGTGAATGGGTATAGGCTCCAACCCAAAGTCGTGAAAAGAATAGGAAAACTCAAAATAGTGGAGTTGTAGTGCAAGGTGATCATGGGGAAAACATTATTGATTTTTATGGGATATTACAAGAACTCATCGAGGTGGAATACTTACGAGAAAATAAAAGAGTGTTAGTATTGAAATGTGTCTGGTTTAATATTGGTGATGGGAATGGACTACAAATTGACAAAGAATCTAGGGTTTCTAGTGTTAATATGTCTCGGAAATGGTACATAGATCAACCATACATACTTTCATCACAGGCCAAACAAGTTTTTTTTTGCACGTGATTTAAAATTGGGCAACAATTGGCATGTGGTGCAAAGTAGTAACCCTCTAACATTGTATGATGTTCCTATACAGATTGAAGAAGTATATCAAGAACAAGAGCCACATTTAGATCTAATCGTGGATCTAACAATGCATTTTGATCAACTATCGTTAACAAGAGGAACTGACCTATTGGAATTAGTAGATGCATAAATCATTGGTCATGACTCAAGTAGACGATCAAGTGAAAACCCTCATGTCATGGATGAAGGGCTTATTGATGATGATGACAGTAACCCAACAAATTCATAATCTTCTCATGAAGAGGAATCACGGCAAGATGATTGTACTGATTCGGAATAAACGTGTTTAATTTTGCAGAGTTTTTTAGTTAAATGGTTGGCCCTGGAAAAGGATTATTGAAAAGGTTTGGTCCACAAACGTCAAGTAGCAGCCGTGGTGTTTCACAACCTCAAAAATCAAGTAGCAACCGTGATGTTACGAAGATCACAAGTCAAGTAGCAACCTCCATGTTCCACCACTTCATAAGTCAAATATCAGCCGTGATATTAGACCACCTCATATGTCAAGTAGCACCCATGAGGTTCCACAACCACATAAATCAAGTAGCAGTCGTGATGTTCCAAAGCCTTATAAGTCAAGTACAAGCGGCAATATTCCACCACCTCGTGAGTCAAGTAGCAGCCGTGATATTCCGATGGAGAATCAAGGCCTAGAGGAAGATCATCTAGAAGAGGATCAAGAAATTGATTCTCTACAAATTGAGATAGGCACGAGTGATCCTCAATTGGAAGAGAACATTGGTTCAACTTCTTTAGGTATGTTTGTTATTTTAGTATAGATTAAGTAGTTGAAATTAGAATATTATATGATTAATGTAATGTATAGCCAATCAATTTTGTGTTGAATAAAATTTTCAGGCACATCCATTACTCGAAAAGAATCAAGAGTCTTAAGTGAAACGAGAAAGAGACGCTTGGATAAGGGGCAATTTGTTTTTGAAGTTGATGAATGTGCTTGACGTATAATTGGGGAAGACAGCCAACGATTTATCACCAAGGGTGGGTGTCTTGTGCGTGACCATGCAAAGTTTGATGGAAAGACTTGGAGAAATCAATCAGATCTGTTGAGGGCGGATATCATCAATAAATGCATGGTAAAGTGTTATTATTGTTTGATTTTCCAATTAAGAATCTGTTTGATTGCATTGTACATTTGTCGGTTAATTACAGGAAAATTCGAATTACGACCCAAATTGTCGGTTGATGGTACGTGCTATACATACACAGTTGGCCAACCAACATAAGAATAAAATCTATAGGTTGCATGTTCATTACAAAAAGTTTTTTTTACCAAATATGAGGCAACCACACATCCCTCCAATGGTATAATGAGCAACATTGATTGGGTTAAACTATGTGAAAAGTTTGCAAGCGAAGAGTTTCAAGTTTTTACTTATCTTTTGTCTTTTTAGCTTTTAATATTTGTTGATAAGAAACATTTACGAATTATAATGATTTCCAATTATTTAGCTTCGCAGAAGATGAGCGCTAAAAATAAGAAAAATCGATCAATGAATGAAGTTCCACCCGCTGTTGGCATTATTGCAAGGATAGTTGATAAGGTAAGTAGCTTAGCTTTTTGGAACTTAAATCTTTCATTTCTTTCCACATATTTCTCTTATTTGTATTATGATTTCTATTTGAAATAGAGAAGGAGAGAAGGAGAGAAGGAGAACAAGTATCAACAATTGAACAATACAAGATTGGTCATTTTTCAACAAAGAAAAATAAGATGGTCAATGAGAAGGCCGATGAAATTTGGGTATTTTCACTACTCTTTACTTTGCATTTAAATACGATTTATTGCCAAGATATTGTGCTTTTTAAGAAATCAATATAGACAATGAGCATGAAAAATAAACTATAATGAATAACCTGGTGCCTCATGCCTAGCAAATCATAAAATATATTGACCTCTCACTTGGATATAATCATATAATTTTTTCTAAACAAGAGCTGTGTTTACATGCAGTAAAATGCAAAAGAAAATAAGTACCTAGCTTGTAATGTATCAGTAGATGATCTTACTAATCCCAAGAAGCATGTGAGTGATCCCTTAGATAAAATCAACAAGCATCTAAGCCACATTTAACCATATTAGGGAGGTGTTTTTGGGGGTTTGGATGATTGTTAGGAGGTATTCTATTTTGGTGTACATGGGATGTATATAGCTAATCTGTTGATTTGTGTGGAGAGTAGGGATGGGGTCTTAGTTCATCTTGTTATGTCCAAATCTATTCTAGAACAATTTTTTGGTTCTAGATGGATTTTGGAGCTCTTAGGTTTTGGAGTTTATTTTGGTATATATGTTGCCTTGGGGACTGTGGTTTTTGTTATCTATCCCAATTCTAATTGTCAAACTAGGTTGGGATAATTGGACTTTTAAACTGGTTTTGGGAGTTAAAAGGGTAATGAGAGTTCCTATGTTGATATGTGGTTCTATGATATGGAATCAGTTTCCCTTTGGCTTATGGGATTATTCTCTTTTTATAGATGTTGATGGGATTCTGGGTGTTTTTCTCTCTTATGTGCATTTCCTGTTTTGAACAAATTGTGATCTTAGTAATGTCAATGCTTTTGTGTATATCAACTACATATTTACCCTCCGGGTAAACCTAGCAACAATATAAGTAAAACCAGATTAAAAGGTGAGTATCTAACATATTATGGAGCATAAAAACGCAAAACTAAGTTTGCTGAGAACACTATTACAAGACGTTGAACAGACACTGAGCAAATAATGGATAACAAATTTCAATTTCTAAAATTTTTTAATAACCATGAAGGTGCCAACTACACTATCGAATGAATCTAAAAATCCTCTCACTTCAATGGGAGAAATGCAATGCGGATGGAGGTTCCAAGAAAGAGATTAATGTACCTTCCAACACTAACAATAACCTACATGGGAATTCCAATAGGCCAAACACTCCATGGGTAGAAGTGATAGTAGTGGACTCAAATTTAGTTCCAAAACAATCAAATACATGAATTATTGTTGCTTATTTAATTTGCCTCTTTAAATTCTAAGGTGGATATGTGGCCATATAAGCACAAGTATAACTAAGAATGATGGGGGCGGAGTGCCACATTAGAAACTAGTCTTTAGAAACTATGCAGCTGTTTGTGTGTGTATCTTATCTTCCAGTAGGGGATATTATGATTTACAACTGCATCTGTGAGATGTCTTGAGCTTATGACTTTAATAAGAATAGATTACTACAATCCCATTGACTTCATGTACAACTTTATGTCAAAAAAGAACTGTGTGTGGCTTCAAACTCTTATCGACAAACTGTTATAAACTCAAAATGCCAAGGTTAATTGAATGATTTTTATGGACGATTCTGGCTATTCGAAAGGGCAGTCTCTCCAGGGATAACAAGGAAAATTAAGCATAACCGACTCTTCCCGCCTCACCCATATTTAAACCATTAAAAAATATAAAAGGTAGTGTAATGCCTAAACTACCCCCACCTAACTAAATTGATCACATCCATCAGTGATGATATATTCTCCTTTCCCTTGTGGTGGACCCCCCCTTCGTGGCTGACCTCTCTCTTTCCTTCGGCTATATGTACAACGAACAGGTGGTCTCATAATATTTCCCTGCCCCCATGGAATCACCTTATCCTCAAGGTAAAAGTGAGGAAAAAACTGATGCATGGTCTCAAAGTCCTCCCAGGTAGCGTCAGACTCGGGGAAGTCCTGCAGAACTTCCATCCTCTGCCATTCAGATGTTTCCACAGAACGTACTCCCAACAAGGGTATCACCTCCAACTCCATATCAGCGTTTAATTGCCAAATTGTGCCTCTCTCTTTTGAACAAAAACATACTACTTTAGTTTAAGAATACATTTGTGCAACACCCATGCAGCAACCTGGGTACTGTTATGTTCTTATTTTTTGGGCCACAGGCCAAGTTCTTTGAGGTTCTTGATAATTATATGGCAAGTAAACGTACAACTTTCAAGCTTTATTGGATTAAGTTTTTTCGGGGTTGTAAGAATTGGGATAGGAACCAACATAACATGGTGGTTTATGCTCATTAATCATCTGTAGTATATTACAAAATGTGTTAAACATACAAATAGTTAGACGAATACGGCCCCAACAAGATGAGCTGGGAAGCAAACTCAGTTAGCGACTTGATTGCAAACTAAAGTCTTTGCAACAAGATAGCCATGGTTGATGCAATAATGGTTCAATCTCCTAATGGAATTAAAGGCAGAGCGAATCCCAATTCTTGTTAGTTCACTTATATCTCTGTCAGTTGGTTTATACTTGATACCTCCAAGTTTTCAACTTATCCGTATTCGTATGATTATTCTATGTAGTCACTCTGTTTCAAGAATAATATCTAAGCAATTTGATATTTTTACAGCTTCATCCATATTTGACCGTTCTACTTACTGTTTGCTAACTGTTTATATTCAACTTACATTGACAAAAGTATAACACACTGGAATTTTCATTTTGCTTATCCTTACCATTTATAAAAAGCATTTTTTTTTCTTATTTTCAAGATATTACCTTTGTTTTGTTCTTTGATTTAAAAAACTTCCAAGTATCTGTCTAAGTAGAAATACTAGATTTGGTGTTAACTCCCAACCCTTTCATCCCAAAAAAAAATGCAAAGATTTACTTGGCACATAGCTTGATAAAAATGGTGACTAGCATTCTTTAATTAGTAAGAACAAAATAAAAAAAAATGTGTGGAAGCTGCTTCTTCCTGTTCATATACATGTCACCTTTCAAGAATGATTTGGTTTTGTTTTGATATGCAGAATGAATTACTAAGTGAGGAAGCTGCTTCTTCTTGTTCACCTGCAGAAATTTGTTTGAAAAAGTTGCATCGTATACCTGAACATATAAAGGGACGTGCCGCTTCGACAAAACAAATTTTCGCCACATAAAATCTACGAATGGAGTTGGAATTGGAAAAGAAGAAATCAAAGGCTTTAGAGGAAAAAGTTAAGAGAATTAAAGAAGATCAAGTGAAGTTTCAAGAGGAGCAAAACCAAATGAAGGACAATATGAACATGATGATGGCATAAATGTCAAAGTTTTATCCATTGGAATTTGAAGACTAAGAATCGTATGTTAACTTTTCGTTAGTCATTAAGTGTTCATTAAGTGTTTTTAGTTATAAGAAGTAGACATGACAATCACATGCTTGTTTTTTGTTTGGATCAAGAATTATATACGTTACGAAATGGAATTAACACTTTAGATTTCTATATATACAAATTAGCATGTTTTAGTTTTATTGTGTAAACAATCATAGTAGAAATTAGTGACATTTTTTTCTTTTTCATACTTCCTTAATTAATGACCACTTTTTTTGGTCACTAATGTAAGTTAACGGACGTTAATGGAGCCGTTATCTTGAAGAATTAGTGACGACTTTTAGTGATTTAGTGACGCTTTTTAGTGACTAAAATAGTCGTCACAAACACAGTGACCGCCTTGATTTTGTCACTAATTAGTGACCATTTTTATGTTAGGTCACTATCATAAATCAGTGATGGACCTTTAGTGACGAAAAGTGACCACCAAAATTTTGGTCACTAAACGATTTTAGTGACCAATTTTAGGTTGTTAGTGACCAATTTGTTTTTGTCACTAATTGGCTTTTTTCTTGTAGTGCTTAAAAGGTGCCCCGCCAGGATGGATCCTCCACTGCGTTCAATCAACTCAACACTAATCAAATCAAATCATCAAACGAACAGTATGTCCCACTTGTAGTATTAACCTCGGAGGTAAGATATACGTCAACCTATTCCATACCCAAAAAAATAAAGCGGTTTTTTCTTGAGATCCCCAAATTACGAATAATCAGTTCAATATTGAAATCGGTAACTATGTATAATAATATAATATAAAAAAAGACATGTTCGGGTGGGATCGCCGGTTATCAACTTTTTACCCAAATAAAGAAACATGATTCCTTGAAAAAAAGAAAAGAGAGAGACATGTTTCAGTAGCGTGTAAGCATTTAAGTTGCGGTTATCTAAAGATTGGGACTGAAACTAAAGTTCTGATGCTATCTTGTTACACTTTTAACTTTTCCACTGAACTAACTGAGATGTATTCAGTTGATTGAATTGACAATAAATTACCTCTTTCACTTTCATTTATTGCGTCCTCAACTTCCCACACCACCTGCAACCATCAATAAATTCCATATTTGTTCTATCAACACATAAAGCACACATCTTGATTACCCAATTACCACGGCTATATATATGAGTCCAACATAACACCCATACAACACTACTCCCTTTCATTCTTCAAATGGAACCACCAAAATTTTCTGTGCTGTTTCTACTTCTCTTCACATCTGCCATTTTAGTTTTCGGTGTCTCTTCTTTGTTGCATAAGGCTCTTGAGAACTCTACGACAGAGTTCGGTAACCACACAGCATTATCAGACTTTCGATTACTGAATAGAAGAAGTCTTATCACTTGTCCGAACTCTGGTCCTTATGTTCGTGTCAAAGTTAGCCCGATATCCGAACTTTCTGATGAGCAATATGTCACGGTTTCCATTAGCGGTGTTCTGAATCCTTCTGGAAGTGATTGGGTTGCCATGATCTCACCTTCACACTCTGAGTAAGTGGAAATAGTATAGCAGTTCTTGGATACAAGAATTTTGTTCATTTTAATGGTGTTTTTTCTAATTTGTTTTTTTTGTTTTTGTTTTGTATATATTTGCATGTGAAGTGCGTCCGTTTGTGCTCAAAACGCCATTCTTTATTTGCAGACGGGTGATATAAGTTTACTGCCACTGCTATGCCATTATCCTGTCAAGGTATGACTGCAATTTGAAGACGTGTCAACCATTGTGAATATGTCATCAACTTCGCAGAATAACTATATCTATACTATTATATAAAAATTCTAAAACGGTTATTGTACAATAACATTAACACCCTTACGATGTTACATTTACCACCCTTACAATTACTTATTTAATTTACTCTATATCCCTTGTTTTTTCATTTTTCATTTATATCACTATCATATTAACACAAATAATCGTATATGAACAAACATAAAATGAAAAAATACGTTTCTTTTTTTACAAATTATACCATTATAATCGTCTCGTCAATACCTTCAAAACGAGCCCAATATTGAATATTTTTTAATTTAACCGTACTATTAAATATCATGAATATCTACGAATTAATTTTTTTATTTTTTTCCACCGTTAGCACATTAAAAATACATAATCGTAAAATACATTTATTCTTATTATAAATTATATCATTATAATTTTTTCCGTCAATAATTGTAATATAAAGTAATTATTAAATATCTTTATGGGTTTAAGGTTTAGAGTTTCATAAATTGTGATTCTTAGGTCATGGTTGATTGTTGATTACATGTCTATAAGAAAGTAACATTAATTGTTCGTTCTTTACTTAAATTCCGCTGCATCGTGCGGGTATATACCTAGTCTACTATAAAAAGAATCAACGATTTTAGATAAATTTATGAAAATATAAATGCAAATACAGTCATAAATTTGACAATTTTTTTTTTCAAAATCACTTGGTTATCAGGCGTATTAACCCTAGTTCTCTCTTACCAACCTAAATTTCTAATTTTTTTAGCTCATTTTGAGTTTATTTGAACAACAAGGATGACTTGTGACACCGCAAGTGCAGGCACAGTATGTAAGCAACGATTTGGATTATATAAGCTGCAAGAAGAAAGAGTGCATGGTATATCATAAAGGAAGATGTCTAATGGCAACATGTGGTGCTACATTGACGTTTCATGTTATCAATATTAGAACTGAGATTGAATTTGTGTTGTTTCGTGGTGGATTTTTGACCCCTTGCATCCTTACAAGATCTAGACCCATCAACTTCAAAAATCCCAACCAACCTTTATACGGACATCTCTCAAGCGTTGATTCCACTGGGACGATGGTAAGTAATCATTTCGATTGTGCTACATTGTAAGAGTAACTAGCTACCTCCATTCATGAAATATGGACAACTAATTTTGCTATCAGTTGATTTCATATAGGATACTTGCTTTTAGATTATGCTGACATTTTTCTAAGTGTGATTAATCCCTAGCTTGTTTAAATGATAACGATTTTAATGAGAAAAGATTCCATGGATGTGAATATAAATTATTTTAGCCTAGCTTTGGTAACGAAATCAATCAAATTTGTAGAAGGGTGTGAATATAAATTATTTTAAAGGAAAGTAGTTCAAGATTGATTCATCATATTAGGAATCTATTTATAAGTTAGAGAATTAAAGAAGATAGGACTATAAGTTTCCATATCAAGAATTGTTGAGACATCTATAAACTGATAACTTTTAAGAGACCAAAGGAATTGCCAAGAAACGGCTAGGGTTTTCACTAGAATTGAATAAAAAATTACAAAGGGTTACAACAACTATATATAAGGAGACAAGAAACCCTAAGGTCCCGTTTGGTTTGTGGGATTGGAATGGATTTGGAGGGATTTGGATTTCAAATTCATTCCAATCCCGCATTTGGTTTGCATGAATGGATTTCGTTGACCATATTTGAAATTTGTTGACCATTTAAAAATCCCTTACATGATGGATTTCAAAATCCGTTGCAATGAGCTTAGATTTGAAATCCAAATCTGATGGATTTTAAAGCCTGATGGATTTCAAATTCTTATCCAAACACATGAAGGGATTTCAAATCCCCCCAAATCCAAATCCAAATCCCCCAAATCCAA
Organism: Arctium minus; assembly: GCA_954870635.1. Lineage (NCBI taxonomy): Eukaryota > Viridiplantae > Streptophyta > Magnoliopsida > Asterales > Asteraceae > Arctium > Arctium minus. The sequence continues at coordinate 40,960,346 of OX941088.1, read as the reverse complement.
ATCCTTACTTCAAATCCAATCCATTCCAATCCATTCCCGCAAACCAAACGCACCCTAAAGGAAACATAAAATATACAAAAGTACAAAAACAACCCCTATACTATCTAACATCCCCCCTCAAACTCATGATGCTGGTGCAAGAAGCATCGAGAGTTTGCTAACCAGGAAGAGGAAGCGGAAGCGAGAGATCGGGTGAGACTTCGTAAAGAAGTCTGCAAGTTGTAAAGTAGAATTGACAAACGGTAAGGAAAGAGTGCCACGTTTTAGATGATGACGTGTAAAGTGGCAATCAACCTCGATATGCTTCGTACGTTCATGAAAAACCGAGTTGTGAGCAATCTGAATGGCGTTGCGATTGTCACAATACATAGGAGTGGGATGAGGAAGGAAGACACCCATATCAGCGAGTAGCCAACGCAACCAAATAATCTCCTTGGAAGTAGATGCCATAGCGCGGTATTCAGCTTCAGTGGAAGAAAGAGAAACCACAGATTGTTTCTTACTTTTCCACGAAATAAGAGAGTCTCCCAAGAAAACACAGAAACCTGTGACAGATCGACGGTCCGTAGGATTACGTGCATAAGCAGCATCAGAGTATGCCCGTAGTTTGAGAGAAGATGTGGTACCTCGAAGATAACGTAAAATACGCACAACAACAGTCCAATGAGTAGAGGTCGGAGCTGCAACAAACTGGCTGACAATGTGAACAGCATATGCAATGTCTGGTCGAGTAATAGTGAGATAAACCAGGCTACCAACTATAGTACGGTATAAGGTAGGGTCTGTGAGAGGAAAACCATCAGTAGGAGAATACTCGACATTCAGTTCAGAAGGAGAGTCCATAACACGAGTATCAGTAAGACGAGCTCGTTCAATAATTTCAGTTGTATATTTAGATTGAGAAAGCAAGTAACCTCTAGGAGATGAAGCAACTTCAATACCCAAGAAATATCGAAGAGGACCCAGATCCTTCATCTCAAATTGTGCAGCTAATTCTGACTTTAAGGAATTAATTCCTTGAAGGTCATCACCAGTGATGATCATATCATCAACATACAAAGAAAGCAATATACGACCTGCAGAAGTATGCTTGACAAAGAGAGCATAATCGTGTTCACTTGCAGAAAATCCAAGAGACAGAATAACATCAGAAATTTTTCAAACCAAGCTCGTGGGGCTTGTTTAAGCCCATATAATGCTTTTTTAAGCTTGCAAACTTCACCAGTTTTATGAGGAACACCGGGAGGAGGAAACATATATACCTCCTCATTTAAATCACCATTCAAGAAGGCATTCTTAACATCCATTTGTGAAATATTCCACTTGCGAACATCAACAACAACTATAAGGGTGCGAATTGTAGTCATTTTGGCTATAGGAGCAAAAGTTTCCTCAAAATCCAAGCCATATTCCCGAGTAAAGCCCTTAGCTACAAGACGGGCTTTGTAACGTTCAACGGATCCATCAGATTTGGTCTTGATTTTATAGACCCACCGGGAACCAATAGCACGCTTACCGTTGGGAAGCGGAACCAAATCCCAAGTATGGGTCTTTTGCAAAGCAGAGAGTTCAACACTCATAGCATGCTGCCAAAGAGGGTCAGTAGCTGCTTCTTTATAAGAGGAAGGTTTAGAAAGAGAGTGTATAGAAGCTAAGAACGAAGTAAAAGAGGGAGAATAAGTAGAATAAACAAATTCTGGTAGACGAGTGGACTTACGAGCGCGTTGGGATTGTCGAGGAGGATCCATACTCTTAGGTGCATCTTGAGTGACAGTAGTAGGAGGAGGGGCAACGGTGTCAGGTATTGGAGTACCAGTAGCATTTTCTTCGGTTGGAGAACTATCTGGAGTTTAAGTAGAGTCTACTTGCTCAGAGAATGGATCAATATTAAATACATCTAACTTTGTCAAGTTGTGTGCATTTATGGGAATGGAATAGAAAGGAATATGCTCAAGAAACACAACATGACGAGATACATATAATTTCTGAGAGGTAGGGTCAAAACAACGGTAACCTTTTTGTCCTTCACCATAACCAAGAAAAACACAGACATCAGATTTAGAAGATAACTTATCACGCTCTACATGTGGACGAAGAACAAAGCAAGTGCAACCAAAGACACGTAAAGAAGAATAATCAGGACAACAACCATAAAGTTTTTCAAAGGGAGATAAACCTGAAGTGATTGAGGATGGAATTTTGTTGATCAGATTGACAGCAGTAAGAACAGCTTCTCCCCAGAATTGATTAGGAACCGAAGAAGACAACAAGAGAGAGCGAGCGGTTTCAAGGATATGTCTATGTTTTCTTTCATCAACACCATTCTGCTCAGGAGTGTCTGTACAAGAGGTCTGGTAAATAGTTCCATCTAAAGCAAGTAATTCACAGAATTTATTGGAAGTATATTCACCTCCCAAATCACATCGGAAACATTTAATCACAGAATTATGTTGGGTTTTAACATATGCTCGAAAACGACAATAAATATCAAAGAATTCGGAGCGATGTTTCATGAGAAAAATCCAACAAAATCGAGTATAATCATCAATAAAAGAGACATAATATCGAGACCCTCCTTTTGTAGGAGCAGGAGATGGTCCCCATACATCAGAATGAATCAAATCAAAAGGTGCAACAGAAAGAGATTTGCTTAATTTAAAAGGTAAAGCTGAAAATTTTGCAAGTTTACAACCACTGCAATTAGAAATATCATGAACATGCAAATTTCCCAAATTGCGAGAAGAAACTAAGTATTTTAGACGAGAAGCTGAAACATGTCCAAGGCGTGAATGCCATAAATAAAAACTAGATGACTTAGACGACAAACGAAAAGAAGATAGATCTGCACTATGAGCAACTACTACTGGTAATCGCAACTCATCCAACACATATAAGCCCCCACGCCTACGGCCGGTCCCAATCAGCTTCTGAGTACGTGGATCCTGCACACAACAAGAATCAGGAGAAAATGATACCTTATAACCGGAATCAAATAATTGACCAACAGAAACAAGATTCAATGAGAGTTTAGGAATATGATATACATTAGGAAGGGAAAAATTTGAACTCACAATAGAACCAATACCTGCTAATGGCATAGGAGTACCATCAGCAGTCATGACAGACACAGATGGCATAGGATTTAAAGAAGCAAATAATTTAGAATTCGGAGACATATGAAAAGAAGCACCATAATATAGAATCCAAGTAGTTGAATGCATACCTGATTCGTTACTAATCGACTGACCTATGGGCGAAGAGACAGACATGGCATGAGACTGAACATCAAGGAGCTTCTGGAGTTGTTCAGTGATAGATGCAAGAGTAGGATTAGTAGTTGACCCAGATGGAGAAACAGCGGCAACAATGCTAAATTGAGGAGGAAAACGATGAGATTGTCTCGGAATACCAGACTGTTGTGATTGATTTCGACCTATAAGTTCTGGACATTGAGACTTCCAATGGCCTTTTTTCTTACAAAAGTGGCATTCATCAAACCCAACTCCTGGACGACTCTTGTTCTGATTTGAAGTAAAAGGCTTGTGAGGAACAGCCAAAACAGAAGGACTTAGAGTTGGAAGAATACCCTTTCCTGCTTGTGTCTTTAAACAAGTTTCATCAGCTAACAATTCACTTACTACTGAATCAACTGAAGGGAGTGGGGTTCGATGCAAGTTGTTACTACGAAGCCCCTCAAAATCACTTCTCAGGGCCATAAGAAATTGAACCAATCTCTGTTCTTCCCTACGAGCAATGTAGGGTCCAAAAACACGCAACTCAGCAGGTTCAGTAAGAGCTAACTGATCCCACAAATCAGTCATTGTTGAGTAGAACTCCTGAATAGACATATCCCTCTGTTCAAGTGCTCGGATATCAACTTCTAACTGATATTGTTTTGCAAAATTAGACTGTGTATACAGTCTCTCAAGATGATCCCATACTTCCTTGCCTGTTTCATATTTTGCCAATTGAACACCAATCGAATGTTCAACAGAGTTGTTTATCCAAATGATAATTTTCGAATTATCCACTTTCCAAGAGTCCAAGTCTTTTGCTTCTTTCGGTTTCACAATAGTGCCAGAAACATAACCCCACATCTTTTTACCTTTCAGAAAATTTTTCAAGACATAACTCCAATAGGAGTAATTTTTTCCATCCAAACGAACACTAATGGCTTGGAGAGAATCATCTTTCCCAGCCATTGCAAACGAGAAATAGAGAGCGGAAAAGAGAACAGAGAGTATAGAGATACCGTATGCCAGAGAGAAGCGTCGAACGAACAAAAAGTTCACCATAAGCCGTCGAACAGAAAACCGCCGAACAAAGGAAACCCTAGCGCCGCCGATCAGGAAAGGCGCCGTCGAACAGAAACCCAAAACGAAAAGATGCCGTCAAAGAAAAAGATGCCGCAGAAAAAAAATTACAAGGAGAAAAAGGGTTTAATCCTGCTCTGATACCATGATAACTTTTAAGAGACGAAAGGAATTGCCAAGAAACGGCTAGGGTTTTCACTAGAATTGAATAAAAAATTACAAAGGGTTACAACAACTATATATAAGGAGACAAGAAACCCTAAAGGAAACATAAAATATACACAAGTGCAAAAACAACCCCTATACTATCTAACATAAACAACCCCTTAGTTTCTATTGGAGGGTTGTGTACAGGTATAAAACAACCATAATTCAGACTAAAATCTTACACAACCCTCCAACAGACAGGTGCAACAACCCCTTAGTTTCTATTTTCCTGACGCTTTTCTTGGCATTGCAACTGAATTTTATTAGAAATAGTTTTTGATTTAATCTTCACACTTTGTCTTAAAAAATTCATATGCAGATGAGATTAACGTGGGTTAGTGGTGATAAAAACCCTCAACAAGTCCAATATAGAGATGGGAAGTCTCAAGCTTCACAAGTTACAACATTTACTCAAAATGACATGTGCTGTATGTATTAACTAATCTTATCTCCTTATGTGTTGTCACATTATTGTTATTTGTTTGTTGTATTTGTTTAGACGCTGTTCAAACATGTTGAAAAACATAATTTATTATCCTTAGCAATGAATATATTTAATCAATAGTCGTGTTATGCCATCAAAAAATAAATATGGATCATATATTAAGTCATAATAATTAATATATTATTCCCTCCGTTCCAAAATAAGTCTCTCCATTACTATTTTAGTTTGTCCCAAAATAAGTATCCATTTTCAAAAGTAAATATCCACTTTCACATTCTACCCTTAATTATGTGATGGGGAAAATTTATGTCTCTATAATTAAGGGTAAAATTGTACTTTGTTTAATTAAAAAGTGTAATAATTACACACTCCTAAAATTGTGTGCTTTTTTTAGAGGATTCAAATTTAGAAACCTAAGAACAATGTAGTGTTAATAAAAAAAATGGTATTGGTTTCCATATCATATGTAACAACTTAAAATACTTGTTTGTGGATGAACACCTACTCAATGTTCAACATATTACTTATTTGGATTGCAAACCAATGAGAAGAGAGCTTTAGGGGAGACTAAATAACAATTGGATTGAAAGCAACTACTATACTACTATTTTGCTAATAGAGATGAACTAATGGTCTTAAAACATTTGAAGGCAAGGATATTCACTACAATAGCAAATTTCTAAAGGTTACCAAGATTATTTATTTCTGGTTAAGTTCTTTTAGTTCATAGTGAAACCCATTAAAAATAAAACTGTTGACACTAATTTATTTGTTTGAAAACTAAGCTTCAGTTTTACCAAGTCCAGCAAAAGATTTTGGTTGGCATGATCCAGGCTACATTCATTCAGTAGTTATGACAGGGCTCACTCCTTCAACACAGTTCTCATACAGTTATGGAAGGCAAGTTTTTGAATCATTTTTAAGCACTCTACCATGAGAAAAAAAATATCATAACTTTCCCACATAGTGTAGTGATTCAGTTGGATGGAGCAATAGAATTAACTTCCGCACTCCACCTGCTGGTGGACTGAAAGAACTCAAATTCCTTGCATTCGGCGACATGGGAAAGGCTCCTCGGGATGCCTCCTGTGAGCACTTTATACAGGTAGATACATTGTTTGATGTCATCAAATTTATTTGATTATTGCTTCTAAAGTAATTATAATATAATAAATATTGTTAGGTTAATTGTTATATATAATTTTATGTTATCAATCAAAGTATAGCCTGGATCTCTCTCGGTGATGGAAGCGATGGCTAGTGAAGTATCGACTGGAAGCATAGATTCCATATTCCATATTGGTGACATAAGCTATGCTACTGGATTTCTAGTTGAATGGGATTACTTCCTACATCTTATAAGCCCCATTGCATCTAAAGTATCTTACATGACAGCAATCGGAAACCATGAAAGGTATTACATATACAAGATATTGTATGAAAATTCTGGAGCAACATATATAATCCCGACTGCCTACTTACATCCATAATAAAACAAAAGTAGTTAATGAAATGAAAAAAAAATCTATTTAGTAGTGAGAAAAAGAATCGTTAACATAAATTTTAGTTAAAAGAAACTTGCTTGTAAAATTAATACATTTTTGCATGTTAGAGATTATGTCAACACAGGATCAGTATATCCTACCCCGGATTCAGGAGGAGAATGTGGAGTTGCTTATGAAACCTATTTTCCAATGCCGACGCCAGCAAAGGATAAGCCATGGTATTCAATTGAACTAGGAAGTGTACATTTTACGGTTATATCAACAGAACATGATTGGTCCCAAGAGTCAGAGCAGGTAATAGAAATGTATAGACACAAGTATGTTGTAAATTTGAATTTTAATGTAAAGATAAAATATATTAACTCTTCAATTTTTCATATATAGTATCAATGGATGACAAAGGACATGGCTTCTGTTGACAGATCAAGTACTCCGTGGTTAATCTTTGCAGGGTAAATATATATATATAATTGGAAAACTAAAACTAGAACTAGAACATAAATGGCATTTCTTTTAGAACACTTAGTTTAGAACAATATATTATAGTTTCTTTATTATAACTGTGTGTAAGCAGTAAGCTTGTTGTGCAACAAATGAGAAATTTTTTTCTCTTTCTTAATGTATATATATTTCAAAAAAACATTTATAAAACAAAATTAAGCGGACAATCCTCAGAGTTTCAACTGAATAGAAGTTCTTATTTGATGCTTCTTAACATGAAAAGGACTCCATCCATCTTATGTTTACTGGTGTAATTGCGATCACGGACTAATTTGTTGTTTGATAATTTCAGGCACAGACCAATGTATTCAAGCTCTGTATTAGTTGTTGATGATAAATTCGCCGAAGCAGTAGAGCCATTGCTACTGGTGTACAAGGTAAGATCTTTAACAAAGTATGTCTTTGCCCTATTTAAATATTGTACAACATTTTAATCACAAAATTATAATCATGATTTGGTGAAAAAATGGATGATTGATGTAGGTTGATTTGGCTCTGTTCGGCCATGTTCATAACTATGAGAGAACTTGTGCAGTATATCGAAAGCAATGCAAACAAATGCCTACTAGATATGGAAATGGAGTTGACACCTACAATAACACCAACTACGCAGCACCTGTTCATGTGACTATTGGAATGGCTGGATTTACGTTGAAAAGTTTCCTCCCTGGTGTAAGGATAAAATTGCAGTTCTTGCGTTTTGATGGGTGACTTACACTTTCATCCATGCATTTGTTTAATCTGTTGATCAAACAGGCTGCCAGTTGGAGCTTGGTAAGGATTAAAGAGTTCGGATACGTCAAGGTGCAAACAACAACAACAGAAATAAATTTCGAGGTGAATGTCTGATCTTTGAAAGCCTGCCAAAATTAACATATAAATAATCAGTTTTTTTTCTGGTTTTTTATGGATCAAATAGAAGGAAATTTTTGTTTGAATCAAATAATTTGGACAAGTCGCTCCGCTTATAGAATATAATGAAGCAAGCTAGCGACTCCCTCAGGACACTGTTGCGTTGCCCATGGGGGCGGGCTAGCCCCGACTTCCATAAAATGACAAAGATCCTGGAAAAACCAACTAGTTGCTCCCCGTAACAAAATATCATAATAGATATCTTGGGGATACCCTGGGATTTGAACAGCTTCTTTAACACCTATTTTCATTTGTCATGCAGTTTGTCAACGCAAACAGCCGGAAGCTTGAAGATAGATTCAAAATCGTAAAAAGTTGAACTTTGTGAATGATGTAAAAGACTGACAAAGGCCATAGAAGATAGAATGCATAGAAGAAGAAATATAGGAAGATATTATAACAAGTTGGTTTGGTGTTGTGTTTGTTTGACACTCAAGGGAAATAACTTTTTCTCCTATTCAATCCGACAGGTGGTAATAAGTTGAATTTGTACATTGGAATACTGAAGCATTAGATTTTGTGGTTTGCATTTATTTATTTCTTCCACTGCACCCGGCTTCTTGTTTATAGTCTTCCTATATTACACATACTTTAATGTTTATGTAGCGAATTTGCATCAGCTAAATTGTATACATTTAGTGAAAATTGCCTTGGCTGACGGCTTAACCGCTCCCGCGACGAGGTCTATCAAACGAAGACAATACTATTAGAAACTAGACAAAAGCAAGAAAAGGTCTAAAATCTCCGGTGTTCCAACCTTCACCATTGGGAAGAGAGCTCTTCGGGATGAAAGCATACCGAGACTTGCAGCCATAGACGTTCGCGGTGATGCCCTCAACCAATGCCTCATGACCAACTTGGCACTACATGAAAACTGGCAGCGACCAATAATTTGCTATGGACCGATCTGTCACAAATTTGTGATGGACAAGTGACGAAAACTAATTTTTTTTAATTTGTACTCACATTTTTTGCAACGGATGTATGATCCGTCGCTAATCCATGGAAAAATGTACATATTTGCTACGGACTAGCGAAGTAGAAAGAAAACACTTATTTTTTTAATAAAGAAAAAAATGAACTTAAACATATGTGGCAAATCCATTGCCAAATAATTTAAAAAGCTATATTTGTCACGACTTTGCTACGAATCTAATTATATTCGATACAAAAAATAAACAAAACAAATCTTAATAAATTACGTAACTAATTTGAGCAAATATATTTATATTCACTACTAGAAAAATGTGAAATACCGACGGCAAAAAACAGTCGGTATTTACCGACGGCAAACCGACGGCCTACCAACGGTATCTTTTTAATTTTATTTTTTATTTATTTTTAATAAGTCGTCGGAAAACCGTCGGAAAAATTAGTGAAATACCGACGGCTTACCGACGGTTGTTTTTTTCATTTTATTTTATATTTATTTTTAATAAGTAAATACCGTCGGAAAACCGTCGGTAACTGGAACCGTCGGTAAGCTGTCGGTAGTTGTTGTCGGAAAACCGTCGCTGAATATTACCGACCAGCTTTTTACCAACGATCATTCCCGTCACAAAACCGTCGCTAAAGCCTTTTTCCGACGGTTTACCGACTGTTTCAGCCGTCGGTAATACGATTTATTTTAGTAGTGATTTGTCACGACTTTACTACAGATCTAATTATATATTCGATATTAAAAAAAATCAAAACTAATCTTAATAAAATCTGTAGCTAACCCGAGATAAACTTATTTAGATTTATCATGGATCTAATTATATTCGATATTAAAAAAAATAAAAAAATCTTGATAAAATCCGCCGCTAACATGAGACAAATATATTTAGGTTTGCCACGACTTTGACGGTTCTAATTATATTTGACATTGAAAAAACTCAAAAAAAATCTTCATAAAAATTTGTAGGTAATCCGAGACAAATATATTTAGATTTGTCATGGGTTTGCTACGGATCTAATAGTATTCGATATTAAAAAAATCAAAACAAATCTTGATAAAATCCATAGCTAATCCGAGACAAATATATTTTGATTTGGCACAACTTTACTACGGATCTAATTATATCCGATATTAAAGAAAATTAAAAGACATCTTGATAAAAATCTGTAGTTAATCCGAGACAAATATATTTAGATTTGTCACGGTTTTGCTACGGATCTAATTATAATCGATATTAAAAAAACTCAAAACAAATATTGATAAAATCCATAGCTAATCTGATACAAATATATTTAGGTCCTTTACATGTTGATGACAAACTATTTTTTGATTGATACAAAACTGAATTGTAATGAATTTAGGTTATTGTTGTTTGTTAAATATTTTGTAATGCATATACACGAAACTACATTTTTGTACAGGAAAATATCACATTTTTAATTTTAAAAAAATAGATTCAGCAACAGATTAACTACGACATGGAAAATCAAATCTCTCGATAATCCCTAGTTAATCCGTAGCTAATTTGTTCACTAGCTAATATATAGTTAATTATGACCCTAGCTAATCCATAGTTAATTTGTAGCAAATATTCTCCCTAGCTAAACCTTAACTAATACGTTTCCTAGCTAATCCGTAGCAAATATGTTCTCTAGCTAATTCGTAACAAATATTTTCCCAAACAAATCAATAGCAAATACGCTCCCTAGCTAATCCGTAGCAAATATCGATTTTTAGTGGATTTTTACTTCAAAAGAGGAAAATAATAAAACGTATAAGCCATCTTTTTTCTACGGATGTGTTACGGGCTCTTCCGTCGCTAATATTAAAGTCCCGCCGCTAAATCCATAGCAAAATATTTTTGCGACCAACTAATTAGCTACAACTTATTTGTTATGGATTTGCTACATATTTGTCCATCGCTGAGGCCCATTTTTTTTTAGTAAAGGTGGAAGATGGAGTGGTTGGAGTTCTCGAGTAAACGAGATCCCCCTTGGTCAGTCCACTCCCACCTAACCCGATTGATCACGATAATGATTCTCCAAGCCAACGACATGACCTGGCCCAGGCTAAGGTCCAATGCCCCCATGAACTCTAGGGTAAGGCATAAGGAGACCCATAAATACTCCATTTTAAGGGTGTACTCGTAGAAGACAACCAAGCCGGATTGGAAGTCTACCGGTCGGTACTCGCGTAGAGCCTTAGTGACTATGTCCAAAAGGAAGCACACCTAAGAGCTTGAAGGCCTCGATGTTCTCTACCAAGATGGTGTTTTGTAGTTTGTTGAGATCCATCGCTAGAGAGAACTTGCAATAGAAAGAGAGAAGAAATCTAGATGGGTTCTCAGATATGATAAGGGTTTAAGAAAACATAGAAAGAAGGAACTATATATGCTTACGCATGCAAGGTCATATCAGCTGCACCTAGGTCCAATAGAAATCAACTGCATGTCGAGTAGACACCACATGTCTGATTTGGTATGGAAATTGTTATGATTATAATTTGTAGGTGACCTTATAAAGACTAATATGTAATTATGAAGGTTTATCCTACCTTTCAGGTTGAAGAGGACACTTTATTCTGTGATGATGACAATTGTGACAACAACAAGAAGAGAAGTGAAGACAACTATGCTAACGACGTAAACACCTAAGAGACTGATGCCACCTTGAACGAGTTAAACAGAAGATCCACTCTCACGATCATACCCAACTAACTCCCTGAGATTATATGGGGGTCGCCCAATGGCTACGGGGAAGAGTAGAAAAGGAAGAGGGGAAATCTGATTTAGACCCTTAGTAATCTATGCAAAAAGCTACTTCCTATTTTATTGTTCTTGATATGTAAATATTGGACCTAAATCGACAACATCATTATACAACATTCTTCGACGTCAATTCATTACAACTAGCAGAACAATGATCTAACATTACCCGCCTTTTTACCCATTTATGGAGTTCTCTGTGTCATCAATCATAATGTGTTCATTACAATTCTGCACTTCTTTTTATAGCTCGTGCTATTTAATTTTATCATATCTTAATTGTCTAATCATTAGGATTTAAACTGAAAATCAACACTAGCGAATTTTGGCCAAAACAAATTTAGTGTTTAAACGTTTGTTTTCAAAGTGGCTATCATTTTAAATAAGAATATGTTAAGATGATTAAACTTTTCAATTTAGTAATCTTATAGCAAACTTTTACATGTCTTTTATAATTTGGTCATTTTGGCTGTAAAGCATAAGAAGCCAAAATCGGATTTGTCAAATGTTACAAAACAGATTATTATGATTCTAAACAATAACAATTAGGTTTACAACAAATCCAAACATATTATCAGTTTATTCCAAAAACATGAGAAATACAATGTTTTATTTCATACCTATTTTTTTCACTTTAAAAGATACAATTTCAATTTTAAATCGTTGGACAACCTTCAAGGGATGGGAAAGGTTGTAAAGGTTGTATTTGCCACATATTCAATAGAAGTCTTTCAACAAGCACAAGCACATAAACAATTATGAAAATATAAAGATAGTGAGGGAAATACAAACGAGATTTAGAAATGTTCAGCAACCATGGCTACGTCGATCCTCTTTTCCCAATACCCTTCTCTAGATTCCGTACCACTATTATGTGTTCTTTATGGTAGAACACAAACTTGAAAACATAAAGGGTACAATAATACTTTCGAACTTTTCAAGTTAGACCGGTAGACCACTCACACATAGGAAATCACTTACATAATGAATATTAAATATGCATATGAGTGATTCCTATTATAAAATATCTCTTTAAATGATGATTTCTTGATATAGAATTTGGATATATAGAGAGAGAGGGAGGCTTGAAAGCTTAAGTGAATAACTGAAAACCAAAAAGTTGCTATGGAATATATTCCAAGACATGTACCAAATGAGCCTTCAAAGTTTTCTTTTGTACCAAAGTGTGACTTTTGTTTTGAGCACTGTAGATGTCCGCAATGACCATCTATACGAACGTTTGAAAAATTATATTTCTAGAAAATGTCAAATTTAACTGTTGAAAGTACTGCAGGTTAGGAAATGAAAAAAGCTGCAAATATCCAAAACTACATTATGGACGTCAGAAAAATGATCTCACTATAATAATTTATTTCAATTTCCTTTTCTAACACAAGTCAATCAACCAATATTTTATTTCCAATGACATGTTTTACTCTAAGTGTAACCAAATCGTTATGTTTTAAAACATAAAGAGTAGGGTCGATTACCCCCGGTCATGGTTAACCACTATCTGCCTATCTTTTCATCTTATGCACTAAGGGTCTATCGCCTTTGACTAGAAAGTTTGTTTTGGATAGGAAAATCCACGGGGTTCGTATTTGTAGAGGATCCCCGATTATATCTCACCACCTCTTCACCGACAATAGTTTTCCATTTTTTGAGGCCAATATCATGTCGGCTAGGAAAGAATTCTTAAGACCTTTACAGATTCCTCAAAGCAATCTATAAATTTTCAAAAATAAGGTTTATACTTTAGCAAGATTACGTGCCCTTGTTATAGGAAGGTATCTTAGCGATTGTGGAAGTGAATAATTCGTTGTATACCGGATGATACCTTAATTGGAGTGCCTTCCTTGGTAGGGTGAAACAAAACTTCCGTATGTAATGGTCTCAAAGATCGTACTTGGCGTCGTATTCAAGCATAGAAGAATAAGCCACTCTCAAGAGGTGGCAGGGAAATTCTTATTAAATTCATAGCTCAAGATATACTAGTGTTGCTTCAATGTGTTCCTTTTACTGGTCACCCTAGCCAAGGAAATGGAACGCATGGTAAATTATTTTTGGTGGGGTTCAAAGCGAAGTGGGAGGGAAGGAACTAATTGGTTGTGGTGGGAGAAGATGAGTTTACAGAAAGAGTTCAATGGGATATGGTTTAGACATTTTCATGAGTTTTATCTTGCCAAGCTTGGGAAACAAGTTTGGAAGCTTTTCACTAACCTGGATGCACTAGTCACAAGAATTTACAAAGTGAAATACTTTCCACCTGGGAATTTTGTAAACTCGGATCTTGAAGGAACTCGAGTTATATTTGGCATAGCATTTGGAGTTCATGAGAGGTGGTAAGGGGTGGAATATGTGGCGCGACGGAATGGGAAAGATATCTACGTGTGGACAGAGTCGTGGTTAAGGGACATGACTAATCGATACATCTAGACCGTAAGACTGATGAGTAGCGATCAGGTAAGAGTTTGTGACTTATTTGATCATAGGGCTACAAGTTGGGACACTACCAAGCTACGGGATATGCTTCTACCTCGAGATATTGAGGCCATTTGTGAGATTCTTCTATGGCCGAGAAGGACCATTGTAACACCCGTAATTTCAGGATTTATCCTCGACGGTGTTACGAGAGTCGGTTGACTTTTGGGACGTAAAGGTATGGGGAAATCAGGTAAGTTTCATAATGGAACCATCGGGAATCAAATCAGGCGCGAAGAACGCGAGGAAGCGCAATTTGGAATGCCGCGGGTTGGTGCGCGACTTTGGGTCGTGGCACAAACCGCGTAACTCACTGGATGTGAAGTTTTTCAGGAAACGGGCGACTTGCGCCACGACTTGCAAGTCGCGGAACCTGTCTGGGGTTCTTAGTCGCGATTTTAGGGATCCAACCTTGTTATTCTCATAACATTTTCCTCCCAAACCCGATTTGAGGGACTTTTGAACCTAGGGTTCGTCTTTTGGAGCTTTTCAAGTAGAGAAGGAAGTAGTTTGAAGTTATTGGGTGAATCCAAGAGTTTTAATCAAGGTAATCTACCCATCTTTCCATCTATAAAGTTAGGGTTTTGTGTTCTTCCTCTTGCTTTGCAATCTTAGGGTTTGGTTTAACTTTGTGAATGGTTGTAGTAATGGATCTGTAGAAAGCTTGGAGCTAGTGTAAGGATCCAAGATCTCCTCTTCAAAGGAACTCAAGGTTGTGGGTAAAACCTAGATTTAGTCTAAATCTAGCAAGGTGAGTTCAAGTTGATTTGTGAAAACGTTGTACATGCCAAAATGTTTATTTTAAAGCATTTATGTGTTTTACATGAAATTGTCAATTGTTGGGTTATTTGGTAACTTTTGATTATTTGAAGTGTTTAGCTTATTAAACCTTGTAAAACACCACATTTGGGATTTTTGGGATTTTTTGATAAATGTGTCTCAAAGGAGCATGTTTTGGTGACTTATTGCATAAATAGGTATTTGGTCAAAAATGCACTTTTTAGTGTTTGTCGGGTTTTATGCATCATTCATGAAATGAGATATTTTGAAAAGTATAAAGGGGTGAGTCCTTTAGTTTTGGGTCATTCCCGACTTTGGGGAACATTTCAGAAATGGAAAATCTTTTGGGTTTTGGGCCGAAGGCCAATGGTGATTTTGAGAAACAAGATTTTGGGTAAAGATATAATTTGGTTTATGTAACCTTACTGGCTCTCGTATTTTTAGCCAAACGTTTATTATGCCTTTTGGGGCTTGGTTTACACTCAAATGAGTCTTTGGAACATTTGTTTCGTTTTGGTAGCTCGTTAAGGAGCCTTGGATGTATGGTGTACTTAGTTGCATCTTATTTGAGAGTTACATGTTTTGAATGCGCTAGTTCATTCGTTTGAGTCATGTAACGTTTTAGACTATAATGCATTGGATCCATAGGCATATGAGTCAGTCAGTTGGTTTAGTGGGGACTTTATCCCCGTGTTGGGACTGGATATTGTTTAGTGGGGACCTTATCCCCGTGGTTAGTGGTTGGACTCGATAACCGCGTAACCTTTATTGAGGGCTCGAGGTAGATATCGTGGGTGGTTGAACTCGATGCCCGTTTGTAATCCAGTCTGGTTACTCATCGTGGAATTTAGTGTCCGCGTTTGAATTCTAGTGAGTGGTTCCCAAGTCATGTTGTTGATTTTGTAAGCTTGCGGTGGTGCTCTGGAGGAGTCGTATACGGAGCTAAGTCTTGCGGTGGTGCCCAAAGTGAGTCGGATATGGGGACTTGTGACTTTGTGGTGAGACTCATCTAGAGGTCGAGTAGACACTAGGATCAGTGGTGTCTTGCGGTGGTAGCTCAGATGAGTCAGATACGGGGAACCATGGTCTTATGTGAAGCTCAAGAACATTGATAAGTGGCTTAACTTTGTGTGCCCGCCACTTTCGATGGAATTCAGGTATCCCTCGTCACCGAAAGGTGTTGTTTTTGGGTATTGAGTTTTATTATCCAAGTTTCGGTGACGTTTTGTATAAATGGATCTTATCCAGGATTTACGGGTTGAGTATTATGCTCCACCAGCTTTTTGGGTGTTTCGAAATATAAGGTTTTAACCGCATTTTTATAAATGTAGAGTTCGATTTCTATTCGCGTTTTGAGTGAGTTTTGGGTTGGAATTTACTTACGAAATAACGTTTTATATTGGGATCTTATCCCCGAAGTAGTTTGGACTTTGAAAACGTTTATATTGGTGTTTTTGCCCATAGTGCATATTATTGGAAAACGAGTCGTTTTCATATTCAAAGCATATCATTTGAAATATTATGATTTAAACTGTATTACCTCTTTTCAAATATATCTTTACTCATGTGGAAAACTTTTGAACTCACTAGGCGTTAGCCTAACCTTTTTATTTGTCGGCATGTGCAACAGGTTCCGGTTGGGAATAACTCTAGTGACACTTATAGAGAGGAGTGCTAGTCGTGTGCTCAAGTGGTGGATATCTTAGTGAAGTCTTCCGCACTTGTTTCGGGAAGAGCAGCTTAGTTGGGATTAAGTAACACCGACTTTGGTCTAGTCCTTGTATAAGACTGTAGATTATATTTGTTGAGGTTAAATAGAAAGTTTTATTTTGAAGATTTATTGTTTGTTGTTGTATTACCAAAATTTTAAATTAGTTGTTTTTACCAAATTTGAGGGTGTTACAACCATGGATACTCGATTTTGGCTCTTCACTAGACATGGTGAATACATGATAAATGCATATTTGAAATCATTTTTATATATCAAATTCCTTGCATTTCATTGTAATTTAATAGCAAACATTGCCCATTAATCTTGGTTATTGATAGATGTAAAAAGATGGATTTAAGTGCAAACAAATTGTATATTTCGAAGAATTATAGGACTGGACATACTTTTGAAATAGGACTTGGATTAGACATACAAATAAAATGATGTCTCAAAAGAAAAAGAAAAAAAATTCATTATAATTGTTTGTTGGATGGACTGCACTTGAAGAAAAGCTAGAAAATAAAATTAACTTGTGGTTTGTTTGACAGCCCAGCCCACGAAATCAAGAAAAAAGAAAGAAAAAAGAATAAGCAATCCAACAATTCCCATTGGCAGCCCACGAGAGAAAAGAAACAAAAAGAAGAAGTCTGCAAGCTCACATCGCAGGTCGCAACCCTTTCCAGCAGCACCTCTCTCGAATCAACTTCGGGCGAGTTTCCAAGCGCCCCAAACCGCGCCATAAGCCGCGCCAGGCACTGTTGTCGATCAAATCGAGACGCAGGAAAGTTCCTCGCGCGGCCGAAGCCACGCCCCAAGTCGCGTCGGATAGATATCGGGCGGCCACGTCCTTTTTGGGGGGTTTTCTTCCTTGGGGATTAAAAGGCTCTGGTTAACCGTTGTTTGGGGGGACGATTTTTTGGAGAGAAATCGATCAAAATTACAGAACACATCCACAAGACCGATTTCCAGATTTTCGAGATTTTGAGGAACTATTTTGGAGATATTTCTAGGGTTCTTCGTCAATTTCTGCATTCTTTTTCGATTGGTAATTTTTTATAATTTTTTATATGAGTAGCTAATTTCTCTTCTTTCTAGTAGTAAGCAATTAAACATTTGAATTAGGCAGTGTTGATACTTGTTTGATTTCAAGTTCTTTGTCAATTTATTTATGCAAACTTTGATTTTAGTATTGAATCTTTGTCGGGTTTTCGATTTAGGAAGGATCCCCTATTTTGTTCAACTTGATTTAGATTTGCTAAATGAGACGAGGAATCCGTAATTGTTGTTTGTTTCATTATTGTGGCAAGTAATGTTCCAATTGACATAATTGGTTGATTGTTTGACGTTACAAGTTTGCATATTCTAGTTTTAATATTTGGCGTCTAAATATTAACTAGAAATGGCGTTTGTTTGATTTTAATGCAATAAGTAAATTGTTACCAAGTTCGTAATTTGTTTCAATTTTAGTTAGTTAGAGACTAGGTATTGAGCTTCTCATTCTAGTCGGTTCTTTGTGACAAACGGGACATTGATGCATGTCAATGTTTGAACCATTTTGAATTGGCATGAATATATATTTTTATATACAAGTCGATGATACACACGTCTAATGAAAAATGTGTTTGCTTTTCCACTAGAACTCTTCATATTATTGTTTAAAGTTCTCAATTATTTTCGTATGTTTAGATTAATTATTAATCATCCACCCCCCCCCCCCTTTTATATAATGTTTTTAATGAGTTTGCACATGAATTCGTCTTGGACTTACGGTTGACACCGAGTCCCTGAGGAGACGACCCTACTTGTCACTATCACAATTTATTGTGTTTTAGCGGTAATAGGATTCATTTATTATAAATATTATTATTTGCCGGACTCGACACCCGTCAAATTTTTACATGGTGCGACCCATATTGCGGTTGGTTATGGACAACCTGATGAACAAGTCCACGTACCAAGACCATGGGAAATGGAAAAGTATCACCAAAGATCAAAAACTTTGTTTAGCAAAAACGGAGTTCTTCCTACCAAGGATGTGTTGCATCTACGAGCAGTTTTGGTCTCTGGATATTGTGGGTGATGTGTAGGTGTGGTGGAGGATATTTGGCATGTGTTCTCTACATGATCCTTCGCCATGGATTGTTGGAGGCAGGATGAGATTTGTAACACCCGTGATTTTCGTTAATCAATGGTCATCCGGATGTTTCCGTGACTGGTAAATGGCGGGATTATTTTAGGATGATGCTATCAAAAGCCCCTTAGCGTATTCAGAGTGTTGCATGTCGAAATAAATCAAAATTCGAGCTTCGGGGAGTCTGGACGAAAGTGACAGCGAAAGTGACATGTGTCACAATCGTGTGTCACTCTCATGGGGGGGCTTTATGGCCACGGTACACTCTCAGCGAGAGTGACAGCGAAAGTGACATATGTCACATTTGCGGGGCATACTCGCCGTCGTGGTCCAGAGTGAGATAAATTCGATTTTTGCCCTATTCTTATTCATTTCTCAACCTAAACTCTCAAGAACACTATCTCTTTTCTCCCTCTCTTCACTAAATCGTTCAAGGAGCAACTAAT
Organism: Arctium minus; assembly: GCA_954870635.1. NCBI lineage: Eukaryota > Viridiplantae > Streptophyta > Magnoliopsida > Asterales > Asteraceae > Arctium > Arctium minus. The sequence continues at coordinate 40,941,210 of OX941088.1, read as the reverse complement.
GCTCCATTTCCACTCTACTTCAAGAATTCCAACCTCAAGTTAAAGATTTGGGAACTATAATCAAGGGTTCATCATCTCCATTAATTTCTCCAAGGTTGTGGCTAAGGTTTTCTTGGTTTTTACCAAAACCTAAGTGGTAAGTTCATCCTCCTAGCTTCTAATCTTGGTTATAAGTTATAAATGTTTCATTGATGAGTTTCTAGTGAATGATTTCTCAAATTTCGGAATTGATGATTTTGGAGAAATTGTGTAAAAATTAAGGTTTTGGATAAGTTGGGAATTTTGATGTAAATTGTTTGGGGAACGATTCTAAATGGATTGGATATGTTTATTTATGGTTGGAAATTTGTGGATCTGGGTTTTGGAAGGATTTTGCCTGTGGATTCGGATTTCTTCAAGGAATCTCAAGTTGGGGTAAAATCTAGATTTAACCTAAATCTAGCAAGGTGAGTTCAAGTTGATTTTTGAAAACGGTGTACATGCCAAAATGTCCATTTTAAAGTGTTTATATGTTTTACATGAAATTATTAACAGTTGAGTTATTTGGCAAATCTTGATTATCGAAGTGTTTGGTTTTATAAACTTTGTAAAACACCCGCGTTTGGGATTTTGAGCATTTTGACAACTAAATTATACACGTTGGTATTTTGATGATTTATTTCATGAAGTAATGTTTGAGTATAAATGCATTTTATTGTGTGTTTTAGATAAGTGTGGATTTTGTGTTATGGGACGTTTTTGAAAGAGTAAATGACATAATTCACTTTGAAAATGAGTTGTCCCAATCTAATCTACGTTGGAGTTAATTACATATCTTGGAGTGTGGGTTTACATAAAGATGGGTTGTTTAAGTTTGGTTTCATTTTATGATTTTCAACGTTGGGTCTTTGAATTTGTTGAGCTTATGGCTCGGTTTGGATTTTGTTGGGTTTTGAGGACACTTGTCCGCTTTTAATAGTTCAATGTAGAGCGTTTGGTTATGATTTGCATTTACTACATCTTATTTGAGAGTTACATTTTTTGAATGCGTTAGTTCATTCGTTTTGAGTCATGTAACGTTTTAGTTAGTTCAATGGATCCATAGGCACGGTGTTCTTTTGTCCCGTTTTGGACGAGTTCACCACTTTGGTACGGAATAGGCATCGGGTCACCATGGTTAGTAAGGTGTGGACCTATACAGTCGGGAAGCGTCCCATGGGCAGTAAGGTGTAACTCCCTTGTGCATAAGTTCCCGTTTTGGAACTAGGTTCCCCTATTTTGGAAATCTCAAGAATAGACCTAGAGGGGTTGACTTGATGTTTTCGAGTAATAGACTTAGAGGAGTTGAGCTCAGTATGTTTTATGGGTATAACCTATATGTTTTGGTTTCCTACATAGTTATGTGACCTACTTTCGTATTCCGTCACATACTATGTAATCGGGTCTCCCCGGTCACCGCAAGGTGTTGTTTTGGTTATGGAGTTTTATAATCCATGTTTTCGGTGACGTTTTGGTTACGGATGGTTATCCATGTTTTCGGGTTTTCATACTGAACTTTATCCATGTTTTGGAATATTTTGGATGATACAGTTTATCCAAGTTTTCAGTATTTGTTTGTTAAAGTGTGAGTTATGTATTACGCGAGTTTTGGGTTTTGGATTTATATTTGAAGAAACGTTTGTCTTACGATTTTAATCACGAAAAAGGTGATTGATGAAAAAGAGATTGTTTTCAGATTTAATGTATTTCGTCTTGGTCGTTCAGATGGAACGTGTCATCATTTTGGAAATCACGATTTAAATAACATTCTTTAAGTTTATTGCTTTATACGTTTATGATAAAAACTCTTGAGCTCAATAGGCGTTAAGCCTAACCTTTTGTTTGTCGGCATGTGCATCAGGTCCAGTTGGGGTTTGGTTCTAGCGGTGCCAGAAAGAGATGAGCACTAGATTTACATGGGGGTGAGTAGTTTGGTGAAGTCTTCCGCAGTTGGAGATAGTGATTGTTATTGGGTTTTAGTAACATCCGTACCTTTTATAGATCACGTATAAGGATTGAAATGTGTTTATTGAAGTTAAACCTTAATTTGTGGTTGTAGATGATTCAGTCATCGATGTAATTAGAAAATTTTGAATTAGTTGCTATTTCAAGATTGAGGGTGTTACAAGATTCATTCGGAGGCACAATGTACTAATGTGGATGCTATATATTTTAAAGAATGTTTCTTCAAAATGATGGGTTTGGCTCATGATTGTGACGCAGGAAATACAGTTGCGGTTTTATGGAGTATTTGGCGAGAGCGGTATCAACGGGTATGGCCCAGAGCTCAAAACCCCCTCAAGTGGTCGTGGCTTGTGGATTGAAGCGGTCGAAGATTGGAAGAGGGATCATATGCGAAAATCTCATACATAGCAGCAACATGCAAGAGTGACCTATAATGGCATCCGCAACTAGACCAATACCTAAAATGTAACGCTAATGTTGTTGTTTTCATGGACATCGTGGGAAGGTGTGCAAAGGGTTCGGGGATGCTGCTTCGTGATGGAGAAGCGCAACTTATTGCCTACATGATGGCACAACGACAAGTCATATTGAAAGTAAAGGAATAAAAGTCGATCACCTTGCTCGAGGCAATGTTATGGTTCGAGACATGGGGCACAAGAATATCATCTTTGAAACCGATTCCGAAATCGTAGTCAGTGCTCTAACGCACGGTGAGGAGGATTGCATGGAGTTTGGGGACATTATTCATGCATGTAACATGGTATCAGAAGTTATGCCATCTTTTAAGGTTAATATTATTAGGAGACATAGAAATGGGGTTGTCCAAGAGTTAGTTAGGCACATGATTCTTTCTCTAACTCATCTCGAGGGGTCGGCTCTCATGTTCGGTTGAAAGAGGACCTGTCCCATTGTAATGTTCTTGATCATCAATAAATACGTTACGGTTGGTCAAAAGACTTTTTCATATAATATATAAAAGGTCTAAATGCACGAAATAACAATCTACTTCTATAAATTTCCTTAGTATAGCATTGTACTTTCATTTTTTCTTATTACAACAACATATTTTCAAATTAATTTTTATTAAGGCATTGTACTTTGAAAATTTTACCCATTATTGTGCGGGCTAACTTTTTGATTTGAAGTAAGATGACATGTCATAAGTTACCAGATTTTCATGTCATTTCATTGTCCACGTGTAACATATTGCTAATGCGACATTTCTTGTATTATTGTACTTTCAAAAAATGTAACTTTACATATCAAATAAATATATCAAATTAATTTAAAAAATCTAAATTATTCATTAATATAATAATATTAAGAAGACTTTTACATCAAGTTTATCTTGCTAACATTTAAAAAGATATATTTTTTGAACAAGGAAAATAATAATTGCTACGTTTTTTACAAACAAAATATTTATCTTGAAAATAATATATCATATTTGTTTTTAAAATAATTGACTTCACATATTGTTTAATAATATATTAAATTATTAGAAAATTTATAAACTATTTATTAATATAACAATATTAAGAAGATTTGTAAAACACATTTTATATCACTAACATTTTAAAAAATGTTTAAAAAATATGTATTTTTTAATAAGGAAAATAATAAGTACTACATTTTCTAACAAATAGAAATATTTATTTTGAAAAAATATATCAGATTTGTTCAAAAATATTTTACTCTAGAATGTTTAATTTGCATACAATTTAATAAGATTGAAAAAGAAGGGATGAAATTTTTTTTGCAGGTTTACGAAAATTTTTAAATGGTATGAACACTTCGCCCCGGATGAAAGGTACGCATCCTTGATCATTGAAGGAGTCCCTCTCCAGGCATGGTCTCAAGAATTAATCTCCATGATTGCTAACTACTAGGGGAGGGAAATTGTTCCTGAATTTTGTAATGATTCTATCGGAAATTACTACTTTGGGAAGGTTGGGAACTTGACTAATCACAAGGAGCGAATCAACGAAAAAATGTTCGTTAAGATCGGTAGCGAAGACCACATTATCCATGTCCTTGAAGACCCATCTGCACATATAGAATGGTCACCTAATCAACCTACAGACAAAGACAAATACGGTAACAAGGACTTGATCTTGGGCACCGATAAAGAAGTAGCTGATGATGATGACATGGGTGATATAGGCGTTGATGGTGGTGAGGCTGGTGATTGGGAAGATGAAGGAGATGAAGGGGTATTTTATGAGAGCGGTGATACAGACGAGTAGGAACATGTTAAATCATGGGTGAAAAATAGTTTTCCGACCAGATCCCTCCTACCGGTGACGAAGGTGTGTACCAAGGTGGCAATTCTACTTCCCCCGCGCGTGAAGATGAGCAGATTCCCAGGAACCCTAATGATATGGGCTCCAGTAATAAGGAGACGTGTGACTTACCTATGGCTGTCGGCATTGCTCCTAATCCAGTGAACCCTAATTTTAACGTTACCCCCTTACCATTTAATGATCAAGCATTTGGAATCTTAGACTCTCGTAACTTTTTGGGCCCGCCCAATATTGATCCTTGCCCTATTAAGAATGGTGAGCCCAAACAAATGAAATACCCAGCAGATTAGTCCCCAAATTCAACCCCCGACTTTTGATCTACATGTTGACTCGCTCCATTCCAGGTCTGACTTTATGACCGTTCAACATTAGGTTCCGTCTTTTCCCATTGTGTCTGCCCCCTTGTTTCAGTGAAGTCTAAAAAGACCCCTCCCTCAACTACTCTACCACCGGTCCCTAACCCTTTACTCCCTTACCCCCCAATACCCTCCACTAGTCATTCCTTCTATCCGGCTAGAAGAAACACTCCACCTACCGAGAAACTTAGGAGATTGATCCGAATTTATCTGCGGTTCACCCCCGAAAAAGGAAGCATCAAAACCTCAGGAAGCATCAAAAACCTCAGGTATTAGATGCTCATCCAAACAAAATTGGTTTCAAGAATTGTGTAATTTACACAAGGTCCATTTTCTTTGTATCAAAGAGACAATGGGTATAAATATTGACAGAGTGAGGCTGGAACATTCTGGTATAACAGAGACTTTGATTTTGATTAGAGTGAGTTTGATCGTAGATTAGGTGGTCTTCTCACTATATGGAATCCGGGTATCTTCATGTTTTTAGAGGTGATGGTTTATTGATTGTAAAAGGAAAAAGGATGGGGTGTGATCAATGATGCTACATTGGCAATGTTTACGGTCCGCAAGATGAAGCTAGTAAAAAACTTCTCTGGAACAATTTTTCTGACCATAGCAATGCAGATAGAGATGCATGTTTGGTCCTTACAGGAGACTTCAATGTTTTCCGTGTGGAAGATGAAAGGAGGGGGTCTGTCTTTTGTAAAAGAAGTGCACTGTATTTTAACGAGTTTATTTCTAATGTAGGCCTTTTCGATCTCGCGTTGGGTGGTAGGAAATTTTCCTGGGTCAACACTAAAGGTTCGTAACTCAGTAAATTGGAAAAATTTCTCGTCTTGACCTACTTCACTTCTAAATGGCCTGGTGCCAACACGGTTGCACTTCCCAGAGATACTGCAGACCACTGCCCCATTTTTCTTTGGTCTGCTACATCTGACTTCGAGCCTATTCCCTTCAAACTTTTCAACTCCTAGACTTTGACTGTATCATCAATGATACATGGAAGGAATTCCCCCTCGAATGACTCTGTTCCTGATTATGTATGCTCGCTAAACAAATTAAAGGCTACAAAAAACAGAATAAAAAAGGGAGAGCCGATGTCCTAAAGTGAGAATCTGCTGAGGTAGATGGTTTTCGAAGAAAACTTGCAAGTCTGGATCTTATTGCTGAAGTGCATGATTTCAACCCCTCTGAAGTTGTTGAATGGAAATCGAATTAATGTCAGATCAAAAAGCTTCAGGAAAATAAAATTTAGGACATCCGCCAAAAATCCAGAATTAAATAGGTCGCTAAAGGTGAAGAAAACAATAAATTTTTCCACGGTTAGGTAAATAATAAATTCCAGAAAAACTATATTCATAGGCTGAATATATCGGGCTCTTGGGTGGAAGATCCTACCGCAATGAAAGAATGTGCTCTTGAATTCATTCAAAGTAAATTTTCCGAAATACTTCAGGACAGGCCTTGGTTTATGAGCCATCTGATTAAGAAAAATTATGTGCAGCAAAACTCAAATCTTACCACACCGATCTCCAATGAAGAAAATAAACATGATGTTAGGAGTTGTGGTTCAGATAGAGCCCAGATTTGACGGGTTCAACTTCTGTTTATCAAGAAATTCTGGCAGCTGCTCAAACCAGACCTCACTTGGGCCATTCGGGCTTTCGAAAGATCTAGATTGTTTTCCCGTGGTTGTAACTATTATTTCATTACCTTCTGTTAAGTCAGATTTTATAGTAATCATTGTATTTATAGGCTTGATCTAATACTGTGTTTAGGTTGTGTATACTGTGTAGTATTGGCCAGGGTTTTTAAGTCCCTTGTGGCTTTGTGTTTTGTAAGGAAACTCACGCATATCTCAATACAATCCTACTTTGCGCTTTCAACTTTCTCTCTCTATTTTCTCTCTCTATTTTCTCTCTCTAAGATTTAGTTGATTTTGGGATTATCAATTGGTATCAGAGCTATTCTAAATCTGAGAGAATTGAGAGAAACGTTTTTCGATTTTGAATTTGTGATTGAATCAGAAAATTTGATCGATTTTCTTTCAAGAAAATCTCATTTTTTGATTTTTAATCAAATTCGGTCTGGTTTTTGAACGAATTGCCTTGTTTTCTGGTTTGTTGGATTCGATTTTAATAGAAAAACATATTTGATTCACATCAGATAGCAAGAAAATTGTGTTTTGATCTTCAATTTTGAAATTTTTAATATTTCTGGAAAAGTCGTTTTTCATGTACTGTTGATATTACAAATTCTTGATTTTGTGGTTTTTGATCTAATTGTTTGAATCAAAGTTGTTAGAAAGTTGTTTTAAAACATTTATGTGCAAGAAAATTTCATCGAATTCGGTTTTGTAATCGTAATTAGAAGGTTTTTGTGATTTTTCAACGTTTTGCGCTAGATCTAAATTTTGCGCGAGTTCATCAACTTTGCGCCAGTTCTTACGTGCTTTGTGCCAGTTCTTCTCAGGTTTGCGTGAGTTCATCAGATTTGCGTCAGTTTATCTGAAGGTTTTCATCCAGCTCAAGTTTTCACGAAAATTACAAGTTTTCTCTATCTGCATTTCGCGCAAAGTCTACTTTGTGCTACCTTTGTATCACGCAAAGTTAAGTTTGCGTTACAGGCTTCTCACGCAAATATCTTTTGCGCCACTTACTTGTCAAGCAAAGAAAATTCTCGTCAACATCATCTCATGCAAAGTCTATTTTGTGTCATCAGTACATCACGCAAACTCAAGTTTGCGCCATCATCGCTTTGCGCAAATATAAGTTTGCGCCATCTTCATCAAGAGCAAAAGAAAGTTTGCGCTAGCATCTTCTCACGCAAAAGTCAGTTTGCGCTATTCACTGTTCACACAAACCTTCAGTTTGCGCCAGCATCTCTGTTTCATACTTAGCATTTTTCTGAAGTTTTCTCTATGGATTCTGAAAACTTTGCGTTTCAAGCTCAGTTCTACAAGAGTGATATCATGATGTCATTAGGCACAGAAACTCGTCCTCCAGTTCTGGTTGATGAGAATGAGTTCACTCAGTGGCAAGATCGGTTTTTGAATTTCATCGAGCGTTAAAAGAACGGAGATGACATGATGAATATTTTATCTGAAGGATCTTTTGTAAAACCCACTCTGGCTTCTGGATTATCAAAGCCTACTGCCAAGTATACACCCGATGAGTTAGTGCAATATAAAGCCGATCGTGACGTAAAGGCAAATCTGATGCTAGCATTGCCAAATTCTATCTACAACAGGATTATATTGCTTCAAAAACAATCCTAAACTAATGTGGGCACAACTAGAGAAGATTATGCTTGGATCTACAATTGCAACACAACTTCGGCATACTCGTTACATGAACAACTTTGAAGAATTCAAAGCCAAAGATCGGGAGTCACTGAAAAATGTTTATGACAGATTCTGTGGAGTGATAAATGATCTGAGGAAGATAAAAGTGGAAAAGACTGAGCTGGAAACTAATCTGAAGTTCCTCAATGCTTTGCAACCATAATGGAATAAATCTTGTCATCGCTTGACGAATGATGTCAGAATCTCTACAAACTTGTTAAGCACCTTCGGGACCAACAAGTGGTATCAGAGCAGACTGTTTAATCTAATAAACAATATCTTGCTTTATTCTCTTCCTTGCTATTCTAAAATGGCACTTAACACAAACACAAACTACTATGATAATGGTTCACTCTCTAAACCTCCACGATTTAGCAGAGATAACTTTGCTCTCTGGAAGAATCGAATGATGCTATTTCTAGAAGGTGTAGATCCTACTATACCAGATTATGTAGCTAATGGGCCTTATGAACCTTTCACTATCATAGCTGTCCTTCCCGCTACTTCCACCACTCCTGCTGTCCCTGAGCGTTATGCCCTTAAAGAAATAAGACAGTGGAGTGATGAAGACAAAAAGAAAGTTGGTTTAGATGCAAAGGAAAAAATCATTATCTCTATGGCTCTGCCTGATGAAGCTTTCCATTCCATCATGCATCTTAAAACCTCCAAAGGAATGTGGGACACTATATGTGTTCAATATGAAGGCACCACTGAAGTCCAAGAAACTCGAAATATTAACTTGGTACATCAGTATGAAAGTTTCATCTCTGGTAAGAACGAATCTCTCTCCGATGTTCACCAGAGGTTTAACTGCTTAATCAAACGGACTACAGGGTCTTAGTATGCATCAATTTATACTATGCATATGAAAGATAACTTTCTGCACTATAACATGTGCAATAAAAGTTAGTACAATTCCCAAAAGAGACATTCACAAATTAATTTTAAAATTCTGACTTCCCAGCCCAAAAGTCATTGCGACATAAAATTTTCAACAAGTCTCTTATGCATTAGTTTATTCTCCAAAACTTGTAGAATGATGGGAACGCAAACAATATTTCAAATCGAGTTTAAAGCCTTGAGCCACACCGATAAAACACATTTGACCAAGATGGTAACTACAACGATATGCAACCCAAAAATTCATTTCACGCATTGCAGAAAATTTATAACAGCAAGGTCAACAATCGAAGCACGTTTAGATTAAAAGTTTAATATGCGACAACATAAATATTTCACATGTTTACGTACGCGAGTGAAAATCAAATTCAACCCAAAAGTATGCACATATACCCGTGTAAAACTCAAGATGCAATCATGCGACATTAAGATTTTCAAGGTGCCTCTTACGGTTGCAAAAATGTAGATGCAAGACTCGCATGAGACAAAGTATTAAACAAAACTCGTAAATTAACGCACACAATAATGCAAGCCTACACGTTCTAAAAAAATCCCTTTTATTACGCGGTTCGAATGGTCGTAAAATGGAATGCCATTAACCCAACTAGACTTTCATAAACTCAATGACGACAAAAACAAGCGGTGACAAAATCTATGTTTCCCAACACAAAAGCGTAAAACGACTATAAGTCTAAAAAGGTTAAAAAATTTAAAACCACCACGTAAGATAAAGTGACCCCTTTCAACAAAACTCTCATGAGATACGACCCTCAAAAGCTCGGAAATTATACGACATAAAGTTAAAACTCACACCTCTCAAAATACACTTACGAACCCAAAGAGATCGCAAAACTATACCCCGTAAAATTAAACACGACCCATACAGACTAAAATTACATAGAAAATCCCGATTCAAGAACAGCGGGACAACTCTTCCTTTAAAACCTTAACATACGTGGAGGAGATCCAATGTCAAAGTTAAAAAATTCTACGGTCGCTTGTCCAATACCACATGCGGTATTAAAATACGGATCTTAAGATGTCCAAAGATAGCGTTAAACACAAAACAGGGACGGAGAGATTTTCAATATAAATTGTAACCATGTGCAACAAAACTATTTCATGCAAGATTAAGCTCACAGTTTAAAATCAGATGAGGGCTAAATGTTTTTCTAAAACTTTATAATCCAACACTTTAAGTTTGGCGAACATGAGAAACAATGTATGCAAACTCATTTTAGAAATAACTTTAGTGCATGAATTTGGTCGGCATTCACCCCTCTGGACTACGCTTCTCAACAACCCGACATACTAATATCATCCAGGTGCATCAAGCATCTTAGGACAACAATCTCGATTTCCTACTATTGTCATCCGGATACTCCACATCTTAAGGCAACACTCGGATATTTCATCGGTTCACCTTACAATCTCTCCTCGTATAATGTCAATTCCATAAGCTCAAGGTTCTACTCCTACCAATTATTCTTACTCAAGACGATCAACTTAATGCATTCAACGCACTTAACTATCACTTCATCGTGACATTGCTATAGACATCAACGTTTCCTTAGATTACTCACTTAGAAACCTTCTCACTACCCCAACGGTAATCATACCAAGGTAGTTCAAGTATACACATGTAGTATGTAGGTTCACCATAACACTGGCTAGGTGCCATTATGAACGTACCGCACATGCTCATCCTTGCGACCCTCGACAAATTTCCCGTTTCTAGTGACTCGATCAACTCCACAATATCTTATCTTAAGGTTCCTAATGTGCAACTTCACTTACAATCACTTATAAAAACGCTAGTTTGAGTCTAGGCATCCTACAATCAATACCTAATTCTCTCAGACTTAAGCTCTGATACCAACTTGTAACACCCTCGAATCTGGAAATAACAACTTATTTAAAATTTTCTAAATACATCAATAAATGAATCATCTACAACCACGAATTCGGATTTAGCTACAATACACACCTTCTATCTATACATACAGTAAACAATAAGGACGGTGCTACTAAAACCCAAAACATGCCACTATCTCCAACTCACGGAAGACTTCACCAATTACTTACTTTTGTAAGGCTAAGACTCAACTCTTCACAGCACCGCTAGAACTGAACCCCCCGCTAGGAACCTGATGCACATGCCGACAAATAAAAAGGTTAGGCTTAACGCCTAGTGAGCTCGAGAGTGTTAACATGAACGAATATATCTTTAAAAGAAAGGAAATCAGTTTTAATCAAGATCCTTCGAAATCTTATACTTCAAAATGGAAACGACACATTTTCCCATAATATACACTTTTAAAGATAATGCTCCCAAACACACCCTTCATGTAAAATGATGCAATCCGGAACTCACCCAAAATGGGGTCATAGTTCGGTATTCCAATTATGAAATTGTAAATAAAACCTCATATCCCAAAACACCCAAAACACGGGCGGGACATAATACTCGACCCATAAATAAAGGAAAACGATTCTTAAATAATATGGTATGTCATTGAAAACATGTAACCCAATATAATACTTACGCGACCATAAAATAGAATGAAATCCCAATATTAAAACATGGACAACTAAATATCCAAAATACGACGGGTCGACGACGGGGACTTCCCGTATCCGTTGAGAGTGGAGGAACACAAAAGTATGCCACTCATACAACGTTAATCGTATGACACTTCACGACACACAAGCCCAAGTGTCCCTACGACTCCCTTCAAGCTACACCAAAGAGTCAACTGACCTTAGCGATATAACAACGAGAATACCGCTCCAAGGCCCGGCCCAAGGGGGATACAACCAAGGCATTGCCCCACCTAGCGGAGGTCCAAAACGCCCATCCAATGGCTACTCCACGCCACGATAGCACCACCCGGACTCAGTCCTCCTAGTGTACTCCTTGAATGGACAAGGTCATAAAACGTGTGTCCCGGAGTCCAACCCCGTACCACCCAAATGACCATCAAATAAGACTGACTCATGTGCCTATGGATCCAATGCAACACAGTCTAAGATTACACGACTACCCAAGAATGACAACGCACTCGAGTCTGTAATTATAAATATGCAATAAAATGCATTAAGACGTAAATCCCAATTTGAACTCTAAATCGAGTTATAAAAACCCGGACAAATGTCCTCAATATCCTTTTACGTCAACACCGAGCTAAAACACCCAAAATCCATTTGACCAACCATTAACGGTTTCCCAAATAATGAAATGTCTTTAAACAACGTTTATGAAGACACATACCTCAAAGACATGATTAACCCAAAACTCAACACATAATGGGACCAAAGGTTTTCCAAAAGGTTTATGAATGCAAATGTACCCGAAATACGTATAACATGAAATAGACTTCATTTGTACAAAATCACCATGAATGTGAAAACCATGCTATTTACTCGTTAGAACATTCAAAACCCAAATATGATCATTTCATGAGGTTAACACAACCCAAGTTCACCAAATATGAAAACTTATCAAAATACTCACCCTTTTGACAAATAACCAAGTAAAACATAATTTACTTCAAAATATTCCAAACTTATCAGCAGTTAACCATTTTGTATAAAACACTTTAAAATAACCATTTTGGCATGTACACCGTTTTCACAAATCAACTTGAACTCACCTTGCTAGATTTAGGCTAAATCTAGATTTTCCCCCAACCATAGCTCCTTTGAAGAACACTTGGATTTTCAAGATCAAACTTCCAAAACCTAGATCCACAAGGTTCCAACCATAAATATACATATTCCACCATAAATAATTGTTCCCCAAACACTTAACATCAATATCTCTATTTTGGGCAAAAACCCAAATTTTGACCCAAAACTCCCAAAATTAACCAAACCCGAAATTTATAGAAATCAAACACTAGGAAACCATCAATGGATCATTTATAACTTATTTCATGGTTTAGAAATGAAAGGGATACACTTACCACTTAGGTTTTGATGAAAACCTAGAAAACCCAAAATAAGCTTGAGGTTGAAGATGAAGATGGAGATGGTGAATCCTTGACCATGACTTTCAATCCTACCGCTTGATGATGTTTTACCTCCACAAAATCCAAGGATTTGAGCCAAAATAAGTTAGGGTTTGAAGGGAAAAGAAGGGAATCGGTTTGGGAGAGAGTAGAAGAGGTTTGGATGAGAAAATGAGAAATATTTGGGGAAAAACAATGTATAAAAACATCCAGCCATTCACGTGGGTTGATCCGTGAGTTCAGCTTCAGCAACCCACGTAACAAGGTACCCTAATTTTCATTCTCGTGGGTTGCTCCGTGGGTTCAGCTTCAGCAACCCACGTAACAAGGTACGTCAACCACTGATTTTGGCCACCATTCTCGTGGGTTGCTTCGTGGGTTCAACTTCAGCAACCCACATAGCAAGGTACTTCAGCCACTGATTTTTCTTCTTATTTGGTCAAATCCCGTTTCGGTCATAACTTCTTCGTTATAGCTCCGTTTTCGCTCCGGAAAGAACCGTTGGACTCGTAATTGAATCATTCATCTCTTAAGACTATAAAATCAAGGATTCAAGCCCAAAATAAAATATCTTATTTTTCCTTAATATATCGGTTTCTGTATAAACTTGAAATGATACCTTTCGAAATTCGGGGTGTTACAATGAATATTATTATAATTGCTTTACATGATTTACGCTCGAAGTTATTATCTGAAAAGCATTTAAATTCAGAAAAGTCAAATTTTATTGATAAATTACAAATTTCTTTGAAAGATAAAAATCTATTTTGGCTCATACAAAAAACATCTTTTAAAAGAAATTAGATGATTTAGAAAAATCAAATATGACTTATCTTGATTCTTTGACTGAAATGACCAAATTAAAAGATAATTTTTCGGATAAAATAAATGAGTTGGAAGAAAAATTATATCGAAGGAATCAATCTGAACAAACTATTTATTTGAACAAACTGCGGAGTTATGAGTCTATAAAAGAAAAATAGGGACTTGGTTTTGAAAATCCTCATTGTTTAAATAATGCGATAGAAAAATCCCCTACTTTATATAAATACGATTATCTAACTCTTGCTAAATATGCTCCTCAATTTAAAATTGATTGGATGAATGAAAAACAAGTGTTAGAAATCGAAAATGATGAATAACAAGAAAAAGGAAATTTCTTTTGTTTACACGAGCGAAAATGCCAAATATTTTCCCGAAAAATCAAAGAAGAACCGAAAAAGTTTAAATGACATATCTCCCATCAAGTCTTCAGTGTCTGATGATTATGTTGATATATATGCCACTAAATCTGATAAGGAAAATATCTCTCCAATCTTTTATGATTCTAAGAGATATACTCCTCCATTAGTATTAGAAGGCAAAATCATTGACCTTGAAGATAGAATGGAAGATCAAAATATTCAAAGTGTAATAGAAACAGATGTTATTTTTTCTTTTATGACTTCAAGTCTTGAAGAAAAATTAATTTCTCAAAAACAAGATTCTGTTTCTGGTCTTTCTTCTGATTTTAAAGAAAACGAAAAGGAATTTCTAAAATCTGAAAACTTTTCTCAAATTTTTTCTGACTCCGAGGCAAGTTCAGATTTATTGCCTGATCAGTTGGGTTTCTTAGGTAAAATTGTTTCTTCTGATTCAATTCTTAAATCAAAAATTCTTGATGAATCTTTTACACTAAATGATGATTATTATAAACCAAAGCGTAAAAGAAGAAGGTCAAAGAAGTCAAAGAAACAAGCTAAAGTCATTTCTGACAGTTCTAATTCTTTTGATTCAAATTTTTCATATAGGACTTTGAGCACACCTACAAAGCAGATATGGAGGGTCAAGCGAACATCGGATGAATCTGCGAATAGTGAGGATCAAAATGTAGACAAACTTTGTAGAAATGATTCATTTGCTTCTTGTAATAAAACTTTCAAATATTCAATAAAGCAAATGATTCACATTTCAAAATTTGACTTCTATTCCTCCTCTATTTCAAGTTCAGATGATCATGCTTCGTCCTCTATTGATGATTCTGTTAATTCTTCTGATTATTTTTCTCGTGCTTTCAATGTCAAATCTAACAAATATTTCCCCATAAGAACTGTAACTAACAAACATGGACCCAAATATAAGTGGGTTCCAAAACCAAATATTGATTATGAGTTGCAGGCACCTAAAGTGAAGGGGGAGTAAGAGAGAATTATGTCTTCTGAGTAAATCAGCTCAGAACCCGTACTTCAATGGACTTCGACTTCTAAACATTTCAGTTTAGGACTCGTTCTTCAATGCATTTTAAGCTTTTGGACAAATGAGAAACTGTGAGTGCATCTACTTTATTCCGCTGCATTTATCTCTGTTTGTGATGTTATTCCAGTTATCTCATATTTTTTCAAGAATCTGAGCAAGTTCAACCAAAACCTGAATTTGTACAACCCAAATCTTTCATATGAGACACAAATTCATTATACATTATGTGAAAGATGATATTATTGAATTTTATTTTGTTTCGACTAAATATCAATTTGCCGATTCTTTACATTTGTTTTAAATGAAAATTTTTCAAAATCGGCATGTTGAATTTAAAATTTTAAATCTTTACAATTTTTTATTCTATAAAGTAAAAGCTTTACAGGTTTTCTTTCTTTTAAATAAAATGTGTGTCTAGGATAAATTTTCAAGTTGCTTTGTTTATATGGAAGTTTTATATGTTCAACTTTCAAGTCTTACAAAAGTCGAAAGGTCAGCAACATGTTTGAAACTTTTGAAAATGCTTTAAAGATGTGTCATTCGGAATATTTATAGTTTACAATGCTTGGAAATCCTAAAAAGTCTGAATTATGGATCGTAATGAAAATATGGGCTAAGTACTTAGATGTAAAACTGGGTGATTGAGATGAATTATATATATAAAATACAGAAATCTCTAAGTTTAAAAGTTTGTACCTGTGACCTTTCTGGTTTGGGAAAGTAAGTCTCGTGGGATGCTTGTCATCTGGTCCCCTAAGGTCAATTGATCTGGGAGTGATCGAACCCAAATCCTTCTATATAATCAGATCGAAAGTCATGTTCTACTGGTATGAATGGGTTTAGGATGTGTCGATGTAGCCTTTCTGATCTGGGAGAGTAAGTTCCAAGGGGTGCTTGACACCTAGTCCCCTAAGGCCAATTGGTCTGGGAGTGGCTGACCCAAATCCTGCAATAGGATCAGATAGAAAGTTATGTTTACGGCATGTTCTTTACTTACCAAACTTTTTGATTAAAAGATGCCAAAGTGCACAAGCTTAAAAGATGCCAAAGAGCACACTCATGTGAAGATGCCAATGTGCACAATGCTAAAAGATGCCAATGAGTACACATCTCATGATACTTAGTGATATGTTTGAGTTGCAATAAACTTATAGATTTGTGAAAGTCTTAATTCGTGATGACTTAGTGTGAGTACATGCAAAGTTCTCTATTATATTTTTAGAATTGCATTTTCTTGAAGCTAATCGAAGTTCACATGCTAGCACACTGAATAGATTGCTGGAAGTTTTTGAAACTGAACATATCTTAACTTGATATGTAATGAAACTTGTTTCTGAATCCAACAACATACACTTGATTTCCACTGTTGGATTAATCTGTGATATTTTATTGAGTATAATTTAATTTGTTTAATGTTAAAAATTTTATATGTTTAGTTGTTTCAAAATACATATTCAGTATATTTTTCTTTCTACGTTAATGTTTCAATTGTTGTGTTCTCATATATGTGTTATTGGGTCTGTGCATTATTCGAGGGGGAGTGAATAAGGAGAATTTTCTAAAAAATCATATCTAATTTCGAGGGAGAGTATATGATTTTCTATATGAATGCTATCTTGAATTGTCATATTTAGTGCATTTGTGTAGGGGGAATCAAATAGCTTAACAAGTGAAATTTTTAAGATTTCAAGTCCGATTTGCGCCAACAGTTGCTAGCACAAAACTCAACTTTACCCCACCTTCATCTAGCGCAAAACTAAGTTTGCGCCACCAACATGTAGCGCAAAACTTCCCTCTTTCTCTTTTATTCTGATTTTGCAGATCTTAAGTTGTCTCGTCTCCAACATTTGCATGACCAAGTTGATCCAGATCATCAAGGTCATGAGGGGGAGAAGTTAAGGAGAAGTTAAAGAGACAAAGAGTTCAAACGTTTATCTGTTGATCAAGATTCGCTCAAGATTCTATTCTCCCAGCTACTAATTCTTTTGTTGTTCCAGCTCCGACCACCACAGTTCATTCAAGAACATTTGAAAGAGGTGCGTCGTCTAGAGCACAAGCTGATGAACCTATTGTTCTTTCAAGCTAATTACAAACAGGTCCAGACTTGTCAAGGAAGCAAAGACAACATAGACTGAAAGATGCTGAGAAGAATTTTTTTTTAAAAAGTCAAGAAGCTTCGTTAAGTCGCTTAGATGGTCCGAGTTGATTTAGAAGATAAATATTGAAGACCATAGCGCCAATGATTACTAAGGGGGAGATTGTTAAGTCAGATTTTATAGTAATCATTGTATTTATAGGTTTGGTCTAATACTGTGTTTAGGTTGTGTATATTGTGTAGTATTGTCCAGGGTATTTAAGTCCCTTGTGGCTTTGTGTTTTGTAAGGAAACTCACTCATATCTCAATACAATCCTACTTTGCTCTTTCAACTTTCTCTCTCTACTTTCTCTCTCTAAGATTTAGTTGATTTTGGGATTATCACCTTCTGCCCCAACATTAAAGACCCTTTGGAGCTATGAGATTACAGACCAATTTTCCTGATTGGCTATTTTTATAAAGTTGTCACAAAAATTCTTGCAAACAGACTTAAAATAGTCATTCCTTCGGTCATTAGAGCTACTCAGTCTGCTTACAATGTCTAGCAGAAATATCCTAAACGACCCCTTATTATGAATGAACTCTTGGCTAAACACGTAAAAAGGCAACTTCACATCTTTAAAGTGGACTTCACTAAAGCCTTTGACACTCTTAATTGGGAATTTTCTGGATTCATGGGCTTTGATGCAAAATTGAGGTGTTGGATCTATCGGTGTCTCTCCTCAACATATATTTCGATCCTTGTGAATGGCTCCCCCACGAAAAGAAATTAAAATTTCGAGAGGCGTTAGACAATGGAACCCTCTCTTCCTTTTTTTTATTTATCATTGTTGTGGAATGCCTCAATTTGGCTATGTTGGAGGCTAAGCAAAAAAAATCTTCAAAGGGATCGTGACCCTGTCTAACGAATAGATTATCTCGCATCTTCAATTTTCGGATGATGTTCTCTTTTTTGGCGATTGATTCCTTGTTAATTACCTCAATCTCTCAAGAATGCTTCGGTGTTTCTATATGGCTTCCAGTCTCCAAGAGAACATGTCAAAAAGCCATATTATTGGTGTCAGGGTTCTGAGGCAGGAGTGAATTTCACTACGGATCATTTGCAATGTCAAGTTGCCAAACTCCTGGTCTATTATCTAGGCCAACCTCTAGGAGTCGGGGGCAATCGTATTTCTTCTAGGAATCCTATCATTGAGAAGTTCAAGAAAATATTTCCTTGTCGAAAGAACGCAATATATCCTTTGGTGGTCGACTTACATTATGAAAATCTGTGTTAGGATGAATGGGGTTGTACTTCTTATCACTTTTTAAAAACACCTACCAAAGTGATTAACTCACTTTATGCCTTTGAGATAATATGTGTAACCTAAGGTTTGGAGGCAATTGAAGTCATATGGTTATAAAGTACTCCAACATAGTTCGATGTTCACTCTGGTATGAGTGTAACATATCAAAGTGGAAATTAGATGTGAAGGTCAACATGAAAATCGACATGGCAGTTTTGACAAGAAGTTATCAAGTTTCAGGTTGAGTTTGAACTAGGTTAGAGACACTTCCTTGGAAAGGGAGACCATTGTTTGGTTAAAGTGACGTTATTTGAGTTCTACATCATTTGATTGTTACCTTCATTGAGATGGGATGGCAAGCCATTTGTCAGACTTGTATTCCAGATTGTGTGATATTTTGAATTGTTTCATGTGTCTCTTATGGTTCAAGAGCGTTTATGAGAAAGTATGATATCAATTACGAAAGGGCCCTCGGGTTGTTGTTTGTTTAGTTCAGAAAAGGATCGAATCATTGAGAATCAGTCCCTCTGTGGGAGATGGCATTCGAATTTTGATCGGCATTAGATTTCGAGGACGAAATCATCCTAAGGTTGGTAGGATTGTAACACCCTTAATTTCGATGTAATTTATAAAAAAAATTAGAGGAACGGCAGAGAAAACGGCCGTGAACGACCGAGAAAACGGTCTAAGAACGGCCAAGAAAACGGTCGAGGAACGGCCGAGAAATCGATCGGTGAACGACCGAGCAAAAGGTCGAAGAATGGCCAGGAAAACGGTTGGGGAATGGTCGGGCGGTCGATTGAGGAACGGATGGGGAAATCGTTGGTGAATGACCGGTAAAACGGTCGAGGAACGGTCAAGAAAACAGTCTGGGAGCCTGGCTTACGCTTTGGGCGATAGTGCCCGTGATAGTGAGATTTGGCACTATGGCATGTCACTATCGTACAATGGGGTTTGGCCTCGGTACATATGCTGCGATTGTGCCCACGATTGTGCCCTATGGCACAATAGCATGGCACTATCGCATGAGTGGTCCGGGGCATAAAAATCATATTTTTGAGCCTTTTCTTCATTTCCTCATAACTTCTTCATCTCAACTCTGATTTGGGTGATTATTTTTGCTATGATCTTGTTATTAAGAGATCTTCAAGATTACAACAAGATAATGGCGTCTATGGGAATATCCAAGAGTATTTTGTGGTGGTAAGCTCCTCATCTCTCTTATTGTTAAGCTAGGGTTTGATGTTTTCATCATTTTCCCATTCATCCTTCAACTTGGGTGTGATTTTGATGACTTGTGTGGTGAAGGAAACCTTGTGGATGTGTTGAATCTAATATTTAGAGAGATTGCTTAGATATTTTAATTTTTCATCAAAGGAGATTCAATTTTTGGGGGTAAAACCTAGATTTAGCCTATATCTAACAAGGTGGGTTGAAGTTGCTTTGTGAAAACCATGTGCATGACAAAATGTGTATTTTGAAGTAATAATGTGTTTACTTGGTATTTATCAATGTGTTGAGTATTTGACAAAGTTTTCATATTTGGTAAATTTGGGTTAATAAATCTTATGAAATGCCTATAGTTGGAGTTCCAGACATTTTGACAAGTAAATCTCAAAAATGTGTTATTTTCATGATTTATTGTACAAATGGAGTCTACTTGATGATTTATGCATTGTTGGTGTAATTGGTTTTATAAACCATTTGGAAAATCCAAGTTATAGTGTTACGAGGCACTTAGAAAATATAAGAGTATATTTCATTTGGAAAATGGTTTGTCTCAATCAATGATGAGTTTTTGGGTTAATCATATCTTTGAGATATGTATTTGCATAAACGCCAGTTAAACGTACCATATTCTTTTAAGGATCTTCAATTATTGGTTCATTAACTTGTTGAGCTTTTGGCTTGGTTTTGACTCCGAAGAGTCTTGGGGACATTTGTTCAGTTTTTGATAACTTGATGTAGAGCCTTGGATATGGTTTGCATTTATTGCATTTTAATGGAGAATACATGTTTTGAGTGCGTATGTCATTCAATTGGAGTCATGTATTTTAGACTGTAATGCATTGGATCCATAGGCATATGAGTCCGTCAAATCTAATCACTTTGGGAAAAATACCCGAGTTGGCATTGTTGTCGTCTCGGTATTGTGGAAATGAACCTTTAGGGATTGGACTCCGAGACCGTGGGATTTGTGGGTTTGATGCTCTAACTCTCATGCATGAGAGTTAGACATCTTGGGTTATCAAGTAAGGAGTTAAGGCTTCTATCTTGAATGTTAATGAGTATGAGGTGTAGCTTATTAAAGCATGCAATAAAGTCCCGACTTGAGGTGTAGCTTATTAAAGCATGCAATAAAGTCTTGATTTTAGGTGTAGTTCAATAACATAGATATGTGACTTAACTTTGTGTTCCACCATGTTCAACGGAAACGGGTCTCCCCCGTCACCGAAAGGTGTTATTTTGGGTATTGAGTATTATCCATATTTTTGGTGACGTTTTAAGTATGAATTGATATCCATGATTTGTGGTTTTGTATTTATAGAGCTTTATCTTCGTTTTCAGGATTTGGTTATTTGACTCCATTGTGTTTTTGAGCGAGTGTTGGGTTTTGAATTCATATTAAATGGGTATTTTGAATTAGTGTTTTTTCATTAGAAAATAGTGGATTTTGGAAAGGTGTTGGTTTTACGATAAATGTGTTTCATTATGAGTTACGTTTTAAATAAGCAGTCTTTCAGTTTTACTATTTATAAATATGATGAAAACTTATTGAACTCACTACACATTAAGCATAACCTTTTTATTTTCGGCATGTGCATCAGGTCCATGATGAAAAAAGGTACGGACGACACGTTGAAGAGTTGAGTGATAGTTACATTGCACGAGAAGGATGTAGCTATTGGGTGATGTTTTCTGCTTTCGGAAATAAAAAATGTTGATGGGTATAGTAACACTCGACCTTTATTTAGTCTTTATATAAGACTTGATTTATTATTTGTTGATATTAAATCTAGAATTTCATTTGAGGTATTTCAAGTAATGATTTATAGAAAGAGATTTTATCCTTCATTTGATGTATTATTGAAAAAATTTTAAATTAGTTGTTCTTTCTAAATTTGACAGTGTTCCACGACACACTTAAGGACTACCTCCAAGGAATTATGTCAAGTGGCGGGGATCCTAGTGCCTATCTTCAAGGTAGCACCTCAAGACTCAACCCTTGTAGTGCTTACTTGAAAAGTTTAAGGTCATGAAACATGGGTCCCGGAGTCCAACCCCACAATACCCATTCGACCATCAACAGAAGACTGACTTACATGCCCATGGATCCAATGCATCACATTCTAAATTACAAGACTCCAAAAGAATGTCCAACACCCTCAAAACATGTAATTTACAAATAAATGTGCCTCAAATGCATATAACTCCAAAATCCTAACATAGAGCAATTTAAATCGGACTAATGTCCCAAAGACTCTTTTAAGTCAAAACCAAGCCAAAAACTCAACAATCAATTGACTATTTAATAACAGTCATAATATGCGATAACACGTAATTAACCCACGTTTATGTAGAAACATGTTACAAAGACATGAATAACTCACAAACACAACTTTAGATTGGGTCAAATTATTTTCCAAATGAAACCATACCATTTATACTTTCAAAACGCCACATAACACGATAATATGCATTTCCCTAAACCACACACTAAAATTGCATTTTTACCAAATGATCCTCCATAAATAAGATATAGCATTAAAATACATATACTTATGATTTATTTATCAAAATACCCAAGAATCCCAAATATGGGTGTTTCACA
Source organism: Arctium minus (assembly GCA_954870635.1). NCBI lineage: Eukaryota > Viridiplantae > Streptophyta > Magnoliopsida > Asterales > Asteraceae > Arctium > Arctium minus. The sequence goes on along the minus strand of OX941088.1, from coordinate 40,918,866 downwards.
AGATTTATAAAATCAAATACTCTAAATAAGCAAAACTCGTCAAAGAGTCCAACATTTTATAATTATCATGTTAAACACATAAATACCTCAAAATGGACATTTTTGGCATGTACAAAGTTTTCACAAAATAACTTGAACTCGCCTTTGATAGATATAGGCTAAAATCTAGGTTTTGCCCCAAACTTGAGTTTTCTTGAAGAAAACTTGAATCCACAAGAAAAACCTCCTAACTCTTAGATACAACACTTAAAAAGAGGCTCATCCACTTTCAAAGACCCAATACCTAAGGAAAAATGGAAGGAGAGAAGAGAAAATGAAGAATACATCAAACCCTATCTTTAAACTTGAGAGAGATGAGAAGATTACCCATACCAAATGTTCTATGAATCCACCAAATACTTCAACTCTCTTGATCTAGTCATGAAGAGCTTCAAAAATCGAGCTCATAGCAAAAGGAATCACCAAAATGAGGATGATACGTCCAAATGAAGAAAACCCTAGAAGGTTGGATATTTAAAGTCGTGCACCCACTCACGACAATGCCAATGGCATTGTCGTCGGGCATTGTCCCCCGGGATGTACCGAAGCTGGTACACTCCCTGCGACTTTGCCTTACGACTATGCCATTGGGCACTGTCGCCGAGCAATGTAGCCCCAACCGTACCGAGAGTTTTTCGACCGCTTTCCCGAACATTCCTCGACTGTTTCTTGTAACAATCTGGTTTCGAAAAATAACCACAATAACGTGAAACCATCCAAAATATGATTCAAATATAATCGATTAAAATAATCTTCCCAGAACCACCTCAAATACAATGACGGATAGAAATAATTCTAACCGCAATAATAATTATAACCGGAGATTTAGATCCTTACCGATCTATGATCACCCAACTGATAACAGAATACAAGCAACCCGATCAATACTGGCGAACCAGTAATTGAATCCACTCTCAACTACCTTTTTCCCAAGCTAGCAATCCCAATATAAAGTTCACCTGAAATGCATATTTTTAAAAACAAAATGAGGGTTAGACCATAAGATTTAGTGAGTAAATCCCTGTCAGATAAATACTTCAGTAAAATCACTTTGACATAATGCCATAAATCATTTAGTCATAAAGTAGGCTCTCAGGCACTACGAACCAGTTAATCATAAATTCACACTTAGACACAACATCTCTCCCAGGTAACTAACCACAACAGTCTCCATAATTTAATCGCACACACCCCGACAAGACCGCATTCAATATCGGTTGTGGCCCACCACACGAAACAAATTCGTGGTCCCTATATATACATAAACCTTGCTCGGACCATCACAATCCTAACACAGCCGACTTCTGTTGTGAAATTCCCTTTATCCCAAAAATTCATAATCAAGTCACATATGTTAATAATAAACAACATGTAATAAAAGCTGTAACACAGTTAACGATAATAATTCAAACATATCAATCTGGTATAACATCGAAATAATAACCATTTTATAATATATGCATTTCAGTTCAAAAATGGTTAAATGAAAACTCACCTCGGATCCAAATATTTCATCCCAAGCTTTAACGGTTAACTAATCCCAAATCAAATACCTTAATAATAGAAGCTCCAACCCGAGTAAAACTCTTGCACTTAAACATCGATTCCTTTGCTTAAAAAAACAAACTTTTACTTATCTTCTTATTGCACTAAAGTAAAATTGAATTATATACCTTGAAAATTGAGATGCCACATCACTTAGATGAAAGCACAAATGCTTTCAAAGAAGAACACATATCCAAGCTCTTTCTCTCACTTTCTCTTTAAAAACACATATAAGAAATGGTTGCCGCCTTACAATGAGATGAGGATGAAGAAGATTCCTCTATATACCCCTATTTTTTTTATCAAACCCTCAAAAATAGATAAATTACACAAACAACCCTTGAACCTTTACTTTTACCAAAAACTAAATCTTTGGGTTATTACATTTCTCGACTGTTATCTTGTTCCTCGATCGTTTTCCCTACCGTTCCTTGATCGTTTTCCCGACCGTTCCTCTACCGTTTTCCCGACCGTTCATCGACCGTTTTCTTGGCCGTTCACCGACCCTTTTCTCGGTCGTTCCTCGAACATTTTCTCAGCCTTTCGCCAACCGTTTTCTCGGTCGTTCCTCAACCGTTTTCCCGGCTGTTCACCGACCGTTTGTAGAAAAATTGGGGCGTTACAACCTCCATCCCTCGACTCCCTAGCCACCTCCACCAACATCCACGACGAAGACCACCATCACCGTCCCCTTCTCCTCCGTCAAAACCAATGTTCCGCCACTCATTTATCACCTCTACGCATGTCTCTCTCCTCCCCTAGAATATCCACCCATGTCTTCCTATCTACTGTAACTATAGTCTCACATACCTCTCGTTTTCTATCTCGCTCTCTCGCTCTCCCTTATATTTATGTGTGTGCACGGGAAAGGGGGAGAGCCATGAAGCCTCCATTATGTATATGTACTTTGTGTGTGTGTGTTTATATATATATATATATATATATATATATATATATATATGTACGTGCGTGTGTGGGTGGGAGTTACGAAGTAGAAAGTTGTAGGTAAACCCTACAAATAGGGTTGTTATTTGGAATAGAAGGAAGGGTTATATTTCAACGACGATAAGGCTGACAACTGTTATCGGCGAAAGGGATTGGAGAAGAAGATGACAATAATCAACTTTGGCCCTCCAAGTTTTAAATTATAAGACCGTCAAAGTTTTATTGTTTACATTTTTGTCCCCTAACTTGAAAAGATTAATTAAAAAAATATTGAAATAAAAAAAATGGGAGAAAGATCGTTTCGCCCTCAAGTTTAACGGACCTGGTGGATGGCCGTTTGGTGCGGGGACCAAATCCGTGAAAAACTGCATACTACAAGGCATTTTATGTAATAAATAAATTTTAAGGACCATGTTCATAAAAATACCCTTATCACAAGGACCAAATCCATTATTTACTCTTTTAATTAATAATAAGTCAGGGGTTTAATTGAAAGAAAAGTCACAAAAATTCCTCTAACTTACTGAAATGTTATTCTAAATAGCGTTTCATCAAGGTAACTCAAAATATGTTGGTTTTGTAAAATCAAACTTAAAAATGGCTGACTTTCTAACAATTAACTTTGCTCAAATTCCTTCCCTTTAAACATATCATCCATATATTTAATTAATGCAAAATCTTGAAAGTTTCAAATTAATGTATTGCCTTTTTAATTTATTATATGTGTTCCATAAAATATAGTAATGGAGTATTATTTAATGAGTAAATTACATATTTGGTCCCTGTGGTTTGATGGTTTTAACAGTTTAGGTCCCTAAAATGAAATATCTATGGATTGCATCCTCGTGGTTTACATTTCATAACGCCTTGGGTCCCTAATTTCTAACTCTGTTAAAATTTTCTGTTAAATATGCCAAATCAAGGGTATTTTAGTCATTTAACTTGTTTTTTATTTTCTAATAAAACCACAGGACCAAAAATGTACTTTAGTTCTTTTTTAATAAAAAATAAGCACACACACACACAAAAAACAATTCTCTCCACCCACCCCACTTTTCTGGCCATATCCACCGGCCACCCCACCCCACGACCTCCACCGCTGACTTCATCTTCTCCGTCCATCCCTCCCCTTGACTTGAAACCCTACCTCTATCCTTTTTTAATCTCAAAATCAAACCATAATTCATTCAAAATGTTTCATTCAATCCATTAGAAAAACATAAACATAAGTATTAACTCAAATTAATTCCACATTAATACAAGAGATCAACCATGAACAAGAAAAACATGAACATTCATCCAGTAAATTCAATCCATTATACCCTAAAACTAACAATGTCTTTCGAAAAATCAAGACCCTAAAATCAACAAAGAAAAAGAAGAAAAGATAGATCTATGATTAGGATCTGTAAAAAAAATTGAAACAATCTTGTACAAAAACAAAACTCAAAGTTGTAAAGAGATGAAACCCATTAATTGTGATGGAGATGTCGACTGTGAAGAGGAACAACGATTAGATCTGGGATCTGGAATCGAGGAGATGAAGTCGTCTGGAATCTGAGATCTGGAACGACTGTAAATTCAATGATTGAGGCGGAGGCGGCGATGAAGTCGTCTAGATCTGGTCGGTCTGGAAGATGAAGTGTCCGGAGGGAGGGGCGTGGAAGAGGAAGTCGTCGAAGGAGTGAGACGTGGAAGACGAAGTTGTCGGAGGGAGGGAGGGAGACGGTGAGGGTCTTATTGCTGGGTTTGCCGGAGATGATAAGGGGTTCGCCGGAGATGAAGGGGGAAGCAGATCTTTGTCTTCATTGCTCGATCTATGTTCACCGGAGATGAAACGATCGGTCATCGTCAAGAGGGATGCAAAGAGATGTCGATGAAGATGGTGGTGGTCGTTGACAGATGAGATGGTGGTGGCCGGAGGAGGTTAACACAAATAAACCACATGGACAACGTATATACATGTATATCGTGTATATGATAGAGTAATTTACTTAGTTGGTCCCTATGGTTTAAATAAAAAATGAGTAAATTACATAATTGATCCCTATAATTTTAATAAAAAATAAAAAATAAATTAAATGACTAAAATACCCTCTAAACTAATTGAGTTAACAAAAAATTTTAACGGAGTTAAAAGTTAGGGACTCAACACGTTATAAAATGTAAACCAGGAGGATGCAACCCATAGATATTTCATTTTAGGGACCCAAACTGTTAAAACCACCAAACCCTAGGGACCAAATATGTAATTTACTCTAATTCAATTAATGCAAAATCTTGACTGTTTCAATTAACCTACGTATTTATGTTTTAAAACATAATTAATGTTTTGGAAGCATTTAAGGTAAAACATAAAAGGATATTGGTTGATTGGTTTATGTTAGGAAAAAAGTAATGGAAATAAAATATTCGAGTTGGACATCTATAACGTGATTTTAGATGTCTGCTAACTGTGATATCTTTTAACACTTCAATTTGAGACATTTTCCAGAAAAATAATTTTCCGGACGTACATAGAAGGGTCATTATGGACGTCTACAGCAATTAAGTCAGAGCAACATTTTGCTTTAAAATAGTTTTATATATTATATATAAAATTACAAACATCTTCGAATCTTGTCCCGTAATTGGTCTTTGAGTTGATGCATGATGTAGAATTTGAATCTTCATTAATGTTTTGGAAAGGGTATCCTGAGCCTATGGCTCAGACTAATCCCTGGCAATTAGGGTCTTTGGCCCAGCTGCTAAAGCGTGCAACCCTAAGTTTATCCTTAGTGGCCACAAGTGCTGCTAGTTGGGCTCGAACCCGGGTTGAGCGCTATGAACTCCCCAAGCCTTTACCACCACACCACAGCCCTTGTGGTTAATCTTCATTAATGTTGTCGGCGTGGTTCGAGATAGGTATATATTCATTATGGTTAGCATCGTTTGAAAACAACTTCCTATATTTCAAACTAGACCTTTTGACTTTTGAGATATTGATTTGTGAACATAAATATTACATGTTAGTCTGTAAAATAATGTTAGGATTTGTTTGTTATATATCATCAAAACTTAGCGGGACTTTCAAGTGTATGTTTTAATTAATAAATGTGTTCCATAAACTTGCACCATTAACACTAAGAAAATGTAACGCTTTATTTTAAAAAACACAGCCTTTTAATTTTACCTTTTATACTTATCAGCATTTATTACAAGATATGAGTCACATTAATTATAATATACAAGTTTCCTTGATTGGATTTTTTTAATAAATATTTTAGTGTATGTAATCGTGGTAAAAGATTATTCTTAAGCCATGATCACGTACACAAATGCCAACCTTATGAATAGTTGAATACGATTCAAATTAGTTTTCCAATGAAAACACCAAATTCTTTTTTGTTGTTTGTACTTCTCTTCACTTCCGCCATTTTATTTTCCAAAGTTGCTTCATCATTGCATAAGGCTCTTGAGAACTCTATCACCGAGTTTGGTAACTACACTGCGATATCCGACTTTCGACTACTGAATAGAAGAAATCTTATCACTTGTCAAAACCCTGGCCCTTATGTCAGTGTGAATGTGAGTTCGATGTCTGACCTTTCCGATGAGCAATATGTCAATGTTACCATCAGCGGTGTTTTGGATCCTTCTGAAAGCGACTGGGTTGCCATGATCTCACCATCATACTCCAGGTAAGTTGAACATATAGGCATAGTTCTCCATTCATCTGAAAAAGATCGTTTAGTTTGCAAATTTTTGTTTCACTGGCATAATTGGTATTTCAATATCTATATGATAATATTGTCCTTTTAAAGTGGAGAACATTGCATATTTAATTTCAACATGTTTTTAGTATCAAGAACCTGGTTATATTTTATGGCAATATTTATGAATTAATCCAATCGCAAACACAAATTGGCACCAAAAAAAATTACTTTAATCAGTTTAGATAAAATGTTTTTTTTCACACAGACAACTTAATCCATATTTATTTAAAGTTTAATTGACTTTATGATACAGGGAGCTTATTTGTTTAACCATATATTATTGTTTGTTGTTTAATCATTAAGCTATCAATCAATTTGGTTTAACATGGACATCACGTCCTTCCTTGCTTAAGATTATGTTTGTAAATTAGTTGATAAGGTAGCTAATGAACAAATCACGTTTAACAAAAAATAGCTGATAAACTATATGAAAAATCTTAAATGAACAAAAAAAATATCTTAAAAAATTAATTTATTACAATATTTTATAATATAATTAAAACAAATCCCTAATAATTATAGTATCTTAATTAATACAAAAGTAGTAAAGGAAAATTAAATAATATATATATTAATTAATTAAAAGAAATTCAAATTGTTTATTATATAACTGTTATTATTACAAAATTCGTACTACCTCCGTCCCAAAATAAATGTCCACAATGAAAAAGACACACAGTTTTAGGAGTGTGTAATTATTACACTTTTTAATTAACCAAAGTACAATTTTACCCTTAATTATAGAGAGAGAAATTTTCTCCATCACATAATTAAGGGTAGAATTGGAAAATGGACATTTACTTTTTGAAAGTGGACACTTATTTTGGGACAAACTAAAATAGTAATGTAGACATTTAATTTGGGACGGAGGGAGTATTTATTAAAATAAATTTTAAAAAATTACATTATTTATGATTTTACATATTTATTATATATAATATAAATAAAAATAAAATTGGTCAACTTCACATATCCTAATTAATTAATAATTCTTCAAAACAAAAAAATTAGTAATTAAATTAAATATTTTATTAAAATTATTTAATACATTTTTATTATCTATAAAACAAAATAATTATAACTTTAATTTTTATATAACTTAAATAAACATTTTTAGAATTGTTATATTTACTTTGATACCTAAATATATTAATAATAATTAATAAAATAATAATATAAAAATGATTGATATGATTAATATAAATTTAAATAATTAATATTAATGTATAATTTAATTGATTAATAACTTTCAATATATTTATTGGTATTAGTAATAAAGTATTTTTATTAATATTTGTTTATTTATAATTAATATTAATCAGGGTTATAGTTGGAACATGTGTCAAAAACCTATTAAAATGCTACTTCAACTAGCGTTACAATAAGTTGGTTTATAATTAAGCTAATTTTTGTACATTCAAACGTGTACAAAAAAGATAAGCTACAAACAATGCCTAAGGCATTAAACCATGTTGTCGTCAAAGAACATCTCAAACAAATTCTTTAAAATGGAGAAAGAGAGCGTGTAAAATTCTCTAAATTTGAAGAAATCTTTAAAATTATTACAATGAGGTAGAAATATTTGATTTTTGTTGTAGGATAAATGTGTCATCGTCTAAAGGATATGATGATAGAGACAAAGATAGAGATAGAGATAAGTATATCAGAATTAGATTAGAACTGGAACATCTCATAGCTATCTACTTGTAACTCATCCCTATTTAAAGGGCATTTGATTAATGAGAATTACAGATTCATTCTCTTCGTATATTGTTGTTCTATTATGCTTTTGCTTTAACACGTTATCAGCACGTACGCTCCTTAGGCATAGGAGTGAAGCGAGAAGAGTTGGAACCCGATCTCGGTTGGAACTTCTTCTGATAATGTTGAGAGAGAAGAATCATAGCTTGCTGTAAGGCCTCTCCATCATCATCAGTTGATCCGGTATAAGCGTTATCAGACAACGCTTTTTCAGATAATTGCTTCGTGAGAAGAGCTACCAGATCTACTGTCTTTTTGTTCCTCTTATCTAGCTTGGTCTTCTTCTCTAGCACCAAGCTCTCATCAGTTAGCAGAATCTCGTACAGCTCTTGAATCTGCATTGTTGAGATTCTGACATCGTTCCTCAATCTGTGACATGCTTTATTCCACTCAGGCTGAAGAGAATTAAGGAACTTCAGATTCGTCTCCAGATCAGTCTTTTCCACTTTAATCTTTCTAAGATCATTAATCATAGCGCAAAACCGGTCAAAGATAACCTTCAGAGATTCATTGTCCTTCGCCTTAAATTCCTCAAAGTTGTTAATGAAGCGTGTCTGGCGAATCTGAGTAGCAACTGATGACCCAAGCATGATCTTTTCTAATTGAGTCCACATCATATTCGGATTATGTTTGAAACAATCAATTCGATTGTAGATCGTGTTAGGCAGAGCTAGCATCAAATTGGACTTTGCTTCTCTATCGGCTTTTTCACGTTTGATTTCATCAGCAGTCAAAGGAATGTCATCTTTTGGCTTGACAAATGGTCCTTTAGTAAAAGATTTCATCATATTTTCTCCGTTACTCTGACGCTTAATGAAATTTATGAACCTATCTTGCCACTGTGTAAACTCATCTTCGTTGATTAAGACTGGTGGACGAGTATCTGTTCCCAATTGCATCATCAGATCATTTGAGTAGAATCTAGCTTGGAGAGCAAACTTGACAGAATCCATTGCTGATTTACCAGAAAATCAAAGAACAGATCAGATAGAATTAAAAAAAATCGAAAGAAAAAAAATATTAAAAATTGTAAATTTGAAAAACACTTGTTATGACACAAAGTTTAAAAAGAAAAAAAATGTAGATGACACACCCCTTTTTTTTTTTTTAACTAAGACAGAGGAATTCGGGTCACAAAGGAATTCGGGTCACGAGTGAAACGCATAGGAAGGAATGCGGGTCATGATTGAAACGCATAGGAAGGAATGCGGGTCACGAGTGAAACGCATAAAGGGGTATGCGGGTCCTTGATGGAACGCACTTGAAGCTATGCGTGTGCAGAATGACACGCACTTTGTGCTTTGCGGGTTCAGTTAGGCACGCACTTGTAGATATGCGTGTTCAACGGGGCATGCACTTGAAGATATGATAGACCCGCATAATTCTTGAATAACCCGCACAATAAGATGAATGACCCGCACATTTACAAGAATGAAACGCACAGTTCATAAACTCGTAAAATTTCACAAAAATAGATCAAATCAAGAATTTTAACCAAGAAATGCATGAACTGAACTTCGAAAACACAATTCTAACAACAATTAATAACCAAATTTGATTAAAACACACTAATACTCAAATTCTTGAATAGAACAGTAACTAAACCCGTTTTTCCAAAAAAATCACAATTTTGCAAAATTGAATATCAAAACATTGTTTTTAGGCAAAACACTATGAATCAAACATGATCGACTAATCAAAATGAATCTAAAACAATCAAAATCACACGAATTTAACCAGAAACAGATCCAAATTTTGTGAGAAATCAAGAAAACGAGATTTTCTTGAAAAATTCAAGAAAAATCGATCAAATTTTCGATTTCGATCACTAATTCAGATTCAGTAAAACAATCTCTCAATCCTCTCAAGATCTAGATGGCTCTGATACCAATTGATGAACCAAGATCACAAGATCGTAGAGAGAGAAAGTACGCTTCAATGCAACAGTTTACTGTATTCATAACAGTGTACGGTTCCTTACAAAACTAACAAGCCAAGGGGACTTAAATACCCCAAGGCACTAACAAACAGATAACACTACAGAAAGCAGTAAAATAAATACAATGATTACTATAAAAACAGATCTAACGAAGTTCATTAAATGTTTATGTGAATATTTAATTGATTTATCTCAATATTTGTTCATTTAGTTATGAATTTAGTTTCCTTTTTAAATTGATTTATCCAAATAATTTTAAATCATTACCTTACATTAATTTTGATTCAACACATTTTAATTTCATGTGGGTATGATAGTTTTTACGGATATGATAGTATTTATCGTTTTAAACAAATATTATTATTTATTAATGTTTATCCAGTTAGTTCACAATATTTATATATATATAGATAGTTAATATAGATGTTCATCTTAATATTCATATATTTAGATGGTTATCCAATTAGTTTACGATATTATTTATTTATTTATTTGTTTATGTTAATATTCAAATGTTTATCCTAATTAATAATTGTTATAATTCAAATGTTTATCTTGGTTATGAGTTCCTACTCATTAACCTCAATCTTATAAATTATCTTTGGAATTCACAATTCCAACCCCCATAACTTTTGTTATTTTGCCAAAAGGTCTAAAAATAGCATGAAAATGTTAAATTCAAACATTTATCTTGATTGTGAGTTCCTACTCATAATTTTAGACTATATAATTAAATTTTGGAAGTTATACTTCTAACCCCATATATTTTGGTCTTTACCAAAAGCTTTAAAAATACTATTAAGGTATTAAAATATTAAAATTGGCTTCATATGCCAAACTCATAGTCATTTTGGTCTCATGTCAAATCTCTATAATTAATAATGTTATATTTAAATGAAATGAATCACAAAATATCGAGTGGATTTTGTCAAACGGGTGTAAACAACCTTAAAGTTTGTAGGGATTTAAGAAATACATGTGATTCCCCTACTACCTGGAAATCCAATAGATTGAGTGATTTCTTTTTCACAAATTGAAATATTGATGAAGTATTATCAATAAAATTAAAGCATACAAAAATCCAATATTATTATGATAATGAAATTTCATAACCAAAATCTATTTCCTTATCAAAAAGAAAATCATATATTATCCTTTATATATGTAAATGTTGAAACAACTCATCCCAAAATCAATGTCGTAAACTCAAAAGAATCTGAGTATCATAAATGAGTACATAAACCTCCTTTTGAAAAGGTACAAGAAAATGTCTAAAGTCCATCAACTCTTCATTGACTCTAAAACCAACCTCTTGAAAAGGTACAAACAAATACCCTCATGTTCTGAGACGACATATAAATCATAAGTTTCATAGGATACCTTTACTAGAAACCCTCCAAAGAAACGTGGGATGTTCTGAAAGGGATAATCGGGAGTACTTATGAATATGTACTTCCCGAACTAATCGTACAGTGGAATGAAACCCACTTACTCGATTACAAAAAGGTAACTGATTTCAACAAAGAAATGTTATATCCAAAACGCGTCTCAATCTCTGTGGCAAGGAACTCACAGAAGATGACATGATTCCTAATATTATTTCCACTTTTCATATATAAGTAAATATTAATGAACCAATATAAGTTGGAATGTAACCTTTAGACAAACTCATCAACCTACTGCAAGTGGTAGAGAGACATAACAAGGTTCTTTCGAATAACACCACATATGTCGGGATAAAGAAAATTCCCGATATCAATAATGAAAGTGTTAGAGGTGGAAACAACTCAAAAGGATTGTGAGTTAAAAACAATTTCACACATGTGACATTTCTGCACCATGTGGACGAGACCCTAGAAAGGGTCAGGGTCTTGGTAAGAGTCAGGAAGGAATGGACAATCAAATAAGAAATGCACTAAAAAGTGCTTCTATAAAAAAGGAAACGCGTTGAAAATGAACTATAACATATTAATTTAATATTTAATATTGATTAAGCATATGTTTATTTGAAATTAATTTGAAGTACCAAAATTAATTTATTTGCTAAAGTAAAATCGAATATGTAACCATTATAGATGTAAAGAAATACATCAAAACAAATACAAAAAATTTCAATATTCTCCGTTCCGTGTAGGAATGTATCGAGGAGAATTGATTTTTTTTACCTATCACACAATCGAAAAAAAGATAGACTAATACTTGTTTTATAATATATCAAATCAAATTACTTAGACGATGGACTGTCACTCTCTTGTTGGTACAAGATTAATAGGAACCTTGTAAAGATATTTGTATCAAATGGAAATGGAAATGAGCATATATACATAAGTTCTAATGAATATGAAAGTAAACATATATCATGGAAACTAATGTGTCAAACTAGTAGATTATTGGGTCATGGAAGCTCGACAAAGAGGTATGAGTTTCACTCGGGCAAGACTCTGAATCATATTTTGTCACTAATAAAGAACTTTTGGGGGCAATAACACTTATATGTTTCGGCATGACCATGTGGGACACCGTAGTTATGACATAGTGATATGTGTATTGTCAAATACACAGACACATTCTCTTTCGAGTGAAAGGCAAAATGAGGCAAATTGCAACTGTTGACTTCTACAGCATATGAAACAACATTGCCATCATAATATGCCCTCTCGAATACCTAAAACTTTTGTATATACCCTAATCCTTAGCTAAGACAAAAATGAGATCATCCTAAATCTAAGGACATAATACAAAAATATTCCATTGTTACAATGAATACAAGGTGATATTTATGGACATAAACATCCAGAATGCGGGCCATTAAAGTACTTTATGGTTCTGGTTTCGACACGATGAACGCATGTCGTATTATTGTCCACATGAAATACTGCACTTCTAGCACTAGCTATACGTTTAAGGTCTCACCACCCTGATTATTTCATCAAGTCTACATGACTTTGAATGCTGGAGAATTTACATCATAAGGATTTGATGTTAATTGCATATGTATTAGGATCAATGTAGAGTTTCCTATACCCCATGTGTATATATAAAATGGTCTCATAGAAATTGTTATCAAAAGAATATGATGACATCTAGGGTATTAGTAATGCGCACCAATTTACCCACATCTAACTGGGATTATGCAATTATTATATGCAGTTTTTTTTTTCGTTTTTAGACCCACTGTTTGCTAACCAGCCTCACGCGTACCAGTTGGTAACTGGAAATAAGCCTGAGAGTTTACATTTACGCATGTTTGGTTCTGTAGTATATGTGCCAATTACGCCCCCACAGTGCATCGAAATGGGTCCTTAAAGACGACTTGGTATATGTTGGATATGAATCCCCAACAATTATCCGCAAATTAGAATATTTGACTAGTGATCTCTTTACCACTAGATTTGCGGGTTGTCACTTTCATGAGACAGTCTTCCCGTCGTTAGGGGGAGATAGGAAAAATGATTTTCCATGGGAACGACAGGAAGTGTCATTGAATATTCCCACTCTGTCTCATTTTGATCCCCAAAACTTCACTACGTAATGTTAAAGTCAAACGAATCAGACTCGATACCTGATACGTTTTATGTTATTCCAAAAGTGACAAGATCACATATACGAGCTGCAAATATACTCGCAAGGTTAAAAAGTCCCCAATAGGGGCACAACGCCGTTGGAAAGTGCGTTGCAATCACACATAGTGGAGGTGTGGTTGAGGTCGTAGCTACCTAATGGAAGTGGTGGAAGCTACTTGGTTCGATAGATACTATTCTAAAGGAAGAGAATAGTGAGGCACATCCATTTATCATCAATACACAAAACTCTCATGAGATTGTCTCTAATTATAATTATGTCCATGAATCATCACTGGAGGACGCTCCGAAGTTAATATTGATTCTAGAGATGAATATTAATCTCAAATGAACTATAAGAGTACATATGAGTCGATGGACATATCATATATAATCATTGATGATTTATTCGCATATACAATGGCTCATAAAATGATCGAGCACGATGACATCGAACCAGGCTCAGTTGAATAATATCAACAAAGAGCATATTGGCCTAAATGTAAAGAAACAATCCAGAAAGAATTCTATTCTTTGACAAAGGATCGGGTATTTGGTCAGGTAGTGCTAACCTACCAAGTGTAAAGCCCGTAGGACATAATTGAGTCTTTGTCAGAAAGCGTAACGAGAATAATGAAGTCCTAATATGTAAGGCTCTCTTTTGGCGCAAGGTTTTTCACAACGCCCTGGATTTACCATGAGAAGACTTACTCTCTCGTGATGGACGTTATAACGTTCTGCTAATTAATTAACCTAATAGTTTTCGAAGGACTGGAAATGTAGCTCATGAATGTGGTTACCACATATCTCTACGGGGATCTAGATTTAGAGATATATAAAAGTACTTGATGATATTACATTACCAAAATCAAGTAACTCTAAACCACGAAATGCGTTTGCAATAAAATTGAAACGCCCACTTTATAGATTAAAGCAATCTAAGCGGATGTGGTATACCCGCCTAATGGAATACTTGATTGGGAAATGATATATAAGAACGATGAACTGTTCTCTTGCGTATTTATTATGGAAAACAAGTTCAGATTTTCAAAGTAGCTCTATATGTCAATGTTATGAACATAATAGGCACTCTTGATGAAATGAGAGGAACCACAAGCTACTTGAAATCTGATTTTGAGAGGAAAGATCTTGGGAAGACTTGGTTTTGTCTAGATATTTGAGCTAGGACACCGAGTTTGTGAAATATTAATTCACCGATCGCATATGTCTAGAAAATAATCAGGAAATTTAATATAGACAAAGTGAATCCGGTTAGCACTCCCATGATCGGTCGAAGTGTCGGATATAAGGAAAGATCCATTTCGTCTAAAGGATGATGACGAAAAATGCTGGGAGTTAGAATTCCCTATCTAAGTACAATATGCGCATTATCGTACTTAACATAATACACTTGACCATATATTGTATTTCTCAGTGAACTTGTTAGCTAGATTTAGCTTAGCGCCAACGCAAAGTCATTGGAATGATATCAAAGTAATTTTTTTGGAACCATTGACATGGGTATATACTTTCCCTATAGAAAGAAAAATGGGATTGATAATGGAACTTCAATACCTACTTAGAATGTAAGCAGCAAAAGTACTAGCTCTTATAGAAAAACACCAAACAATGTCCTGGTATGTGTTTGCTGATATTAGGTATCTGTCTGACCCATACAAAGGTTGTTCCCAAACAGGATAAAGAATTACCACAAGGAACACGTCGACTGCTTGGAAGTAAACTAAGTAATCCTTTGTAACTACCTCCTTGAACTAATCCAAGAATATTACTCTCCATGAGATAATAAAATAATGTATATGATTAAGGACTATCATTACATATATTAGAGGAGTTAGTAATTTTGGGTTCAACCAATATCCTACTTGCATATATGGAAATAATGCATCATGTATCGAAGAAATGAACATAAGATACATCAGGGGTAATAACACAAAGCATATTATGCTTAAGTTTATATACAATCAGCAATAAAAGACTCTCCTTTAGATTCAAGTGAATCAAGTAAGGTGTCAAAAGAATGTGACATATTTTACCAAGTCATTACCTAAAACCATATATTGGGAAACGTGTAGAAAGTAAATGGAAATGCTTTCCAAACTCCCTTGATTAATGCAAGAATCAGGGGGAGTAGTAGACAAAAGGGGGAGTCTACTATATATTTGATATTGGTATGTTGTGCTCTTTCCTTCAACCAAGGTTTTATTTTTCCCATTGGGTTTTGTTCCTTGGTGTAAGGTTTTAGTGAGACAACTGTTTATATACCATCATGCTTTCCTAACTCTCAAGATTAAAGTATGAATCTAAGAGAAAACTAGACTGAAGGATAAGTCTATGTATTGCAAAGAAGCTGGTGCGTTGTACTCTTTCCTTCGTCATATTTTTATTTTTTCCCACTGGGTTTTATTTTGGCGTAAGGTTGTAACGAGGCAACAACTGTGCACCACCACTCCTTTAACTCGGCACAAGGGGGAGTGTTGTAGGATAAATGTGCCATCGTCTAAAGGATATGATGATAGAGACAAAGATAGAGATAGAGATAAGTATATCAGAATTAGATTAGAACTGGAATATCTCACAGCTATCTACTTGTAACTCATCCCTATTTAAATGGCATTTGATTAATGAGAATTACAGATTCATTCTCTCGGTATATTGTTGTTCTATTATGTTTTTCCTTTAACAATTTTAAATTTTTAGAAAGATAAAAGTGATATTTTATTAGGTAAATAGAATATATTAAGAATATAATCATTAATTTGAAATCTCCAAAATGAAGAATTTGTTGGAGTTAAATCTATTTTTTCTTTTTAGAGATTTTGATGTTTATTCTCCATTTTAAAGAAATTTTGGAGAATATACTTTCTTTAGTTTTGTGAATACAAGAAATTTGAGTTTTTTTTTTCAAAAACAAAGAAATAGATTTGAATTTCTCTTCTATATATAATGACTAAAATTTTTATGCTATTTATTGTGATATATTTCTTTTATATAGGTTTAATCATTTGAGAACTCTAAAATATGTGAGATTCTTGAAATCCATTCTAATCCACTAATTTAAAATAATTAATGAGATATGCTATGAGATAATCATCAACATTTATTAAGTAAAAAATAATGCATTTTTAAGATAATTCCGTGTTTCCTTTAAAAAAGGTTAATTCTGTGTTTATCTCTTATTCTCTCTCCTATATTCGTATTAACATGCACATCTTGCATACAAGGTGAAAAAATCGTGAACACAACGTAAATATCCTTAATAAATTTTTTACTTGGGTGTTCACAACACAAGGTTCACATTGTGTTTACAAGTAGTATGTTTAGATTTAGTTTGTGTTCACAATATGTTCGCAAACGATATTGAATCTTGTAGATTTAGAGTGTGTTCACAATGTATTCGCAAACTATAATAGTATTTATGAGAACGTGTTCACAATGTGATCACCTTAAATTTATATTCAAATATGTGTGTACATGTATTTTATGGAGAGAGAAGAGGAAAAATAGGAGAGAGAGAAAGAGAAGAGAAGATATGGGAGAAAAAAATAGGAAAGAGGAGAGGATTTTTTTTAATTTATATTAGATTTATTTTTTAACCATATGGGTTTAATCAATTGAGAACCTCATATATTTTTATAACCGTGATAATTTTTACCGTAAGGTATTGTTTCTCATGATTTTTTTTTATCTAAGGTTAATATTCAATGTATTGATTAAATACATATATATGTTTCACAATGTATTTCTCATATGTATTCGTTTACAATGTAATACCTTTTTGCGTGTAACTTTTGTTTCACAAGCACATAAAAAAAGTTCCACATGTGAAGTACATGTTAATCAATATCCTAAAATCATAACCATAAATGAAAAAAATCATATGAAATAGGATATGACGTAACACACTAAATTTTAGAGACATAAAAATTCAAAAATTTCGCAATATGACGGCTATAAACTGTGTAAACTCGGGCTAACCAAACCTGTCATAACAATCCCAAAGCATCATCCCGAAAACGGGGAATATAGTTGTAGCCTTTACAAAAGAATCAAATGAAGAATAAAGCTTAACAACCTAATAATATAACTTAAACAAGAAAGATTAATATCGGTTGTTGTTATTCTTCCAAAATGTGTGTCCACTATCACCATCGTATTGGTCAATAAATCAACTCAAAAAGACCGTTCTCGACCCATAAGTCGTCCGCTCATTCCCGACGAATCCCATCGCTAGATTGACCTGCTATACATGTCATTTTAAAAAAAGTGTTAGGCTAACGCCTAGTAAGATCAACAGTTGTATTGAAAGTAATTAACAATAAGCGTAAATAAAGAAAGTGGAGTTATGATAGGAATAATAGTGCCTTTTACCATAATAGTTACCTCTTGGTTTAACGGGGGAGACCCGCTTACTAACACAAGTGACGGAACACAAAAGTAGGCCACTTGACAGTCAGTAAAGCCAAAACACATAAAAGTACACGCAAGGGGTGTTAGGCTCAATGGCTTTAAACGTACACCCGCGGAAAGTCAACTTTAACCCAAAAGGGCCCTTACGTTGAGATCCTCATCCATTATCGTAATACTTAGCACGTAGGACTTATAACCCAATCCGATGCCTAAACGTGCCTCGACGAGAGAAACTAATGTCCCAACGTCGGACTAAATGCAACAACAATTATGGGGTCATGACTCCCAAATGAAACCAATTATGCCACATAGAGTTAATCGATTAACCGATGGTTCAACGTTTAGATATAATGCCCAAGATATTGTCAAGTGAAGGTTTTCGCATAATACTTGCACAATTTTACCAAGAGGTTCCAATTTTGACATATGAATCACATTCCCATATTCCAACCATTTGGGTCACTTTAGTATTTCAAACTCTGATTTGGATCCCAACTACTCAACCCAAGGTTATGGTAAAACAATGTTTTCCAAAGTATAAACTTATCAGCAGTTCAACATAAAATTTATCAACCCATTGTTAGTTAATCTTTGAAGCTAAAGAATAGAAAAGCAAAATGCTAAACCATGTTCACATATAAACCCAAAATACCCTTTTTCTTTCTTGAAATCTCATCCAAACACATAAACCCTAGAGTCTCCAAAATTAGGGTTTTGGGTATTTATACACCCCAAGTTGTACAAGTAAAATGGAGATGTCTAGTAGTTTCAAAACATGATTTTTAACATGTATAGAGTTTAGAAAAAGATGAACTCACCTTGTAAGGTTTATAGCTAAAACCCTAAAACTCCAAGCAACTAGTGAAGAGGATGAGACGAAGCTTGAGAGAGACAAGACTTGGCCAATATATTATCAAGAACCCTAAAACATCATAAATGATTAAATACTTGAGGTTGGTGGAATCATTAATGGTAAGGGAGGATGGGGGGGAGAGCTTACCAACTTCTTCAATAGAGAAAAACGTAACCTAGCTCCCAAGAAATCAGATACAAATGTGGTTCAAATCGTTGAAATGGGTTTTAACACCCTGGAGGTCGCGTGCGACAATGACACGTCGACTATGCCCTTGGCATTGTCGCCCAACACTGCCTTTCTTCTGTTTTTCGACCAGTGAGTCTCATCTCACCTGCGACTATGACACCTGGGCATAGTCGCCCAAGGCCATTTTGGCACGATCCCGACCCGAAATTATCCGATTCTTCAACGAGGAACGTACGACCAAATCCGTATAATAATACCAAGTAATATTACATTATGGTAAGGCAAATAAACGCTCAACTAAACTACCAAAATAGAGGAAGCTTACCCGAAATTACGGGTGTTACATATGATGTGTTGGTTCTTATGGTTCTTACAATCTGTGAGTTTGCAAAAGAATGTTATATATATATATATATATATATATATATAGTGGAAGGATGTTTTGCAACTCTTGAAAAGGTTGCAACCCTTGCAACCCACATCTTAACCGTCGGATTCATGATCGACGGTTATTTTATTTTTATTTTTCTTTTTTTTTAATTAAAAATATTGGGCCCCATATCTGTTGTAACCGTCGATCATGAATCCGACGGTTAAGATGTGGGTTGCAAAATATCCTACCCCTATATATATATTAATCCTTATATAGTAATAGTAGTAAAAATAATAATAATAATAACAATTAATGACATTTATTAGAATATATTGACCATATATTATATATAGGTATCATCTACGTTTTTTTAACATTCTTTAACTAATAATTAAATCGTATTATGAAATGTAATAAGTTCCTTTAAAAAAAGTATTAAGTTGAATTTCATATTATTTATAATGTTTGTAAACAATGTCTGCAATTAAATTTTATATTCATCTTTGTTATTTGTTACTCCGCCCTTCGAATATTGTAAATGACTTTTTTTGAGATATTTAAATAAATATTATATGATTTTATATTTTATAATATATAATCTAAGTTACTAATGTTGTTGTGATACTATCATTAATTAAATGTTATGTTACATATACTATTAATGTAACTCTAGTTTTTGTTATAAAGCAAACGAAACGAACACTAGTTTTGTTATAAAGCAAACTAAACCAAATTAAACTAAACTAACCAAATATATCAAAGGTGTACACAAAGGTGGGGTACAGGAAAGGTAAAATGTGTATAGACTTGATCTCTATTTGAAATAATAGATTGGTTGTTTCCATTAATACTATCGACTTCTAGACAATTAGTAGTGTATCTTAGAAAAAATAAATTGACCATGTCTTATAGAAAGGTTGCCACAAAATTTGCAATAAGGCATATATATATATATATATAGAGAGAGAGAGAGCAATTATCATTTGTTAACCAAATATTTCTTGTTAACTATGTGAACCTTGCTCAACCAATAGGAATGTAAGGTTATTTGATGTTTTATTTACTTAATCCAAAAGGGCATAAACGTCATAACAATAGTAATCTTTTGTCATTAATTTCATGGAAGTTACAAAAAATAAAGATTCCAAAATTACTTTGTAGATTACGATTTTTGAAGATCATCATTTTTCATATTACTTTTTTGAATCATTTCAATATTATTATAATAGTTTTGGTTCATGATTGGATAAAACCGTATATCGTATAGTCATTCTTCTCGAAAAGGTTAACAGAGATGAACTTATAGGCATAACACGAACAGAGGTGAACTTATATGCTTTGTGTTAAAAGATATGAACATATATGCATATTATGAACAAATATGTTAACATATTTGCACATGAACGTTGTTGTTAAAACATATTTTAATTTCACATAAAGGTGAACAATCATCAACTACTAAAATGTGAACAAAAGTGAACTTATATGCATTAGGAAAAGTCATGAAATTAAATTGTGGAAAAGGGTTTTCATTGTCATTTTATTAAATTGTGGAATGACCATTAAAATGACAATTAATGAGCCATTTTAATGTTACGTTTATGGCTTAGGGAAAAATTAATGAGTCATTTTAATGTGGTCCCCAAAAGAGTAAATGATTTAATCCCAAAATACCCTTGACCACAAATGTTCATATATCTATTTAATAAATAAACCCTATTTAATTGTTTAAAAATCTAGTTTTAATCTTAACCATCCATTACAAAGATTGATGGTCTAGATTGGTTCATATAGTTAACAAGAAAAGTAAGGTTAACAAAAGAACCTAACCCTCTCTCTCTCTCTCTCTCTCTCTATATATATATATATATAGGGGCTTAATCAAATGAGAACTAGATATTTTGTGATAACTGTGAGATCCAACGTGAGCCACTCATTTAATATAATTAATATTGTATTTAAAATAAAAGAAAAGGATAATTTGGTAAATTGACAATTTGGATTTTTTTTAAAAATCAATTCCTTATTTTACTCCTTCCAATTATACTATACGGTTACCTAATATAATTAATTTTAATATATCCTAATTTATAATTTGAAATACCTTATAGTTGGAAAATATTGTGGTATCACAGTGTGATTCATTGTTGGTTTATGTCTTACAGTTAGAAAATATTTTGGTATCACAGTGTGATTCATTGTTGGTTGCGTCTTAAGGCTACAAAATCTTTTGGTATCACAATGTGATTCATTGTTTGTTTGTGCCTTACGGTTTGTAAATCGTTTAGTATCATAGTGTGATTCATTGTTGGTTGCGCTTTATGGTTACAAAATATTTTGATATCACAATGTGATTCATTGTTTGTTTGTGCCTTACAGTTAGAAAATCTTTTCGTATCACAGTGTGATTCATTGATGATTTATTTCTTATGGTTAAAAATTATTGGGTATCACAATGGTGTATCACGTTGTATTTTGCCGGAATTAGGTTCAGAGGAGAGGAGAGAGAGGATAGAGGAAAATTTCAAAATGCCTAACATGCCCTTCAATTAAAATTTTAAATCAAAATTACCAAATTTATAAATTTCCTAAATTATTCTTTGATTTGTGGTTGAGAATGGATCTCACAGTTACCACAAACAAATGAGTTCTCCCTTGAATGACTCCCTATATATATATATACTTGCATCCATATGACTATATGAGTATTTTATTTTGGTATACAAATAAATATCATTTGGATCCTTTAATTCTATTTTTGTATGAATAATTCATGTATTCAATGAATTTATTATGTAGGATCAACTAATTTTTATTTAAGTAATCCATATGATGATGTGTTTTTGTCATTATGAACTTTTGTTCTAAAACTAGTTATCAAAGTGTCATTTTTCATTCAACGTTTAACTAAAACAGAAAGATAAAATGGTAATTTTTATTATTTAAACTATTTAACACGTATACAAAAAAATAATTATTTAATTCATATAGACAACTTAATTAATATAATCGGGTTAATCCATCCCAAACTTTGAAGTAAAGACCCCCCAAATGGAGAAAAAAAAACCTTTTTTCTTATAAAAAATAAACTTAGAAATCAAAATTACCTTTTTTCTTGATATTTTTGTTCTTGGACAAAATAAACTGTTCTTCTTTTTCCCGTGGTGTTATTCTAACTTTATTTTACTTTCGTTTTGTATGTGTCTGATTGTGAAGTACGTCCGCTTGTTTGAAGAACGCCTTTCTTTATATGCAGACGGGTGATTTAAGTTTACTGTCAAGGTATAAACAATTTCAATTCATATGGAAATGGAAAGTCCGGAAGTAATTCAATTCGATCACTGTAATTAAGCTCATTGTTTATGATCCATTGCACATCCAAGAGTTAATACACCCTTTTATGCATCGATGAGAGAAGAAAAACGGGTTCCAAAGAAGCCCAATTCAAAAAAGCCACAATTTTGATTACTTGTTTTGCAAGAATTTAATCTATTTAGAAAATAATCAATTATGATTATTTTCCATATTTAAGTTTTTTAATTAAGATAATATTTATCTAAGGTCCCCTTCTTTTGTTGATCAAGCTTTTAGTGCTAACCTTGTTAACCCATCAGGATCGTTCATCTTGTGAATCAAAGGCTCATATTAAATTAGTTTTTTTTTAAATAAAATAGGTGAACACGGAGGATTTCATATATGAAGAAGGGTAATGTAGTAAAATCAAAAATTTGAAAAAAAGAAAATATATCACCCCCATATTTCACACCTTGAAGAAATAGGAAGGTTTCCTATTTCACGTCTCGAAGAAATAGGAAGGTTTCAAAAAATTGAAAAAAATGTTTATGATTATGATATATATATTCATTTGTTCATAACAGGTTTTTGATATAGTTTGAAACATGTTCATACATGCACATATGTGTAAGGTTAACATGATCATATATGAACAAATGTATAACCCAAATATGATCATATATTAACATATGTATATCTAAGATGTTCATATATGCACATATGTATAAATCTAACATGTCCGTATATGCACATATATAATTCTAACATGTTCATATACACACATATGTATACATATAACATGTTCATATATGCACATCTGACCATATGAACTTGTTCATTTCATGTGCATATATGAAACACCAAAAAGTTGCATAGATGAACATCATTAAGGTGAATATTATATATGCAAAACACTAACATAAGACTGTCGGTTTGAGTAAGGCTAAAACTGTTACATAAGATACGATTAAGAGAGAAGAAGATAAAGATTAACATTAATCTTAAAAAAAATTATACTAACAACTACCAAAAATATTCAGGCGTGATATTAGGAAACTAAATATACATAAAATAATTAAAATATTAAAAAACGTAGAGGTGATATTAGGAAACTAAATATACCTAAAATAATTAAAATATTAAAAAGCCTAAACTACCCCTACACAATTCGGCCTCCTACTACTAAAACAAAGAAATTATCTTAATTCCTATTGGTCCAAAAAAGTTGACACGATTAACACTAAATGGAGGGTTAACAAAAGAAGGGCCCTCTATCTGATTGAATTTTTAATTCGATTTTGATTATTTGCTTGTCTTTCAAATTTAGTTGCTTCTTTGTAATCTTTTTTGATCATTGAATTTTGATATTCATTTATAATATTATCGAGTTTTCTTTCAATTTGTGCTCATCTCTCTTCGTATCAGCTTACCAACATAAATTCCTTTTATATCTCATATTCGAGTCGCAATCAAGCTTCTGGAGTTTCAATTTTGATCTATCAAATTAAAAACACGGATAAGAAAATAACAATCACAAATTGTGTATTTCATGTAAATCGTGGCATGCATTGCCACACTCTAAACCCTAAAGTAAACTTTATGCATTTTTTATGGGACTAAAACTAGCTCATTTTGAGTTGATATGAACTGTAACCATGACTTAGCCTACCAAATGCAGGCGCAGTATGTAAGCAACGATTTGGATTATTTGAGCTGCAAGAAGAAAGAATGTCGGGAGTACAAGAAAGGAAAATGTGTAGTAACAACGGACGGTGCCACATTGACATTTCATGTTATCAATATCAGAATTGATATTGAATTCGTGTTGTTTGGTGGCGGATTTTTGACCCCTTGCATCATTACGAGATCTAGCCCCATCAATTTTAAAAATCCCAACCAACCTTTGTATAGACATCTCTCAAGCATTGATTCCACTGGGACAACAGTAAGTAACCATTTCCTTTCTTCCATTCTAGGGACACTAATATGTTCCTCTATTCATGAGATATCGATCACTTTGCTGAATTACGCTGAAAGTTTATGATTGATGAATCCATTTTGATGTTGCAATATTAATGTCCCACTTAACATGATGCATATTGAAGATATGTGATTAGAGATAGATTGTCATATCTATTGATAGTGATCAGCCTTTTTTACTAGAAAAAAGTACCTTGTTGTATCAACATTTAGAACCAATATTACTCGTTAAAATCAATCTCACTTTAACATGATTGTTGGTCAAGTCTTGTTATTTACTAGCCGGTTCATGTCACTTGTTTCAAAATGTTCTATAAGATCTTGTGGGGGCTTCTAGATTAGTCTAAATTAATTAAGGTAGAAAGTTTTAATTTTGTGCTTGATTTACCCAAGTCTCAAGACTAGTGTTCCTCAAGGGTCGATGAACTTCTGGTGCTATGTATGCTACTTATGATGGTAAAATCTTATCAACGAAAGCAAACTAATAGCAGGGTCGTCCCCGGAGGAGGGTGACACGGGCACATGCCTAGGGCCCAAAAATATTAGGGGCCCAAATTTTTTCCTCAATATATAATAGTAGTCTAAAAAAATGAATACATTATAGAGGCCTAAAAGTTTGTAGCATATAATAAGAGGCGGTGAGGCAAAAAGAATTTAGTAGACAATAGGGGCCCACAAACATATTACATAATTACATTGGAGAATTAAATCAAAAAATATTAATTGGTCATTCATCATATCATATTGCTTCTTGTCTCTCTAATTTTTCAAGGTCCAATGCTATTGATTATTGTTATCTTTGTCTTCTTGACTGTTTATATGCTTCAACAATTCAACAGATAACAACTTTAAGCTCATGTGCTTACTATTGCTATATGTTTTTGTTTGATATTTTTATTTATTTATGTTTATATTGACTATTGTTATTTGCTTATGTAGTTTACATAATTGTTTTTGTTGGCTATTGCTATATAATTTTGCTTCTACTGATGACCTATGGTCTATCTATTGTTCTTATGAGGTATGACATGTTTCATCGTTTTATGATTAATAAATAAAATATCCCTACTAAATTTATTTAGTGATGTCTTTTATATATGTCATGTTTTTAATCTTAACATCATTTTATTTTAGTAGAGCAAGAAAACAAGGAATAGGAAATTCAATTATTTTCATCAATTGTTTGACTTCTTCATCTTTCATTGGGATTCTATACACACCATAAGATAATATTTAGGTGCTCAAGAAACATATCATTGAGCTTGCGAATTATAGGTTTCATTCATTATCTATTCTTATTGGATCTCAATGAATCATATTTTCTTCCACATTCTTAC
Source organism: Arctium minus (assembly GCA_954870635.1). NCBI lineage: Eukaryota > Viridiplantae > Streptophyta > Magnoliopsida > Asterales > Asteraceae > Arctium > Arctium minus. The sequence goes on along the minus strand of OX941088.1, from coordinate 40,892,868 downwards.
CGATCCTCATTTGTCTACTCGTCTAGAAAACCTTGATAATATTTTCTAGAGTAAATTACGTTTTTCTTCCCTATGGTTTGCTAAATATTGCGGATTTCGTCTCTGTGGTTTTGAAATTTGGATTTTCATCCTTATGGTTTGCAATTCATTACACTACTTTTATGTATGAAGGAATAAAATAGAATGAATTGTAAACCATGAGGATGAAAAAGAAATAAAATTTGAATCATAAAGACCAAAAAGGCAATAAATTATAAACCATAGGGATGAAAATCATAATTTCAATAACCATAAGAACAAAAATAGAAATTTTTAACAAACCAAAAGGACTAAAAACATAATTTACTCTATTTTCTATGATTGATCTCTCATTACTTCATCTACACATGTTAAGTTTTTGTATCAAAATAACACATATTTCTTTTTATGAACTAAGAAAAATCTACATTTTAAAAAATTTAATTACCAACTATAGTAGATGGTCAAACTCATATTTATATGTTAAGACTTCAAAACTATCCTTGTTTTTTAATACCTTATACTTTTGGTTGCTAATTGCCCAATAAGGAGTACATAAATCTTAAGTACTCTCTTATCTTTAATAAAGAAGAATAAGATTTTTTCCTCCATGAATTATTAACATTTATTGTATTTTATTTTTGGAAAGGGCAATGAAACCGACTGCTAAAGCATGCAGCCCTGAGGTTATACCCAGTGGCCACAAAGTTGCGAATGCAGGGAATCGAACCCAGGTTGAGCGCTATGAACTCCCCAGGTGATTACCGCTACACCACAAGCCTTGTGGTTTTATTAACATTTATTGTATTCGGTTTTCCTACTAATGAAAAAAATCTATAGATTTTTTTCGTACTTATCGAAAGTCCTTAATTTTACATTCGTCTAGGACTTATAAAACGTTAGGAACGAACCTAACTAATAGTCATTAAAAACGTACATAATATCAAACTTAAAATGGGATTAAAAAGAAAATGTTCCATTGTCTAACAAGAATTGTACAGACTTTAAAAATTAAGTAGTAGTGGGTATTAGGATGAAACTTGTCTCCTGCCTTTTAATTAAATAACTTTTTTTTACAGCTTGATTATTTTCTGTAATACTCACATATTCTTGGACTTGATAAATCTTGGATTTAAACTTATTTAATTTACAAAAGGCCAAGAGAATTTCTTAGTCTTTGAAACTTTGATCAACGGCTTGGTGAAAATATCTACAATATAATCTTGAGAATTCATAACTCGTTGCACATCCTTTTTTGCTATGCACTCCCGTATGTAGTGCTAGTGAGTATCAATTGTTGAAAATTTTCCGAAATCAATCCTAAGGACTAAACCATACTATTTAATCATTAAGAAACGAATAACATACCTGAATCCATTGCTTAATCATATTTTTTATGCGAAACCTTCACCATGAACGAATCGAGTGGGCCTGATGATCTTCCTCAACCGAAGCCCTTAATGTTCTTTTACCGAACGGCCGATTTCCAATAGACGGGGTTTAAAAATCGTTTCTGTGCTTTGGTATATTAGGAACCATAACCATTTTATAGGCATGTGATTAGGGTTCCCATAAACCCTAATTGTGCCTCTTAATATCAATCCCATGTGCCTATTTTAAATAAAGACCATTTAAATAGCTTAAATAATTTCATTATATAAGTCCACATAATTATTAGAAAAATCTAACAATCTCCCACTTGTGCTTCATATGATGGAAATTGTATTACCGAATCCTTAGGAGCGTTTCCGTATGCTATTTATCTTCAGGCTTTCGTTAACCAATCTAGTCCATTTTATGTATTAGCAATAGAACCACCGCAACTTTTGTCACATTACAGTCGTGACTAAACCACGACGATCACTATATTAACACACTCAATGACATAGATCAAATATGGATTAGTTGTGTGAAAATTGCATGAATCTTGATCTCATACATGCACATTTCCAATCGGTCCTTCTTTATTCTTAATAGAGATCAATACATAATCCTTATTGTAATGTGAACATAACACATTAATAAATTCAGAAATAAATAAATGACCGCCAACTTTATTCTGCAGAAAACTAAATAGTTAATACCTCAAGTAGAATACATAAAACTAACATGGAAAAGACTCCCACTAAACCAAGGTAACATCTGAAATAAGACCCATATGAGCGGTATGCTCGTCATAAACCTTAAGTGGTATGCCTTTGGTTAGTGGATCTGCTAGCATATAATCTGTTCCTATGTGTTCTATGCAAATCTGTTTATTCTGAATTTTCTCTTGTTGGAGTAAAGTATTGTTGTTTTATTATCACAATAAATCCTTAGTGGCCTTTCAATGCCATCTACTATATGCAAGCCAGTGAAAAGGTTTCACAACCATATTCCTTCATTTGATGTTTCATAACACGCAATGAACTTCGACTCCATGGTTGAAAGAGCTATAAGGGTCTGTTTGGTATACTTCCATGAAATGGCTCCGCTCGCCAACATAAAGATGTAACTTGACGTGGAACGATTGCTATCTTTGCAACTCGCAAAATTAGAGTCAGAATACTCGATGACCTCCAAATTGTCTAACCTCCGATATGTGAGCATATAGTCCTTTGTTCTCTATAAATAACACATCACGTGTTTAACTGCCTTTCAGTGTTGCATGCTAGGATCACTTAGATATCTACCCAAAACTCCCACTATAAATGCTATGTCGGGGCGAGTACAAACTTGAGCATACATTAGACTTCCTACTGCTGAGGCATAAGGAATCTTTTGCATTTCCTTTCTTTCAAAATCATTATTGGGCCTGTTTGAGACTAAATTTGTCTCCTTTGGCTATGGGTGTGTCTTCTGGTTTACTATCTTTCATTCTACATCTACTTAGGAACGTATCGATATAGCTCTTTTATGATAATCCAAGGATACATGGAGAACGATATCTAAGTATCTTGATGCCTAATATGAAACATGCATCACCAAGACCTTTCATCAAAAATTTATTCTTCAATTTTTTTTTTGTTTCATAAAGCAAACCTATATTGTTGCTTGCTAGCAGAATATCATCGACATATAATACCATGAAGATACATTTACTCCCACTGAACTTATGATATACACAATCATCAACGATATTAACCTCAAAACCATACGAGGTAATTACCTGATGAAATTTGTGATACCACTGACGGGAAGCTTGTTTTAGACCATAGATGGATTTCTTTAACATGCAAACCATTGACTTTGGATCTCCTGATTCAAAGTTTTCTGGTTGTCTCATATAAATCGTCTCATCAATGTCTCCATTGAGATGTTGCCTTAACATCCATCAAATGCAACTCCAGATCAAAATGAGCTACCAGTGCCATCATAGCTCTAAAAGAGTCTTTCGAAGATACAGGAGAGAAAGTTTCTTTGTAGTCAATGCCTTCCCTTTGACTAAAGCCCTTGGCAAACAAACGAGCTTTATATCTTTTGATGTTACCTTTTGAATCTCTTTTGGTTTTAAATATACATTTACAACCAATTCGTTTTTCACCTTTAGGTAACTCGACAAGACCCCAAACATAATTGTCCTTCATAGACTTAATTTCATCCTTCATGGCATCAATCCTTTTTAGAGAGCTAGAACTTTGCATGGCTTTGCAAAAGTTGATCGGATCATTTTCTGACAAGCCATTATTATCCTCATGTTCTTGGAGATGCATCATATAATCTTTTGGAATTCACTCCTTCTCTCTCTAGTGGATCTCCTTAATGACCCTTCTTGAGGTTGTTGAGGTTGTTCTATAAGTGGTGTTGGATGAATCATCACATTGTTGTATTGTTCCGATGCGATGTCAGGAATAAGATCCTGGACATTGTTATCTGTAACCGGAGCAATATTTGGAACGAAGACAGGAACATGGTCCTGAACATCGTTAAGATCATCTTGAATATTGTTATGAATAGTAATAGGTATATAAACATGATTACTATCAGTGACAAGTTCTTCTTCAAAGACAACATTCCTTAATGAATCTTCACCCCCAATCTCAATATCCTCAAGGAACTTGGTGTTTCGTGTTTGAAAAAAGGTTCTGGATGTGGGATTGTAATATTTGTAGCCTCCAGATCTTTCAGCGTAACCTGCAAAGTAACAGCTAACTGTTCTTGAGTCCAACTTTCTTTCATTTGGCCTATTAGGTAGTGCTTCAGTTGGGCACCCCCAAATATGCAAATGGCTAATGCTAGGATTTTTGCCTGTCCAAAGTTCATATGGGGTTTTAGCAACTTCTTTGCTAGGTACCCAATTAAGAATATACACTGCAGACTTTAGTGCTTCTCCCCAAAGTGATTCTGACAATGAGGAATGACTAATCATAGTTCTTAACATATCCTTAAGAGTTCTATTTCTTCGTTCTGCAACACCATTCATGCTAGGTTTTCCCGACATAGTGTATTGTGGAACAATTCCACATTCTTCATGGAAAAGCGCAAAGGGCCCTGGACGTTGTTCTCCTGATCCATGATATCTACCATAGTATTCACCACCATGGTCATATTTGATGGCTTTAATTTTCTTTCCAATATGGAGTTCAATTTCAGCTATAAATGCTTTGAAAACGTCAAGGGATTGAGACTTCTCATGAATTAGAAATATTGTAGCCATACCTAAAGTAGTCGTCTATGAATGTAATGAAGTATTGTTCTCCATTCCATGAATCGTTAGGGAACAGGCCACACATATCAGTGTCTATCAATTCTAAGACATATTTAGCTCTATCGACACCCATTTTCTATTGTTGGTTTGTTTCCCTTAATACATTCAACACAAACTTGAAAGTCTGTCAAATCTAGGGGTTCAAGAATCCTATCTGACACAAGTCTCTGAATTCTTTGTTTAGAGATATGACCTAAACGTTTGTGCCATAATGTAGAAGAATTCTCCCTTAATTTTCGCTTTGTACCACGTGAACTTGTTTGTAATACTTCATTATAGGAACTTGCAATATCAAGCATATACATATTATTAATCATAGAACCACAACCAATTAAATTTGAATCTTGATAGAGACTAACTTTATTATCTCCATACGAACAAGGATAACTTGATTTGTCCAAACTAGAAACAGAAATTAAGTTTTATCTAAAAGACGGTGAAACAAATGTCCCTATAGACTCTACTGCGACTTTATTGTCATTGCCAACATAGATGAATCTTTCAGCATCATTTAGCGGTCGACTCCATAGACAACCCTGCATTTTTATACTTACATGAGTAGTAGCACCAGAGTTTAACCACCAAGTATCTTTAGGTATAGAAGCTAAATTAACTTCAGAATAAACCAAAGTTAGAAGCATACCCTTATTAACACTCCATGCAGCGTACTTGGAGCAATCTTTCTTCATGTGCCCCGACTTCTTGCAAAAGTAGCAGACAAATTCTTCATTCCGTTTCTTTTGTTTCCTTAAAGAAGATCCTTCTACAGTAACTCCTTATTTCTTCTTCCTTTTGTTGGAAGTTGTGGCCAAATGAGCACTTTCTCTCTTATCCCTCATTTGTCTTTCTTCTTCTTGTACACAGTAAGAAATAAGTTCATTTAGGGACCATTTGTCCTTTAGTGTGTTATAACTTACTTTATTCAGTTTTGTCACCAAGGTTATTTGTAAAATGGTCACCGGAGTTAGGGTTATGCAAAAGTGTTTGTAAAAGAGTCATCATAGATAGAAGAGAGCCCATTAAAGTTGCCATTGTTTTTTCATTTCCAAATATCAACAATGTATAGGAATGTACATCAATGAAAAACAATATATTCATTTCCATTCTATGCCATATTCATTTTCATATTCATTCCTGTTCCTTAAAACGAACCAAATGCCCCTAATATAACACTGTATTTTAGAACTTCCTAAAAATCTTGATAAAACGCCTAAAAGTGTCCTATAAACTTATTGCAACGTCTTTACATAAGACGTACAATTTTTTGGTCCTACAAACTTAAATCCTCTAAAGCATTCTATTAGGACACTTATATTTTTGCATCTTATAGATCCGATTTTGTTGTAGTGATTAGGCCTCTTTGTTGGACAATACTAAATTATTCTTAGGTCACTTGATTAATATGTGATGGATGTAACAAAAACAAAAAATAGTTTTTGAAACCTTTTACCTAGCTAACACATCTCAGAATACTTTTGAGTCCTTGGTGACTTGCCGGTTGAAAAGTTGTTTGTGTCCTTTGATCAATTTTATTTAGAATCTTACGTGAAATTGTTATATTGGGGAATATGGGTTTGTGGTTAGATAATACTTGGATAAATTTTGAATCATGTATTGGAAAGACACTTTCAAATACTATATTTCGCCCCTATTATGCCTTGGGTTTACACAAAATTAGTACTTCTAGAAACTTCATACACGAATTAAGGCACAAATTCGTATATATGTGTGTGTGTATATATATATATATATATATATTCACTAGATCACAATTTATTTATTTATACCATAGATCGACACTGACAGACGGTTAATATGGTTAAGCTGTTTGATAGTTATAATCATTAATGAATAAGATCGAAGGGTGTTACAACTAACTCATATTATCTAAGTCAAAAGCATCACTAAACAGAAGATCAGAGCTCTGATCAACAGGGCCAGATTTCTTATTGCACTATATCTGATCAACACTTAGTCAAATTTTCACCAAGTTCGGGAACAATTTCAAGAAGGTTTCCAACCTTGGACCCCGCTAGGGGTACTACCCCCGCCTTTCAGTGATCGAAGGTGATAGGGTCAACATTTATGAGTGTGCACTTCTTACCTCTTAGCTCATTTTGTTCTACCACCTTAATCGATCTCAAGTAAATCACAATTACATCAAATGGTTGATGACACTAAAATCACCAGCATGTTATCTCAAGCTACCTCTGAAACCTAAGATGTATTTACATATATATGTTTCCAAACATTTTCCATAAATGTAACAACTATGATCATTAATAGATTTATTGCAACAATACTTGTACTCTATACCTTATGTATATCACATTCTTGAATATATATAGTACTAGTAGCCACAAAACAAAAATACTACTAGTTGGGTTCAGATAACTTTTCTTTTCATACATCAAAGTAAATCATGAACTTTGTAGATAGTAGACATACAAGTTCAATAACTCTTCAAAAAATTAGAAGATGAGAGGGAGTCACCACAAGAAACAGGGGTTTTAGCAACGACTTTTGTTGTCGCTAAAAGTCCATTTATCGTAAAAAACGGTTTATAGAGACGACATGTCGTCGCTATAGCTTATGGCTGAAACATGTCGTTGCTAAAGGCGCGTCGCCAAAACTCAATGAGTTGCGCTGTGAGAGTCCCATGTATGTAAACAAATAGGCAAATTAAATTGAATCAAGGTTATAAGTTGAATGTACAGGCTGTGCATTTCATGTTGGCCCAACTATTTAAGAACCTCGTGGAGCCTCCCTACTAGTCCAACTAGCCTATTTAATTTGAAACTAATTCCATGCCAAGTAGTGATTTGTGGTAACTGTGATGCTAGCTAGGTGAAAGAATATGTTCCTAAATAATTAATACATTTATTTAGCAACTAGATCGAGATATACAGTAATGTGATAATTAAATGTGATAAAAATATGAAACTGTATGTTTATTTCTCTTGCCTTTTCTTCTGCCCCAACATGCTATTTAAAACCAAGAATACAAGCTTATCAATTAAGAAAATATAAACCTAGAAGGAAACTAAATAAATAACCATTATCTCTACAAATCTGCCATGGTAATTATCTCAAAGATTTAGCGTTGATTATAGGGATATATTCCAGATATTACCCCCCCCCCCCAAATTGGTACGTGAAGATCTTGAACGCCCAATTTGCGAAGTAAGTAATCAAATTGCGCTTTGCCGAGAGCTTTAGTAAAGAAATCGACAATTTTTTCTTTAGTGCACACATGTTGTGTACTAATGTTGCCGTCAACAATCTCATCACGAATGAAGTGGAAATCCACCTCGATATGCTTCGTTCGTTCATGAAACAATGGATTTTGAGAGATATGCAATGATGCTTGGCTATCACAATGAAACGCCATTGGTTGTGTGATGAATACCAAGACTTGTCAGAACACCTTTTAACTATTTTAATTCACATGTGGTGAGAGCCATGGATCGGTATTCTGCCTCAGCTGAAAAGAGAGACACTATGTGTTGCGTCTTTGTTTTTCAAGACACCAGAGAACCCCTAAGATATACCAACCAATAGTCAATTATCGTCTTGTCAAAGGGCAACCAACCCAATCAGCATCGCACCAACCACGTAATTGTAAATCACAGTTGGTACTTAACAAAATTCCTTGACTTGGGCTCCCTTTTAAACGAACAACCCTCAATGCAGCCTCCCAATGCTCGACTCCAGGATTTTGCATAAACTGTGACAAGATATGCACACTATAGACCAGTTCCGGTCTTGTAAAACACAAATATATGAGACGACCTATCAATATTTGATATTGTTCGTGATTATCAAATAGCCGACCTTGAGCTATTCCCAAACGGTGATTCTGCTCCATCAGGATCTTTGTTGGTTTGGCACCGAGGAGACCAACTTCTGAAATAATGTCAAGTGCATATTTCCGTTGGCATAAAAATATACCATCTTGTGCACCAGCCGCTTCAACACCAAGAAATTATTTCAAGGTGCCTAAATTCTTCATGTGCAAACAACTGCTCAAATATGTCTTGAATGTGCCGATGGCATCATGATCATTGCCAAAAATAATCAGATCATTGACATATACAAGAACATTAAGCTGAATTCCATTTTGTTGCAAAGTAAAGAGGGAGTAGTCTGAGTGGAATTGGACAAACCCATATTTCGTTAGTACCGAAGACAATTTCAAAAACCAACATCGTGGTGCTTGTCGCAAACCATACAATGATTTCTTAAGCTTGCATGTTTGTCCAGGTTGACTCCCTTGTAATCCAGGTGGTAACTTTATAAACACTTCTTCATCAATATCTTCATGCAAGAATGCATTGTGCACGTCCATTTGATAGAGTTCCCATTGCTTGGCTGCAACAACAGCGAGAAAAACTCGAACGGTAACCATTTTCGCTACCGGTAGGTTTCATGATAATCGATCCCGACAACTTGATGATTTCCAAGAATAACTAACCGTGGTTTTAACCTTCTGATCATTCCATCGGATTTGTACTTTATTTTGTACACCCATTTGCACCCAAGAGCTCGATTATCTTTCTTAAATTCTTCAATCGTCAATGTCCCATTACGTTCTAAGGCCTGGAGTTCACTCTCAATGGTGGAACGCTAGCGTATGTCTTTTATTGCCTCTAAGTAAGTTACCGGTTCCCGTTCTCAGTGAAGAGCTTCAAGAAAGGTCTTGTGACATACATAAATTTTTTCGAAATTCACGTAATGAGCTATAGGATACGGAGTACCTGAGGACTACGACAAAATGGGTGGTGAAAATTGGATTGGAGCTGTTTTTTGGATGGTGTAGGTGATAAAGTCACCAAGTCGTACTGAAGCTTCTTTTTTTCGATGCCCTCTCCAACATCCTTTTCTTGGATAGACTCCTTAGTGCTCGGTGGTTCTTGGATAGACTCCTTAGTGCTCGATGGTTGTCATGATGATGAAGAGTCATTGTTGTCTGTCATGTGATCCCCACTGACATCAACAGGTTCTTTTGTATCCCCCCTGTCGTGTGAAATGGGTTCATCTTGCATCTCATCATTCTCAATTTCAAATAACAGAATCTCTGAATTCGATCGTAAAGTTATAAGGTCATCATCATATGGAAAATCATCTTCCAAAAAATGGACATCACGAGAAACAAAGAACTCTTGTTTTTCCAATTCAAATAGCCTCCAATCCTTTTGTCCATATGAATATCCTATGAACATACATTTCTGACTACAACTTGAAAACTTATCTCTGGTTTTAATATGTGTGTAACACAAGCAACCAAATGTACACATGTGTGCACACGATGGTCCTGTATCATGCAAAATATCATATGGGATTTTTTCCATCCTGGAGAGACGAGGGGGTACGATTAATAAAGTACGTAGTCGTCAACACATGTTAGGGTGTTTTATTGGTTAAATAGAAGTTTAGGGTGAAATATGTAATTCTTTAATAGTTTTAATAGCTTCTTGGGCCCAAAGCCCATAAGCCCATTAAGCTTGTAAGCCTGAGTATATAAAGGCATATTTAGTTCATTATTCCAAGTTAGAAGTTAAGTCTCATTTTTTTTTTCATAATTCTCTAGTCAATAGGTTTACATTTACTGATCATATATTCTCTCTGTAAACCTAAACCCTTTGATTGAATATTAATCATATGACTAGAGGTTGTGGCTATATTATTGTTCTTCATTGATTATATTGTTCGTGATTGCACTGTACTGGGATCTACAATTGGTATCAGAGCAAAGAGACTGAAGGTTTGATCCAAAAAGGTTTGTCTAAAACTTTTAATCGTATTATATGTTTATATGCCATAGTTTGTGTTCTGGATTGGTTTGATTAATCTGTGAATCGTTTTTTTTTCTTTTTTTCTGAGAAACAGTAGTCGATCGATCTGTTACTTGAAAATCATGTTTTTATCGGTCGATTTGTTTTTCTGGAAAATTAATCAGTTCGGTCGGGGTTTTTTTTCTGGAAAAAGAGTATTCAATAGACTGTTTCTTGAAAATCTTATTATTATCGGTCGAATTTTTCAGGGTTTATCGGTCTGAGTTTCTGTTTGTTATAGATCTGTTCTAAATCTAAACCTTTATCGGTCAATTTTTCTGGAAAATCACACTATCCGGTCGATAAGTTGATAGATTGATTACTTGGATTTTCTGATTTAATCTGCTGTTTGATCGATTGATTAAATTTCTGGGTTGTTTGATTTGTTTCTGGGTCGATTATTCTTGAGTTTCATCGAGATTATCGGTTTGTTAATCGATTTTATCGGTCATTAATCTTATCTGGTATTGTTCTGTGTTTATCTGTTCGATATCGACCAGTACCCTATTTTACCGGTTCACACTATCGACCGATACCTTATTTCGACCGGCCCTATCGACCGGGCCCTGCGACCGACACTTTGACCGGTACACTGTCTTGACCGGTATCCTTCTGTGACCGATACCCTCCCTTGACCGATACCGTGTCTCGACCGGATCGCTTTGGCGACCGGTAAGTTGTTGACCGACTCTAGCCTTGACCGATACTTTGTGTGGACCGGTACCCTGTTGACCGGTACCCTTGTCGACCGGACCTATGTTCGACCGGGACCCTTGCTCGACCGAGTCCTTGTCCTATTTATTATATTTTTTTTTTTGGATCATACTGCTCGTCTCACGATCACTACAGTGCTATTTAAGTTAAAAGAGTTAAAGATGAATTCAAGAGACGCCTTAGCTATCGGTTCGGATCAAAAACCCCCGGTGCTCTATCGGGGGGAATACCCTCAATGGCACGATCGCTTCATGAATTTTATTGAAGCCAAATCAAACTACGAGGATATATACAAGTGTCTGAAAGAGGGACCGCAAGAATGGCCGATGAAAGTCGTGCCTGGAAACCCAGATGAAGGTCGACCAGAACGTCGTGTTCGGAAAACTCTCGGTGAGTTTCTCCCTTAAGAAAAGACTATGTATGAGGCAGAAAAGCAAGCAAAGTCCTATATTCTACAAAGTCTTCCCAACGACATCTATGCCTACATCGACAGTTACAAGGCGACTGCGAAAGGAATGTGGGACCAGATTGAGAAAATGATGATGGGGTGCCACATAAACAATCAGCTGAAGGTGACAAATGCATCACCCGATATGATGGCTTCAAAGCCAGAAAAGGCGAGACGCTCACAGAAACCTATGAACGGTTCAACATGCTTCTGAACGATCTCCAGAAAAATAAGATCACCAAGACGAACACCGAGAACAACATCAAGTTCATGAACAACCTCCAGCCTGAATGGAAGTCGTTCGTCTCTCATATCCGTCATACTCAAACCCTGGAGAAACTTTTTTTACATGAACTTTATGAAATGTTGCTCCAGGATGACGAGGAAGTTATGGAGTTGATGGGGAATCAGAAAGCAGATGAAAAGCCGATAGTTGATCCGTTAGCACTTGTCTCAGATAAAAGAGGTAAATCTGTCAGTCGCACGTCTGGAAAGGAGCCAGTCTAAAGTGATTCTGAACCCGACGATCCTGACAGTGACTCGGATCCAGAATACACTCTAATGAAAGAAGCGATGTTGTTCTTGACTCGAGCGTTCCAGAAGAGGAAGTTCTTCAACAAGTCTTCAAATAAGCAAATATATTCTACTACTCCTCTCAATCGCCGTGATAATAAAGAGAAGTATGAAGGGAAGAGACGTGTTAAAGAAGGTAAGAAGTCTGAGAGGAGACATGAAGAGCAACCAAAAGAGGAGCCGATCAAATGCTATAACTGTGGTCAGTTGGGTCACTTTGCCAAAGACTGCCGCAAGCCTGTCGTGCGCAACTCTGATTACTACAAAGCCAAGATGCTGCTGGCCAAAGAAAAGGAAGCAGGTAAGGCTCTCATGGCAGAAGATGACTATTGGCTGCAAGTATCTGATGAAGAAAATGAGGATGCTGAAGCACACCTGTGTTTCATGGGCAAGCATTCATCACCGTCTGACACTGATGATGAAGATCGTAATTCCCCATGTCAGGTATGTGCTCCTTTCCAAGAAGCTTTACTTAATCAGATGCAAATAACTATGCACAAATTAGACTCCTGCAAGCTAACCATAAAAGAAAATTAACAACTCATCTCATCTCTAGAAAAACGAGTTACTACACAGTCTGAATGTATTGAAAATCAAAGCTTAGAAATTGCTAGCAACCTGTGCATAATTTCAAATTTAAAAGAAGAGTGTGAGAGTTGTTCAAAAGAATCAAAAGACCTAAAGACCAAAGTAGATAATCTTACCTATGAGCTTCGTATGTCAGAAAACGAGAAAATTGATATTGTGACTCAAAGCGTGGCTTACAAAAATGAAAATCAAAGGTTATCTAATCAATTAAAGGATCTTGAACGGAAACTTTATAAAATTGGTCAATCTCATCAAACGCTGAATCTAATTGCACCAAAAGAACCTAAGTATGCAGATACGGGTATCGGTTACGATAACCCCTATTATTTGAAAAGGCCTTATCCAAAGTTCCTACGTTATATGCGTTCGAATTTCTTGGAATAGACAAGACCTATCCAGAGTACAAAATCAATTGGACCAAACCACTTGATGATGAGGAAATGGAAGAGGATAAGTTGCGAAGGGAGAACTCTTCTAAAATGAAACTTCCTTTTGTCTATGATTCTTTGAATGCGTCGTATAACGATGAAAAACCCTGTTTCCTGTCAAACGACTATTTTCGAAGTTACAATCAAGCTGAACTAGATGCTAAAACCATTAAAACTGAGGAGGAACCACTAGACCATAAAGTTTATGTTCCACCTCTGATTTTAGAAAAGAAAATTGTTCAGTTAGAAGAGTCATTTGAACAGGAAAGGGACAATTTTCAAAAGGAAAAACAAGAGCTTTTATCCCAAATTGAGTGTCTCTTTTCAAATAAAAAGTAAACTGTGTCAGATGAGGAAAAAGAATACTTTCAGACAGAGATAAAGAAGTTAAATTCACAACTGGCTGCTTTGGCAGCAAATCGGATGAAAGAGCGACTTCACAAGGCTGAGCCTCAAGCTAAGCCTACAATTCTCCAAGTTGAGAACATTCATCTGTCTGAAAATTCCTATCCATCCTCGGACACATCTTCCTGTAAAGCCTTTTTGGGTGACTCGTCACCAAATTTTTCGAACAAAGGAAAAGAGCCTCAATCTTTAGTAACAAATTCTTCCGATATCCTGAATTCATCAAGTGATAAGGCTCCTTCTGATGAGGAAATGGACTTTTCCGCCTTCTTGAACTCTGAGGTGTGTTTAGACGGTGATTTAAACCAATTTGATTTTAATCCTTCTTTAACAAGTCACGTTGATTTTCTAAAGTCTACTTACGAGCATCCGGTAAAATTTTATAAGGGTGAATGTTCAACATCTGCCCCACAAAACTCTTCTGTGAACAGTTCTTCAAAGTCTAAATCCAAAAAGCGTTCACAAAAGAAGAAAAAGACCGTTCGTTCTAAAAAGACACAATCTTCAAAATTCAAATCTTCTGACTATGGCTTTAACGGTATTTCAGATACTTTTGGTCGACGCAAAGAAGTCAAATATGTGTGGGTAGCTAAGAAGTCTAAGGAAAGCACGGCGACGCCAGAATTAGTTAATCCAGTTTTAAACTCTAGGAAAAACAATAACAGTCGTGATGTTTTTAATTTTAAACCTTTGGTTGAATGTAATGGATTTTTACCTTGAAAAGCTTATTCAATTCCGCAATTACTTCAACTGTCTCATGATTGTCTGTGTTGCTCCTACTGTGGATTGAATGATTTTGTTGATCGTCGTTTTGCATCTGATTGGTTTGGCTCTTATCATGTGTCTAATTCTCATTCTAAGTTTGATATTCTCCGCCATAGAAACAGACCCAAGTCTAAACGGGAATCCAAGTCGGGTATTAAATCTAACCTCAAAGGACCCATTTATGAATGGGTACCTAAAAAGCATTAACTTGTTTTGCAGGACGGTCATGTGTGGTATTTAGATTCAGGCTGCTCCAAGCACATGACCGGAAGAAAGGAGCTTCTCACAAACTTCACCGAGAAGTTTTGTGGAAATGTTCGTTTTGGGAATGACCACTATTCTCCTATTATGGGTTATGGCGATATCGTTAAGGATAATCTCACGATCAAGAAAGTATCCTACGTCGAAGGTCTTCGTCACAAGTTGTTCAGCATCGGTCAATTCTGCGATAAGAATCTAGAGGTCACCTTCAAATAAAAAAGGTGCAGCGTTCGGACTGAAGATGGAAAAGAAGTTCTTGCTGGAACGCGTCGCACAAATCTATACACGATTGATCACTCGTCTCTGAAAGTAGATAAGGAAGTTTGTTTGATGTCCAAAGACTCAGCCGAACAAAACTGGTTATGGCATCGTAGACTCTCGCACCTGAACTTCAAGACTATCAATAAGTTGGTGCTCGGTGGACACGTGAAGGGAATGCCAGATCTTAAGTTCGAAAAAGATCACTTGTGTGCCGCCTGTGAAATGGGCAAGATGAAGAAGGCTTCTCACAAGCCTAAAGCCGTTCCAAGTACTTCTCGGTCCCTCGAACTCATTCATATGGATTTGTGTGGACCTATGCGCATTCAGAGTATTAATCACAAGAAGTATGTCCTAGTGATGGTTGATGACTTCTCTCGCTACACGTGGGTTAGATTCCTTCGTACAAAGGATGAAACCCCCGAATTGATCATCACTCTATTAAAGAGCATTCAAGTCAGTCTCAACCAATTAGTTCAGACCATTAGGACGGACAACGGCACTGAATTCAAGAATCAAGTGCTCACAGGTTACCTGACTTCAGTGGGCATCACCCATACCTTCTCAGCTGCTCGTACTCCTCAGCAAAACGGGGTGGTTGAACGTCGGAATTAAACTCTAGTAGAAGTCGCGCGCACAATGTTATCCCAGTCCAAGCTCCCGCTTTATTTATGGGCAGAAGCAGTTGCTACCGCTTGCTACACTCAAAACCGTACTATCATCAACAAGCGGTTCAACAAGACACCATACGAGATCATCAACAAACGCATCCCGAACAACAATTACTTCCATGCGTTTGGATGCACGTGCTTCGTTCTGAATGACAAGGATGATTTCGGCAAATTCAGCCCCAAAGCGGATGAAGGAGTGTTCATCGGCTATTCATAGCAAGCTAAAGCCTACAGAGTCTACAACAAACGGACAAAGACCGTCGTTGAGAGTGTAAACGTGGATTTTGACGAGGTCGCTGATATGGCTTCTGACCACCTCAGTTCAGAACCTGCTTTAACTGGTGTGTTAGCTTCTGGACAATTATGTTTAGGATCTACACAAACTCCAGTAAATCCAGATCAAGCGTCTACGTCAAGAGCACATCTTTCAGATTTGGATTTACTTTTTGAGTATTTCAATGATGAATTATTTAATATTAAGCCTAATGCTATATCATGTAACAGGAATGCTGCTCAAGCACCAGAAGTGACACATGTCACTGGTCCAACCGACTCAGGTGGCCCATTCTTGCCTAGTGCTCCCTCCTCTACTTTCAATGAATCAGCATCCCCGAGCTCGAGTGATCCCCCTCCTATCTCTCAAGTTCCTACTGAAGCTCAGGCAACAGTAATACCTCCTGAACCGACCCCTGCTGAAGGTGCTTACGAAGTTCCCTCTCTGGCAATCCCGGATCCCGTTATCGTCTCATCATCCGCTGAGTCGTCCTCTGCTACTCGCACGACTCCAGCTAAGGAGCTTCCACCTCACAGGTCGTCATCCCTCGAAGCAGCTCAGGATTTACCCCCAGGTGGTTATGTGGATTCCGATACCTCACAACAGACATATCAACCTCTTCCGCACACCACCAAGTGGACTCGAGCTCATCCCCTGCATCAGATCTTCGGTGATCCCAATACACCTGTACAGACTCGATCCACTACCGCCAATGACTGCTTATTTTCCTCGTTCCTCAGTCGTATCGAACCTTCTACCATCTCCGAAGCATTGAATGATCCAGACTGGGTGATAGCGATGCAAGAGGAGCTCAACCAATTCGAAAGCCTCAAAGTATGGCGCCTTGTTCCCTGGCCAAAGAATAAGACGATGATTGGAACGAAGTGGATCTTCAAGAACAAAAAGGACGAAAATGGAATAATAGTCCGGAATAAAGCGCGTCTGGTAGCTAAAGGATATCGCCAGCAAGAAGGTATAGATTACGATAAGACGTTTGCACCGGTTGCCTGCATTGAAGCGATTCGCATGTTCCTTGACTACGCCGCTCACAAGAACTTCATCGTTTTTCAAATGGATGTGAAATCCGCGTTTCTGAATGGCGTTCTCAAGGAGGAGGTTTATGTTTCGCAACCCGAAGGCTTCGTGAGTTCTGAAAACCCTAATCACGTCTACTTTCTTGACAAGGCCTTATACGGTCTTAAGC
Source organism: Arctium minus (assembly GCA_954870635.1). Taxonomy (NCBI): domain Eukaryota; kingdom Viridiplantae; phylum Streptophyta; class Magnoliopsida; order Asterales; family Asteraceae; genus Arctium; species Arctium minus. The sequence goes on along the minus strand of OX941088.1, from coordinate 40,875,740 downwards.
AAGCGCCTCGAGCCTGGTATGATGCACTCTCATCCTTCTTAGTTAAATCCGGTTTCTCTAAAGGTAAGATCGACACAACTCTTTTTATTAAAAGAGAAAATCGCGATATTATTCTTGTACAGATTTATGTCGATGATATAATCTTTGGCTCCACAAACCCCAAGTACTGTCAGAACTTCTCAGCCCTCATGAGTAAACATTTTCAAATGAGCATGATGGGGCAAATGAATTTTTTCCTAGGTCTTCAAGTTCAACAATTAGCAACAGGAATTTTCATTAATCAATCTAAGTACATCTCGGATATTCTTCGGAAATACCAGATGGAAAATTCTTCACCTACGAAAACCCCCATGTCTACCAGTATCAAGCTACACTCTGATCCTGACGGAAAGGATGTGAATGCTACAACTTATAGAGGTATGATAGGTTCTCTGATGTACTTGAAGGCTAGCCGACCAGACATTATGTTCTCGACTTTCTTGTGTGCAAGATTTCAGTCAAAATCCAAAGAGTCTCACTTAGCTGCTGTAAAGCATATTTTTCGTTATTTAAAAGGTACTGCTGATCTTGGTTTGTGGTACCCGAAAGAGACAGGTTTTGAGCTGATCGCTTATTCAGACGCTGACCATGCTGGAAACATGCTGGATCGGAAAAGCACGTCGGGTCATGTCTAGTTCTTGGGTGATCGTCTTGTCAGCTGGGCTTCGAAGAAGCAAAACTGCGTGTCCACCTCTACCGCCGAGGAAGATTATGTAGCAACCGCCAGTTGCTGCTCGCAAGTTATTTGGATGCGCACCCAGCTGAAAGACTATGGCTTTCACTACTCGAAGATCCCCATTTACCGTGACTCAAAAAGCGCAATTGCAATATCCAGCAATCCCGTCCAACACACGAAGACGAAGCACATTGATGTGTGCTATCACTTCATAAAAGACCACGTGGAAAGAGGTACCATTGAACTCTATTTTGTTAATACAGAGCATCAGTTAGCAGACCTGTTTACCAAAGCCTTGGACGAAAAACGTTTTAATTATCTTGTATCCAAGCTAGGTATGCTAAATCTGAAAGTTTGATCATTTCACAGACCCATACGAGTCTCATTCAATCACGAGTGACTGTGACTTAGTGCTCCGCTGACTTCTCTCTAGCCGCTCATATCCACACTCATTGGTTATTGCATTTTACTCGTTAAGTTCTGTGCAGTTCCAAACTTCTGTATTAATAAATTAGATTTCGTTCGTTTGTATTTTTTCTCTCGTGTGTTTCTTTTTCTTCGTGGAGTTTTTGTTTTCTTTTGCAGTCCATTCGGTTAATAACTGAAAGAGTATGTCGTTTGTGGTGGATCTTCGAAGCTGTTCATGTGTTCAGGGGGAGCACTATCGCAAGATGATCTGTAAGTTTCTATAGTCCTCCGTTCGAGGGGGAGCAGGTAAGTTTTCCGTGACTCTCATTTTCTGCCTGCTGGTGTCAAGGGGGAGCATCAATTCTTCTCTCGGAAGAGATTCCTAAGTTGCGGGGGAGCCGGATTAAGTTTATCTTTTCTTCCCGGTCTTTCGGTATCTATTTTTCTAGTTACATATTTTAATTTAAATCTAATTTAGATTCCTTTTTCTAATTTTCTGTTTATTTCTTAAAAAAAACGTTTTTTATATGTTTATTTGGACCGGCCCAACTCGGCTCCGACCCATTCCTCGACCTCGGCCCGTATCTTTCCCGGCCCATTTGTGCGACCGGGGGTTGAAACAACCCCGGGGCCTCTTCATCTTCCTCATTCTCTCAATCTCTCTATCTCTCTGAATCCCTATCGCTCTCGATCTCTCTCTCAACCGGCGACTTGTATCTCTCACTCGATCTCTCTCTCGCAATTTCTCTGTCTCTCTCATCGACCTCGATCGCACCAGGTATGTTTCTCGATATCTTTCTCTCGCCGCTCGATCGACCTCCGGTCGATGTTAAATCGGCCCCGGTCGTACCTGCAACTCATCGCCGACCCTCATCGACTTAATGTCGACTACGGGTCTCAGGGTCGATAAGCTTTAATCGATAGTTTGTTTGATCTGGTTCTTATTGTTACACATCGAGTGTTTGGATTCGTTCGATAGTTTGATATTTGTTAAGTTTTGGGTCTGTTTGGTTGTTACCGGTCGACCGGGGGACATCGGTCACTTAGGTTAAATACCGGTCGATTATTAACACCAGTCGCCCGGACCTATAGACCCTATCGGTCATTTGACCCCGGTCGCGTTATTTGTATATCGGTCGATCGGTAGACCCCGGTCGGTGTCAATACCGGTCGTCGACCTCGGTCGATTGACCTCGGTCCATACAGGTCGATATTTTTAATACCGGTCGCCTAAGCCCTCACCGGTCCATGTTATATACCGGTCGCCTGGATCGGATGATTTTATCGGTCAATGCTTCCATACCGGTCACCCGAACCACCGGTCATTCTCTTTCCCCGGTCGCAGACATTATCGGTCGAATAACTTATCGGTCGTTGATATTTTCCGATCGATTGCTTATACCGGTCGGTACATCTTACCGGTCGTTGCACCATACCGGTCGATGCTCACTCTCGGTCCATTTGGTGCTATGTTTTGCAAACTGTTTAGTGGTGGATTTTGTTTTACATATGTGCTTCATTGTTAAAATTGGTGAGTTAAATTTTATGATGAGAGGATAGTTGCGGTTATGCAACATTCAAATGGTTGTATTTATTCGGTTGCGTGCTGTGCGTAATGGTTACTGACCCTGGTTCAAGGATTAAAGTTGGTATTGCCCAATGACTTGGAGTTTGAACTGGTTATGGTTTAAACCATTGACCACTTAACTCCAAGAATATTTTTTTTCAATGTACCTATATTCTAACATGTTTATTCTTAACAGGTAATATGGCGCAAAATCCAAACCAAGCGATTGACCCTATTGCAGATGCCGAACTGATTCCTGAGGATCAGTTCCTTCAATTCACGCCCAACAACTTCCATCTCGACGTCACCCAACCTGCAATCCAATATCAGGTGATGATCGAGATCCTCATTGGGCATCCTCTCTGCTATGCACTCACTGAGACTGCTGAAGTGCCCCACCTTTATCTGCAACAGTTCTGGCGCTCACTAACTGCTCTGGAGGCCGATGATGGCTTCCAGCTGAAGGGTCGGATTGACCACACACCCGTCCTCCTCACCCGCGATCTGTTTCGCCAGTTCCTTCACCTACCGACTGCCACTGCATTTCCGGGGAGAGACAATTTTGACCCTATCGTATTAGGCGCCACTCTCTGCTCCGACATCCAGTCCCTTGGTTATGGCTCGCATCTACGACTTCCATCCGGATTCAACAGGAAGAACCTCACAACGATTTGGTACACGCTCTTTACATACCTCAATCGGTGCCTTTCGGCTATCACGAAAGGCATCGAACAAACGAGTATCAACATCCTTCGCGTATTTCATGCCATGGCATTCCACCGCCATACCGACTACGCCGACTTCCTTTGGTACGAGCTAGTTCATAAAGTACGAGCCAACGCTATAAAAAGACAGAACTTCATACCGTTCATGAGGTTTCTCCAGCTTATCATCCGCAACTTCATGGTTCTTTATCCGGAAATTGCGCGCCGATCTTCGCACCCGACCTATCCGCAAAACCAGTCTCACAAGATCCCGACCCGTCCTGATCCAGAAGGTATTGTCGCCTGACAGATCCCCGTCGGGTTGCTGGCCTATGCTCGTCCTACGGCGCTGAGTGTAATAGCATATAGGCACACACATAACCTACCAGCTCCTATGGTCCGTCCAGAACCGGAAGGAACTCCCCAGGGTGCAAGACCTGAGAGGCGTGAGGGTCCACGTCCACGTACGAGAGGCGGTAGCGTCCGGATAGCTGGGGCTCCCGGACAGGGTGTGATTAGAGAAAATATTGTGAGGGGAACTGGAGTGGGCAACGCCGTTCGACTAAGACAGGCCAGTATGTCTTGACGATCACCTACACCGCCACGGACAACCTCTCCGACGGTGGAAGAAGACACCGCTACTGAAACCGCTAACGTTCAGTCCTCTTCTGCCACCGAGTCTGAGGAGGCAGCAGACCAATCCGGCAGTCAGTCGGAAACAGCCACCCAAGCATCAGAATCAAATGACGAGTCTTCTGACTCTGATGGTGACAATGATGAGCCCTCACCTGGAGCGACAAGGAGAGCGGAGGGAGTATCAGTTGAAAATGTTGATGTGAGCAGAGAGAGGGAAAGGAAGAGTTAGTTTCTTCATGAGCGTACACGAGTGATGGGGAAACCATCAATGGTTGTACCCCCCCTAGCCACATCCAGCCAGGTAGCCACATCTGCTACCCAGTATCATGTGTTGTGACAGGGTATTGAAGGAGCCGTCGTGGACCTAGCGACGCAAATGCACCCCCCCACTGGCCACTCCACCATCTCTCAACAGATGGTGGTTTCACGTTCTCACGGGGATTTAGCACAAACGCTACCGATCTCTCGCTTGGAGAGTTCCGGTATTGAAATAAGAGAACAACCGCCCCTGTTCTCGACTTATTTGGGTGCACAGAGTCTAGAGCTCTTTGATGTTATATCTCCTATTCCTAGGACACAAATACGCTTCTCTGCTACTGCTGGAGGCCTTAGTAGCCCGACCAGAACACCTATAGTAAATCCAACTTCGGTTGATTTACGAGGATTGGGTGGAAGTCCCACCACAGCTATCATCACGCCAGCTGTGAACGTAGGCGGTGCGACTTCTGTAGCCGTCACCTCAACTGGAAGTCTACGTGACCCAGGAGTGATTCACCCCGAGTTCGTCTCAAGGGAATTTTTGGATGGTTCCCTAAAGACCGTCCGTTCTTTCATGCGATCGGAATTGAGGGACGAGGTAGATGCGTTGAAAAGACTGATCAAAGGCAAAGGTCCTGCTACTGAGCCTAAACCACTACCTCCTACACCACAACCCTCTACTGCTGCTGTTGACATGTCTATCGATGACCTGAAATCCGTACTCCTAGCCAAATTACTTGCCCAATCTCAGATATAACCTACCCAGGATGCCGATCTTCTATCGCTCTTACGTGCCCAAGCATCCACACCTACCCCACCACCCCAACCCACTGTATCTCTATAATACTTCCAGCAACAACAAGCCATGCTTCAGTCTTTGCAGCAAACAGTGGCTGTATTGACTGAACGATTATCATCAGTGGAAGACACCTGCCGAAGCCAGGCCGAAAGGCTCAAGCGCCGACATGATGACCAGGATGATCCTGATCACCATGAGGGGGATAAGTGCCGACGTCTATCCGAGCCAGAGACACAGATAGTGGAATCAGTACAGGTGGAAACGGAAAGGGCTTCGGGTTCTGGTACGCAACTGGAAGGGCAAAAACAGGCACGGGAACAGGTTATGGATTTGGTACTTTACGAAACTCCAACGGTTGAAAAGCCTGAGGAAATAGATGAAGGATCACCGATAGTTCCTGAAGACTGGGCTTTGATTGTCGATCCTTATGATGTTTCAAACCCGACAGAAGAACATGCCAACACTGAAAGAGCGCTGGTAGTCATGCAAGCCGAAATTGATGAGATTCTTCATCCAGATTATCAGCCAGACGTTCAGATTTCTGTCGTGGTACCGCTTTTTGACATATCCTGCAGATCATCCTGATCTTCCTCAGCAAGATATTCCCGTTAGATCTCCTCCTACATCACCAGTTGTGGGAACAAAAAGTACTCCGCCAGTCCAGCCATCCAAGTGGGAAAGAGTCAGAATCAAAGTTCCTTTTTTTGAAGAAATCCAGAAGAAGATCTTTGCCCATTGGATTCGTAAATATGATGAAGTAGTGGTTCATGGTCTACAGTCGATGAAAAGCAAGGAAAAGCAGCGTAAGATCATATTTGTGTATAACTACTTTCAAGACAAGTACACCAAGACAAAGCTCAAAATTACATCAGTCGATAGGATTCAATCCGGTGTCTTCATGGGTGTAAAGTATTCACAATTCATGGTAACTAGAGAAGATGGTAAGAATTGGTATTTTTCTGAAGCTGATTTTCCGCATCTTGAACCTAGAGATCTGCTGTTCTTGCTTAGAGATTTAAAGACCAGAACTATCAGACCAGGGGAAGTTATCTATGCACTTGAAACCGTCAAGAGATACATGAAGTGTGCAATGAAGCTTGCCTCGGTCGAAGATTTTCAGATTGGGTTAGAAAGCAACCAACCGAAGTTAAATCTGCTTAAACCTAATTTGAAGATTCCTTCTGATGCCCAGAATGTACCAGTCTTCACAGTTTTAAAGTTTCCATAATTCGGCATGACTTACGTGAACAACAAAGGTGAAATGTGTTTTATTCGTTTCAGTCAGATTGCCAGATTCTGTGATGGTACGTTGATGCTGCTTAAAGACAAGTTGAGCGTGAAATTGATAAAGATGAAAAAGGGGTTCAACCTTTGGATCCTAAATACAAGCCACTTGTTCTTGAAGCACTAGGTGTTATTGAAGAACGACTGGAGTACAGAACGCAAATGCGATACTTCGAGATCAGTTTTGGATTTCGAAAGATATATGTTCCAAACTGGCACGATTACCAACTTCTATTTAAAGGGGGAGATTGGTAGGGTGTTTTATTGGTTAAATAGAAGTTTAGGGTGAAATATGTAATTCTTTAATAGTTTTAATAGCTTGTTGGGCCCAAAGCCCATAAGCCCATTAAGCTTGTAAGCCTGAGTATATAAAGGCATATTTAGTTCATTATTCCGAGTTAGAAGTTAAGTCTCATTTTTTTTCATAATTCTCTAGTCAATAGGTTTACATTTACTGATCAGATATTCTCTCTGTAAACCTAAACCCTTTGATTGAATATTAATCATATGACTAGAGGTTGTGGCTATATTATTGTTCTTCATTGATTATATTGTTCGTGATTACACTGTACTGGGATCTACAACACACACTCACCCCATAAATCTATTGAAAGATAACCTTGAAATCGTAGTACCCGAGAAACATTCGATATATATTTGTGTTTTCGTTCAACTCAGTCGTTTTGTTGGGGTGTTCCATCCCTGGAAGTTTGAAAAAAGATTCCATGATCAAGGAAGTATTGCTTAATACATACAAACTCGGCCCCGTTGTCACATCGAATTACTTTAACTTGCTTCTTAAATTGTTTTTCAACCATTGCTAGAAACATTTTTATGGTATGAAAAACTTCCGATTTTATTACAAGTACACCCAAACGGAGCGAGAAAAATCATCAACAACGATTAAAATATAGGATGCAGCATAAGACGAAACAGTCTTGTATGGCCCCCACAAATCGCAATGAACAAGTTCAAACTTAGAATTTACTTTATTTTTACTAACAGGAAATTTTTCTCGACACTGTTTTGCACGGTGACACACTTTGCAGTTTTGGCTAATCACTTTAACTCCTTTATTCAAACTTACTTCAGGAAGAAAACTTATTGATTCTAGTGAGGGGTGACCTAACTGTTTATGCCAACGATCAAAAGAATTTGTAGTAGTGGTCTTCAAAACTTGGTATGATGGCTCCAAGAAAAAAAACAGTCCTCCATCTAATCTTTCACCCGCACCAATCATTGTCCTGGAACTGCGATCCTGTATAACACATACATTAGGTGCGAATGGAAAATACAATTTCTTTCATCCAACAGTTGTGGGACATAAATTAAATTGCATATCAACCCGGGGACATATAGAACATTTTTCAAACAAAAACCATTGTTTAAAGTAACATTCCCTTCTTTTTTAGCCATTGTCGTGTTCCCATCCCGTAACTCTACGGGCCATTGAGTTATCTTTTTCAAGTCTGAGATTTCTTCTATCATACTTGTCATATGATGCGATACTCCAGAATCGATGATTCAAGAAGACTTACCGTTTATTTTCTCATGTTGCATAGGATTTGATCCGTTTAACATTTACAGCAATGTCTCCCATTGTTTTGTGTTTAGACCTGGAAACGGAATGCCATCAATAGCCCGAGTCATACCTCGACCTCATCTACCTCTTCCTTGTCCACTTGGAGATCCTCTTCCATAAGAGCCCCCCTTTCCTTCAACTCAGGGTCTTTCCATAAGATACCCATGAATTTCAAAACAAGTTTTTGTATTGTGCTCGCTTTTCTGGCAGTGGGTACAAGTCATTGACTTATTTCTGAATTCGTGTTTATTTTGTGCAGCCAAAGTCCCACGCGTCATCATCTTGACCCATTCTTCCTGGATAAAAATCGAATACACCTTGTTCATATTCAGCAGCGGATCTTGTGCTAGAATGTTTGAGCTTGCGGTTCCATACACATTCTCATCGAGACCCATGAGAAACATATGGTCTTTTTCGTCTTCTTGTTACTTTGCTAAAGTCGTTCCAAGATTGCACGCACACTTTCTGCAGTTGCACGTTGTAACTTGATCGAAGTTTCCTAACTCATTCCATAATTTCTTGAGACATTCATAGTAGTTTACTATGGTCATCCCCTTTTGTCGGCAACTTGCAAGTTCACACTTAAGTTGTTGAATTCGAGGTCCATTAGAGATCGAGAATCTGTCTCGTAAGTCATCCCATAGATCTTTTTTTACTTCCACATGAGAGATGGTGGAGTGTAACGAGGGTTCGATGGTGTTTCTGATCGAACATACCAATAACAAATTAATCATCCACCGGTCTTCAACATCTTTGTCCGTCGTCTCCTCTGGTTGTGTGACGGTTCCGTCTATGAACCCAAATTTCGTTCTTCCTCGCAAGGGTGTTCGGAATGAACGAGACCATTCTTCATAGTTTTCTCCTTTCAACTGACCTAGGTTATTGATAATATTGGGTTATTAAGCGATGTGATATCGTATGGTGATATCGTCCCCCGTTAGCTATTTTCTACGTTGCTTGCCGTTTTGGTCGCTTCTGTATCGCCGGCCATCATGATCGGGTCCGAGCCTCACGGCTCTGATACCATGATAAAATATGAAACTGCATGTTTATTTCTCTTGCCTTTTCTTCTGCCAATAGGCTATTTAAAACCAAGAATACAAGCTTATCTATTAAGGAAATATAAACCTAGAAGGAAACTAAATAAATAACCATTATCTCTACAAATCTTCCATGGTAATTATCTCCAAGATTTAAAGATATATTCCTGCTATTAAAATGAATGTAAGAAAAATATTCTTCATATAGCAACTGAAATGGGCATTTTGATAGAAATCAATGAAGATAGGCAAAGCTTCAATGTCAATTTTTCTAATAAAGGGAATAGGCCAAAGGTTTATTTTTGAAATAACTAGTCTCTTAATTAATTTCTATCTTTCTTACCCTTTTCTCTTTTTCTTAGCATTGCAACTGAATTTTACAGTAAGGATGGGTTTTTGGTTCAACTCTAAAACCGTTGTCTTAAAAATACACCTGCAGAGATTGACGTGGATCAGTGGGGATAAAAACCCTCAACAAGTCCAATATGGAGATGGGAAGTCTCAATCTTCACAAGTTGCAACATTTACTCAAAATGACATGTGTAGTATGTTAATATCCTATCACATTATGTATTGTCATTTTATTGTTATTGTTTTGCTTTATTTATCATGACGTTGTTAAAAAATGTACGTTGAGAAGCATAACTTTATATTATCCTTACTAATGAATATATTAATCAACAATTGTGTTATGTTATCAAAATCTAAGTATGGATCATTATTAGTTTATAATTGTACTATAAAACCTAAACTAAAACTCAAACTGCTGACACTTATCTAATTGTTTGAAAAATAAGGTTCAATTTTACCTAGTCCAACCAAAGACTTTGGTTGGCATGATCCGGGTTACATTCATTCAGCAGTTATGACAGGGCTCAATCCTTCAACACAGTTCTCAAACAGATATGGAAGGTAAGCTTTGCTCACTTTTAAGCATTCTTCAGTAAAAAATGTTAATTAGTTCCCCACATTCAGTGTGTAGTGATTCAGTTGGATGGAGCAATAGAATTAACTTTCGGACTCCTCCTCCTCCTGGTGGAGAGAAGGAACTCATATTCCTTGCTTTTGGTGACATGGGAAAGGCTCCTCGGGATGCTTCAAGTGAGCACTTTATACAGGTAGATACAATGTTCGATGCCATCAAAATTCAATTATCGATTCTAAAGGAATACTATAATAAATATGTTAGGTTAATTGTTTATATTATTTTATGTTATCAATCAAAATATAGCATGGATCTCTCTTGGTGATGGATGCGATTGCTAGTGAAGTATCGACCGGAGGCATAGATTCTATATTCCATATTGGTGACATAAGCTATGCTACTGGATTTCTAGTTGAATGGGATTATTTCCTACATCTCATAAGCCCATTTGCATCTAAAGTATCTTACATGACAGCAATCGGAAACCATGAAAGGTATTACATACACAAGACATTATATGAAAATTCTGGAGCAACATATATATTCCCGAATCCTGACTACCTACTTACTTTCATAATAAACCGAAAGTAGTTAATGAAATGAAAAAATCTATTTAGTAGTGAGAAAAAGAATCGTTAATACAAATTTTAGCTTTAAGAACTAGTGTGTAATACTAATACATTCACTTTGTATGTTAGAGATTATGTCAACAGCGGATCAGTATATCCTACGCCAGATTCCGGAGGAGAATGTGGAGTTGCTTATGAAACTTATTTTCCAATGCCGACGCCAGCGAAGGATAAGCCATGGTATTCAATTGAACTAGGGAGTGTTCATTTTACGATTATATCAACAGAGCATGATTGGTCCCAAGACTCAGAGCAGGTAATAGAAATGTAGACACAAGTATGTTGTAAATTTGAATTTTAATGTAAAGATAAATTATATTAACTCTTCTATTTTGCATATATAGTATCAATGGATGAGCAAGGACATGGCTTCTGTTGACAGATCACGTACTCAATGGTTAATCTTTGCAGGGTAAAAATAATTGCAATACCAAAACTAGAACACAAATGATGTTTTTTTACAGTTAAAACAATATATTGTTGTTTCTTCCTCATACTAGTGTGAAAACTTCTAGTTCAACAAATAAGATCATTTCTCTTTCTTAACGTATATCTAAGAAAACATTTATTAAACAAAATTGAGCAACAATCTTCACAATTTCAATTGAATAGATGTTCGTATTTGATGTTTTTTACCATGCAAAGGACTCCATCTTCAGTTCACTAGTGTAAATGCGATGAAGGACTAATTTGTTGTTTGATAATTTTCAGGCACAGACCAATGTATTCAAGCTCAGGATTAGTTGTTGATAGTAAATTCGTCGAAGCAGTAGAGCCATTGCTATTGGCATACAAGGTAAAATCTTTTAACAAAGTACGTTTTTGGCTTATTTAAATATTGCACAACATTTTAATCACAAAATTATCATCATGATTTGGTGAACAAATGGATGATTGATGTAGGTTGATTTGGCTCTGTTCGGCCATGTTCATAACTATGAGAGAACATGTGCAATATATCAAAAGCAATGCGAACAAATTCCTATTAAAGACGGAAATGGAGTTGACACTTACAATAACACCAACTACGCAGCACCTGTTCATGTGACTATTGGAATGGCTGGATTTACGTTGAAAAGTTTCCTCCCTGGTGTAAGGATAAAATTAAAATTCTTCGTTTTGATGGGTGACATACACTTGCGTCCATGCATTTGTTTAATCCGTTGATCAATTATACACAGGCTGCCAGTTGGAGCTTGGTAAGGATTAAAGAGTTCGGATACGTCAAGGTGCAAACCACAACAACACAATTAAGTTTTGAGGTGAATATTTGATATTTGAATGCCTGCCTAAATTGACATTTAAATAGTTATCTTTTTCTGCTTTTATATGGATCACATAGGAAGCAAATTTTATTTCAAAATAAATAGTATTTATCTTTAACACCTATATTCATTTTGCAGTTTGTAAATGCAAACACCCGGAAGCTTGAAGATAGATTCATAATCATCAAAAGTTGAACTTTGTGAATGATGCATAAGACTAAAAAGCGCCATAAAAATTAATGCATGAAAGCAGGGTTGACCCAGACATTTTGGAGGACTGTGCGATAAATTAAAAGTGGCCCTTAATTTTTTTAAATATACTATTAGGTAAGTTATTTTCTACTATTCCGACATATGTTTAATAATTAATCGATCGAAGGTTCTTTTTTAAATTTGAAAATTTTGTTGTATATTTTCTTATGTTTTGACGTTTAAAATTATCCGATTCAAATTTTCTGGTTGTCAACATAATATTTTTTTTATAGAAGTAATCAATGCTACCAGTAATTACAAACAAAAACACATACCAGCAAAAACGTTTTATAAATCTATCATCGTTAAAAGAGACCAACACTATAATTAAAAAAATTCCAAAGAACAAAAAGACCAACAAAATTATTAACTTTTCTAAATTTCATTACATAATCAAATAAAATATAATAAGAAATTATTAAAATATATATAAAAAAATACTAAACAATTAAAATTATTGAATTCAATTTTGTACCTAGAACTTTAGAAGTGAAAAAACCAAAAAGAGACATTGTTTAATGATGAGTGATGACAACCAATAAAGATTGAAAAAACAAAATAAAAGAAATAATTAAGGATTAAGGATTTTGGGTTTAAACTTTGAAGAATAAATTATAAAATAAGCTATTAAAAAACATTACATAATTTAATTATCAGACTGATTAAGAAATAGATAATAAAAAATCATAAAAAATTTTAATTAAGAAACAAAAAGTAATAAAAAATTTATCTAGAAAACGAAATTAAATTAAATAATTTAGAAACACAAACACATTGCAAGATTCGATCCCAAGCCGTCCCCCTGCGCACACCCCTTAATCTTTAGGCTCCTCACCAATAATGGGGTGTTTGCGGTCCGTTTTGAGAGGTTTAACCTCCTAAACCACAAACCAAACCACAAATGGCGATTTAAGAAATTTTCAAACCGAGCGGTTTGGTAACAAGTGACCAAACCAGTCAAACCGAACCATAAAAATGCGGTCTAGTCTTACCGGTTTAGGCGGTTTGGGCCTCTTATAGGTTTTAAACTAAAAAAAACATAAACTTTATATCTAAAATAAAATTTCTACTAATATAACATTATTAAAAGATAGTATATCGAATTATAAAAAAACATTTATATATTAAATTAAAAAAATTTAAAAATTTTGAAAAAAAAAGTTGACCAAGTCAAAAATGGTTGAATTCTGGACAGATATTGAGAAAGTCGAAAGACGATTTGGATTTAGATTTGAATTTTTAACGGATCTTAGAACTTTGTCAATTTAGATAACACAATCAATTGAGAAAATGAAAACTAAAGACATAATTTTTTGACGAACTTTTTTTAATTGAACCATAAAAGTTGAACCTGTGACATGCATGAAAACTACATATGATTAAAACATGCGTATTTTTGGCGGTCGGTTCGGTCAGACCGCTTAAAAAAGGGTCAAGGGTCAAATCGCAGACCAGACTGACCGAAAGGTTAGGCTATTTTTCAGATCGACGCCAGAACACTCAAACCGCCAAAAACGGTCTGGATTGACTTGGTTCGACCGATTTGAGCGGTCCTAACGATTTTTTGAACACCCCTACTTACCATTACGCCAAATAACATTTTTGGTGAAATTATGTTTTAATTAATTTATATATTAAACCTATTATAAATTGTATTTTAAAAAATACGGAGGCCCCTCGGAAAATGGAGGCCCCGTGCGACGGCACAGTCGGCACACCCCCAGGGTCGCCCCTGCATGGAAGAAGAGATATACAAAGATATTATAACGAACTTGTGTTAATTTTATGCATCTTGTTTGATCATGAGAGAGATCTAGAATGTATGAATGAATGGGTGTCAATATTCAACTTACTATAGAAGATTGATGGAGGAAGTTGTGAGTATTATTAACATAAGATGGGTATTTATATACAAATTTTTAGACTAATTTTAGAAGAGGATAGCCTTCTTTAGGATAGTATTACAATCACATAAAAAGATGCAAGAATCACTAAGAATTGGAGATTGTGATTCATCATTCTTTTGTATTGATGATAGTGATTGTGTGTTGATCTTTATCACTTATTACATGCCCAAATATTACTTATTTATGTATTTCAATTGATGGACTCGAATTATCTTCAACTACTCCTTTAAACAACCGGCTGAAATGGATAGAAAACTAGGTATATTATCACACTTTGATGATAGTGAAACACGTTAAATTTCGATGTCTCTTTTTGCTTGTCATATTTAATTTTTGTATTTATATATGGCACAACTAGACTAAAAGACTTTTCAACACCAAAATTTACCAACGATCACCAACACACTTTGGGGTTTTAAAATTTGTACCAATGGTTTCTATCCGTTAGTACAGTTTACAGAGGTGTAGACAATAGGGGGGCAGGCCGGTGCCAAGCCCCCCCCCCCCCCCCCCCCCAACTATCGGCCCAAAGTTATATAATTGTTCATGGAATTATGGAAAGTAATATTTTTATAATATAAAATCTTTTCCATCCCAAACCCATATATCAAAACTAAATATGTGTCAGTGTGTGTTGCGCCGCCTCTCATCTTCTCCATTACTTTTTCAAAGATTTCAGCCTACTAATTCCAAGACTTCATATCTTCAATCTCAAAATTGTCAAAGGTAATTATTTTATTATTTTATATAATTATATATACATTCATGTCTCTTAATCTCAATCTTAATTGCAGAACATTATTTTTTTTAATTTATTAACTCTTATATTTTAGATATTAAAAAGAAGTCCATAGTGAACTAACTTTGTAGAATGTTTATAATTAATTGTAGTTGTAAATTATGTATTAATATAGTGTTTATTTATTGAATATGTGTATTTTTTTTTTGTTGTAAAAAACAAACCCTAGTTTAATCGAATGTGAATTTTAGTTGTTTTAAATATTGAATAGCATATATAAGTTATAGTTCGTTTAAGTTTTGAAAGATGAAGTACTTAATTTTTTATGATTTTAGGTTTAATCATGAGCAAGAAGAGAACCATAGATTCTTTTTTCAAGCGAAAAGAAGACGTCTATGACCCACAACCACATCCTGACAATGATAATCTTGTGCATGTGGTTGATATAGAAGAGAATATTAGAGTTGAACCAGAAAAGATTGATGTGTCAAATTTGAATAAAGTCAATATAGATTCTTTGATTCGTGATCCAGGCGCACGACCTTCAATCTTAAGTTATCCAAGTAACCAACATGATGAAATTAGGCGAGCATATATTAAACTTGGACCATATCAACTTCATAAATCAAAATATCCCTTTAGTCCGACCGGTCCAAATGGTAATATGCGGAGTTTTCAATGAAAATTATGAAGATAAGACTTCGTAGTACCATGGATGATGAATTTCTTAAAAGTTGTTTGCTTCTTAATATTGAAAGAGAGATTGCTGCTTCTTTTTCCACGGATAAGATAATAGATGATTTCTATTCCATGAAACAAAGACGTGCTCAACTTAAAATACACAAGGTAAAGTTCTTTACAATTTTTAATTTTATTGTTTACATTAACGAACTGTTTGTTTGGTGTATGTGTCCACAAGTTCTTAATAATTGTTTTATTCTCAAATCTCAACAGATTAGTCAAAATGGATTGGCGATGCTTAGGACCATTGGAACGTTCGTGTGTTAGTCTAAGATGTAAGTTCTTTTTTATTTATTTATCGAAATAGTTATTTTGTTTGAATACAATATTTATTGTTATTATTTGACAACAAAGTGCGATTCAGAAATAAGAAATTCCGGACCCCCCTATCATAAATTTCTGGCTCAGCCGCTGACAGTTTACACTTGAAGATAGATCCAAAATCATTAAAAGTTGAACTTCACACTTACTAATAGATCACGACCAACTAGCAATACATGATTTGAAGAAAAAAATTTAAAAACTCGATCACGTAGACACCAAAGGTGAAAAAGATTAAATATGAAAATGAAAACTGAAACTGGACATTGGTAATCACCGAGGGATTTAAAATTTGTCAAAATTAATAATAAAAAAGAAATTTGAAATATGAGAAAAATTAAAAAAAAAACTCAATGAATTTCCATATTTTGATGATAAAGTCCCTTGACATTTTTTTTCTTAACAAATAAATTCTTGCAGCTATGGAGACTGAACAAATAAATTATTAAACTTATTGAGACCGGAAAAACCCAATGTTCGGTTTATATTTTAAGCAATTAAGTCCCTTGACGACATTTGTTTTGATAGAATAAATCCTTACACTTACGAAACGAAAGGAAATATACCATTATCTTTTGATGTATCAATAGATCAGTAGCAAAGTATAATGAACCAAGAAAACAAAATAAATATACCATTTCCATTATTTATTATTCTATATATCAAAACATCATAACAAACACTCAGTGATTGTCATTTGAATCTACAATTGGTAGTTTCTCTTGTGATTGTTATTTGAATATACTAAGAGGTTTACTTATCACCAAAGGTGAGGAGGGGTGTGTGAGTTCATTTGTCGTATATAAATATTATATATTTTCGAAAATTAAGAAACTAAAAGAATTTAAAGCATGATATTCCTACCCATTGGTGATTTCCGAGAGATTACCCGACAAATATTTAGTTTTATGGTTTTTATTTATTTAAATCTATGTTTTTCATAACCATCGGTGATCCAACACTTATTACCGACTGATGACCAACGTATAATTATTTTAAATATTTTTCCACTTCATATTCAGTTGTATTGGAGTGACGGGACGGGGTCCCTTTGATAGTAACCCGATCTAATATGTTCTAATGACATTAATTTATTGGTTAATGGATACTATTGAAAATAAATGGTCTTTGATTGGTATTTTATGTGATAATGGGCTTTATTCAGTTCTGAAGGACATTTATCAATTATATTGGCCCTTAATTTTGTTCTGATGGACTTTAATCGATTGTAATGAAACTTTATCGATTTTGATAGGTCTTAATAGGTGCTAACGAGCGTTTTATGTTATAATAGGCTCTAATATTTGGCTTTATCGGTTCTAATAGCCCTAATTAAGGGGCTGTTTGTTTAGCTATGAATGATCCCATTCAGAGTTCATCTCTTAATCGATAAGAGGCAAATAGTGTTTGGCAAAAAAAATTGAGTCATCTTAATGATGGCAATAGACTTTTAACGATTTTGAGTCTAGGGATATACAAAATCATTTGGATCATGACTTGTTCCACTTTTGCCCTTCCCATGTCTCCTCCCACGCCGCTCCAACCACACATCTTCCCTCCAAAAATGGATCTTGCTCGCAGCGTCTCCATCTTCCCACAACGACGTCTCCCTCCATCTCACATAGGTATCTTCTCTATTCTTTTGGTCGTTCACTTCTCCACATGAGGCTATCAAAGAAGCCACTAAAATACAGCTTAGTCGTTCACTTGACCACAGTACCATGGTTTGGTACTATTGGTTAATAAAAACACAACTTGGTCATTCACTTCTCCATAGTACCAAGCGAGTACCAAGCGCCATCGCTTGGTACTGTTGGTTAATAAAAACTTGTTGATTGCTATTGTGGGTTAATAAAAATTTGTTGATTGCTACTCTTGATTACTTTTTTTCCCACTATGATAAGCTTCTTTTGATTCCTTTTTTTCACTATGATTAGCTATTGTTGGTTTTTCACTGTGATTAGCTACTGTTGATTCCTTTTTTTTATTTGTGATTTTGGTTCTTCACTATGATTCCTCTTTTTTAGCCACTTTGATTTTGGTTCTTCATTGTCCTTTTTGGGTTCATTGTTGATCTTAACTACTGTTGATTTTAGCTACTGTTATGGTTCATGGTTAGTAATTCCTTATGATATTAGCTACTATTGATTTTCTGGTTCATGGTTCATGGTTCATAGTAATTGGTTGCTTATGGTTAGTAATTCCTTATGGTTCCTTATGCTATTGTTGATTCCTTATGATTCATTATAGATTTTGATTCCTTATGGTTCATTGGTTTTAAACTTTATGCTACTTAATTGTAGATAAATATTATATCATATTTCAATTGTCCATAAATATTAATTTTGTGATGCAGATTATTCCAAAACTCGTGGTTTAATGACTCCATACCGCAATACGAGGTATTGGCTTGTGATTTTCGACGACAGTGTGCCTTGACAAAAGAAGAATTATTCAACCATGCTCATGCGCAACTCAGAAACGTTATCGAGTGTGCCTACGGTGTCTTGAAGGCAAGATTTCCAATTTTAAGCACATGGATCCCTATCCGTTTCGAATAAAAAGAAATGTTGTAATTACGTGTTTCGCGGTTCATAAATTTATAAGAAGATGCAATATCCATGATCAATTATTCATGGATTCGACAATGACCCCATGTTTATTGTTGAGGGACAAGAAGAAATTGAGGGATGCGATGAAGATGACATAGATGGAAGGCATTTTGGTACTAAAAACAATGAATACATGGCTAACTTACGTGACAAGATTGTGAATCAATTAATGTCAAATGCATCAAAAATTAAGAATTGTTCAAAAACTATTATGTTGGACTTTGATTGTTATGATTTTGTTTATTCTAGAACTTGAACAAGTAATGTTATGTTTGTTTGGATTAATATGAAATGTGGATTTGATCTAGTAATATTGAGTATGTAGTTATATTTGCAAAGTAATTGTTTTATTTAAATATCTGCCAAACAACTATATTTCACTCAGAACTAAATCATACAAAGGGTTAAAACGGTAATTTGTTGCCATTCAGAATAGTTACCGAACAACCATATTTTCATTTTGCACTATATCATACAGAGCCTCTTAAACATTCTAAGCACTTAACAATTCTGCTTTAAACCATTCAGCAACTGTCAAACAACCCTAACATATTCTAATAACCATTACTAGTTTCGTTTGTACATTTAAATTAATAACTACCGGAATGATTACTGATGAATAAGTTAAAATTTTAAAAATTTTATATTCTTTTAAATATGGTCGCTAATCTGTCGATAATTATTTACATGTATAGAAGAACTTCCATTGGAATTCGAATGCTATTAAAAACTAATGTGGGCTAATATATAACCCTAATTCGTAATTTCCATCCTCGATTTTCTCTCACAACAATTGTGAAATCTACACCACTACCACCATTGCACCTTGTCGATGACCACCGCCTTGACGACCCGCCGTCAAGGATAATATCCTCGACACGACCACTTACGTCCATCAGTCAACATTATCTTCGACATGTGACTGCTGACACTACAAAATGGGGCCTATCAGTGACGGATCGTTGATCTGTCGCTGATAGTTCATGGGTAAACCATTCATGGTTGATGCTATCAACGATGTATCAGCAACAAAATTCAGTGATGGATTAGCGGGGGCCATATCAGCTACGGGTTAGCGAGGGCCCATATCAGCGACGGATCAACGACAAACAAGATTAACGATGGATCATTTAGTGACGGATTTGTGAGGGTCCTTTAGCAAAGGATTAGCGACGGAACCACTAACTTTTAGCAACAGATTTTCGTCATTGATCTGTTGCTGCTTTTTGGTAATTTTTTAAAAATAATTAAATTGAAATTCTATATTACATGTATATTTTATACAAAACTTGCCCATATATTAAAAATAACAAACCTAAACTTCCCAACAAATTCAAAATAACCATTTCATACAATTCAAAATACCAAATTCATACAATTCAAATAATGTACGAGAGGTGTGTATCAATCTAACTAGGGGGAGGCTCAGGAGGGCTGGGAGGGGGGAAAGTGTATCCATGTTGTTGCATAAAAGCAGCAAACTGCTACGATACCGTGATCTGTTGAGCTAATTGGGCAGCATATGTGGTCTGTCGGGCCTATAGATTTGCCCTACTATTCCGTTCAGCCTGTAACTGGGCCAAATATATAGTGATCTTCTCGCTCTTTTGCCTCCTCCATCCTTGCCATTTTCGATTTCAACTCAACTACCTGTAAATATTTAAAATTTGACAAAAAAACAGTAATTTGTTGTTGACCCAATCACAGATGATCTCCGTGTTGCTACTATAATCACCGGTTATAGCATAATGGGGATCCTGGGAGGTTCCTAATGCAAAAAGACGACACTTACTCCGTCCTCTTACATCCAGCGCCTAAAAAGATGCATCATAAGGAGGTATGGTGTCGGGACCTGCATTAGACTGGGCCTCATCCCTAAGCTCTCAAAACTGCTCCTACGGTTTACCGAAACAAAAACGGGTGAGCTTATATCACACTTGAGCACCATAACGACTTTAAAACAAACATATCCAACCTATTTACTTAGCCTAACATCTGCCTAATGTTGGCAGCCCGAACTAATAAGTTCAGTATGTTTATTGAAATATATAAATTTAAACCTACCAAATGGTTCTATAAAACAATGTAATGGTTTTAAAAAACTTACCATCACTTTAGCCGCTTTGAGGTAAACGAACATCGAAGGATCGGTAGGTGGGCTGGACGAACCTTGAGTGACCTTTCGGTTTGAGTGACCTTTCGGTTTGAGCAGTTGATCCACTCAAACACCTCAAAAGAACTCGGCTCACGACCCCTTGTCTATCTCTTCAATAGACAATTAAGGTAAATTATTAGTAAACATACAAATCTAATTACATATTCAAAAAATAATTGTGGACTTAACATCTGGAATCGATGTTGTGTAGCACTGATCTATCCTCCAGTATGCCTGAACAACACCCCCCTCAAACTGGGTCGACCAATTGGAACTACCGTCCCTAGACTAGGATCTTTAATGGTCGGTATCCTACACATTTGTTAAAAACATAACACATTAGTCGGTAGAAACTGAAGGTAATACACAAAGCTCACAATAAAGATAAAAAAACTGATCAATCATCGTGATTCGAAACTCCTCTAGGATCTAGGGAGGGTGGTGTCCTCTAAGGCATGTGAAGTCCTCACTGTACCATGTCACTGCATCCACCCCCTGGGCCCATGTCGCGTCCTATTCACGTGCACCCCTCATCCAATCCCCGTACATATTCTGCATGGTACGAACACATGCATCATGAATCTCTACCTCTGGTTCCACTAAAACTTACCCTACATACACAAGATTTATATCAAGGTAAAAATTATAATCCGATATACACAATTACTTTAAAAGGGATTCATGTACACCAACCTGAAAGCGCTCGAACATCGAGTCACGGTCATCCTAAGGAACCTTCTTCCAGCATACCACAAACCATGAAACGATGACCTGAATATGGATGCGACTTCCCGAACAGCATGGGATTTAGAAACCTACATAATTAAAAAATAAATACAACACAAAAGGCTTTCATATCATTTTATTATGTAATATAAAGCCTTATACCACATATACTTACCCATCGCCTCCCAGAACCATCTCTAGCCGTTGACTCGGATGACGTGGCATCGACATCGAATGGTTGGGACCTCTCCTCAACCCCAACCCACTCTTAAGTGGGACCTCCATCTCATGATTTTGATCCTGATCTTGATCCTCTAGGCCGATGGTCAGAATGGAAACATCTATAAAC